>JAHRHZ010000073.1:17871263-17893929 GCA_024137785.1 Ginglymostoma cirratum
AATATATTCATGAGCTAGGCTTAATTATGGGAGATCTCACTGGAAACTATGCGGAGAACACCAAAAAGCTGGACAGGAAGTTGAAAGTGAAGAGGATGGCTTCAACTGCAAGACAATGACAATGGTTCGGTTAAATGGTTGGAAGCGTGGCAAATGGAATTAAATCTAGAGAAGTGCAAGTTACGTAGTAAGTGGAGTTCAAACAAAGCAAAGAAATACACAATAAATGGGAGGGCACTGAGTATGATAGAGAAAGTGAGAGACATTGGAATGCAAGTCTACAGGTCCCTGAAAGTGGCAGGGCAGCTAAATAACATAGTAAAGAAGGCATATGGGATGCTTTCTTTCATTTGGCTTGGTATTGAATACAAAAGGCAGGGAGGTAATACTGGAATTACATTATATATTGTTTAGACCACAGCTAGAGTTTTGTATACAGTTCTAGTCACTGTATTACAGGAAGGATGTAATTGTCCTGGAGAAAAATAACAAAGGAGTTTTACAAGAATGCTGCTAGGTCCTGAAAATTACAGCTGTGAAGAAAGATTGGATGGGCTAAGTTTGTTTGGCTTTGAGAAGAGGAGGCTGAGAGGTGCCTTAATTTGGGTACACAAAATAATGAGAGGCTTGGATAGAGTGGACAGTGAAAGTCTGTATCCCTTGGTGGAGAGATCAATTAACGTTTCGGGCCTAGACCCTTCATCAGAAAAAGGCCCGAAACATCAGCCTTCCTTCTCCTATGATGCTGCTTGGCCTGCTGTGTTCATCCAGCTCTACACCTTGCTATCTCGGATTGTCCAGCATCTGCAGTTCCTGTTATCTCCGATACAGTCTTTACGGCAAGTAAGGTGTAAAAGCTACAAACAACTACTTTCCCACAAAAGTTATAAAACAAAGAACTGTGGATGCTGGAAATCTGAAACAAAAACAGAAATTGCTGGAGAAACTTAGCAGGTCTGGCAGCATCTGTGGAGAGAAAGCAGAGTTAATGTTTTGAGTCCCATTCTGAAGTAGGCTCACTGGACTTGAAATTTCAACTCTGCTTTCTCTCCATAAATGCTGGAAGATCTGCTGAGTTTCTCCAGTGATTTCTGTTTTTACCTCCCCACCACATCCAGTCAATTGCGAACCTTGTACAAGAAGGGCAGCCAAGATTTGCCAACAATGCTAATGGTATGGGATTTTTGGACGGTGGAGAGCTAACGTACCATCAACCATGTAGAACCAATAACACGTCCACGCAAATGAAAGTTAATGACATTGCAATGAAGATATTATGCAGCCTGATCCTTCTGATATGACAAGGCTATATCACAAGAGGTAATGAAGGGCAAAGGGATTCATGGTGTCCTATTCGACACATACATGAACAGCAACGTTAGGATAAAGAGCACAAATATCTAGCACAGGTTGTCCAGGTAGTAGCAGGGTAGGCTTTTACCCCAGACAGGGGCAGGCGATAAGGCCCCAAAGTTCCATTGATTGTGACAAGATGTCAAATGCAAAGCATTTCTGTTATTTCTTCACAGATCAATAACTCCATGCAAGGTTTTGGATCCCCTGAACCCAGCAACTGTCTTAGCATTGATAAGACTAAAAAAACAAAGAAGGAAAAGAGAAGGAAGAGCAACAAGAACAGAATCAGAGATATGAGGCTTCAGCCGTCAATGAACAACTGGTGCACAAAGAAGGGAACCAGTGTCAAATGTCCTACTTCTGCTCCTTCTTCTCCTGATGGTCTCGACTGTAGCACCGACCCAGGTGGATACAATATTCACTCCCTTGTGCACTGCAGCTGGTCGTGCCTCTAATCACCAAGGGCACTGACCACTTTAACCACCTCCACCCAGGCTACCTGGATGACTCGGGATATCTCCTATTGCTATCCCTCATAAACAGTGTCTCCTTTTGGTCACCAACTCCCTCCAGTAGGACTTCAAGGGTAGCATCATTGAATTGTGGCACTGATCTTTGCCAGGTCTGTGACATGTCGAGGAGTGGGTGAGGGCAATGAGCAAGGGTTGGTAGTATGTGCTGGGGGTTTGCAGAGAGTAAAATGCTGCCTTCATACCTTTCTAAACACGTGCTCATAATTTCAAGCCCATAGAGTCTTGGTGGGCTTCAAAATTTCCTGACCATCCACCGCAGAGATATAGCATTTTGCCCAAGCATGCATACATAAAGAGCTAAAAAGAATCGCATGAGAAATTCCACCTCGCATCCAAAGGGAATTCCCTCCCACTTTTTGAGCCAACCTTCTTACAACCTCAGAAAAGAACATTCTGACCTGATAGCTTTTGAAAAGTTTGGGAATTGTTGACTTAATGGCAGTATTTAGAGGTTTTCAAGGGCATACTGAATTTTGAAAATCTATACCAGTATACTCCCTATGTAGGGTACAGAGAGACACTGACGAGTAGGGGTGAGGGACCAATAGATACACCATTATGGACAAAGAGTGAATTCAGTTAGTGCCAAACTCAGAAATAGTGGAGGATGAAAAATATATATGCCTCCATAAAAACAAAAAACATTTGAAAATAAGAATAAAGAAGCTGGAATGCAATTCTGAGTAAGAGTCACCGGACCCGAAATGTTAACTCTGTTTTCTCCTCCACAGATGCTGCCAGAGGTGCTGAGCTTTTCCAGCAACTTTGCTTTTGTTCCTGATTTACAGCATCCGCAGTTCTTTTAGTTTTTATCTGGAATGCAATAGGTATGAAATGAAAATGGAAAATCCAAGTGACACAAAGTAGATACGGCAGCCAGCAGAAAAGGAAACAGCAGATCCATATGATGTGCCAAACGGAGCAGAGTTAAGATGTTTGAGTTAGTATTGCCAAGAAGAGATTTCCAGCTTTATGCAGTATTTGTATGACTCACATTTTCTGCAGGATCAGAATAACATCATTTTCTCTCCTTTAAATTCAGAACGAGTCATGGGAAAAGATAAACAATTGGTTGCTATAGATACAATTAAATAAGACTGTCCAAAATGCAATGCATTTGTTCACAAAGTGGCTGCGTACTTCTATCAGCAATTTCCTTGGTTTTATCTATTCGTATCTGCAAAAATTGTCATAATTGAAAGCAAATTCAAATAGTCATTTGGTATGGATGGGACTCAAGTATTACTGAAAAAAGACACTTTTGCTGAAGCTTTTTGTTGCACACTAAACAGGACAAGATTATTGTATGTGAAAAACAACATTTATACCGTATCAGAGGAAAGTGCTGATTGATTGGCAAATGCACTTTTATTTGGGGAAATATTATCATGGATAGTGCACCAGTAAGGTGATGATTGATAGTTAGCCTCAAGCTTTGTTAAAATTTTAAATCAGGCAGCTTGGCTATCATTGCCCTGAGAAATGAACCAGGTACATTATGTGTATGTATTCTTTCTGTCTGCAAAAATCAGGGTCCTATGAATTAACATATGTAGCTTCCAGCACATGCAAGGACCTAGTCAAGCCAACTGATAAACTTAAATTAGTGACTACAATTACTTGCGCACTCAGGATTATTTAACAAAGGTAGTCTACTGACAGAATCACAGCTAATGTTGGATATGGTCTTTAGGGTTTAGCAAGCACAAGTTGTTTGGGTATGCTCAGAACCTTGCCTGTTGAGAGCAGCCAACTGTTTGATATAATCCACCTGTCTTTAGGACATACAGCCAATGTGCCTAGCATCACATTGAAATTCATACATCACATTGTTCATCTGTGTGATAGATGGAACATCTTTTTGGCTTGATTGTATATGGCTAGTGGTGAACATCACTTGTCAAGCTTCTACATAAAATCAGAATGAAACAGTTAGTATTACCTGCTGGCTCAAATGATTGCGATACCTTAGCCTTTCAGGGTAATCCGGACAGACTGTGCACCTTGGGGTACCAAAAGACCTGTTCATGAGTTTGTGTGATGTATAGTGATAAATGATCTGATCAGGGTAGCTATTAAGCAAACTAAAGTAAATTCAATTAATTTCTGTGAAAGTTATGTTTGGATAGATCACATTTTAAAAGCATATCCAGTCCAAATCTAACAAAGTCAGTTAAACCTTTGGCAATAATTTTTCATAGTGAAGTTACTTCTACTAAATAAACAGTGAAAGATGTTAGAACAATCTATTGATTTCTGACTTCTTTAAATGTTGTCTTCAAATGCTGTAGGTTAAAGGTACTTTGCCATTAAGTATATCTCTCATGTTGCAGAGCTTAAAAGCTTTAAGACAATACAATGTGTTCAGTACAGATTCTTTAGGATGCCGTCTAATATCTATGTATACTTGAAAAACTGCACTGCTTTAATTGGAACAATGAAGCTCAAAGGGCAATATGAGAGATTGTCTAAAACTTTGAAAGCATGGATCATGATAAAAAATACTGTCGTTGAGGTGTCTAAAATAAGAGGGCATAGAAAGAAGGGAATATATTTTGGATAATGAACAAAATTGCATTCGATTGCAGAGATAATTGTTTGGCATAAACTATATCATAATTCAAGATTAGGTTGGATACCTAGCATAACTTAAAACTGGAGGAAAATGTGAATGAGATAGGTATTTATTTACTTATGGAAGAGTAAAAGCTAACTTTAATATATGTCTGAATAGTTTTAAATGTTGCTACAAAAAAAATGGCTGAAAAATTCAATAGTCCTGCTCCTGTCAATTAGCACCAATGTCTAGCGGTTCTGACCCTCCCAAAAATGTGCACTCGGGGAAATCCTCTGATTTGCATGAGAAGGCAGCAGCAGCTGAACTTATTTCCATGTATGGAACTTGAGTTATGTGTAATAGAACTGACATTGATTGGAAAGGAAGGAGAAATGGTTAGACAAAGATAAGATAGATGCTGGGAATTTGGGCTTACAGTCACCATATATCAAGTAACAGTTAGAATATTGAAACCCCTCACAACAGCTGCAGAAGATGCTAAGCTGATGTACTATTTTATGTGGATAGAAGCAATACTGGGTTTGAGTTCTTCAAGCATAGTTCCAGTCCTGAAATGGCCAAGGGTGATTTTTTTTAAACAATATTCTCCTAACCAAGTGGCATGCTGCAATGCACTGCACAATTTTTTTGCAGCAGAAAAGGAAGGCAACTAACTAGACTGATAACATGACCCTGGAACTGAATGATTGTGCCACCACCATTGCTGTATCCATGGGTGGATGTTCCAATGAAGATGACAGGATGGCCAAAGAGCTGCAAGTGGCTCAGATATTGGGACAATGTGAACCACTATTCCTCACTTCAGCTATCAAGCATCCCCTTCCCTTACAAACCTCAGCTATTATTCCTGCCTCCTCTCCACTTTGTCCATGATGGCCACATAGGTCTACATCATTATAATTCTGCTCTCTTCCTAAGAAATTTCTCTGGCAAAGCAATAGGAATTTCTTTTAAACTGCATTTCCAAATACTTTAAGAAGGTTTTCTTGAAAAGCTTAGCTTTGTCATCACATGGGCTGCTACCACAGCAACCAATTGTCAGCTACTAATAGTCCCCATTAGCAGCTATTCACCCTCCCAGGCTGACCTTTACCCTGAGTTCTGAGGAAGGGTCACTGGACCTGAATCATTAACTCTGTTTTTTGCCTTCGCAGATACTGCCAGACCTGCTGAGCTTTTCCAGCAACTTCGTTTTAGTTCCTGATTTACAGCATCCGGAGTTCTTTCAGTTTTTATGACCTTTACCCACTCCTTTGTTTGTCCAACCGTTTTCCTCTCTCTTTGGGCTCTATCTCCACCTATCATTAGTCCTCCCCCTGCCTTATATTCTGCATATATACCTATCTTTTCTCAGCTACCATCATTTCTGAAGAAGGGTCACTGGACCCAAAACGTAAACTCTGCTTTCTCTTCACAGATTCTACCAGATCTGCTGGGTATTTTCAGCAATTTCTGTTTTTGTTTCAGGTTTTCTTTAAATTCTGGTAACTTTTTAATGTTGATTGCTTTAACTTGCAGAAGTTACATCTCACTAATCTCCTCAATCTGAGTTTGCGCTCAGCTTTTCATAATGTCAAGCATAAGGCCCAATGCTTGTTCCACTGCTTTTTGTCCTTTATATAAACGATTTGGATGAGAACGTAGGAGATATGGATTAGTAAATTTATAATGACACCAATATCAGAGTTGTAGTGGACAGTGAAGAAGGTTACCTCAGAGTACAATGTGATCTTGATCAGATGGGCCAATGGCCAGATGAGTGGCAGACCGAGTTTAGTTTAGATAAGTGTGAGGTGCTGCATTTTGGGAAGGCAAATCAGCACAGGACCTTTACACTTCATGGTAAGGTCCTGTTGCTGAACTAAGAGACCTTGCTGTGTAGGTTCAAAGTTCCTTGAGAGTGGAGTTGCAGGTAGACAGGGTAGTGAAGAAGATGTTTGGTAGGCTTGCTTTTATTGGTCAGTGCATTGAGTGTAGACATTGGCAGGTCATGTTACAGCTGTACAGGATATTGGTTAGGCCACTTTTGCGATACTGCATTCAATTCTGGTCTTGCTGCTGTAGGAAGGACGTTATGAAACTTGAAAGGGTTCAGAAGAGATTTACAAGGGTGTTGCCTTGGAGGGTTTGAGCTATAGAGAAAGGCTGAATAGCCTGGGGCTATTTTTCCTGGAGCTTTAGGACTCTGTGACTCTATGATTGAAGTCTGACATACACTGCTGGGCAGGTCATTCATAAGGTCTTTAATTCACCACTGATCCTTCCATGCTGCTACTGGATCAATTCACCAGAAATTTTCAGCACAAATATAGTGCAAGATTAAAGATGAACTAAAAGTTTAAAGCTACCATGTGCAATTAATAACATTTTCCATCAAAATCACTCGCAGCAATTTCAGGGCCATTATGTTAATTCAAGACTACATGACTGAGCATTTAACAGACAGCACTTATCAAAACACAGCTTCAATTTGATATTCAATAAACACCTAGTCACTGCTTACAGAGATGTATTGGAACCTGCAATACTGAGGGGAGTACTGTGTCCTGCATTACAAGCTCATGTAATCCTTACAGCCAAAGCAAGAGGATAATAATTTCAGCAAAGTAAGACAGTGACCAAAGAAAGCACAAGTTTACTGTTTTAAAGGGCAGTTTTGAACAGCTTTCAGAAAGCATTTCTTCAAACATTAGTAAGGAATTGAAACAGGCCAACAGAAATCCAAATTAGGAATAGAACATGGGATCCTAAATATTGTTTGATGGAGCTGCAATACGAGTGTAAAATGGATGTTTAACCCTCGGTGGAATATTTGCACATCCTTACTCCAGAAAAATCCCAACTGTTGTCGATATATGTATCCACAGCCTGCATCTGAAGTGGGTAATAGGCCCTTACTTGTACAAAAAGGAGGTTTATCAGGACTGTTTCTGAAATTTGGCTGTTCTGAACACAGAGCGGGAGGCGATGGTCTGGTGGTATTATCACTGGACTGTCAATCCAGAGACACAGACAACATTCTGGGGACCTGGGTTTGAATCCTGCCATGGCAGATGGTCGATTTGAATTCAATAAATATCTGGAATTAAGAGTCTAATGATGATCCTGAATCCATTGTTGATTGTCGTGAAAAACCCATCTGGTTCTCTAACGTCATTTAGGGAAGGAAACTGCTATCTTCACCTGATCTGGCCTACATGTGACTCCAGACCCACAGCAATGTGGTTGACTCTTAACTGCCCTCTGCCCTCTACAGATGGGCAATAAATGCTGCCTAGCCAGTGACTCCCTCATCCTATAAATGAATAAGAAAAGATTATATATAACAATGATGAGAAGCTTGAATACCAACCACTTGTGGTTAGGGTAGTGCATAACTACCAATCCTTCTTTCCACTCCAGCAGTCTACGGTGAAGAGGCATTTATCTCAGTTAACAAGAGAAGCTTTAAATCATGGCAGCAACTATATATAAGTCATATTAATACTTAGGCACCTTGGGCCAGATTTTCTGAGGAGTTAGATCCTATTGCTAGACTATTAAACAAGAAACTCAGCTAATGTTCTGGGGATAAAAGGTACTGCAGATGCTGGAGAATCCGAGATAACAAGCATGGGGCTGGATGAAGGGTTTAGGCCAGAAACGTCAAGTTTTCCTGCTCCTATGATGCTGCTTGACCTGCTGTGTTCATCAAGCCCTATGCTTGTTATCTCTAATGTTCTGGGGATCCAGTTTTTCATCCCACTGAAGCAGACAGTGGAATTTGAACTCAATAAAAAAATCTGGAATTGAGAATCTATTGATGACCATGAAGCCATTGGTGATTGTGGGGAAAAAGCCGTCTGGCTTACTAATGTCATCCAAGGAAGGAAATCTGCCATTCTCACCTGGCCTACATGTGACTCCAGACACACAGTAATGTGTTTGACTCTCAATTGCCCTCTGAAATGGCCTCACAAGCCACTCAGTTGTATCAATTGCTACAAAGTCTCAAAAAGAAATGAAACTAGGTGGACCACATTGCATCAACCTAGGCACCAGAAGACACAACTGCAGAAACAGCCCTAATTGACCCTGCAAAATCCTCCTTACTAACATCTGAGGGCTGGTGCCAAAATTGGAAGAGCTGTCTCACAGACTAGTCAAGCAACTGACTGACATTGTCACACTCATGGAATCATACCTTACAGACAATGTCCCTGACACCACCACCACCGTCCCTGGATATGTCCTGTCTCATTGGCAGGACAGACCCAGCAGAAGCAGCAGCACAGTGGTATACGGTCAGGAGAGAGTTGTCTTGCGAGTCCTCAACATTGACTCTGGATCCCCTGAAGTCTCATGGCTTTGGGTTAAGTATGAGCAAGGAAACCTCCTGCTGATTACCACGTACCTTGGCTGATGAATCAGCACTCCTCCATGTTGAACAACACTTGGAGGAGGTACTGAGGATGGCAAGGACACAAAATGTATTCTGGGTGGAGGATTTCAATGTCCACTACCAAGAGTGGCTCAGCAGCAGCACTACAGATCGAGCTGGTCAAGTTCTAAAGGACAAAGCTGCTAGACTGGGTCTGCGACAGGCGCTGAGGGAACCAACAAGAGGGAAAAACATACTTGACCTCATCCTTACCAATCTGCCAGTTGCAATTGCATCTGTCCATGTCAGTATCGGTAAGAGTGATCATTGCACAGTCCTTGTGGAGATGAAGTCCCGCCTTCACATTGAGAACAACCTCCATCATGTTGTGTGGCATTATCACCGTGTTAAATGGGACAGACTTCAAACAGATCCAGTAACTCAAGACTGGGCATCCGTGAGGTGCTGTGGGCCATCAACAGCAGCAGAATTGTACTCTAGCGCAATCTGTAACCTCATATCCCGGCATATCCTCCACTTAACCATTACCACGAAGGCAGGGGATCAACGCTGGTTCAATGGAGAATGCAGGAGGGCATACCAGGAGCAGCACCAGGCATAACTGAAGATGAGGTGTCAACCTGGTGAAGCTTCCAAACAGGCCTACTTGCATGCCAAACAGCGAAAGCAACAAGTGGTAGAGAGAGCCAAGCGATCCCATAACAAACAGATCAGATTTAAGCTCTGCAGTCCTGCCATAACCAGTCATTAAGGTGGTGGATAATTAAACAATCAGTGAAAGAAGAGGGTCTACAAATATCCCCATCCTCATTGATAGAAGAGCCCAGCACATCAGTGCAAAAGATAAGGTTGAAGCTTTTGCAGCACTCTTCAACCAGAAGTGCTAATTGGATGATCTATCTTGACCCCTTTCAATGGCTCTTAGCATCATAGACACTAACCTTCAGCCAATTTAATTCACGCCACATGAAGAAACGGTTGGAGGCGCTAAATACTTCAAAGGTGATGGGCTGTGTTAACATCCCAACAATAGCACTACAGACTTGTTCTCCAGAACTTGCTGCTCCCCTAGTCAAGCTGTTCCTGTACAATTACAACACGGACATCTACCTCATGACTTGGAAAATTTCCCAGGTTTGTCCTGTACACAAAAAGCAGGACAGATCCAATCTGGCCAATTTCCACTTTATCAATCTGCTCTCGATCTTCAGCAAAGTGATGGAAGGTGTCATCAATGGTGCTATCAAGCAGCAGCTGCTCAGCAATAACCTGCTCAGTGACATCCAGTTTGTGTTCCGCCAGGGCCACTCAGCACCTGACCTCATTCCAGTCTCAGTCCAAACATGGACTAAAAAGCTAAATTCAGACGTGAGGTGAGAGTGACAGCCCTTGATATCAAGGCTGCATTCGACTGAGTGTGTCATCAAGGTGAACTAGCAAAACTGGATTCAATGGGTATCGGGGGGTAAATTCTCCACTAATTAGCATCATAGCTGGCACATAGGAAGACAATTGTCGTTGTTGGAGGTCAGTCAGCTCAGCTCCAGGACATCTGACCAGTAGTTCCTCAGGGTAGTGTCCTAAGCTCAACCATCTTCAGTTGCTTTATCAATGACCTTCCTTCCATCATAAGGTCAAAAGTGGGGATGTTCGCCAATGATTGCACAATGTTCAGCACCTTTCGCGACTCCTCAGATACTGCAGCAGTCTATTGATTTAGAAAATATCCAAGATTGGGCTGATGAGTGGTCAGAAACATTCACATCACACAAATGCCAGGCTATGACCATCACCAATAAAAGACAATCTAACTACCCACTCTTGACATTCAATGGTGTTACCATCACCGAATCCCCACATAAATGGTGTTAACATTGACAAGAAAATCAATTGGATTTGCCATATAAATACAACGGCTACAAACGCAGGTCAGAGGCTAAGAATACTGCAGTGAGTAACTCACGTCCTGACTCCCCAAAACCCGTGCAACATCTACAAGGCACAAGTCATGAATATGATGGAACACTCTCTACTTGTCTGGATGGGTGCAGCTCCAACAACATTCAAGAAGTTTGACACCATCCAGAACAAAGCAGCCCACTTGATTGGCACCACATCCACAAGCATCCAATCTCTCCACCACTGACACTCGGTAGTAGCAGTGTGTCATATCTACAAGATGCACTGCAGAAATTTCACCAAAGGTCCTGAGACAGCACCCTTGAAAACCATGACAGCTTCCATCTAGTAGAACAAGGGCAGCAGATACATGGGAACACCACCATTTGCAAGTTCCCCTACAAATCACTCACCATCCTGATCTGGAAATATTTTATTTTTCCTACAGTGTCACTGGGTCAAAATCTTGGAATTCTTCCCTATGGGTGTTGTGGGTTAATCTACTGCACGTGGACTGCAGTGATTCAAGAAGACAACTCACAAGCTCTTTCTCAAGGGCAATTACAGACAAATAATAAACTCTGGCCTAGCCAGTGACACTCTCATCCCATGCTCCACAAGTGAATAAATAACAAATGTTCAATCATAGTCAGATTATCACTCAGCTCCTACTTATCTTATTGTGAAAAAGCACCCCACGTTTCTGGCAAGAGATTGCAGTGAGGGATCCTGCAGAAATGTGGAATGTATCTTAAGAGCAACTGCGTCCTCATAGTGCAGGGGAGTTGAGAGAAGGCAAACCATGCTCCCATTTTCCCGACAGTAATTGCATTCAGTGATTTAAATGGCCAGCAGCACAGCCACTTTCACAGCTCCTGTGAAATGGAAGTAAACTATGAGGGACTGGGGCTAGGTTGGAAGGGTGCCCCGTGTGTAGCATGCCAGGTGGGTAATAGGACATCTAAGTAGAATGCCAGTCAGTAATATTACAGGTGGGTATAATGCCAGAGTGTCAGGTGGGTAGATTGGCAGGTGGATAAGTTACCAACCAGGTTGTCAGATGGATGGGGTGCCAGGACTCTAGGTGGGAAAGATGCCAGTTAAATGTTTGAGTGATAAATGTGCATCAGAGTAGGCAGGAGGGATGTGGTTTGAAGGGGTATGAAGATTTGGTCCCCCAGAAAGGGAAGGATGGTGTTAGGTCGAGATGCAGGAAAGGGGAGGGGTATTGGGTCCTGAGGGTGAGGGGCTCTTAGATCTGGTGTTTGCGGTGGAAGTGCTTGTCAGATCAAGCCCAAAGGTTATTAAACAGGAACAAAAACAGAAGTTGCTGGGAAAGCTCTGCAGGTCTGGCAGCATCTGTGAAGAGCAATCGGAGTTAACGTTTCGGCTCTGGTGATTCTTCCTTAGAACCATTGTACTCTTTCCTCTGTTTTGAGGAAGGGTCACCAGACCTGAAACTTTAACTCTGATTGCTCTTCACAGATGCTGCTGGACCTGCTGAGCTTTTCCAGCAACTTCTGTTTTTGTTTCTGATTTACAGCATCCACAGTTCTTTTGGTTATTAAACTGCCTCTTGGTAGAGGGCAGCACCAGAAAGGTGCGTTTTTTAAAAAAAATAAATTCTTGGATGTGAACCAGGAGGACTATGAATTTGTAATGTAACAATATCTGGTTGGAAGAATAGGTATGATTGAGAAACAAGTATAACTACTTAGGTAGGATATAGATGCTAAAAACATTTAAAGATAAATATTCAAGTAGGACTCAACCATTAAAGAAACCATTGAAGCTACCAGGAGAAAGGTCCACTTTGAAAGTAGTACATATATCTAGAAGACATGGAGATGACATGGACGTACTATTAATTAAGCACAGACAATAAAAAGGTTTAAACAATAGTTTAATCTCTGAAAAGAAGGCCCCGAAAGAGTCATAGCAACAACACACTTAAGCATGAAAGTACGATTACAGGAGGCATACCAGAATCATCCAGCTGATAAGGGATGACTAAGATCCTTATCACATGAATACCATGAGAAGCCAAACTAATACAACACACATAAACACAGACTAATTAAACATCTTCTTTGCTGGTAAACCTTTAATGAAGGATTCCTGGAAAACACGCATGGGGCTGGATGAACACAGCAGGTCAAGCAGCATCATTGGAGCAGGAAAACTTGACGTTTCGGGCCTAAACCCTTCATCAGAAATGAAGGATTCCTTTAAGGTTGAAAGAATAAGGGAGAGTTGAAAGGAATGTCAAACCATATAAGATCATAAAACAGTAGCTCAGTGGTTAGCACTGCTGCCTCACAGCACCAGGGACTCAGATTCGATTCCAGCCTTGGGTCACTGTCTGTGTGGAGTTTACACGTTCTCCCTTTGACTGCATGGGTTTCCACCGGGTGCTCCAGTTTCCTCCCACAGTCCAAAGATATGAAGATTAGGTGGACTGGCCATGCTAAATTACCCATAGTGTCCACCAATGTAGATTAGGTTAGGTGGACTAGCCCTGGTAAATGTTAGCATGGGGAGTTCCAGGGATAGGATGGGGGCTGACTCTGGGTGGAATGCCCTTCAGAGGGTTTGTGTAGATTCGGTGGGCTGAATGGGCTCTTTCTGCACTATATGAATTTTGTGATTGAATAAATTGACTATCTAGAAACTCAAAACTCCATCAGGGAAGCCTCACTGAATAATAAAAGAATAATGTTTAATCTTACAGTGTCACATGAAGAAGAGAGGGACACATACAGCGCATTAACACCCACATTTGTAAAGCAGGAGGAATCAGAATGAGATAACATATGATCCTTTCACTGAAATTTAAGAAGCAACTCTCAGATTAGACTTCTCGAAAAGTAAAGATATCTTACTCACTCAAGCTTTAAAGTAAAACTTTACTTTAAATGTTGATGGATATGCTATTATTACATATTGTCAGATATTTTATTTATAGCTGTTCTCAGATATTCCTAAATTTTCTTAGATAATCTTGAGGAATAATCAATAATAGTAAAGTGGATTGTATTAGACTTGTTATTACATCCTTTGATAAGTTTTAGTACAGCCATGTAATTATTCACATCATTAATTTGTGTTAATAAAAGTGAAAAATTGGTAAATTATCTCATTTAAGTTTGTTCTGACACAACTGTAAAGAATTTTACTCTCTACATATGTCTTAATTGGGAAGTTTATACTGTGGAAAACAGATATCCCAGGTCTTAAAAATATCTGGGGCATTCATAGCATAGCTAAGGCTTAGTAAATCTGGTGGAAGGTAACATTCTTAGAAAGATTTTTCTCCTGCAGGATGGTTATGTTAATCCTATTGACTCAAGCCTAAGTATTTGTGGGACTGATTAACTTGCACTTAGTGGACAGAAGTTATGAGGGGAATATTTGGAATCTGCATCAGATTTAAATATGAGTTAAAAATTATAAATTAGTTCAGTCAGACGTTATGCTGACCCAAAAACATTTTGAGCAGAATCCTGTCCATTTAGTCCCTTCCAGAATGATAGGTCTATCTTTGGATTGACAACCTAACTTCCTAATATGTGGTCCCAGGATAATACGACTACGAGGATCCCAATTACCGATGAGGCGAGAGTGTGAAAGATGAGGCATCCTTTCTGTCAAGGTAAAGATTTCTAATTGAAGGCACCAAGGCATCTTTCAGAACAGTTCATTAAAATTTGGATATATGATGCAGCGACCATGGCAATGGAAAGAAGACTAAGGAAGCCTACTTCCTCTTACCTGGAAGTACTGTTTGGGATCTGAAGTGCTGTAATGAGATGTGTCCTCCCAAGATCAGGAGGAAGAGGACAACTTCTCCTGCAAAACAAGATGGAGCTGGCTGAGGAGCTGAGATAAGTAGCTTATTGGCAGAAGACAATGTGTGCCCACTTGCTCCACAAGGAAGGAGATCTTGTCCCAGGAGACTACAGACATCAGCAGGAACTAGTCATGAGAGTCTGAGCCTCCTGCAGCACTCAGACATGTTTCAGGAGCTGATCCTTTGCCTATAGACTACGTTGCTGTCCTACCCTTTATTCCAGCTAGATCTCAGTATCCATCACATCTCTTCTGTGGTGTATCTGCATTTGAAAATGGCATGTGGGTGTCTCTGGCTAGGCCACCATTTATTGCCCATCCCTAATTGCCCAGAGGGCACTTAGGAGTTAACCGCATTGCTGTAGGTCTGGAGTCACATGTAGGCCAGACCAGGTAAGGATGGCAGTTTCCTTCGCTAAAGGACATTAGTGAACCAGATGTGTTTTTCCAACAATCATGGTCATCATAAGGCTCTTAATTTATTGAATTCAATCTTCACCATCTACCATGGCGGGATTCAAACCAGGGTCCACCGGATTAATAGTCTAGTGACAGTACTTCTTGGCTAATGCCTCACCAGCTGTGCTTGCTGCTTCTGGAGCCATTGCTGGTGATGTGGCCTCTGCTTTTATACCTCAGCCGAGATAGAAGGTGGACCTACGTAAGCTGCTCCGATGTCACGGTGACAGCTGGCAGCAGGGACATGCAGGTGAAGGTTAGTGATGTGCCAGAAAACTGAATTGTCTTCCATAAAATAGGCTAGAACCTGTCAAGCAGTAACAAAACTCCCTGAGAGAAAGTGCTTTGAACAGCAGACGCTTGATGGCTATCTATGGCTATGGCGCATCTAACAGTGTAATCAAACCTTTCACAGGTTGACAATCTCACTATGGGTGTTCCTCCCCCGGGCCCTTGCCTCAGCAACCCTGGTGAGGTGCCAACACAATGTGAACCATTGCCAAGAAAGAAGGATTCAGGGTTAAAATGCTTTTAATCACCTTTTCAATTACCTTTATTGCTGTTCCTTCAGATCCTCGAAAGTTCTTGTCATTAAAAAAAAGGATATTTCAAAATGCTCAAAATAATTATACTCCTGATATTAAAAAAAGTTCTCAAAGGAAGATCCACCATGCATAGTTAACTAAAGATGGCAAAGAAAGCATGGGTCTTAAGGAATAAGTAGATAACTACATAAAGATAAGTGGCAGGTCAGATGATTGGTCAGAATATAAAGAATGACAAAGAATGTTCAAAACGTTAATAAGGAACCAGAAGTTACAGTATGATAGGAAGCTAGCTGCAAGTATAAAAATCAATAAATAGCTCCTTAAAAAGGAAAAGTATAAGCAAAGTGAGTGTTGGTCCTTTAGAGTGAGAATGGGGAGTTGATAGTAGATAATAATGAGCTAACAGATGAAATGAACAAATATTCTGCCCTTGTATTCACTACTGAGGATTAAAATAAACATTCCAGTAATAAAAGTATATCTGTATGTGGAAGGGGAAATGGATCTTAAGAAATTACAATCACGAGAAAACACTATTTGATCTGCAGATTTATAAGTTTCCATGTCTAGATGGATTTAATCCTAGGGTCTTAGAAGAGGTGGCTAATGATGTAGCAAATGCATGAGTGGTAATTTTCTAAAATTCATTAGATTATGGAAAGGCTCCATCAGAATTGAAAGCCATAAATGTAACACCTCTATTCATGAAGGGAGAGAGGCAGGAAACAGATAACTATTGACCAATTATCTTGCTGACTGTTATGGAGAACTTGTTAGAACTGCTTATTAAAAAGGTTATAGCTATGTACTTAAAAAAAACTCAAGAGAATTAGGAAGAGTCAGCAAGTTTCTATGAAGGGGAATACATGTTTAATCAATTTATTAGACTTCTTTGAAGGAGTAACATGTGCTGTTGATAAAGGGGAGCCAGTAGTTGTACCATATTTGAACTTGCAGAAGACATTTTGATAAGGTGCCGCATTAAAGTTGTTGTGGAAAATAAAGTTAATGGTGTGGGGGAAGTGTATTAGCATGGATAGAAGATTGGCTGGCTGATAGAAAACAGAGAGTATATATCAATGTGCCTTTGTTTGATTCACAGGATGTAATGTGTATAGTCCTTCAGGGGTCTGTAAATGGAGAATGACTGCAAAAATCCAAGGAGTAGAGAGAGGTTCAGGTGTTCCATTGCATTAGTTACTAAAAGGTAGTAGCAGCCGCACTACATAATCATGAAGGTTACGAGAGGAATTAAATATAAAATTAAGGATAAGAAAAAATCAAAGAACTGCAGATACTGGAATTCAAAAACAAAAAAACCCCAGAAATTGCTGAGAAAACTCAGCAGGCCTGGCAGCATCTGTGATGAGACTCTGAAGAAGAATCACTGAGATGAAATGTTAACACTGTTTTCTCTCCACAGATGCTGGCAGACCTACTGAGTTTCCCCATAAAATTAAGGATGTTATATTTCAGTTATACAAGGCATTTGTGAGATCACAACTTTAATACTGTGTGCAGTTTTGGTCTCTTATTTAAGGAAATATGTAAATGCATTTTGCAGGCATTTCAGAGAAATGGTCGCTTGGGTTTGTTTGCACTGGAGTTTGGAAGAGTGAGGATGGCTTGATTAAAATGTATAAAATTCTGAATGATCTTGACAAGCTGAATGTGGAAACAATGTTTGTTCATGTGGATAAGTCCAGACCTGGAGGTGGAGTGGTGGTGGGTTGGGGGTTGGGGATGGGGTGGGGGGTGGGCAATGTCTTACAATTAGGACTCACCATTTTAGGACAGAGATGAGGAGATGTTATTTCACTCAGAGGACTCTGTGAGTTTAGAACTCTGTCTCAGAAGACAGTCGAGGTGATGTCTTTGAATAGTTTTAAGACAGAGACAGATTCTTGTTAAGCAGGGGAATCAAAGGTTACCAGGATTGTAGAGATAACAAGGTGTAGAGCTGGATGAACACAGCAGGCCAAGCAGCACCAGAGGAGCAGGAAGGCTGACATTTCGGGCGTAGACCCTTCTTCAGAAAACATTATCAGGAGTGTAGTTGGAAATGTGGAATTTGAAACGCAAACAGATCAGTCATAATCTTTTTGAATGATGAAGTAGGTTTGAAGGGTTGAATGGTCCAGAGATAGTAGGATTTCTGAAGAAGGGTCTTGACCCGAAACGTCAACTTTCCTGCTCCTCTGATGCCGCTTGGCCTGCCGTGTTCATCCAGCTCCACAACGTTGAATGGTCCAATTTTGCTCTGATTTTGTGTATAGTCATATGGGCATTCAATTTCCAGAACTTCAGCACAAACATTCTCTGGAACTCTGACTGCATCTGGTTGGCAAAATTCTGTCCATCAAATCAGACTTTAATATCACTGATAAGGCTGTTGAAGGTTTTACCAGTGAGTAATTTTGTTTTCATTCAGTTATATGAACAGGATACAAGGATTTCCTATCAACAGCAGAAAACCGGCAGCATTGCACCCACTATATAATTTCTGACTGGACAAAGAAATCATATTTTACTTAAAAATGTAAGTTCACCATTTTTCATTATCTAACGTGTAAAATGATAAATTATGTTTGACTTTGGGGTGGCACAGTGACTCAGTGGTTAGCACTGCAGCTTCACAGCACCAGGGACCTGGGTTTGATTCCAGCCTCAGGTGACTGTCTGTATGGAGTTTTCACATTCTCCCCATGTCTGCATGGGTTTGCTCCAGTTTCCTCCCACAGTCCAAAGATGTGCAGGCTAGGTGGATTGGCCATGTTAAATTGCCCATAGTATCTAGGGGTGTGTGGGTTATAGGGGGATGGGTCTGGGTGGGATGCTCCAAGGGCCTGTGTGGACTTTTTGGGCCAAAGGACCTGTTTCCACACTGTAGGGATTCTATTCTATTCTAATTGCCCGTGCATTTAAGGAACTCTCAATCCTTCCCGTAATTCATCCAGAAGAACTGGACGAGAGAATCAGAGGGCGGCTGAGAGTCATCACAGTGGAATTCTTGGAGACATCACCACAGTCATCATGACTGTACAGGGGACCTCCACAGGACACCCTCTGTGAGACAGTGAGAAAGGGCAGCAAATCAGAGGGTGGCTGAGTGTAATTACAACACTTGAAACACTACTTTCGACAGTCCTGGGACTGCTCCCATGAGCAAAAAGGGGGCTCGTGAGCAAGGTGACTGGCAAGATAAGGGTGTATAAGGGAGCAGCCATTAAGAGAGTGGCCAGTGTTAGATTGGAAGTGCTGAGGCCTTTGCTTGAGAGGTTTCAGTTTGAGGAGGCTGAGCAGGAGTATAGGTAAGGGCTCTTAAACTCTACTTTCTTCCTGCCCAGACAGGCAGTGGGGATGGTAGTTAGGGCAGTGATATGCTCCTCTTGCAGGATGTGGGAGATCAGGGAGACTTCCAGTGTCCCTGGTGGCTACACCTGCGAGAAGTGCACCCAGCTGCTGCTCCTGACAGACTGCGTTAGGGAACTGGAGCTGGAGCTGGTTGCACACAGGATCATCCGGGGTGCAGACAACTTCATTGATAATAGTTTTAGTGAAGAGCTTACTCGTAAGGTGCAGGCTGCATGTAGCTGGGTGACCACTGGAAGAGGTAAAGGGGGAAGGCAGATAGTGCAGGGTTCCCCTGTGGCCATTCCCCTCACTAACAGGAATACCACTTCGGATACTGTTGGGAGGGGGTGAGCTTTTACAGGTTAGCAGCAGCAGTCAGGTTAATAGCACAGTGACCAACTCTGATGCTCAGAGGGATAGGGTGAAGTCAGACAGAGCGATACAGATAGGATACTCAGTTGCGACGGGGACAGACAGGAGATTCTGTGGCTACAGAAAAGACACCAGGATCGTGTGTTGCTTCCTGGGTTCCAGGGTCAAGAATGTCTCTGAGAGGCTGCAGAACATTTTGAAGGGGGAGGGTGAACAGCCAGGGATCATTGTGCACATCAGTACAAATGACATAGGTAAACAAAGGGATGGGGTCCTGCAAAATGAGTAAAGGGAGTTAGTCAAGAAGTTAAAAAGCAGGACCTCAAGGGTGTCAGCGAGGATAGAAATAGACAAATAGGCAAAATGAATGCATGGCTGAGGAACTAGTGCAGGGAGCAGGGTTTTCAGTTTTTGGATCATTGGGATCTCTTCTGGGGTAGAGGTTACCTGTACAAGAGGGACAGGTTGCACTTGAACTGGAGGAGGTCCAATATCCTCATGGGGAGGTTTACCAGTGTCACCTGAGAGGGTTTAAACTGGTTTGGTGGGGGCGGGGGTTGGTGTGCGATGGTGGGCCTCTGAATTAGAGAGGGGCCATTGAGAAGTCAGGGGAAAATATATTAGCCATCGACAGCAAATTTACGATTCAGCATAGCCAGGGGCACAATAAAGGGAGGGAATTTATTTCAATGCACGAGGCCTGACTGGTAAGGCAGATGAGCTCAGAGCATGGATTGGCTCTGGGGACTGGGATATTATAGCCACAACAGAAACATGGCTGAGGGAAGGACAGGACAGCTCAATGTTTCAGGATACAGAAGTACAAGTAAGCGAAGAGTCGGAGTTGCTCTTTTGATAAGGGAGGACATATCTACAGTGCTTAGAGAGCATATTCTTAAGGGGTCATTAAATGAGGCCACATGGTTAGAACTTTGAAACAAGAACAGGATAGTCACTCTATTGGGACTGTAGTGTAGACCCCGAAATAGCCAGTGGGTACGAGACAGCAGATCTGTTGAGAGATTGCAGATACCTGTAGGAATAACAGAGTAGTATTGGTTGGAGATTTTAATTTCCCCTGTATTGACTGGGCCACCCAGAGTACAAATGGCCCGGATGGGGTGGAATTTGTCAAATGTGTACAAGAAAGTTTCCTAAATCAATATGTAGAGGGCCCTACTCAGGACGGTGCAATGCTGGGCCTCCTCTTAGGAAACGAGGCAAGTGACTGAAGTGTCAGTTAGACAGCACTTTGGGTCCAGGGACCATAACCCTCATGGTTTTAACATAGTTATTCAAAAAGATAGGACAGGTCCACAGGTTAAAGTGCTAAACTGGAGCAGGGCCAATTTTGGGGCCATTAGACAGGATCTAGCAGACGTCGATTGGGTGAGTCTGTTTGAAGGAAAAGGAATGACTGGCAAATAGGAGGCTTTTAAAAGTGCAGTATCAAGAATCCAGGGACAGTATGTCCGGGTTAGGGTGAAAGGAAAAATTGGCAGGTTTAGGGATCCCTGGCTGATGAGGGATATTGAGGCTCTGGTCAGGAAAAAGAAGGCATACATTGGGTTTAAGCTATCGGGCTCAAGTGAATCACTAGGCAACAATAAAAAGTGCAGGAGCACACTCAATAGGGAAATCAGAAGAACAAAAACAGGGTATGCGATGAATCTGTCAGATAAGGTTGAAGATAATCCCAAGAGGTTTTATGGCTGTATTAAGAGTAAAAGGGTGGCTAGGGAGAGAATAGGTCCCCTTAAAGAACAGCATGGCCGTCACTGTGTGAAGCCACAGGAGATCGGGGTGATTTTTAATGAATATTTCTCCTCAGTGTTTACTGAGGAGAGAATCATGGATGTTAAGGAAATAAGGGAAGCAAGTGGGGATGTTTTGGACTACATACATATAACCAGAGGGGAGATGTTTGCAACCTTAAAACACATTAAGGTGGATAAATCCCCTACATCTTTAACCACTGGTGAAGTTCCGGAAGACTGGAGGATGGCTAATGTTTAATAAAGGTAGCAAAGACAAACTAGGGAACTACAGGCCAGTGAGCCTGACATCGGTTATTGGAGAAGATACTGAGGGACAGGATCAACCTACATTTGGATAGTCAAGGTCTGATTAGGGATAGTCAGCATGGATTTGTGTGTGAGAAGTCATGTCTGACAAATCTTTTAGAGTTTTTTGAAGAGGTAACCAAGGGGGTGGATGAGGATAGGGCAGTGGATGTGGACTTTAGTAAGGACTTTGACAAGGTCCCACACGGCAGGCTAGTCATAAAAACTAGGTGACATGGGATCCAGGGAAAGCTAGATAATTGGATTCAAAATTGGCTCGATGGTAGGAAGCAGAGGGCAATGGTTGAAGGTTGTTTCTCGGACTGCAGGCCTGTAACTAATAGTGTGACACAGGGGTCGGTGCTGGGACTTTTGTTATTTGTTATTTACATAAATGATCTGGATGTGAATGTTCAAGGAATAAATAGTAAATTTATGGATGATACAAAATCAGGAGGTATTGTTGATAGCGAAGAAGGTTATCAAAAATTACAGCAGGATCTTGATCAGATAGGGAAGTGGACTGAGGATCGGCAAATGCAATTCAATACAGATAAGTGTGAGGTGTTGCAGTTTGGAAAGTCAAACCACAGGAGGACTTATACAGTAAGTGGTAAGGTCCTGAGGAGTGCTGTGGAACAGAGGGATCTAGGAGTACAAGTACATAGTTTGTTGAAAGCGGCTTTACAGGTGGACGGGGTGGTGAAGAGGGCATTTAGCATGTTGGCCTTCATTGGTCAAGGCATTAAGTATAGGAGTTTGGATTTTATAAGTCATTGATGAGAACATACTTGGAGTATTGTGAACAGGTTTGGTCACCCTGTTGTAGCAAAGACATAATTAAACTAGAAAGTGTGCAAAGAAGATTTACGAGAATGTTGCCAGAACTAGTAGGCCTGAGCCAAAGGGAGAGGTTGGCCAGGATAGGACTTTATTCCTTGGAACGTAGGAGAATGATGGGTGACCTTATTGAGGTGTATAAAATCATGAGGGGCATAGATAGGATGAATGCATATAGACTTTTAGCCCAGGGATGGGGAATTGAAAACTAGAGGGCATAGGTTTAAGATGAAAGTGGATAGATTTAAGAAGGACCTGAGGGGCAGAGAATGGTGCGTGTATGGAATGGGCTGCTAGAGAAAGTGGTTGAGGCGGGTACAATAGCAACATTTAAAAAACATTTGGATAGGTACACAGATGGGAAGAGTTGAGAGGGATATGAACCAATTGCAGGCAAATAGAACCAACTGAGTGGGCACTGTGGTCAGCATGGA
>JAHRHZ010000073.1:17894329-17922810 GCA_024137785.1 Ginglymostoma cirratum
GCCTTCCTGCTCCTCTGATGCTGCTTGGCCTGCTGTGTTCATCCAGCCCCACACCTTGTTATCTCAACATCTGCAAATGTTGTTAATGTAACGAAAGAGTAACTGAGAATTGTTTTCATCCATTTACAGAGCTAATAACTGTCTTTTAGTCCCTGTGAAAAGTGCATAATTTGATATAAATCAGTGGGGCCAAAGCCTTTTATGGTTCATGTTCAGGGGAATATATTTTTATTAGACTGATCTGGCAAATTTATCTTGGCTTTACTTTTACTTTTGTTTCCAACAATGACATTCTATTTATTTTTCTATTAAGATAAAGTCAAAAATTGCAAATATATCTCCAATTTCAGTTCCCATATGCAGAATGTTTTAAACATTGACAATCCCAGTTTGATTAAACTATTTCAAACATAATTATGCCCTTTTTAATTATGAGCTGGACTGTTTGGATGCATTTTAAAATTTTCTGTCGGGATATGAATGACATAGGCAAGGTCACATTTATTGTGCATTTCTAGTTGTCAGGATAAGATGAACCCACATACATGAAGGAAGAACCTGGTGTATGCTTTGCTGCGTAATCTTGGATGATGAACTTAAACGTGACAATGTTGACATTATATGGACATTCTTCTTTTGGTTGCTGAAAAATCATAACTGAGTGACAAGTGCTGTTGATTTGTTGCTGCGGTATATTCTGTTGCCTCAATGTGTCTAGCAAAAAGGCTCTATGTAGAGCATAGTGACACATCAGTGTCCTTCTGAACGGTGTGGAGCTTTGAATCTTATTGCTATTACATGATCCAAGAAAGCATGGCCTTTAGCCATCCCCACACTCAGCATTCCATTGAATAGCATGCGGCCCGCACAGTTGACATTCAGAAAAATCTCTCTCGAACAATGTGGGTAAGGTATTAAAGCAGTATGTTAATGGATGGGTAATCCAGAGACTTGGACTAATAATTCATGAAATTCCAAGAGGGCAACTGGGGAACTTGAGTCCAGTTAACTAATTCTGGAATTCAAAAAGTATAAGCATTCTTAACAAAGAAATTACCAAATTGTCATAAGAGTCCATCAGACTAACCAAGGTTCTTTAAGGAGTCAATGCTGTTATCTGTGGTCTGATTTATACAAGACTCTAAATGCACAAGATGGTTAACTCTGAAAGCCACCTAGCAAGTCATACAGTTACATAGGATTACTTTGGATGTATAGCATAGAAACAGGTTAATAATCCTAATGAGTATCCAACAGTGTTTATGTTCCACTCTAGCCCCCTCTTGTCTAAATTTCTCATTGTCACCCTCCATTCCTGTCTCCTGCATATACTTGTCTAGGTTTTCCTTAAATGCATTTACACAATTCCTTTAAGCACTCTTGTGGTAGTGAGTTCACATTCTACCATTCTTTGGGTAAAGTCATTTGTTCTGAATTTTCTGTTGGATTTCTTGATGACTATCTTACATTAATGGCATCTAGTTACGCTCTACTTTCTGTCTGTATCCACTTTTCCATAACTTTTCACCCCTCAGGCCTCATATCCTTGTTTATCAAGAAGAAAGAAAATAAAAAGTATATTCACATTTTCCTGATTTGCTAGTATCATCCTTGAAAATATTCTCAGCACCCCCTCTGGAGCTTCCATTATTTCTTCTATGACAGTGAATAGAACAACACACAGTACTCTAAATGTAGTCCAACCAAGGTGCAATACAGGTTTGACACAACTTCCCTTCTTTTCATTTTTGGGGTTGTGTCTTTTTTTTGGCAAAGTGTATGTTCTATCAAGGTTTTGGGAGGGTTTTCTGCCACAAGGATTCAGCTTTTCTTACTGAACTTGCCTTGTCACCCCAACCCAAAGGTATTCCTCTCTAATTCCAGCCAAATCTTCTGTCATTCCCAGAACAACTCACTACTACTACAATTAACCAGCATCCCTTGCACCCATGTCAACCTTAAAAGCCCATTGTGCACCCAGACAACTACTGTCAGTCCAGAGCTGCCCTGCTTGACTCCTGACTTTTCCTCAGACATGAGGAAATTGGCACCTCGCTTTGTGGAGGGCCATGGGGTGGGGGGTCTGTTGAATAGGATGGTGTACGGGCACAATGTTCTTTTCCCCCTGGACTGTAGGAAGAAGGTCAATGGCCCTCTCCACTCTGCCAGGGTAGATGCCACCATCTTCCCTCCGATACCTCACACTCACGGTGTGTCTGCGATGATTCTAATGCCTCATCAAGTCTCAAGCTCTACCACTCACCCATGTTATTGTAACTTTTCCTGCCACTGCACAGATGTCTGAAGTCCATTTGTGGAAGTGACGTCCGCAACCAGAAATCAATGCATCGGTCTCATTTGGTGAGCATGGAACCTCTGAGTGGCTGTGCAGCTCAGAGGGAACATTGGCTCTCGTTATTAGTCTCAGCATCTTCCGTCACCCACTATTACCCACCTCAATCCCTGACAACACTAAGCTCGCATGCTCCTTGTACTGCCTACTCACATGCTCAAGACACCTCCCCACCTACACCAAAAGTAACAGCACCCTTCATCTCCCTCAAGACTTGCCTCCCTCTCAGTGGAAAACAACCCACATAAAGCAGAAAGATGGCGGTGGACTACCCAACATTCAGCAGCTCACCACTGAAGTGGAGATGATCCTGACCCTACTGCATAAGCTGCTCACTGACCATTTCCACTGCCCTGGCCTCGTATTGGACACTGCCTTTGAATTGTGGTGCTGACACCTCTTGTGTGACAGATATCTCCCATGGCTTGACTGAAACCTGCTGACAACCATGACAAGTTTTCTACTTTTCTGTCTGTGTTAAACTGCGATACAAGATGGCAGTAATATGGCAAAAAGACAAGGCAGGGAAATATGGAGCAGGGAAAATGAGATCATCCAGGCATACTCAGAGTGAGTGAGCAAGTGCTACGAGGGCAAGTAAAAAGCCAGAGATGGAGATAACAAGGTGTAGAGCTGGATGAACACAGCAGGCCAAGCAGCATCAGAGGAGCAGGAAGGCTGATGTTTCGGCCTAGGCCCTTCTTCATTTCTGAGGAGTAAGTAATTGGAGATGTGGTGCCAGGGGCCTTGCAGACTGGTATATGTTGGATGCCAGTGTCTGTAGACATGGTGGGTGTGTGTCTGGTACCCATGGAACATGCCCTAAGATGTTGATGCCCAACTCCCTTCACAGGAAGCAGTGAGTTGAAGTCTCCAGGTACCTAATCTGATTTCCATGTCGAATTTTCTCAAAGTTTACCTTATTTGGCCCACTTGCTAAGACAGGAAACTGAACATTAATGAGGCACATTGGGCAGTTAATAAGGTGTTTAATAAGCACCATTCCCCCTTAATTGGTAACTTGCCAGTGCCTATCAAGAAACCTGCCATGCCACTTGTCAAAAACATAAACAATGGTGTGAGATGCTCTTGAATCAAGGTAGGCCTCACTAAGCCTCTCACACAATCTCAGAAATCTCACCACAGCCCACATCACTCAGTCACCTATAAGATTCCACTGTGTGTCTCTAGAAATAAAGTCTGGTGTTTGATTTGCCTTTTATGGGCTTTTTAATCTCTGGTTCATCATTTATTGATTGGTATATTTGTACTCCGAGACCCCTTTGTTCCTCCATCCCAAATATATATTTCAAGTTATGTGTGGCCTCTCCATTCTTCCTACCAAATTATACCACCTCATATTTATTTGTGTGGAACAACATTTGGCAATTATTTGTCCATTCTCCAAGTTTATTCCATTCTGTCATTTGTTGCTTTTTTTTCTAAATACCGAATGTTCTGCCCACAATGTGGTGTCACACACCAATTTATAATTTGTGTTTCTAATTCCAAAATCCAAATCATTAGTGTAAATTATGAACAGCATGGTCCCAGCATTTGTAGAACACCACTCCCCATCTTCCACCAGTCTGAAGAATAACCCTTTATTCTAACTCGTCACTTTCCACCTTGAAACCAGTTAATAATCCATTCAGAAACTTGCTCTCGATTCCATATTCCCTGATGTTATTCATTAGTCTATTATGGGGCACATTATCAAAGGCTTTTTGAAAATCTAGATACATCACATCTCTGGCTTACCTCCCCGAACCCATTTACTTTCTCTGCTACCTCCTCAAAAATTTCAATATTTAAATTTCAATATGATGTGTCTAACAAGACTTTCCCTTATAAATTCCACACTGATTACTCATTAGTATGTTTTTCAATGCCAGATGTTCTTTTATTCTCACCTTAAGTAGGGATATTTATTTGCCAATAATTAGTTTTTTGTTGGTCTTCTGGCACTGCATATTTTCCCAACAAGTTGTTGAATATAACAAAAGCAAAATACTTCAGATGCTGGAAATCTTAATAAAGTAAGAAAACATAGGGAATATTCCACAGGTCTGGCAACATCTGCAGAGAAAGAAACAAGGTATAACTTTTCAGGTCGAGGAGTTTTCTTCAGAACTCAATGTTGAATGTTTAGTAATGTCTCTTCTTGAGATTATTTTAAAATATATGACTGCATTGAGTTTGATTACTTTATTCAATAATTCCTTTTAAAAAAACATTAAAAGTACTCACTGTCTATCACTAGTCACTGGGCAAAGTAATGGAGCTAAAGGCTGATTAGGCCCTTGAAAATATAATAGCCTGTACTTTAAAAGAAGTGGCTGCAGGGAAAGTAGACCCATTGGTTGTAATCTTGCAAAATTACCTACATTCTGAAAATGTCCCAATGAACTGAAAAATCACAAATGTTGCACTCCATTCAAGGCAAAAAAAAATCCTTCTTCCGATAAGGGAGATCAAAACTGCACACTATTCCAGGTGTGGTCTCACCAAGGCCCTGTGCATTACATCAAGACATCCCTGCTGCAGTCTTCAAATCTGCCTGCTCTGAAGGTCAGCATACCCTGCTCACATTGCACATTCCTCTCTCTCAATTTACAGTATTTCAGATAATAATCTGCCTTCCTGGTTTTGCTACCCAAAGTAGTTCATATGTTAGGTGAAAAGTGTGGAATTTTTGAAAGGTGCTGCACAATGTGGTACGTGTGAGGTTGTCTAGTCTACATTGGCAGAAGCACCAAAAACAATTATTTGATTGGAGAGAAACAGTAGGACTCTACAGCACAGAAGGATATGTGTGCCCTTGTACATGAACCACAGAGGGAGCATAGAAGTACTGCAAGTAATTGGGAAGGAAAATGGAAGGTTGTCATTCCCTCTGATACTGGGTGAAAATCCTGGAACTATGATGTTTCTCCACATAAGATGCAGAGTCATGATGTGGTAACTCATTAGCACCTTCCAAGGGCAGTTAGGGATGGGTAATCAATACTGGCTATGCCTGTTGTGCTCTCATCCATGAACAAAATGAAATAAAGCTACCACGTAGCGTCAACCTGTCAAGATTTAAAATATTGTTTAGCACATTATTGCTTTTGTTCTATTTTTGTCAGAATTGAGATTGATTGATTGTCTTTTGGGAATGCTGCATGATGCACGTTCAAACACAAAGGTCTTTTTTTGCTGAATTATACCCAAGGTTAGAATGAGTAGATGTAAAATTGTTCAAATGCTGCATGACAAGCCTATCAATCAAAATAACTGAGCTCTTTATTAATGATCACATCATAAATAGATGCAATGTGTTTTTCATTTGCAAGTGTTGTCAGTCTATGTCAGCAACATTTGAACCAGCAAAGTACTCTATATGAGTTTTGCTTAGGACAATTATCAATGGCCTATTTTCAGATATCCAAGCTTACAATTAAATAAACTTATACAAGTCTGCATGTTCATGAAGTAGTTTATTTCACTTGAGGCCTCAGCCAGGTGTAAAAGACCACTTTAAAAAGGAATCACTGAAACTCTACAATACAGGAAGAGGCCATTCATCCTATCGAGTCTGCACTGACCCTCTGAACATCATCCCGCTCAGACCCAACACCCTCACCCCATCCCCGTAACTCCACATTTCCCATGGCTAACCCACTTAACCAGCACATCCCTAGCTACTATAGATAATTTAGCATGGCCAATCTAACCTGCACATCTTTGCACTGTGTGAGGAAACCAGAGCACCCAGAGGAAACCCAAGCAGACACTGGGAGAACGTGCAAACTCCACACAGTCGCCCAAGGCTGGAATCGAACCCAGGTCCCCGGTGCTGTGAGGCAGCAGGGATAACCGCTGCACCACCCAGGCATTGGAGCAGGCAAAATCTTCTCTCTGTCTTAATTAACAATCACTGATGTACGTGGGAGGTTACTGTATGCAAATTTCCTCCATTAGAGCAGAGTCAGCCCTTCAAATGTAAATTAATATGTAGCACTTTAATGTATCAAGATAACTAAAATTGCAAAATAAATGTAAGTTTAATCCTTTAACAAATCAGTCTGATGCATTTTATCACTATAATACATATTTTTATTGATAAAAGTACAAAAGGCAAAGTCTCTTTGTCTTTAATGTGCTTCATATTTAAAAAAAATTCTGTAGAAGTTCATCACAGAATACATACCAAAGAAAATTGGCCAATTAATGCAAATTAGCAAAGTTTTAACCAGGTCAGGTAAATCTGCAAAATCTCAACAATTTAAAATACTTGCTGAATGTAAAAACTTAAATAGTTTGTTGGTAACAAGTTATTAAATTACTTCAATTGTATTTCATTTTTGCAGGGGGTTTATCAGTTTAAAAAATAATTGGATGAAACAATAAGGTTCAATGGTTTATAGACCTGGAAATTTGAATATAAATGCAAATTTAAGCATTGCTAAATAATAATGATCAACACTCAGGTAACATTTCTTTTGCTCAGAACAGACTGAAACAATTACATTTAGTATTATAAACATTTGGAAGCTAACATACAAACACTTCAGGTCATTCCATGATTACAGTGGGGTGAAACAAAGTTTAAAAAAAGACAAGTAAGGAATCCAAGTGGTCAATATGTTCATATTGCTATTCCACTCAAAAATGTTTTTAAAAACTAGGAGGTATGCTAGCAATTTGAAGAACAGTTTAGATCACCATCTGGATTATAACATCCAGAAATTCTGGAAATTCATTTTCTAGAAACCAAAGTTTAAGAAAAGTGGTGAACAGGATTATCCTCCAGAAATTAGAATACCAAGATTCAAGCTGAAAAGCAGCTTACACAATTAAGATTGATAATAAATAGATTTGAGAATGTTTTGCTGAAAAGTTAATTAACAAATTAAAGCTTTGTTGGACGTTTTGAAAAGGTACACATCACTTCAACTGCGTCCTTTTGACGAATAGATTATTTCATATGATTTTAGTCAAAAATCTAGATATTACAGTTTGAACAAAATTATACAAACTAGTTGCAATAGAACTTGCAGAATAAAACCCTAAAAGTTCTCTTCAGTCTAAATAAACGTACTGCATGGTATAAAGAAAAACAATGAAAGGTGTCACCAACAGATTTCTATGATAGCACATTTAGTACTATTTGGTTTATTGTGTGATATACTATGTTCAAAATCAGTTGAACTAAGGGGATGACTTATTACACATTACTGTAGCAGTTCATTTTTGACTGAAGTGGTACACAGCGATTCTAACCATTGAATAACAAGACACAACTGTGGCACATTGTTTACAGCTAATTTTCTCTATTTGCATCACTTGTATCATCCAATAGACAGTATGTACAATATTTTAAAAATGTCTTAAAGAAGGATTCTGCCTTAAATACACACCATCTTTTTTTACTTCACAGTATTAGAACTCCTGACAAAATGCTACCAAATTACTTTATTGTGTTACTGGTAGGGTGACACCAGTGGACACCTGGCTGGAAGGGTTCGCTGGAGAGGCATTGCTTGCTGGTTGTACTGTCGCTGCTGGCTCCACCTTACTTATATGAGTCACAAATCGCAGTCGAAGTTTTAAAGCTGGCCTTAGCGTACAGATTATTTTTTCCACCTAGAAACACAGAGCAGCAAGATCACAGAATAAGAAACTTATAGGCAATATTAGATATTTAGTTTCCAAATTTAAATGTTTAATCAGTTGGCCAACTTCTCATTGATCCAATAACTAGCACTACATTATGAAAATGGAGTGGCGCATCTCAAGACGTTTCTGTGCCCCTCAAAAACCACTACGGTCGTCAGCCCTATTACCATTGCTTGCTGTCAGATGAATTGTTGAGTGTGAAGTATGCATCTTATTGACCCAGTGGGTGCAATGTAGAGTAGATTAATATTGTTTAGAGAGTCAACATTTTCTTCAATGAGGAGGTATGCAGACTCCCCCGAATCCTTTGCTTGTCTGGTATCTGTACATGCAAATGCTAGCATGGTAGGAGAAAAATAAATGAGCATAATTTGCATCATCCTTTGCTCTGCCAAATTTCATAATTTTACACTTGTTTATAGTGTAGTGGCATTTTCTTTTGCTAAATCTGATATGGTCAGAAACTAGTGAATTTCTAACTATTGGGAGCAGTTGATGCAATACCAATTTAGTGTCATCTGTAAATGTGAACACAATTTCTTCTCATGAATAATTACTTATAATGACTGTAAAAAGCAGTTCTTACATTGAAACTTGTGGCAGCCCACTGGTAACATATTGCCAACCTATTTGCTCATATAAAATTTGTTTATGTCACCATTTACTGATTCATTTAGCATACTCTCATCAATCTCATGGGCTTTGACTGTGCAAATTAGTATATTGTGCAGCATCAGCCATGGTTTTGTTGGCAGAGCTCATGTCTGTCCAAATCCTACTCCAGAGACTTCAGCACAAAAATCTAGGCCGAGTCTCCAGTGCAATACCAACAGTGTGCCTCTGATGAGATATTAAGCAGTCACCCTGTTTACCAAAAAGTTGGCTGTAAAAGATCAATGGTCCTACTTCAAAGAGAAGAGGCATTATCCCCAGTTCCTAGACAACATTGATCTCTCAGATACTATCATGATAAACATTATTGTCATCTGTGGGAGCTTGGCTGGAGGTAGATGGGACATCATGAGGTCTTTAAGATGTGGACATTAATGGCTTAATGAAATCCAGACCAATAACATTTCTCTACATCCCTTACAGGTGGCCAAGCATTATCTCCCATTCCTTAAATGAGGCTGAAGCCTCGGAATGGGTTTTATAGGAATTAACCAACCAACATTTCTAAAGCCTGACCTAATGATCTAGAGAAACACATTCAAGTCCTCACAATGATAGCAGCAAAACTTAAAATTGAAACAATTAAATTTTGCAATAAAAAGAATTAGTAATAGTGACCAGGAAACTACAGAAATTTTGTTAAAAACCCATCAAATCCATAAGATTCTACAGTGAAGTAAGGTTTACATCCTTAATTCCTTTGGTTTATAATTAAACCCACAGAAATATAGTTAATTCTTTTCTACCCTCTGAAATGGCCCAAGTCACTCAATTGAATCATAAAAGCTGCAAAGAATTACAACAATAAAGCCAGACGGATTATCTGGTACTACTGACTGGAGATCCAGGTTCATGCATAACAGAGGGACACTGAGTCAATCTAACAGTATCCTCATTAAAATACAAGGACCTGAGCCAAAGTTTGCACAGATCTGTCAAACAACGCCACTAGATAAGCTGGGCATGCATACTCCCACCAACAGGATAGACCTACAGGAGACTGGTGACACTGAGGTATAAAGAACAGTTTTGAGTCTGTATCCTATGATGTTCATGGACAGAGTCAAAAATGAACAAGAAACTATTTATTCCCTCTCTTCATTGGTAAATCAGTGTATCTCCATGTTGAACACCATTTGGAAGAAGGACTGAGAGTGGCACAGGCACAAAATATACTGTGGGTGGAGAACTTCAATGTCCATCATTAACAGTGACTCATTCTGGTTAATCCCTTAAGGACATATCTGCCGTATTGGATCTGCAGCTACTCAAAAGGTTCTGCATAGGCTGATTGGCATGTCAGCACTTCACTTAGTAACGACTTCTGGTTTTGGATCACCAAGCCTTCTGGAAATAATGTCCTTTCTTTACAATTAGGATACCCTCTGTTGTGTTGAGTGGCAATACAGTCATGCAGTTCCTTCAAAGCTGCGCGTGCATGCGTGCAACTGCTCTGAGGGTCTGTGCATGGTGATCGATCTGCTGGTACTGACCTCTGAATCTGGCAGCTGCTGGTATACATGGACCTTGAAGTTCTGTGCAGCCGAATAAAAAATTAGAGCAAAAGCTGGTGTCATGCTAAACGGCATAGATTTAGACCAGATTTAGCAGCTCAAAATTGGATTCCTAAGAGTTGACTATCCTTTGGTGAATAATTTTTTCCTGATTTTACTCCTAAATTTAAGATAGTCTCTTTGTTCTGGATTACACCAGAATTCCCCAATTTGTCTTATTCACATGATCTTTCTGCTACTCCTTCAAAGAGTGCAGGAGGGCATGCCAGGAGCAGCATCAGGCATCTTTTAAAAAAAGATGGCAACTTCATGAAATCAGAAATAGAAGGTGCTACAGAAAGTCACTAGGTTTGGCAACATCTGTGGAGAGAAAACATTGAATCCAAACAGTCATAATTGAATTCAAAATGGTAACTCTGTTTCTATTGGCTCAGTTATCCCAATGTTTGGTTTTAATGCATTGTAACACCAACAGCATGGTTTCAATTCCCACACCAGCTGAGGTTACCCGAAGGACTCTCCTTCTCAGCTTTTCCCCTCACTTAAGACATGGTGACCCTCAGGTTTAACCACCATCAATAATGTCTGTTTAATGAGAGATCAGCTCTATGGCCTACTCAGACTACAGCAACTTTACTTGATACGTTAACATGATAGTGACGAGTGAATGAACTCAGCCAGAGAGCTGAACAAGCTTTTGAACTGTGATCAGTGAGACACATGCCCAAAATGCAGAGTAAAGTCAATTCATGTCCCATGTACCAGTTAGCTGAGATTAAATTTTATTAATTTTAGTTTGCTCGTCGCAGTAAAAGTATTATAAAGTGAAATCTTGTTTGTTATTTTTGTTGGCTCTTTCGGGAAATTAATCTCTTCCAAAAAAAAATTATTGGTCTCTATGGGAGCCTAACGCAACCTTTAGACACCATTGCTCTGGTGCCATTTTGTACAGGGAGTGGACGGGGACCTTTCTTACTTCTGGAATACCTGAAGTACACTCCAAAGTTCTGCTTTATGTTAGAAGCAATGTTTTCTCCTCACTACCTTTTGCAGCCTTCATCAGTTCTTTGGCATTTTCTGGAATATCTTAATGAATCTCTAGATCCGTTACTTTTCCTGAAATTTAAAAGTATCACATGCTTTATGTTACTCCTCAATTTCTTTGTTAGTAACAGTGGTTTGCTCTTTTACTTCTATTTATTATTTTGTTCCATTGCTCACATTGCTCAGGGATAATTTTTTGATCTCAATATTATCCCTTTGAAACTATTTCATCTTTCTTCTATAACTTCCTCCCCAGTGTCTATTTCCACTTTTTTGATTCATTCACAGGGGCGTGGGTGTGGCTGGTTGGGTCAACTTTTATTGTCCATTCCTATTTGCTTCTGAACTGGATGGTTTGCTGGAACCTTTCTGAGACCAGTTAAGAGCCAACCACATTGCTGCTGGTTTGGAGTTGCACGTAGGATGGCAGATTATCTTCTTTAAGGGACATTAATGAATCAGATGGATTTTCACTACAAACAACAAAAGACGAAAACACATGTTTGTCAATAAACTAGCTTTACCAGAATTCCAGATTTTTCAGTACATTAAAATTTTACCACATCTACCGTGGTGGGATTTGAACTCTCATCTCCTGAGCATTACTGAGAGACTCTGGACTACTATTCCAGTGACATTATCACTGGTCCATCAACTCCCACATGATAACATTCAAATTTTCTCTTTTATATCTTTAAAAATTGGACTTTAACCATTTATTTTCTACCCTTATGTCTACCCCATGGAAAGGAGGACTTGTTAGTGGACTTTTTTTTCCAATGCAGTGCTGTCAGGCTATGAAATACGCCACGAGAGGAAAAGAAAATGCTGGAGGCAGTATAACCAATGAAACTAGAATTATTTTGCAAAGCAAAATTTAAAGCAGTAGCAGAAACAACCTGTAAATGAGGCAATCCAGAATAAGTTAAATTTAGGAGAAAAATCAGGAAGAATTTATTCACCAAAGGGTAGTCAAAATTTGGAACTCTTTCAGGAGTGTGAGCATATACAAGCAATTGAAAGTTTGAGTAAGAACAACAGATTTTTATTAGCTGAGTTTTATGCACATGGAGAAACAGGAGTCCAATTACAATCAGTCCGTATAACTGGATAGTGGATCATGCACTCCCACTGAAGTACTCCACTGGGCAGCATGGTGGCTTGGTGGTTAGCACTGCTGCCTCACAGCACCATCGACACTGGCTTGATTCTAGACTTGGGTACTTGTTTATGGGGAGTTTGCACATTCTCCTCATGTCTGCATGAGTTGCTGTGGGTGTTCCGATTTCCTCCCACAGTTCAAAGACATGCAGGTTAGGTGGACTGGCATGGTAAATTGCCCGTAGTGTCCATTAGCCTTGGTAAATGTGGGGTTATGGGAATAGAGTAGGGGAGGGAGGGGAGGAGGGAGTGGAGGTGGATCTGGTGGGATGTTCTTCAAAGGGTCAGTGCAGACTCTATGGGTCAAATGGCCACTTTCTGTACTGTAGGGATTCTATGATTCTAATGCCAGAGCCATGCTGAACTGAATGGCCTTTGTCAGTACTATAAAATTCGATGATTAACTTATATCTAATTCTTAGTTTTCTATTTTTATTCCAGCTACTCTGTAATTTCATTTGGTTTATTTGAAATGTCATGTTTTCTATTGTAGTTTTTTTCAGATCTTATTAATTTTGGAAATTTTACTGTAATCTATATGCAAGACATTTATTTAGATGGCTGCAACAAAAAAAAAGACAGAAAAGAATGAGACAGACTTTCTTTTGTCTGTAATTTATAAACCAAACACTCTAGAATGTCTTTCGAGAATTATAAAATGGATAGTCAGTCATTTTTCATTGGTCAATGGTCATGAAAACGAACAGGTGATTCACCAACCTTTATGGTTACCATTTTTAGACCCAAATATCATTTCAAACTACTCACCTGATCTTTAACACTGTCTCCAGTAAACATGTATTTTACATGGTACAGAAAATCACAAATAGGATCCATATAGCTCAGGTGCTTTGTGTTTTGGTCTACATTCTGTAACATCTCGTAAAATGCAATGCCAATCTGCAGGAGATAAGTATTAAAATCAGTTAAATTTATCAGGTCTATTAAATCCATTCGTTATATTCAATGTAACATTCTGCTGTAGCTAACAAAAGCAGTACACATGAGGGATAGTTAAAAATTCTGATCATATTTTGACAAATGCCTTTACTAAACTCTACTCTGTTATCAAGTATAAAATGAGCATTCAAACCTAGCCTAACCTTGTTCATTCAAGCTTCACTGATGATAAAGATGACAAGGAGATAACTACAGCAGTTTGTAGCAAAAAGCCACATAGAACTATACTTGGAGAGGTGCAGCAGAATACATCATCAAGGAATCAAATTTGATCAAACTGCCATTAGAAAGTGAATGCAAAAAAGGAAGTTGACGGCAAGATCATTCTTTATCAGAATGAGCCACCTTCCAGCTCAGCTAATTCTTCATACAGTCATAGAAACATATAGCATGGAAAGAGACCCTTCGGTCCAACTTGTCCATGCTGACCAGATATCCTAAACTAATCTAGTCCCATTTACCAGCATTTTGACCATAACCTATCCTATTCATGTACCCATCCAGATGCCTTTTAAATGTTGTAATTGTACCATGAAGGCTGTAACAAAGTTTGAAACACAATATAAACAGTGGACAGTTCAGATGTCAAAGAATTCAATGCTAGATGTACATTTAAACAAGGATGTCACTGAAAGCTATGAAATACACAAGAAACACGTAGGATTGTCTCAACATTCCAACGATATTGCAGTCTGTAGCACCAAGCATAGTAGTATGACATTGATACCCAAAACGAAAAAAGGCGTTGCATATATTTGCTACCATGTAGGAGGAAGAAATGGTTAGAGAAAACATACTCGAGAGCTTAATTAACAGAATTGTATTGAATTCAGAGGAATGCATCATCCGTAGATAAATAAAGTAGTTAAGAATCCTATTAAATTGAAAGAAACACTCTGCAATCCTGCGAAGATTCATGGTAGGTCAGAGGATTGGGTAGATTTTAATTCCAACAAAGAATGTCTTAAGAGATCATAAAGAGGTAGAAAGGATATGAAAGTTGGTTCGTAATATAAAAAGTAGGGGTTTCTTCACGTATTTGAACAGGAAAGTGTAACTAAAATCATTGCAAACCCTCAAGAGTGACTGAGGAATTAATAATGAAAATTAAAGAAATGGCACAAGCTTTGAACAGATATTTTGTGCCCATTTTCAGGAACAGAAACTTTCCTAATAATAACAGAAGATGAAGAGGTGTTAAGAGATGAACTGAAAACTATCATCACCCGGAAAAAAGGTACAGGAAAAACAGAAAAGCAGTAAACTCCATGGCGCCAAGGGATGTGACTGTGCTGGTACATGAATCACAAGAAGCTGGCATGTGAATACAGCAAGTGATTAGGAAGACAAATGGATAGATGGAATTTATTGCAAGAGAAACAGAATATAAAAAGAAGTTTAACTGCAGTTGTACAGGTTGTTGGTGAGATTGCATTTGAACAACTCTGTACAATGTTCATCTCCCAACTTGAAAAATATATATAATTGCTTCAGAAGCAGTTCAGGGAAAGTTCATTAATTCCTGCAATGAAGAGCTTACCTTGTGAAGAAAAAGGTTAAACTTTGGAGTTTAAAAAAAAAAAGAGACAATCTTATTGAAATTTAAGATCTTGAAGGTACTGGTTATGGTTGCTGGCAACACAAAGTTTACCCTTTGCTTTTTGATTGGGGGAGGTAGGGGAGTGGGGAGACATTGGGGAGAAAAGAAGAGGGACTAAAACAAAAACAAAGAGATACAGTTTAAGATTAGAAGGTCTCTCTTTTAAGAGTGTTTTTCTCACCCGGCAGTGGGTCATTAGAATGTAGAATTCACTTCCCAGAAGGTAACCAGATCAGCCATGACCCTATTAAATGGTGGAGTCAGCTCAGGGGATAAATGATCTATTATATTTCCAAATCCTATGTTCATGCTCCTATGTTCCTACGAAAGGATCCGAATGGCAACCATAGCAGCATGAGACATGAAATGTCCTTTAAGAACTTATTATTAGGATAAAGAGAGTTGGTGGTTTATTTAGGGTTCAGAGTCAACTTTGAGGACTTACATGGCAACTCTCTCCTGGCCCTCCCCTATTGTGCATTTGCCTTTGCTGAGTTCATCTTGCTGGCAGGGCAGGACAAACCCAGGGTTGGCGGTTGTGGTATCTAGGACATTGAATGCTAGGCATGATTCAGTCAAGTCATTGCTCAACTAGTCATTTTGCAACTTTACCAAGATGTTAGTAATGAAAAAAGTTTTGCAGGCTTAGGTATGCCATTTTTGTTTCCAATATTGAAGTCCATCTGTTTTAAATCCTCTACAATTTTTCTGTAGCTGTTTAGTACAACTCAGTGGCTTGCTAGTCCATTGAGGCTCGTTAAAAGTAAAGCACATTGCTTGGGTCAGTAGTCACCAAAACAGATTGGCCAGATCTCCTTCCCCAAAGAGCATTAGTAAATCAGATTTTTTTTTTTTTTTAACAAATCAGTAGGGGAAATCAAGGACTATGGGGAAAAGGCAAGAAAGGGGATGTGAGGAATGTTGAATCAGCCATGATCTAATTGAGTGGCTGAGCAGACTTGACTGACCAAATGGCCTCCCCCGTTCCTTATTTCTTACCCTCTTACAATTTTTATAGTTTTAAGGCATCCTTACTGAGACTAGCTTTCAATTCCAGATTTTTACTAGTTTAATTTCAATTCTACCACTCATTATGATCACAGTGGCACTATCTCCCAATGGCATGTTTTATTTTCACTTCTAATTCTGAGATTTTATTTTGCACAAATTTAAACTGAGAAATGCCAAACTAATTTTCTATAATTACGCTCTGTGGTTGGTCGTCACAAAGTACAAGTTAACTTTTGAAATTCAGTCTAAAATTACATTCTCATGCACAAAGCACTGACCTCAAGCATACATCGGGTTCTTTCTTGCTGGAACCGTTGCAGAAAAGGACCAACAAGATGATAAATGTACAACAACTGGAATTCAGTCTTCACCAATGGCTTCAGTACTTCTGAGAGAAATCTGAGGAAGACAATCAATTTATTATTTTTTGTTATTTGTTCTAATTTCTAACCTTTTACTCTGCTTTGGATTCAACTATCGATTTGTATTATAAACAGATGATAGAAACATAAAAACAATCTCTTTGCTCAGCAATCAGATCCAGGCTCATGCACTTCACTTAATCACTTGGGGGTTCTGACAAACATGTCCATCCTTGGTGACGAACTGTTTAAATTGTCCTAGAATGAACGACTGAAAGGTTCCATTGAAACTGCAAAACAAATTTTATCATTCCCTGATAGGCGGTGTGTATTTATTTAAACAGGTGAAGATATTCTAATTTCCTTCTTTGAAAAAAAAGGCAATCTACAACACTGACTTATTCACTTGACCATGCATTTCAAAAACTATTAAACTTTATGAAATAGTTATCTGAAAAGTTTGATTTTAATAGATACTGAATAAACAAACAAAAAAAGTTATGAACGCCGACCTATTTAGTTCAAATTCAGCTGAATTCTCAGAAGAAATTAGATATAATAATGAAAATCACTGGCTCAGCTTTAGGTAAAAAGACTCATGAGGACAAAAGACAAATACTTCAATTTATTTCCAAGGAACTCGAAAGAGCTAAACTACAATACCTCAGGCCAGTGCTATAAAGGTTTTATGGTCCCTCTATTTCTGAAGAGCTGAGTGTTCCAACATTGTTTATATATGCCATACATCCCTGCCGCAACATCCATTAAGAACATTATGCCACATCTAATTGTTATTAATGCCAGTACTTTTAACTCTCATTTCCAATGTCCTCCAAAGTTCAAGGAACCAAATTATGCAGCACATTTATTATGATAAAAAAATCCACAATTTGATATTCAAACAATGGTTCTCAAATTTCAATTAGGGACACAACTGCTTCAGACTTAACAAAAATTCTTGTTTTCGGTTAATGAATCAACAGTAGTTTAATCAAGGGGATCCATATTCAATTATTTAAATTAAATGATATTAAATTAACAAAGCTTATACTTTAACCTTCATGACCCAACAGATTTCAACAGATATACGTTAATGACTTTTTCTTGAAGTTCATGTAACAAGTTAGCAGACATTTAGACTAATGCAATTAGACATGGGAAATGCAGGAGGAGGGCAATGGGTCTGGGTGGGATGCTCTTTGGAGGGGCAGTGTGGACTTGTTGGGCCAAATGGCCTGTTTCCATACTGCAGGGATTCTATGGTTCTATGGATTCATTACAAAGAATAAAACAATGTTGTATAGACTGAAGTCAAAATTATTTTGCTTGTCACAAACATCAAATGTAGTAACCCCATGTATCCAAATTGTTCATATTTTAATTAACTGTTGTATCACAATAATATACACACTGGATGTTATTTAAGATTCAGATTACTTTCCCCAGAGTCTTGTCGAGCTCTTTTCTTACTAGGATCCACCACTCATAATTCTATAACATATTGCAACAAGTCTGTATTGAATTCCAATCCAAATGTACCAAATTCCCTATTTCACTATGCTGGCACCATCCTAGGCTATAGTTCGTCAAGCAGATCAAGTATCCATTGGCTTCAACTCGGATATCATCTACCTTATCTTTGTTTATTGAAATCCCCTTTTCCAGATCTTAATTCCATTAACTCCTCAAAGGTCAAGGTCTCTAACTTCTGCATAACCCATGTTTCCCCCGTATCTCCTTGGATCCTACAAGTAAGTTCTCTAATGCCACCAAGATCATCCAAGTCTGCAGTTGTCCAAACTACTGGCATCATTAAATGCCTTGTTCATTGAGAAAAGCTTCCTGTCCTCAACCTCATCCAGAAGGAGCACGTTAACGTCCTGATGTTCACTATAATCATTGTTGAGAACTTTCTCTGCTTATCAAGTGATCTCTCCCTGCTGCATTACATGCTCTACCATTTGTTCCCCCAAACTGTAGAAACTGCCTGTCATTTATCTGAAACTATTCTCATACTTCATTTGTTTCATGCCATTTGAACATTTTACTAATTCATCCCAAGGGCTCGTTGTTTTCCACCCATGTCCTATCCCTAACCTTCAACCTCATGTATTCTTTTACTAATTAATTCCCTACATTGGAGTACAGGTCCAGAGTTCCTTGAAAGTGGAATCGCAGGTAGACAGGGTACTGAAGGCGGCATTTGGTATGCTTGCCTTCATTGGTCAGTGCACTGAGTATAGGAGTTGGGATGTCATGTTGTGACTGTACAAGACTTTAGTTAGGCCACTTTTGGCATACTGCATGTAATTCTGGTCTCCCTGCTTTGGAAGGAAGTTGGGAAACTTGAAAAGGTTCAGAAAAGATTTACAAGGATGTTGCCAGGGTTGGAGTATTTGAGTTATAGGGAGAGGCTGAATAGGCTGGGGCTATTTTCTCTTGCGTGTCCTAAGTTGAAAGTTGACCTTATAGAAGTTTATAAAATCCTAAGGGGCATGGACAGGGTGAATAGTCAAGGTCTTTTCCCCAGGGTGGGGGAGTCCAAAACAAGAGGGCGTAGATGTGAGGTGAGGGGGAAAGATTTAAAAAGGACCTAAGGAACAATGTCTTCACACAAAGGGTAGTGTGTGTGTGGAACAAACTGCCAGAGAAAGTGGTGGAGGCTGGTACAATTACAACGTTTAAAAGGCATCTGGATGGGTATACGAATAGGTAGGGTTTAGAGGGATATGGGCCAAATGGTGGCAAATGGGAATAGATTAATTTAGGATATCTGGACGGCATGGACAAGTTTGACCGAAGGATCTGCTTCCGTGTTGTATACCTCTATGACTATGTTATAATTTTCACCTGTACTGAATTCACATGAACAGGATGAAAGTAGCACTTGAGATACTGCACTCCAAATAATGAACTGAACCAAGATGGGTCTACATATTTTAATGCCGCACTCATGCAAGAATCTTTATTACCTTATGTTCATTGACTTCTAATGGAATCATAAACAAGAAAAAATTTATTCGTGTAACTGAGTTCCTGTTTCTTCCCAGGTAACCTTTCTTATCACCTTCAGTTTGTCTTTACAATTTTCATCCATGTGTCAATCTTAGCTTGTCACTGAATGTTTTATTTCCCCATGCTTATTTCTGTTACCTTCACGTTGAATCTCCCTTCTGTTTGTATCTTGTCTTTACTGATTTATGCATTGCAAATTTTTTGATTCATTTAAGATCTGGGCATTGCTGACTGGGTCAACTTGCATTGTCAATCCCTAACTGCTCTCAAGCTGGTGGTGTTAAGCCACACAGCTTATAGTAATCAATATGTAGTAATCACTGCAGCTCAGTGGTAATGTCTTACCCATAGGCCAAGAGGCCTGGGTTCAAGTCCCTCCTGTGCCAGAGGTGTGTAATAACAGCTCTAAATAGTTATTGATTGGGTAGTTAGTAATTGATGAGAAAGACATGTTAAATTTAAAAAATAAAAATCAATATATACTAGTTGGAGATGAGCAGCGGGAATGGACAGGTCTTGTACGAATAAAAGGAGAAATTAAGAATTAGAGTCTGGGTTAAAATGTCACGGCATCATTTAGAACGCATCAAAACCCAGAAATTACTGGAGAAACTCAGCAGGTCTGGCAGCATCTGTGGGGAGAAAGTAGAGTTAACATTTTGGGTCCAGAGACCCTTCTTCAGAACAGACTGTAGAAAGGACAATATATATGGTATATATGCTGAACATGATGGTAAGAGGACAGGGGGGAAAACAACAGGTGGAGATGGAGCCCAGAGAGAGAGAGTGAGACTAGCTGTTCGGCTGACAAAGGAATGGGTGATGGTCAGACTGGGAAAATCAACAGCCGCTAATGGGGACCACCAGTAGTTGACAATGGGTTGACTGTGGTAGCAGCCCATGTGATTACAAGACCTGGTGTGTGGGGGTTTGTGGGAAGGACATGGGAAGGAGGAGTTCAGCCCTAGAATTATTGAACTTGATATTGAGTCCTGAAGGCGGCAATGTCCTCACGCAGGAAGGTACCAACATGTTCATTCGATTCTTCTGCCTATCGACACAGTGGATCACTGTTGACCAACTCGTGCGTGAGAAATGCATGAAAGGGAAAGAAACTATGGTGTGCCCTGGACTGAAAGAAATAACCTTAGCTTGGGAGTGCTGAACAATTATGGGAAAGAGTATAATGGTGTTTTGCTTGTAGTATTGTGACAGCTTCAACAAACTACACATTCAGCATGGGGATTAACTGATTAGCTGATTTTTTTTTATGGTGAATTGGTATCTGCTGTTTTTTGTGCCCTGATTAATTCATTAGGTGGCAAAGATCAGATTCCATAGGGAAAAAAAAAATTAAGCTTTTGGCCACATGAAGAGACTTTAGATTTACAAGGCATTTAAAGGAAAGCTTTGGAATATTTGATTGGAACTCATACAGTAAGCAAGATTGATGTATTAAGATCACTAGAAATAGAAGACCAACACAAGGCCTGGCAAGCCATAGTCATGACTGTTCTTGGGCTTTAGCTCCTCCTTCTACACCATGCCCCGATCCCTTGATTCCCCCAAGAACTTAAAAACTGGCTATCCCAGACTTGAATGTACTCAATGATGGAATATCAGAATGCTTCCGGGTTGATAATTTCATAAAAAGCTAAGAATGTGTAGAAGTTTATGCTGAAATTCAGTTTCCCAGAAATTGGATCAACAAGAAATAATATAGCACGGAATGCAGCAATTTAATCTGGCTTCAGTTGTCAAATGGTTCTTGTTTTCATCATACAAACTCATCTGCTCAATTTCACACTTGAATGCGGGAGATTGAATAACATTTTCATCACAGAACAGGATTAGGTGGAGCTCAGGAAACACAATGCATCCATTAGTCAGATTTATTCAATATTTTCCTATCAACTCACTTATCAAATTTGATGAGCCAGTGTGTAGAATTACAGGCAGATGAACTGGAAACAACAAGATACTGCAGGCTCACTAGAGGGTTTTATGAAAGCCTACAAGACATTAGACTAGATGGCACGGAAATAACAATGCTTTTCTCATGGGAAAGATAAAACAGTTTCTTCAATGGGTTAAAATTAGGTCCAAAAGGAAGTGCTTTAAGACTTCCTTTGTGACTGTAATTACAAAATATTTTAGTACAACTTGACAGGATGCAAAAATTCCTCACACCTCTCTGCGTTTTTAGGTCTTGAGATCTAAAGTCAGTAATTCACACATCAGGGGACTTGATGAAGGAGCTGAAAAAAGTAGCTTAAAAATAGCTCTTGCAGAAAAATATCAGCCTTGAAATAATTGGAAAGGGACATAAAGGAGGATTTGCATACCATTACTGCTTACTTTTCATTTCAGTGTCAGAGGAGAATAAAAAAGGATTAAACACTGAAGACAGCTCACAATTCATTTTTGAATATTATTTCCTTTTAGTGAACTTATTTGTGGCAAGAAGTTGGGCAGGATACATTTCTTTGATATCTTAACAAGATTGAGTCTTCTCAAAATAGAAACAATTTCATGAAAATTTGCACTTCAAAAATAACATGCGAAAGCTTGTTACTATTTCAGTAACAGTAAATGGGCATCCATCGGTCTTGCAAATCTATATGCACTGAGACAACATTAATACACAACAACTTAAGCACACTTTTGTTGTAAGCAGGAAAGATTTTATCTTGCATAGAATCACTAGGTCTCCATGTATAATTATTGCACGTGGATCATGCACAGAAAACCTTCAATAAATTATTTTGTTTTGACTATTACTAGTTGCAATTACTATGTTTCTAATCAATTTTTGGTAACATTGCTTTAAGAGATATCAGGCTGATATACAGGTAGTCCCTGGTTTAGGATGCGTTCCATTCCAGAGTACATTCATGAGTCGATTTGTATGCAAGTTGGAACGCAATGCAGCGCAAAATATAAGTACGATTGAGTGTTCGCATGTTGGATCCTTAAAATCAATCTTAATATGGGATCTCGTTCTTAAGTATGACTATTTGTAAGTCAGACGTTTGTAAGTTGGGGACTGACTGTAAAGATATAACAGCAGAGTAGAACAAAACTGAAAGAACTCAACTGTCCGCAATGAGTTATGGGCCCACAGATATTTTCAATGCTGTAATTAAATCATATTTAGCATATTATAAGAAAAGAAATAAAACAATACAGATTGGCCATCAAAGCAATGCACTCATGAAAGTAGTACATAAAATTAAGACTTTACTGCACCTAAAGCATTCACATTAATTGGTACAGTGCCAAGTACCACAACTTATATCTGCAGATATCCAAACATTGTATGTCATGATTACTGAATCAGTATGTTGATTTGGTAGCCATTGTTAATGAACCAGTGAGACACATTCTGTGTTACAGCACCCCTCTGAGTCAAGTCACAAGACAGTAACGCATTCAGAAATGATTTAGGGAATCATTCTGTTTCATATTTCATCATTTATCCATTATTTTTGCTACATCATTAGTTAGTATCCTTGTTAAGCAACTATAATCAACACATGGCACACAGAGTTATGAATTTACAAAACTGGTGTCATTCTCTATAGCTGGATTTGCAAAAGTAACTTCAACCTGTGAAGTGAATTGTAAGACACAGCCTACTTCAGCTGAATTCATAGAAATATTCTTACCTAACAATTTGAACTCAAGAGACTGATAAATCAAACAATGCTGTGAGTTACTCTGTATACAGGATCTACACATTTTTTACTTTCCTTTGACATCATACTTTTTACAAAATGCCAACTTTTAGAGAGGTGTTCCTGGGCGTTATGTCATGAAAGCTTAGTGTCACACTGATGCAGCAATGCAGTTGTAAAATTCTAAATTCTGAGGGTCCAGATCCACACAGAGGAAGCAAGCTTTAGTGCAAGCAACTTATCAGTAAGAGATGTTCTCAGAAATCTGATAGGAGAAAATAAATTCATGATTCAAGATGGACAGAACGCTGGTTTATAGTTTAAAAAAAAACAGCTTTTCAAAAAAAAAATGATTGAGCCTCATCAATTCTTCTGAATTTAGACAGAATTTCCACATCTTCTTTAGAAAAGCTGCCCTCGGATGCTAGTTTTTCCCTTTTATTTGACAGAAGACGACCAGAGGGTATAATTTCAGAATAAGAGGTTACACATTTAAGACAAAGATGAGGGGAAATTTCTTCTGAGCGTGGCAAATCTGTGGAATTCTTTACCACACAGGGCTGATCAAGGCTGGCCGTCAAGTACATACGTCACTGAAATGGCCAGATTTTTAATCAGTAAGGGAATTAGGGGTTCTAGGGAAAAGGCAGGAAATGGAATGCAGGATTATCAGATCAGCCATTATCACATTGAATGGCACAGCACACTCGAACAGGCCAAATGTCTTACATCTGCTTCCATTTCGAATGCTGTAATCATTCTTAGTAATATACTACACAATAATTACCTTTCACCTCTAGTGTAATGCATTGGAGATCACATGAAATGCCCATCATGCTCTTCTGGGCTGCTTGAAAAGTTTAAAATTCATATATTCGGTTTGCATCAAGAAGTCAATCTTAATTTTATGATTGTTATACAGTCAAGCAGAGGTACTCTTGCTACAAAAATTCATGTGGAAAGTATAGTTATTCAAAGGAAGAGGAGTCAAAACACTTTGCATATCCTTTTCATTACTCACAAATGAGTATTTCTTGAATATTACACAAAGATTAATCATGTACAGAGATCACCTGTCTTAACAGGGAAGTAAGGTTCTGACTTTCATAGAACAAAGCCCTTTTGACAGCTCAGACATTTACCACAGACTTGCACACTCCATTCCTTGAGGCACTTCAAATTATTTCTCATTTCTTAATATGATGTGCTATCTTATTTGAAGATTGCAAATATACAGATCAAATGACTAAATAATTCAGACAGCTGGGTTCCTCTACTCATTTTATAGTTAAATAGGAAAAATCAGCTTATGTCTATTAGTGACCCTGTATATCTTGTTCCTTACATAAGCAGGCCCAACAATCAGTCTTTTCCCCTCAATTTTCTATTCCTTCCACAATTTTCAGACTTTTAATTGCATGTTACAACTTTCTTTTCTCCGATTTTTGCTCTTTTCTCTCTCTTCTTGACTTTACTAACGTTCTGTTCTTGCACTGCAAGTTCTTAATAAAAAGAACGACAGCCTGGGCTTTCCATTCCAAATTCAGAATTTGATAAATTCAATTAAACCTTTAAATTGTCCTGTTAATTCATCTAAATTCCTGATTAACATGTTTTACATTGAAGGTATTGATTTATTTGAACTGGTACTTTCAGGTCACCCATGAAAGATAGAAGTTGCTTGTAGTTCAAATGTGTTGTTTTTCACAAAGTGGCAGATGTCTAAGACTAGAGAGCGTAAGTTTAAGGTGAGGAGTAAGTGGTTCAGAAGAGATCTGAGGAAAGGAATTTTCACCCAGAGGGTGTTAGAAATGTGGAATGCGCTGCCTGAGAAGGTTGTGGAGGCAGGTACTCTTGCAACATTTAAGCAGCATCTGGGTGCGCACTTAAAATGTCAGGGCACAGTAGACTATCTGCAACACTTTTCTCTATTCTACAGGTTTTGATTTTATCGACTTAAAATTCTTACATTGTATTTGGCATCAAATTGCTACTTGCAGATCCTTAATTGTTCAGGGCTGTTTTCTTTTTCTTCACCTTTTTAAAACACTTAATGTGCTTTGATCAGAACAACTAAAATAATCTGATCAAATTTATGCTACTCTTCTGAAAATTCTACACCTTAACATTAGTTTTGAACTGGCTTGCAGAGACTTTGTACGGAAGGTGCTGAATTATTTTCTATCAGAAGTCATTTTCATTAGTGATGCCTTACTCAGATGTTGAATGTTGCATTATGGTGGCACTCATTTTTTCAAAAATGGGAAAGGTGCCAAAATGTTGTCAGATTGACATTTCATTTAAGTGAAATGAGTCAGTCAGCATAGGAGTCAGCCTGCGGAACCAAGTTCAAACATCATTCATTCAATTTTCCATTCCCCCAAGAGTATACAGATATTTATTTAAATTAGATATTGAGAAGACCAAAACTGCATTGTGTCCCTGCTGTAAATCTTGCGCCCTGGCCATCAACAAAATTCCTTTTCCTGGCAGCTACCCGAATTGAACCAAACTATTTTCAATGTTGGCGTCATTTCTGACTTAGAACTGAGTTTACAAACACACATCCACAATTCATACTGCCTATTTCTACCTTCTTGTCATCATCCAGCCTGGCTTCAGCTCATTTGTTGAAAATACTTGCCTATTCCCATGTTACCTCTGGACTTGACTCCTGCCTATCCTCCCACATTTTACCCTCTAAACCCGGGGTCATCCAGTGCTCTGGTGCTGTCTCCTAAGTTCCATTCACCCGTTGCCCTTACCTGCTGACCAGCAGTGTGTCTGGTTAAGCATTTGGAAGAATTTTTCCCATCTCCTCTGTCTAGACCCCTCATGATTTTGAATACCTCTGTCAAATCTCCCTCAGACTTCTCTTCTCCTAGGAGAGTAGTCTCAACATTTCCAATATATCTATGTAACGGAAGCTCCTCATTCTCATGTATCCTTTTCGGACTCACTCGAATGCCTCATGCCTCTAAACTGTCATGTGCAGAACTGGATACAGAACTCTAGTAGAGGCCAAAGTCATATTTCATAGAGGTTTACTAATATGGGCATGAGAGAAGTTATGTTTATGTATAGGATAGCGAACACTTCATGAAACATGCTCTCAGCCTCTCAAGCCACCTTCAAAGATTTATTCACATATACATCCAGATCATTCTACTCCAGCACCCTATTTAGAATTGAGACCTTTGTTTTATACTGTCTCTCCACGTGCTTTCCGTCAAAATGTATCACTTCACAATTCCTTGCACTAGATTCAATGTTATTTGTCAGTGTCATAAACCAGAGAAACAGGTCTTTTGGCCCATCAGTTTGAACAGCAACAAACACCAAACTTATCCTAATCTAATCCCATGTACCTGCATTCTGTCCAAAGTCCGCTGTGCCCTGTCATTTTAAGTGCGCACCCAGATGCTTCTTAAATGTTGCAAGAGTACCTGCCTCCACAACCCTCTCAGGCAGCGTATTCCACATTTCTAACACCCTCTGGGTGAAAATTCCTTTCCTCAGATCTCTTTTGAACCACTTACTCCTCACCTTAAACTTATGCTCTCTGGTCTTAGACATCTGCCATGGAGTAAAGATTCTCATGATCTATCCCATCTGTGTTGCCTGCCCATTCCACGAATTTGTTCAAGGCTTTTTGAAGGTCAACACTAACCCCTCACAGTTTACAATACTTCCAAGAGCTCTAACTGTGCTCAGTATTAGGAACCAAATACTACTGATGGGCTTTTCAACCCAGAGTCTCTGCTGCACTAATGCATTAAATGGGAATAGAGGGATACGATTCCCAGAAAGGTAGGGAGTTTTAGTTGTGACGGGCAGCATGTCAGTGTAGGCTTGGATGGCTGAAGGGCCTTTTCCTATGCTGTAATTTTCTTTGTTAAAAGTTTGGAGAGTTTTTCAAGTCACTCTTGGCTTCCCCTTAGGCAGAGCCAATGCGCTTCCCACTTTCACATCATCCCTGGACTTCTTCTGAGTTTGCTCCAGTAGCAAACACCTAAAGAAACGGTCTTTGTTTTAAAGCAAATTGCTTTAAATTCCTCACTACAGCCGTCAGGTACTTGTGTGTTTGAATGTGCTTCAACTTTAGGGGCACATGGTTAGCATAGATCCATCAGAAATGCTACAAGCTCATTGTATTAAGTAAAATTACACCCAGAACCATAGAGATAAATAGAAAGACTTCTAATACTTACTTGGGGATGAGGGAAAGTTGGCCAATACTTGAATGGTGCCACACGGCATGTGCCAAGGCCAGAACATAGCTACAGTACATCTCACAATAAGACTGGTGGCAAGCCGTGAAATCAAATAGCTGAAATGGATATCCAACCCATTCCGTATCAGAGGTCAATGTTGCACTGTTGATGACATTCACAATGCGATCATTCAGCACTATCCAGTAGGGTTCCTTCAAACAAAGGATGAAAAAAACTTTACAAATAAAACCACAATTAGAAGACATTTTCAAATTCTATATCCCAAATTTAGGAGCAAACACATTTTCAATTTACTTAAATGACAAATCAGAGTGTCCATAATCATTGTATTATTTGACCCAAAAATTGGTTTCTGACCATATATGTTTGCTATCGTTATGCCCACCTATTCCCACCTCCATAAATCACTTGACTCCATCCCAACTCAATCCACCTGATCGAGATACCCTCATATGCACTTGTTATCTCCAGACTTGACTGTCTAATACTTAGTGGCCAGTCTTCCATGTCCCATCCTCTGTAAATTGGAGGTAATCTGTAACCCTGTTGCACATGTGCTTCCGAGCACTAAACCCTGTCCACAGTCACCCTCATGTCTGCTGATATAACCTAGTTGCTGGCTAAACAGTGCCTTGATTTTAAAATTTTATCTTGTTAGATCTCTCTGTGGCCTTGCCCCTGTCTCTCTCAATTTCCTCCAATCATAACTCAAATGTCTGCACTCAACCAGTTCTAGCTTCTTCAGCAATTTTAATTGCTCCAGTATCAGTAGTTGCATCTACAGATGCTTGGGATATAAGCAGAGGAATACCCTCCTTAAAGCTCACTCTTTCCTCTTTACAAAGTATCAAAGGCACTGTGCAAATACAATTTGATATTTACTGGACCTCAAGGCATTCACCTACATGTTCACAACTAATTTAAATGTCAATGTTACACAGCCAAACATTAATGATTTCTCTAAGCTGAGAGACTGCAACTGAATTTGTCCTACAAATCTTTATGTAACTCTGGAATGAGTTTTTTCAGTTCATTGGTGGAAGCAGTCAACTAATGCACTGTTACATCAACTTCGTTTATTACAAATGGGCATTGCAGGCTGAAATGACAAGCATGGGGCTGGATGAACACAGCAGGTCAAGCAGCATCATAGGAGCAGGAAAACTTTACGTTTCGGGCCTAAACCCTTCATCAGAAATGGGGGAGGGGAAAA
>JAHRHZ010000073.1:17923210-18009551 GCA_024137785.1 Ginglymostoma cirratum
TGCTTGACCTGCTGTGTTCATCCAGCCCCATGCTTGTTATCTCAGATTCTCCAGCATCTGCAGTACCTTTTATCTCTGATTGCAGGCTGAAAGCCTAATCATTCTTTCACCTTGTCCTCTGATGTCAGAATTGCAGTGTACCAATACAGCAGCCGAGCCTTTTCAGTATATTCCTGTAAATAATGGACTGTGGAAAGACAAAATACCTGGACTTTGACTTTTCCAGATATCTTCCAACTTTCTACTCAATCTATTTTCCAGTTATAATCTGTGGTCCAGGAGGTGTAGTATTCATCCACCTTTGGATGAATATTTGATAAAGTGCTGGAATACTATAACAACACAAAACCATCTTCTGACAATTCTACTTGTTCCAGTTCAGTTTCTTGGCTGTGTTAATTAGGCATCAGATGTAGGATAAACATTACATCCATAAGTTCCCTTACTCAATATCACGACTTCGGCGGCAGGAATGTACTCCGCTTCACCAATATGAAATATTTTTCCACTAAATTGTGGAGACTCCATTTACACGATATGATAAAAGCATGCACAATGCTGTTCCAATAACAATATTTGTACTTGCAACTTCTTTCTTACATACTATCAAAGGCTGCATAACCCACCCAGTGCACTCCCCTCTAACTCATTAACTTCTCATGTTGCATGTCACCAAGCCGAAGTTTATTAACGCAAGAATTATTTACAATGAAACTCCATTGCATTTTATTGTTCTATTATACTTTTGACCATATGAAGAGTGTTAATGATACCCGAGATTGCTGATTGTACCCAATTAGTAGTTTAGCAACCATCAGTGGTGTACAGAATTCAATTTATCCTGAAGTGATCTGGTTTCAGGCACTGAGAAGTTACTCACTAGTCTCAGTTGCCACGTTTTCTGCCAAAATTGGCTGTGTTAATGAAGCTGCATTTTTAAACTGGCAGCGTTAAACACTGGGAGACGTGCAGGCACATAATCTGATGCTGTGCCCCCTCAGCTGATATCAACGCTGGAGTGCCTCAGTTGGCTCTCCAACATTAGCAGCTCCACACATTTCACTTCATTGTTCAGTAAGCCAGCTCCTTGCTATTGATTAGTTTGGTCATTTAAAAATCCCAGTGGGCTGTCTGGAACACCAAATGCCTACTGAAGGTGCCACAAGATGGAAGTGAAGGCGCTTCACCTCGAATATAAAATCCCAATGATTTTCATAGCAAAGAAAACGAAAATGTCCCAACGGTAATTTTTACTTTTTGGATGTATTTTGCACTGAGAATGAGGAAAAGAAACAATAGAAATGCCTGAAAAGTTCCAATAATTTTGTGATAAGCAATTCAAAGATGACCTCTGATGCAGATATTGTCAAAATGTACAGGACAGTGAGCAATCACCTAGCTTTGAAAGCATCAGACAACAGCCTGTACTACTAGGTGAGCATATTGGTTACTTTCTAGTAGGAATAGGTCTGGACAGCTTGTCCTTCCGCAGATCTGAAAATATTTACAGTGGTTTACACCACCAGGCTTCATCTTCTACAGGGGCTGAAAAGTTAAGGCCAAATAACTCCCAGGGCTTATGTAAACTCCATACTCCAGATTGTTAAAACAACAGTCTTGCTGTTAGTCAACATCCAGATGAGTGTTCCTTCATCAGGCCGGGAGTGAAGATACACTTGATGCGGACTTAACTCTTTAGCATAAAGGAAGTTTGGCTGGGAGAGTGCTTGCTTGGTATAAACAGAGGCTAGGTGCCAAAACAGGTATGAGAAACAATAAATGAAAGTGGGGTTAAAGAAAATGGTAGACAGAATTTTTAAATTCAAGTTTTAAATTGTAATTTAGTATTTATATCTAAATAAAGGAATCCCTGACATTGAGTGCATTAACATAAATACTAATGTTCAATGTAGTACAATAAACACAATGCTTTAAAAAAATAACTTGAGAAGTCTTCCACTTCACTGGACTTGCTGTCAAGCAAAGCTTAATATATTTCAGATATTAAATGCAATGGAATGAAGTACAGCTTTCTCATGCACAACTGTTCTCGACTTTCTGTGCAAACTTGTTGCCAAAACAACAAGATCATTTTTAACCACTAAAGCAGCTGCAGTTTTGTTTTCAGTTAACATTGGAAAGTAATACAGGCTGAAATGGCTGCTTTCTCGAATTTACTATAGAACGTCCTTGACTTACTGTGTTAGAAAAATTCGCTCATGTGAGAAAGGAAGTCCCACAATTCTTTATTGTTAACTCTTCATCTTTTTTATGTCAGCTTTTCACTACCTCTAACTTATAATGTTACTTTACACTGACCATGTTTCCATCATGTTACTTGATGCTAAGGCCTGTAGCTTTTGCTATGTTGAGCAAACTCGATCATTTATTATTACATGGAGCAAACCACACTGACTTTAAACTGATATCTGTGGTGGCGACCACAGGAGGTGACTGAGAAGAATAATCTACTCAAAATTTCTAGCAATAGCCATCATCAACACTATCACGTCATTAGAAAGCTAATGGCTTCTCAGAGAAAAGCTTAACCCCAGACAGACTTTGAAGACTTCATACTAAATTCTTTTTAATTAAAACATTTACTTGGGATTATAAATTAAATTAAACCTGAAATTAGGCTCCACAAAAGCCTCATTCGCATCAACTATTAGTACTTAATCAATTTCTTACAAAATTTAACAAAACTTACAGGCAACGCAGTTATTACAAGTCCAATTGCATTCATCCAGGCAGTAATGTTTTCTCTTGGTACCAAAGGCTGACTGGAAGAAAAATAGTACGGAAGCAAATGACAAAATAATAGCACAAAAGCAAAATACTGTGGATGAAAAATTTTTTAGTACAAACAGAAAATGCATAAAATATTCAACAGATCTGGCAGCAAATGTAGAGACTGAACGAGAGATAATATTTCAAGCAGACAACTTGGCATCAGAACAATAGATCATGAAAAGACATCAACTTGAAACATTAACAAAATTTCTCTCTTCACAGATATTAGTAGATGTGTTGTGTTATGATTCCAGCCAATGCAATCTCTAGACAAGTCAGATCCCAGGCTGAAAGCTGACTTGATAGTTCATATTTTGCTTTATTTTAAATTTGACAACACAAACATGTAATGTTGCGGTTTAGATTTCAATAATAAGTTTATTACACAAAATAAACTAGCTTGACATATGATAAAATTAAAAATTTCAAAGCAGTTAATAAAAATATAATCCTATCTATGCTAACATTTTCATGTTACAGTATACAAACACCAGACAGATTTTGCATCTCCACTGTTATTAGGGTTGCTTTAACTTTTTTTCCATTTCCGAGTCTTGAGAGTTTGGTAGCTCCTTGCTTGATTAGTCACACAACTGAGCCTAGATTTCCACAACTTCAAACAACCCTTCAGGATGCTAAATCAAACACTTCCAGTCTGCAACTTTCAAACTAAAACTCTTACCCTAGGGTAACTTATTTCCTAACAGTTCTAAACTCTCTCTTTTCTACAGAAGAAACTGTTTCATACATCCAACTTCCACCACAATCTGAACTGAACTGAAGCAAGCTGAAACTAGAAGGCTTCTAAACTTTGGGTCCTTCCCCTAAAGTAAAAATAAACAATTTTGTTCCTTTTAAACTGAAAGCAAGCGATGCCCCTTTAGTACTTACTGTGTTCGTTAATAATATTCTGCTTCTTCAAAAATTCCCATCACCATCACCATCACCACCCCCAGATACCATTTTCCATACTGACATCTCTTTTTTTAAAAAAGGGCTACAGAATTACTGACCAGAGACCAAAATACACATACCACAAATACAAAATCCAAACCTGGATAACCAATGGTCATTTTTATCTTCTGAAAGAAACATGCTCAACAGTATTCTTCAAAAAAGGTGAAAGCCTGAAACTCGCAATCATCATGGAATTCAAGCAAATCAGATTCTAGCCAAGTATTTAGCTATTGCATTATGTAAATACAATTCACATTTAACAATAACCTGCTCTTTAAAAACCCATTGCTGTCCGAAGTGAAGAAAGATCATTTCCAAACAAAGTTACCTCTTAAGCACAACATTAAGAAGTGCATTTCCAACTTCCTTCCCTGGTACAGATAATGCCATAAGTTCCACACAGGTTACATGAAGGGCATGTGCTGCTGGGTTGGGAAATTCATTGAATCTCCAGTCGCAGTTTGGAAATGGACCAGGTGATTTACCTGCCATAGGTGGTACACTGATTAAGGGAAATATGACTAAATGTGTAACAGCAATTAAAGATTTTCACATGTATAAGAAATACAGATCAAGCATAACCATACCTCACTTTGTATGTTGAAAAAAGTTATTCTGATGAATCAATTACACAACATTTAAAAATAGTTCCTCTAACGTGGCTAATACTTACAAATTAAAACAAGTGTTTTCTTGGCTCAAGCTCCATTTGAACTATTGGCACCAGAATACCTAAAACTCAGCAAAATAAACTATATTTTCATTCCTATTTATGATTTCTATCTTAAAAGTGGATCAAATAGGAATTGAACAAGACAGAATTGTAATTAGACCAACTTAATAATAATGGCATAAACTATAAATAAAGTACTATAGCCACTGAAACTGTCAGTGCCCATTTGCTTTTACTATATAAGACCATAAAAAATAGGAACAGGAGTATGGTATTCGGAACCTGGAGAGTACTCTGCTATTCAAATGGACACTTCTCACATCCACTTTCCTGCCCTTTCTCTACAATGCTTTATTACCCTATCAATCAAGAATCTAGCTTAGCCTTAAATATACACAAGGACTTGGTCCCTACAGCTTTCTGTGGCAAGCAGTTCCAAAGAATCTCAATCCTCAGAGAAGAAATTCCTCCACCTTAGTGAACCTAGAACTGCCTCCATTAAATAAGATCTTTTGTTGAATAAGGGGACAAAAACTGCTCACGGTACTCCAGATATGGTCTCACCAGCATCATGTACAGTTGCAGTAAGACTTCTCTACTCCAACTTCTACACTCCAACCCTCTTGCAATAAGGGCCAACTTTCTGTTAGCCGTCCTGATTACCAGCTGCACCTGTGCGCTAACTTTCAGTGTTTTGTGCAGGAGTAGCCCCAAATTCCCTTTGTGCTACAGCTTTCTACAGTTTTTCTCCATTTAAGTAATACTCTTCTTTTGTTCTCCCTTCCAAAATGAGAAACTGTATTATTCTCCATTTTCCATCTCCATTTGCCTACTCACGTACCCTATCATTGTCTCTCTGTAAACTGTTTGTAACCCTGTGGCAACCTGCCTTTCCACATACACTTGGACACAGTTTCCAAAGATTCTGCACACAGCAATGAACAACTTCATATTGATAGTAATTAAAGTTTCAGATGAGAATCATAAAAAGCCTTTCAAAATCTGGAAGAAAATTCAAGATTACATTAACAAACTTGCAGTCAATTTGTTTCCTTCAAAAGGCATTTTCTAGTTGTTACATGTATATCCTCTGACTAAATTACATTAAGCATGGGAGGACTTTTACAATATACACTTGCTGCACACAAACTAATTAGCACAGAGGAAGGATATTCTCCACTAATCGACCAATTAACTTGCAGTAGTACGTGTCATCAGGAACCCACGGATTGTCTTCTCGTGCATTCATGGCAGATTTCAGGTAAGTTTCACTTAAACACCAGCCTTGTGGTCGGTTATCTTTTAAAGAGCCAATGACTGCATGAACAAGCTTGCGTTTGAGATTTGTGCGATCTCGCAGATGTCTCTCATAGTAATGAAGTGTATTGTATAGGTAGGTCACAGGCCGGTCTACAGTAGAAGCAAAAATGCAGTTGAATATGTTTGAGATTCTACATCTTAGTTCACTTTAAGCAAAAAACATGTGAAGAAAGACTACAAACTCTTTCCAAAATCAGGAATGTAATTAAATGTGTCCAAAGACTTGTTATGAAGACACACTATGGAAGCTGGCATTGTGCTCCATATAGAAAGAAAAAAGTTAAGGGGAGATTTGATAGAGGTGCTCAAAATCACAAAGGGTACATACAGAAAAGACAAAAAAAAAGACACTGCAGTGGCAGAAGGATGAGTAACTAGGGGACACAGATTTGAGAAGATTGGCAAAAAAAACCAGGGATAGCATGAAAGAAAAAAATGCTTATATAGTTGTGATTTGAATGTTCAATATGGAAATGATAAAAGCAGAATTTAACAACTTTCAAAGGGAAATTGGATAAATAATGGTAAAGAAAGAAAGTTACACAGCTGCAGAGAAATAAGGAAGAGTGATTAATCTCTTTCAAACAGGAGACACAGACATGAAGGATCAATGGGTTTCCTTCTGTAACACTTTTTTTTATATTCTATAAAGCTAATTTCATTCTTCAAGAGAAAATCAACTTCAGACTGCAGAACACATACACATCTGTGAATATAGTCTTGTCTCTTCAATGAAGGCAGTTTCTCACATTATTCGTTCTGCAAATTGTCCTAAATTGGGTTTTGAAAACTTCTATATCACTGTAGAGTGTGCAAAATTACATTTTTACTTTACATTTCTCAATGATCTTTTTGCACCTTTCAAAGTTGCTGTTTGATGCAGAAATCTAAGGCCTTAGCCCTCTCTTCCATAAAGCCTCAACACATTCATAATCAGATCCTTCATGAGTTTGATGGTATTCGACTGATGCAGTATTAAGAAGCTTGTTGTTCACTAATTTTATTTGACTGCAGGTCCCAGCATGCATTCTTCACACTTCCCTTTTGAAAGTTACTGTTGGGAATCTGTTTCCACCATTCTTCCAGGTGATTCATTCTAAATCATAACCCACACTGCAAAACATATTTCTGTACATTATCTCTGGGAGAGAAAATTTTAAACCCCAAAACATGTAGGTTTTGCTCGGGTGAAAAGGTAAAATTTTTAGAAGTTTCAAACTGATCCTACTTCAGGACTAAACTGTGATGGGCAAGTGACCAAACAGCCCTCAGAATGTAACCTGACCTTCATTTCAATGGGTTTTCCATTTTTTAACCAGGAATGTCAGTTATTCCTGGCTTGGAGAAACCTGGCAGATAAAAGATGCAAAAGTGATTGGATTGATAAGCTTTTCTACAGCATAGTTTGCGGCTAACGGGGAGCAGGAGCACTTCTAAGCCTAACAATCTACCCAACGAAAACCTCTTATGGATGGACTGATCTCCATTTTCACAATTCCTGATCTTTCCCATTCTTTGGTGTTGCATTTCATAGATTCTTTCCTCCCCACACCCTATACACATCCAACCATGTAAAATACTCAACACAAAGATACTATAAAAATGTTGCTTCTGTCGTGATAGTTGATAGACCCTCTTTTCACCTCACAGGTCATGTGTCATACATATCAGTGGCTTAGCAGAACATCACAGGTGCTGTAAATACAACCTTCCATGAGACTGTCTTGCTGCTGGTGTACAAGCTTAAAAATTTCATCCCACAAACACTGAAGATAGGCTTAGCGCAGACTCAAAGTGAGGCCAGGGCTTCTGCATCAACAAGGCAGTCCTAGTGTTGACTCATGCCTGGGCCTGAAACGGATGGATGGCAGTGGCAGAGTCAAGTTTAGGGTGGTGTGGTACCTAGCAGCATCACAGACAGCTGTATTGGCAAGGTCCAGCAAGGATGTATGGTGGCGGGGTTGTCAGTTGAGGCGAGAGCGCGCTGAAGAGTGGCAAGTCTTGTTCCAGCGATGGCAGCACAGTGAAGGGGACTTGTGGCTGGCCATCAGGCCCATGGCGGAGCACATAACAAGAATGACCGTAACGTTGAACACTATTTCTTTATTTTTCTGCTTTTCTGTTCTATGTTTTGATTTCTTTTCCTGTGTTTTAAGATGGCGCTGGAGAATGGCGACATCATACAACACTTATCACTGTATTTTGTAGTGAAATACATGCGACATTAGATAAGATGAGCAAATTTGATGTTTAGTAAAACATATCAGATCACTGGTCTTGCAAAGAAACAGGATTGAAATTTTAAAAAAAAATTAAACCAAAAATAGAAAACACGACCACCTGGTTAATGTACAAAGAAGAGAGACAAGATCTGTTAGATATCTTGAAGGACATGAAACCTACCATGAAACTTATACAGGCCTCCTAGATGATCAAGAAGTGTTTCCAAAGATTTTGAAACTGGGAGTAATTCTAAAAATCTGTGGATTACAATATCGAACACTGGCAAAAACCGAAGGCAGACATTTCCGAAATAAATGGGGAGATATTGAGGCTGAATCTGCACGGGGGGATTAACCTGTTCAGCCAGGCCTTCAAAATACAGCTTTTCAGGATATTTCTGAAAGAGACAGAAAATACAAGGCATTCAGATGAGTGATATTAAAATGAATCCCATTCCTACATAACATTCTTTCAAATGTTTTGCACTTTTAATCTCAACTTTTTCAATGCGAATTAACAGCAGAATTTCATTTTCAAGTGCAACAATTTATACGAAAATTTTACAGTCCTTTAACAATGATTGTTAATATCAGGGCAAAGCTTTCAACTTAAAAATATTGGGGGTTCATTAAACAGTCACTACACAAAATATAAAATAAGTCTGAAGACCATTATAGTTCATTCTACATGATGAAGATAATAAAAATATTAGATCAATTAGAAAAACAACAAATAAGGCAACAAAGGTTCTGTCTGGAACAACATTATAATGACATTTCCTCTTCCTAATGGATGATTGCCATGTCAAATTTGTGTCCCAAACACTTTTCTCTTCCCTTTCTACACTTGATTCTAAAGTTGTATCCTCATATGTGTAAGACTGCATCTGCTCAGCGTGCATACAATGGTTCCCTGGTTAACATCAGGGTAAAAAGCTTCACGAACAGAACTAGTCTCAGTGAATATTGCCAACTTAGCAGTTATGTCAAAATATTTCACTTTTACAATCAATGACAACTTCATATTTTCTGCACTACTTGCTATTAACTAATTATACTTATCTCTGTAGAGCAAACCAAAATCTGCAAAAGATCTGTAATGAATTGAAGGATCTTAATATTGATAAATACAAAGAATGGAATTACCAAACTGCAGACTACCTGAAGTGCATTAGTTCAATTCAAGATTTTATATCATGCTCCATCTTGATCATTTTGTAAATTCTGGCCACAAAGTACAGCTTCCCGCGGTATGATGTTTTAAATTCTAATAAATATAGTGGATCCCTTTTACAATAGAAATAACATAATAGAAATAATATAATAGAAATAACATAATCCTTACCAATCTCAAAACTCTGAGACCTAGGTCTCAGCTCTGTGCGCTGTAACTGGATCGATCTTCAGCTTCTTGACCCATGGACCACTATCAGTGATAGCCAACTGCACCTTCGCCACGATAACACCAAACACTGAAGCCTCCCAAGGATGTGTTCTCAGTCCCCTACTGTACTCCCTGCCCCATTTAGAATACTGTGTCCAATTTTGGGCCCCACACCTCAGGAAGGACATACTAGCACTGGAGAGTGTCCAGCAGAGATTCACACGGATGATCCCTGGAACGGTAGGCCTAACATACGATGAACAGCTGAGGATCCTGGGATTGTATTCATTAGAGTTTAGAAGGTTGAGGGGAGATCTAATAGAAACTTACAAGATAATGCATGGCTTAGAAAGGGTGGACGCTGGGAAGTTGTTTCCGTTAGGTGGGGATACTAGGACCCGTGGGCACAGCCTTAGAATTAGAGGGGGTCAATTTAGAACGGAAACGAGGAGACATTTCTTCAGCCAGAGAGTGGCGGTACTGTGGAATTCATTGCCACGGAGCGCAGTGGAGGCCGGGACGTTGAATGTCTTCAAGGCAGAGATTGATAAATTCTTGATCTCGCAAGGAATCAAGGGCTACGGGGAGAGTGCGGGTAAGTGGAGTTGAAATGCGCATCAGCCATGATTAAATGGCGGAGTGGACTCGATGGGCCGAATGGCCTTACTTCCACTCCTATGTCTTATTGTCTTACACCCACAACCAAACAAACAGCATCTGTGAGTTTACTGATGTTTGATACCACCTTGGTAGGACGGATATCAAACGATGAGTCATAATACAGGAAGGAGATGAAGGGCTTGGTGTCATGGTGCAATGATAAAAACCTCTCTCAATGTCAGCAAGACAACCAAATTGATCATTGACTTCAGGAAGTAAGGAGGATATGCACCTATCTACATCAACAGAGCTGAGGTGGACAGGGTAGAGAGGGTCAAGTTCCTAGGAGTGACGATAACTGACAATCTGTCCTTGACTTCCCATGTAGATGTGACGGTCAAGAGGGCACAACAACACCTCTTCTTCTTCAGGTGGCTTAGGAATTTTGACATGTCCATAAAGGCCCCTCACAAATACTTACAGATGCACCATAAAAAGCATACTATCTGGGTGCATTCACAGTGCCAGGGATCCAGGTTCGCTTCCACCATGGGCGACTGTCTGTGTGGAGTTTGCATATTCTCCCAGTGTCTGCGTGGGTTTCCTCCAGGTGCTCCGGTTTCCTTCCACGGTCCAAAAATGGGCGGGCGAGGTGGATTGGCCATGAAAAATTGCCCATAATGTTGAGGGATGTGTAGATTAGGTGGGTTATAAGGGGGTGGATCTGGGTGGGATGCACAGAGTCGGTGTGGACTTGTTGGGCCGAAGGACCTGTTTCCACACTGTAGGGATTCTTTGATATTCTATGATGGCAACTGCTCTGCCCAGGACCCTAAGAAACTACAGAAAGTTGTGTGCACAGCCCAGGCCATCACGGAAGCCATCCATGGACTCCATTTACACTTCCCATTGCTGTGAAAAGGCTGCCAACATCAAAGACCCCTTCCAACCTGGTAATGCTCTCTTACAACCTCTTCCATCACACGGAAGATGCAGAGGCTTCAAAGAACAGCTTCTTCCCTGCTGTTATTAGACTGCTGAAATCGATTCTCTAACTTCAAATAATGTTGATCTTGCTTTGCGCACCTCCTATGCTGTTGTAACCTGTATGCCTCATGGAAGCACCCTATGATATCTATATCCTTGTTTGCTATGATCTGCCTGTACTGCTCACAAGACAAAGCTTTTCACTGTACCTAGGTATATGTGACTACAATAAATCAAATCAAATATCCTCTGATAAACTCTGAAGGCAAATAAAATTTGTTCACAACATTCAATTAAAGATGGCTTTCTTCACTTGCAAACTCTACAAACAATATACTTTTCTTAGTACTAATGGAGGCAGGACAGGAGGAGAGACAGAAAAAGTATATGATAACTCAACTAAAAAAGGTTAAACCAAGTTCAGTCCTTAAACCTCTGAAGGTTGCAAATGAGAAAGTGAATTAAACACCACATCTGACATCTAGAATTACTGACTGAGTCACAATGGATGCTTATTGTACAACTTACAAAATCTGATTTTGGTCATGTCAAAATTACAATAAGTTTCCTCCTATTTGAAGAGTTTTGTCATAAAGAAAGTTTTAGATCAAATGACAAAGTCATGGACCATTTCTCAAAACTGGAGTCACAATTTGCTGAGCAATGCTATCTGCAATTGACATGGCGCTGATGACAAAATATTTCTTATAATTGTCATATTATTAATATTTGCTATGAGGTTTGCTCCACAGGTTGTGTGTAGATGACTTTCAGTGAACATTAAGCTGTTTGGGATCAGCAGGAAAATGGAAATGCTGACCTCTAAAATAAATTAAATTTAAATGGACTGAAAAGTGATGATGCAGGAAACCCTCATCTTATTCCGGTATCTAAATTAGAACGAAGAAAGAACACTGCAATAATTATGCTCGCCTTATACAACTGAACTAGTACACGGTTAAAACATTAGATAGATTATGATGAGAGCTTAAACTGACAGCAAAGTACTATCAAACAACACTTAGTCACCAATAGCCTGTTCATCAATTATCAATCTGTGACTACTTGGCTCAAGACCTCAGTGGGAACATGAGGGATGGAGAGGTGCCTCCATTGGCCTGAATTATACCTAGTGCAAAGGAAGATGGCTGCAACTGTTGGAGGCCATTCACCTCAAGGTAAGGGAATTGTCCCAGGAGTTCCTTGGGGTGGCGTTCCAAGCTGAAACATGTTTAGTTGTTTCACTCAAGAATTAACACAACGATAGCATCCTGCTTACCGAAACAGGCTTCTTTAGGTGCGCACTAGCAGCAGCATACTGTAGTCCATGTTGCAACGGTATATCAACTAGGTAAGAGCATTATCATGAAAAAAATCATCTTTACAAGGAAAGCTGTGACTTAAGATTCATTTTGGAGAGGCAATTTAACAGTGAGTGGGTGTCAGAGAGTGTAGGGAACAAGGCGTCATCAAACTTTTTATCCTAGGTCGAGATCCAAATCATTTAGCTGTTGGGATTGGTTAATTTTTAACATTTATTTATGAGACGTGGGAGTCGCTGGCTAGTCCAGCATCTGCTGTCCATCCATAATTGCCCAGAAGAAAGGAAAGAGCTAGTTAAATTGAGTGTGAGATTAGTGACTGGTTCTGGCCATGCGATCATCAGAGCAATAAACTTCAGAACACTACACTTTATCCCTTTGCTTTCAAAAAATTGATTGGCCAAAGTGTTCTGTTTGCTGAAAGCCAGTCTTTGCAGAAAATAATTTACTTCTCTTTTCCTTAAGAGAGGGAGAGTCCTTCTACATTAAAGACTGGGTACGTTAACCAATTATTGCCCCTTTATTGAATAGATTTTGTTTTGATAACAAACCTGTAATTGCGTTTATTAAGAAACCTGGTTGATAGACCTTTTTGTGTAAAACCAAATATAATTAAGGCTTTGAATTGGTCATCTCTATACCTGGAAAATTATTTTTTTGTTGTGACCCGTGGAGTAGATGGACGAGAGCAACAGTACACTTCTCCAGCCTGCCATAACACAAGCTTTTAGAAAGTAAAATGTTAATTTCAGACACTAACTTTAAAATTGCTGCACTGAGTACATCATGACTATGAGATTTTGTCCATACAAGTGCTCAATGAGAAACAAGACTGACTGACAAAATACATAGAAAACTGCACTCAAAAAGGAACTGAAAATGACTACAGAACCTCTGCTACTGATATAAACTTAAACCATCAAATCCTGCATTAGTACTTTGTGTTACATTCAACATGAAAGATGACGGGTGTCACCCACTCACCTTGTGATAGTTCATGTGTTTTGTATGCCAGTCGTTTTGTAGCCAATGCTCTGGGGAATTTTCCTTCACAAAATCACTCACTCGGTTCCTAAAATCATTCGGCTTTAACAGCAGGAGCTGAATAATGAAGTAACAGACTTGGGCTTCATTTCCTTCATGACTTCGCAAAGCCTACAATTAAAAATAAAATCCAAACTTCCATTACAATAGAGTTTTTGTTGAACGTTATTGCTAACATAACAGAAATTTCTTTTCTGTATAATATACGTGAGCTGGTGGTGGTGATGGAAGGTGGGCTAGATTATGTACAAATACAGGGGCTTGCTACTTCAAATCTTCATTCTTCGTCATGCCCCAGATTACTGCAGATCGGCTTTTGTTATAATACTTGTGGTAATACTGTCAGCATTTGCTATCAACATTCTGAATGAAACTGAACCAAACCTAGAATCCAGAGTGTGATCCCTAAGCAGCAAATTGATTAAAAACCTGTAACGTCATGCCAATATTGTGTCTGTAAATACCTATGAAAAAGTTGCATGCCGTTAAATAAGGTACAACTAGGTTTTTTTTTAAATTGGAATACTAACTCCATAATTACTGCTTAATGCCCTTACCAATCCTGAAAAGTAAATTCAATGTTGTAATGAAAAGTTCCATGTTTCAACCATTCGCGATTGATGCGCATAACTATTTATGGAATTAGCTGAAAATGAAAAAGTGAAGGATCCACTGGTTTGAGAGGACATTTCAATTTAATTGGCTGCATACCCTGCTTCCTGGGAAGATTGCTGCTATACACCTGCAGATCCTTTGGTTTGGTAATTTAAAAAAAATTAAAAAAAAACAGAAGTTCACACCAGAGATCTTTGTGGCAGGTTTCTTCAAACTCAACAGTAAATGTCACTGTTTCTCTGTTGAATGCAAAGTCTGAGCCAATTATATTTTACTTTGAAAGGGAAAGGAGAATCAAGTAAAACATAATTAAAGATACAATTAAAACTCAGTTACTGTTCTAATATTTTAAACAACCTTAAAAGAATAACAGTGAACTTCACTTACCAGGCATAATATCAATCTGTCCAAAGTGACTATATTATATTTCCACACCATGTCATTGAGGATCTCTATGCATTTATTCAACTGTTGTCCTCCAGCAGAAGTTGAGAACTCATAGACTAGGAAGTCAGCAAATGTTCGAACATGAGCTACCAAAGCTCTAGCTCCTATTCTCTCCAACACTCTGCAGTCAAGAGAATAATTTAAATTTCATTTAAAAAGACAATTTACAGAAAACAGTAATCTAGTTCTAAATATATAAATTAAAGAACACATGAAATACTAGCATATAGAGAGACTGGCATTTCACATAATGAGCATTTACTTTGTTTGAATTTTTTCAACAAGTAAACAAACTTCCATTAGTATAATCATAACAAATTCACATTAAAATTCAAGTTTAATTTATTTACAACAAGAAAAGTAGAAAAAAAAATTTTAATCAGTCGAAAATGATTAATTGTTAGAAACAGAATCTCATTACCTTCTATAGAGCAAAGTCAGGTCTATCTCCTGTAGTACTGAATAATGAAATTAATTGCAGTCTTTGAATGAAGTGTGATTAGAGTCTCGAGGACAACAGATTGTAATTCATGCTCATTTTAATGTCAGGCATTCTCTCCTTACTTACATTCTACTTTATAAATTTTTATATGAAATGCTGCTTAGATAAACTTCTTAGGCTGTAATTACAGCTTTCTCTTGGATTAGTCACAGAGTCATACAGCACAGAAACAGACCCTCCGGTCCAACCAGTCCATGCCAAAAATAATCCCAAAAAAAAAAACTAGTCCCATCTGCCTGCTCCTGGCCCATATCCCTCCAAACCTTTCCTTTTCATGTACTTATCAGAGTGTCTTTTAATCATCATGACTTGGAACTCTACTCAACATTCCTTCATTTCTGTTAGAGCAAAATCCTCTAAGGCTCTTCCTAACAGCACTGTGGGTGTCCCTACATTCCAACGACTGCAGCAGTTCAAGATGGCAGTTCGTTATCATATTCTCCAAGGCTTTTAGGGATGGAAAATAAATGGCGACTGACCCAATATCATTCAGATCTCAAAACAAATATTAAAGAAAATGCAATGCATCCATGACTGAAGAGAGACAAGCAATCTTATAGTTTAGTTTGAGATAGAATATGTAATGGAGAAGCATTGCCGCTCACCAGTCACTCCGTCCCTATCTGCACCTTATTCACATGCAGCTTCTTAGACCCCAACATTCCATTCTCTCACTAGTTGCCTGCTTCTCTCTTCAGTAGTATGCCTTAGAGCGTGACGTTATAAGCATTAGAGAGAAAGAATGACAGTAGTCACCACCCCACTTTTGATCTCCCTGATTCACAAGAGAAAGCAGGAGGACTTCTTGAAAATATTTTAAAACGACTAGCATGGGAACTACCTACGTTTAGTGTCTGAATGATGCCAAAGTTGATCTCAATAATAGAGGGATTATTCACCCAATCATTTCATAATTTTGTGTTGATAGAATAGCAAGCCACTTACAGCTGAAGTCAGTGATTGTATCAAATCACTAAATACACAAAAGCACAAAACCTACAAAACCATTATTTTCTACTCTTGTTCACAAACAGAATACTTCTATTGAATTAAGTTCTCATCTTTTCATCATTTTATCCTCTTCCTTAAATCATATTGTTTTTATCAAGAGCAAATTAGAAACTTGTTGTCAATTCCCTGCCCATGCAAATCTACAATATTTAATAGCACTAATTCCACGCTTCTTGGCTACATAATTCAGATTAGAAAAGACACCCAGTAGAAAGCAAAAAAATGTGATATTAGGTCTTATTCCATTAGTAGCTCCAGTCCACTACAAATCTGTGACATGATAAATGTCACAACTACATTTGTATGCCACAGTACAGGCTTTACCTTCAATTCTTTCAGATATGTTAACTGTTGCTTCAAAAATGCAAATCAAGTTTTGTGCATAAAAAATTGCAAGGAACACATATAATGCATAAACACACTGGGTCAGACAACAGTGGTTGTGGGTTTGTATATGACTACTTTTCAATACGGGAGAGGCAAGACACCTTTCCTGTAGGAAGGAAATCAAAAAATAACAACCAGTTAAGATGACCATTAAAAACTTGCAACTCATGTACAGGAAGTTAGCTCAAAGTTTAACACTACTGAAGTCTTAGGAACGAAGACGTTCTTTTAATTAAGAAAATGATATATGGCATGGTTTAAGGATGGGAGGGGTCAAGGGATGTTGGCAGGAAAATAATTTGCTTTATTTACTCAATTAAATGATATGGAAGCCAATCACATATATGCTGTCGAGGGATATGCAGGCTAGGTGGATTTGCTAGGGGAAGTGCAGAGTTACAGGGATAGGGCAAGGGGTGGGTCTGGGTGGGATGCTCTTCGGAGGGTTGGTTGGACTCGATGAGCCTAATGGCCTGCTTTCACACTGCAGGGGCTGTATGGATTCTATGGCATAGTTTAAATATGCAGATAGTTCTGTTAATTTTTAATGACGTGTCTCTAAGTTCACAGAAATATATTTATTTTATGAAGAACTTGACCTGTAGCCAATCTGATTAATGTGATCAGTCTCTAATAACATTTTCCATAGCAGACAGAGGAACAGCGGTGGAGATCCCTGCATGGAGAAATGCGTGATAATATCATTCTCATTGGTCATTGATTTCCATTTTCTGTATTCTTCTTCCACATTCTTCTTTAAATTAAATCGACTTTCCTGAGGCACATTATTCTGTTTGAAAAAGGCCTGAAGCAGATAAAACATTTCAAGTTAATATAAGCGAACAAAGAAATGTTAATTACAGGTGTATATATTAACACAGGATAAAATATTTGTGGTTGCCCAGTTTATTTCAAAACCTGATCAAAGTGTTCAATTCAGACCAGGATATCGAATTGAATTATTTTAGGTTTCAACTTGAGAATTGAAATCTATTAATATTTCTACTCCAAATAAATCAATCAACAGAATTTGCCAGTCTTGCTTTTATAGGTCTACAGAGTTATAGAAAAGTACAGCACTGAAACAGACCTTTTGGTCTAACTCGTCCGAGCCGACCAGATATCCTAGATAAATCTAGTACTATTTGCCAGCATTCGGCCCATACCCCTTTAAACCCTCCCCTATTCGTATACCCATCCAGGTGCCTTTTAACTGTCATACTTGACATACTCCATGACATACAATGTCATACTCCACCACTTCCTCTGGCAGCTCATTCCATATATGCATCACCCTCTGCATGAAATAATTACCCCTTCGGTCCCTTTTAAATATTTTCCCTCTCACTCGAAACATAAGCTCTCTAGTTTCGGACTCCCCCACCCTGGGAAAGACCTTCTCTATTCACCTTATCCATGGTCCTCATGATTTTATAAACTTCTATAAGGTCACTCCTCAGCCTCTGACACTCCAAGGAAAATAGCCCCAGCTTATTCAGCCTTTCCCTATAGCTCAACACTCCAATGCTGGCAACATCGTCGTAAATCTTTTTTGAGTCCTTTCAAGTTTCACAATATCCTTCCTACAGCAGGGAGACCAGAATTGCACACAGTATTCCAAAAGTGGTCTAATCAACATCCTGTAAAGCCGCAGCATGACCTCCCAAACCTTATACTCAATGGACTGACCAAAAAAGGCAAGTGTACCAAATAACCGAGACACTACTCCCAGGATATTATCTTGCAGGTGTGGAAATAATACTCAAACTGATTTTTCCTGTGGCTGTCCTCTTCTCTTCTGACACTGATAATCCATAAAATGCCTGAGCATTTTATTTGTGCAATTTTTTGAAGAAATTTAAATTCTATTCTGCAACAGGACATGAATGAGCAGGGGGCAGAGGGATACAGATCCTTGGAAAATAGGTGACAGGTTTAGATAGAGGATCTGGATTGGCGCAGGCTTGGAGGGCCGAAGGGCCTGTTCCTGCGCTGTAATTTTCTTTGTTCTTTGAAATTGATGCCTTCTGGCAATGTTATTGAACTAGAACCCCAAGTTATTATTCTGAGGACATGGATTTGAATCTCAGAGTGGCAGCTGGTGAAATCCGAGTTCAACAAAATCTTTAATATCAACCTGCTTTTACACCTTCTCCCCAAAACAAGACTAGTCTGGCAGACCCATTGTTTCAGCCTGTTCCAAACACAACTGAACTTGTTTCTTTCTATCGTAGCTATTTTATCTCCACTTGTTTGGTCTCTTCCTATTCACAATTCAGATTCTTCAGGTGCTTTATGTTGGCTCTACATTTCAGATTCTTGCCTCCAGCCAGTTCTTCATCATCAGGAACGTGCAATCCCTCTACACACTCATTCCCACATCAGTATGGTCTGACGTTTCTCCGCTTCTCCCTTAATAGGAGATCTGAATAGTTCCCATCCACCAACAATCTCCTTCACCTGGCTGATCTCATTCTCACTCTGCAAAACTTTTTCTTTAACCTGTCTCAGTTTCCCCAAGTCAAACGTGTGGCTATTGGTACCCGAATGGATTTGTGGAACATTTCTTGGTTGAGTCCGACTTGGGGACCCCTCTCACAACTCATTCTTCATTACATCAATAACATCCTCGACAAACCTTTCTCCTCCCTTGCAAGATTAGAAAAATTAACCAGTTTTGCTCCAATTTCCATCCTTTACTCACCTTCATGTGGTCCATCTCTAACTCCCCAGTTCTCTTCCTGGACTTCACTGCTTTCATTTCTGGTAACAGGCTCTCCCCCAATATCCACTACAAACCCGCTGCCTTCCAGCTACCTTGATGACAGTTCCTCGTACCCAGCTTCCTACAAGGATTTCATTCCTCTCTCCCAATTCCTCAGTCTGTCAGACGAGTTCCACTGTGCCACCTTCCACAGGGATACCTCCTACATGTTTTCCTGTTTCCTCAACAAAAGAATCTCCGCACTGTGGTTGATAGAGTTGAAGTACTATTTCCACTGCAGCCCTGCTCAAAACAATACAGGTTCATCTAGATATTCTAGCAAATTCTAGATAGTACTCTGGTCACTCCTGTCAAGTTCTTTTTCCAGTATTTTCCGCTACCAATTCAGATTTTCACCAGTTTGTCCTTTTGTTCACACATAACAAACTGAAATGATTTAAAGGAATCCTGGCAGTTCGATTGACAGTCAAACTGTCAACAGTCTTGATAAATTGAGGTACATTAGGGGACCAAGCCTTTGGATTCCTGTCTAGCTACAGAAAAACAACTTCAGAACTTGGAATGGAAATCAGAATTAGAACTTCCTTCTTAAATTCAGTGCTGAAATGAAATTAGTTTAATATGGATAGTTTAGAATCCAATGCCACAAGAAAATTATAAAACCGATTGACTCCGAGAGACATTTTCATGCCAGCCTCACGGATTTTCTTCAGTTTATCCATTTTCCAGATCACTCCCAATCAGATTATCTTCCTGTACTTTAAACATGATTGATCTAAAATGGTCGAATACGTCTTTGACCACCTGTATGCAGTGCTGAGTGAAATCAATAAGTAAAACAATCTGTTTCGCCATCTCACAACTGTTCGCATCTCATTAATAGTGTGTACGAAGCTGTTTTTCTGGAAATCTTAAGTTGTCCATGTACGTTTCAACTCAGGTAACCACTTCATAAAATGGAAGATTTAACTGTTACAAGCAGAGCACAATAATACATAAATAAAATACTAAGAATGCTGGTTATCTAAAATCAAAACTGAAAAATGCTGGTTATTCCCCAGCAGGCCAGGTAGCACCTCTAGATATAAGAAACAAAATGTAACAGCACTGCAGACTTGTACTTCAGAACAAGCTGAGCTGCCAACCAATCTATTCCACGACAGTAAGTCATTGGCACTGTGCATTGCATCCCTGTGAACAAAAAGTCAAACAAATCCAACCTGACTATTTAACGTTCCTTCAGTCATAAAGTCATACAGCATGGAATCAGACCCTCTGGTCCAACCAGTCCATGCCAAACATAATCCCAAACTAAACCACTCCCACCTGACTGCCCCTGGCCCATATCCCTCCAAACCTTTCTTATTCATGTACTTATCCAAATGTCTTTTGGAAGTAATTGTACCAGCATCCATCACTTCCTCAGAAGTTCATTCCACATGCGAACCACCCTGTGTAAAAAAATTGCCCCTCGTGTCTTTTTTAAAATCTCTCTCCTCTCACCTTAAAAATGCGACCTGTAGTCTTGAAATCCCCCATCTTAGGGAAAAGACAACTGCCAGTAACTCTATCTATACTCCTCATTATTTTATAACCTTCTATAAGGTTGCCTTTCAACTTCCTACACTCCAACAAAAACAGTCCCAGCCTATCTCCTTAACTTAAACCTCCCATACCCGGCAAAGTCCTGGTAAATCGCTTCTAAACCCTCTCCAGGTTAATGATGTCGTTCCTATAACTAGGTGACGAGAAATGGACACCACATTCCAGAAGAGGCCTCACCTGTACAACCTCAACAATGACTTTCCAACTTCTATACTCAAACAACTGAGCAATGAAGGCACGATCATCAGCAAAATGATGGAGGGAGTCACTGGCAATGCTAACAAGTGACACTGGTAAAGGAATAATCTAGTCACCGACACTCAGTTTGGATGCCATCAGGGCCACTGCGCTCCTTATCTCATTACAGCCTTCATCTAAACATGGATAGAAGAACTTCACAGATGAGGTTACTGTGGCTATCCTCGACAAAAAGGCATAATTCAACAGAGCAAGTAAATTAAGCAGACTGAGCAAAAGCACAAAGGAAGATGGTTGATGTTGTTAGAGATCAAATTTTTTGGCCAGGATATGACTACAGGAGATACTCGGGGCAGTGTCCTCAGAACATCATCTTCAGCTGCTTCCTCAATTACCTTCCCTCCATAAGGTCATAGTTGGGGATGTTCACTCATGATTTCATTGCGTTCAGCACCAATTGCGATTGCTCGGATACAGAAGGTTTGGGGGGCCAAAAAGCAAGTAAGATGCATGCCACACAAGTGGCAAACAATAACCATCCCCAATAGGGGAGAATCTAAACGTTACCCCTTGATGCTCAATGTTATTACTGTCGCTGAATCCATCAATATCAGCATCCTGTGGGTCACTATTATTCAGAAACTAAACTGGAGCATCCATGTAACTATTGTGGTTACAAGGGAGGTCAGAAACTGAGAATTCTGCAATAAGTAACTCATCTCCTGTCTTCCCACTGCATGTCTACCATCACCAAAGGCACAAGTCTCGAGAATGATAGAATATTCTCCACTTGTTTGGATAAGTGCAGCTTCAACAGCACTTGAAGCTTGACACCATCCAGGCCAAAGCAGGTTTGTTGATTGACACCATAATCACCGCCTTCAACATTTCATCCCTTAACCATCAATACACAGCAGCAGCAGCAGTTTGTACCTTTTAAAGGATGCACTGCAGTCACTCAACAGGCCCCCTTGCCAGTGTAAAGAGCACATCTCTATGTTTCTGAATTTTTGATTCTAGACTGAAATGTGAAAAAGGTTGCTTTGAAAGGTAAAGATTGCTGAAGGATCACTGCACTTTATAAAAGCAAGTTATCTGACACCCATTTCAAGTGCTGTTTGCACAGATGTCGTTTCAAGCAAGGAGGAACACTCATGAATGGAACAGCTAATACCAGGGGTGTATGTATGTATGGAGATTTGGTTGGCAAAAAATGGAAAATTGGTCTGTGTACTGGTCACCAGTTATTGATGATAAAGGACTCCTGCCTGCCAACAACTGCATGATTTGCTCCCGAGTAGCTGAATCGTTTGGGGGTCTCAATGTTTGGCCAGAATGAAACGGATTTCAGGAAGGGGAGGAGCTGTGTTTCAGTTCTGCAATAAAAAGCAATTCAAACCTGAAGACAGCCAGTTTACTTCCCCATGTTAAATTGCTGTAAGCTGAGACTGTCTAAAGTGTGAACTGTTCACCCTCTGCCTCCTGCAAACAAATAAAAGCAGCTGGAAAAGAACGATTAAGAAACATCATTCTGATCTGCAAATGGATCATCTCGGCCAACTGTGCTGACTGGAACCACTGATCCACCTTCTCAGTCTTTCCTCCACTCACAACATCCATGCTTCTCTTGTATCTGTACATGTATGTAGCGGGGGATATTTTTTCAAGTGGGTTATAGCTTTAACTAGTACAGTTATATATTGAACATTCATAATTGTTTCTGTAGTTACAATCTATTTATTTGTAATAATTGTTTTTTTTTTAAGTGCAGAAATCTGGGCTGTGTTTTGTTTCAACCTGGCATAGGTAAATTGGAGAATTTTACATTGTTTTTAAAATCGTTAATGTTGTGTATGTGCCATGACTAGCAGAACTTGATTTCCAGCATGTTAACCCAGCCAGGCATAACAGGTAGGACCTTCCAAATCCATGGACTCTTCCACCTAGAAGGCCAAGGATAACAGGAACACCACCTGTAAGTTCCCCTCAAAATCTCACAGACTTGGAACTATATTGACATTCCTTCACTGTTTCTGGGTTAAAATCCTTAAGTTCTCTTCCCAACAACATGTGGGTATCCTGATGTTCCAATGACTGCAGCAATTCAAGAAGATCCCTCATTGTCACCATCGAGGGCAACCGAAGGTTCAGCCATACAAGATGCAATCTTCAGATTCTGCTCAACTCCATCCTCTCCATCACAACCAATTCCAGATGAGAAATGTTTCCCATCTCTGCACTTTATTTAAGCCATCTGCTGCTCAAACCGTAATTTATACTATCTCCAGACTTCAATGTTTTCTTGGCCAACCTGTCATTCTCTGTCATCCTCAACTGATCTAAACCTCTGCTGTCCTTATCCCATTCTCGATCAAGTGCAGTTCATTCAACCCTCTCAGTTCCTAACTCCACAGCAACTCAAGTTTTAAATTATCTTTTTCTCCTAAATTCCTTCACTGATCATCCCCTCCCCATTTTGCCCTATGTCTATAACAGATTCTCGTCCTGACTTTGGCCTTTGACAGGCTTCACTTTCACTTTGCCCCAACACTAACCGTCCATGCCTCATGCACTGTAATTTCCTGAGTTATAAAGTTATTATGGTACAGAGGGAGGCTACTGAGTCCATACTGTCTATAACAGTCTCAGTAGAACAAAGCAATGGGTCCTATTTCCCCCTCTCTCCTTGCAGACTTGCAAGTTTTTCTCTTTTAAGAGGAAATCAAATTTCCTTTTGAAATTACTGATTGTCTCTAAAACCTTCCATCTATTTGTTCCTCAAAGACTCATCTTTCAATTTATCTCTTTGACTAAGTTTTCAGTCACTGTTACAGTTTGGGACTTGATGTCCAGCAAGAGCAGTGATTGATTGCCTTGGGCAGTTCCAACATGAATCACGTCAGTGGCAATTAAGAGATTTTCCAAAATGAAGTGGGCTGTTTGCTGGGACCCGTTAGTAAGCAATGATCCTTTAATGCCCAGCAATGCCTCGTCATTTCGGGACGATTCAACAACATTTGCAAACTTCTTTGATTCTGACAGCTTTTACAAAAACAGACATTGAACTGTCGATCATTTAACAGGTGTAATCTCCAAACATCCTCCAAAAATCAGAGTCCATTGCCAAACAAACAAATCAGCATTCCTTTTTTATACAATATAAAACGTTGCACCTCTTTACATTGGTGTTTAAGTGAATGGTCTGACAAGCAGAGGACAAAAACCTTTGAGAAAGTGTCATTTTTCAGGAAAACTCAAACTCTCTCATATTCAATAACTTCTCCAAAACTTGTTAAAATGAACAGGTTTTACTATTCCATGAAACAGAAACAGACATAAAGCTACTGCTCAAGTCTGATGATCAGATGACATATACCAGTGAAAAGATGGACGTTGGAAGTAAACAGTCCCATATTTAAAACTGTCATAAAGAATGTCATATGGTACAACTTATGAATTAACCAGGGCTGAATTCATAAAATTCTATTCTTACAGGTATTTGTATTTAGGTTTAGTAATGTTACAACTAAAAATGTTCTTGGTGACTCTTGTTGAAAGGGTTTATTCTTTTTTTGTAGTTGATAAATTGCATATTGAACAAATATGCATGCTACCTGTTTGGAGATTAAACTAAAAGAAAATTTTCTTTAATGACTTAATTACAAACTGAGCACAAATTCTAGCCTAGAGTCCGAATTTATTCAAAGTAAATGTTGTAAGATTTAAGAGTTGGAGTTGGCTGAATTTATTGACCATTCTGGAAATCTCTTTGAATTTATTCCTGCAGTGGCAGAGCAGGGACAAATGGGGATCTAATGAGTAATTGGGAAAAGTGAATAATTTAAATCTCTTTAGGATAAGATTGGATAGAAATTAGACATATTTTGACATTAATTAAACAAAGGCATAAACCAAGTTGGTGCTCATGGATTTCCATTTATATCATGGGATGAGTACAAATGGAGGTTTGGCAAAGTTTATTCATTATAAAGCTGTCTATTGAGAGACTGTGTTTAGAAACAAAACTTCAAGAAAGCTCACATTTTAAACATTTGTAACAGAATACTTCATTAACTTACTGAATGTCAACAGTTTATTGTAATTTACTATTTTATTTTTGCATTAATTTTACCAAGAATGCAGATAATTACCTTTTAACTTGAGCCATAAGGTCTGATAGTATGACGCCCTTTCGGTTTGGAGCTATTTGAAATACACAGAGGCTAGGTTCTATTTCTGGCACACATTCAACCAGTAAAATAAAGCATTGTTTATCCTGCAGTACAACTGTAGATATCTCATACAAGCACTTTAGGCTTACATTTAGCAGCTGCCTTTGATGGAGATGAGTGTGAAGTGAATTAAGAAATTTGCAATAAATTGGTATCTACCCTGAAAGAATATCACTGGATCTCATTGGAATACAATTGGCACACAGTAGGAAGTTGGCTAAATGGTGGATAATGATACATTAATATTTGCCTAGCATGATTCACAGAAACAAAAGCGTACATTCAAGATTAAGATTTCTGTTGCTGGACGCCATGAGCTCATGTATCTTTTACGCATGTGCATTAATGTTCACCACCAAGGTAATTCAGAATACAAACAAAAGTTCATCTTGCCTGTAATGGAGCTGGAAAACAGCTGAGTGTGTGTGAAGCCCAATTGTGAGGAGTGAAAACCATGATTGTCTGAAGGATATCTTTGCACCAGGTCCCTTGTATAGATTCTGAGCCTGTGAAAAAGTCTTTTTTTGAAACAAGAAAAGACAAGATAAACATTAGAGGATAACACAAGTATTAGCAGTGTAGCATTGTTGCATACAAGCGTTAAAACATAACATAAAATACAGGAGGCAACCATACCTCTTCTTGAGCCTGTTTCACAATTTGTAACTATTACAGCTTGCCTTCTCTGGCAACACAACGTTTCCATCTGCTCCCCATACCCCTTAATTTCCCTAGACACCAACAATCTGCCCATCTCAGCCCTAAGTAAACTTTACAATTAAGCATCCACAACTCACTAAAACGTGTAATTCCAAAAATTCAAAACCTTCTAAATCTCATCTCACTGTAAATTGATTGTCCACTTATCTTGAGGCTGTGTTCCCACAAACGGAGTTTCCCTGTCAGGAGAAACTTGGCCTCTACCCTGTCAAGCCAATTAAGGATCTTGCATGGTTCAATAAGATTATTCTTCATCCATCTAAACTCCAGAGAGTATAGGTCCTACTCAGATTACTCAACTTGTCATCATAGGCCACGCCTTCATCCCAGGAATCAATTTAGCAAAAACTTACTGCACTGGTTCCAACATAGATATCCTTCCATAAAACATGGAAACCAAAAATGCACACATTACTCAAGGAGATGCCTCACCAAAGCCTTCTTTCCAAATCCTTGCATTAAAAGAAGCAACTTAATAGAGGCCTACTAAATTATGAAAGGCATAGATCGGGTGGATAGTCATAGGCTTTTTTCCAGGGTGGAAAGGTCAATTGCAAGATGGCAAAAGTTCAAAGTGAGAAGGGGAAAGTTTAAAAGAGAAGTGCAGGGAAAATTTTTCACACAGGGTGGATGGTGCCCGGAATGCACTACTAGCTGAGGTGGTGGAAGCAGGCATGTTAGCAATGTTTAAGAGTATCTTGATAGACACATGAACGGGAGGTGAATTGGCGCAGGTTTGGTGGGCCCAAGGGCCTTCTCCTGAGCTGTACTGAATTGTATCATATTTTAGAAGGTCAAAAAGCCTTTAAACAATGTTTTAAAGTGCCACACCTTTAGTTGATACTTGACTAGCAACCCAGAAGTCACGATCACTTTAGTACTGTAGTAGGTAGGGACAGAAGCCCTAAATTTCACAATGTGTCATTGTGGAATGAGTTCAATACATCTCAATCTATGCAGCAGAGAAAAAAATGCTTATGCTGATTTCTATATAATCCTAACTGCTTAATTAACATTCCTCGGTGAAAATTGCCTGTCAACGCTTTCCAATTTGATTTGTACCTCAGTCCACATCTTCAAAGTCTGACTCTTGATTCCTTTCAAAATGGTTCAGTCATTATTATTTAATAATGCAATACAATAGCTCAATGAGTTCCACTATAATCTCAAGGCACCTAGCATCAAGTGGAAAAAAAAAGCAACCTTGCCAGTGTTGCTCATATCTCAACACAAATGCGAGAATTCTAGAAACAAAGTAATATTCTGCTGGTTAATTAATATGATTATAGGATATTTGACAAAAAGTGAGCACATTCTAAATGTGGATCAAAACACAACAGTTGTAATATTATTTAATTTTCACATTCATATTTACCAGTTACGTGGGTTGCTCTAGCTAAAGTTAGAATTAGAGCTCTGTTAAGTTCCTCAGATTCAGCAGAAAGAACTGTTTTGGGGTCACTGAGAAACCGCGTAAATTGAGGCTGGACCTCTGAACTCCCCAAAGCGGTGATCAGCCGGAGTGCTGTGCTTTCAACGCTAAATGGTCAAATAAAAGATAATTACCAAGTTAGCATAAAATTTCTAGTTCCACATTCACGCCTTTTCCAAAATTTAATAGTAGAATTATTACAAAGTCCAGGAAAACTAGTCACAAGAGTACAAAGGTCACACGAGTGATCCAATATCTGTGTTGCAGTGTATGAACAAAAATATCTGATCACCATTAGCACCATCACCTACTGCTGCACCCAATACTAAAGACTAGGATAAACTCGAAGACCTTGCTTTGAATTACTTTGAGAATTAGCTTTAACACTGCACCCATGTGAACTATGTGGCTTCATTAGGAATACTGAAGAATTGAGCTAAAAATAGATTAATGAAAGACCAACCACTGTAGGTTGCCATCTGCTGTGTTCAAGTCCATTCTAGAATTTCAATCTTCCTATTTTTCTGCTCTACCTTGACTGGAGTTGTATTCAACACTAAATTAACCAGTTTAGCTCAGTGGTGGAACTCTTGCCTCCAAATCAAGTCGGGGAACAAACCCTTTTCCAATATTTGGGCATCAAACCTGATAGCTGCTTGCAGTACTGGTTCATTATCAGAGGTGAGGCAGAATTAAAACAGCATCATGATCAGGTTGATATAAATGATTCCTTGAAGCTAGTTAAAGAACAGAGAGGTCTCCCAAAGTTCTATCCAACATTTAAACCTCTGAATTGGTAAAACAAAAAAACTGAGCACTTCGTATTTGTGAGAACTAACTTGGCTGCCATATTTGACTGCATAACAATAATAAATACAACCTTTCAGGGTATTTTGGATTTTTTTTTGTGCAATCCTGCTCATACCCCTTACTTCCACTTCTCTTCACAGTATTGAGGGGAACAACTTTTGCATGTAGTATAATTTTTAAAAAGCCATTATATATTATTGAATGTTATTTGGGATTTCTTTTGGGGGTGTGGGGTAAAATCATTCTAGGAGGATAGGGTAGACTGGCTGGGTCCCATTCCTTTGAAGTTTCATAGGAGAATGAAAGATGATCTTATTGAAATAAACAAGAATATGAAAGGTCTTGGCGGATTCTGAGAGGATGTCCTTTGTCTTGCTCTTGTGGAAGAGCCTGGAATGAGGGAACAGGGGTCTTTATTTAAAGACCAACATGTGCAGAACTTTTCTAATGAAACACCCATGTTTAAGGAAGGATGGAGGCAGGAGATGGGAAATTGTAGGCCAGTTAGTCTGATTTTGGCTGTTGGTAAGAGTTTACAGTACATTAAACATTAGATCACAATGTGCATGGTAAAAATCAGGCTGAGTTTGCATGGCATTGTTAAGGGGAGTTTGTTGACAATGTTTGTTGAAATGAGCAAATTACACAAAGGAGAGCCAGTGGACATATCTCTTTGGATTTCCAGAAGGCCTCTGACAAGGTGCCACACGGGACACTGCAAAGTAAGATACGAACCCACAGTTTTAGGAACAAGATCATTACTGTTTTGCAAAGGTAAGTAGCCAAACAAATTCCCTACTTAGCCTTAAATTTTCACTCTTTTTAAGAAAAGAGTCCCCTCAAAATATTAGGTAATATGTTAAAATAGAAATAACAACCAACATTCAATTAACTGCAGAATACAGGCCTGGAATGTTACAATTATAAAGATCATAATGAAAATGTGAAATCATACTTTATTTTGACACTTCAAATACTTCCACTACATCAGGGATCTAGAGAAAACATACTAAGTATGATTTGATAATGAGAAACCTGCACTTTGTTCAGTGCATTTAGAAACATTTTAAGAATTGGAAAGCTTTCATCCTCTTACCTGATTTTTGTTTGTAAGATTTAATAAGGATTTCAAAATTATGATAAATCGTTTTGCAAATAAATAGCAAAAAGGCTGTTTCCACTGATTGGGTAGTTGGTAACAATCTGGCATGGAATCATAATAATCCAGAAGAGGCAAAGTTTCTAAATCATTCAAATTTGGAACAATTAATCACAAGTGACTACTGAGGCTGATGCTACATAATTTGAAAGCAAACTGTATCAGCTTCTGAAACAGTGTGTACAGAATACAGTATCTGTGCAAAGGCAATGTGGAATTAGCATATCTCCATCCCAGAAGGTAGCTTTGATAAGGTTCCATTTCAAAAGGTCTTCTTCTATGCTGTAACTTACACTAAAAAGGTAAGTCACCTTTGTCTTACTAGAACATTGGGCTGTTCTCTCATTAGAGGGTCATCATGCCTCTGGTGAGGGGAGAAGTTGAGAAGGAGAGTCTTTCATGGCGACCTCAGTCGGTGCAGGAATTGAACTCTGCACCATAAATTAGCTGTTCAGCCAACTTAGCTAACAGACCACCCAAAAAGCCATCAGTCTTACCAGATCAGATGGCTGCTCTCTCATTAGAGGTGGATGACTGGTGATTGTTTAACTCAAGGATCACCACAGTCCAGGCAAGGGGAGAGTTTGAGAAGCAGAATCCTTCATGGCATCTCAGTCAGTATGGGAATTTTATACTGCTTTGCAAACCAGCCATCCAGCTAACTGAACTAACTGAACACCTGCAACTCATACTATTCAAAGTTCAGCAAATTGTAGGCATATTTTAAAGGTTTGCAAGATTCTCAACTTTACTACACTACTGTTCCAGTTTAAAATCATACAGCTTTGAAGCAGCAAGCCAGATTCATACATGAAAGATTAAAAACAGCTCACCATAAGTGAAGTTGGTTCTGATTAGTCTGTGGTACGGCTGCCAGCGAATGGAGATGGCTTAACAGCTGGACTCTGTAGTGAGGTTGGATATGATGCATGCGATAGCTGAACATCTCCAGCAATGTGTGTAGGATTCCCCAAGCATGTGATTTGAAAACATTAGGTAAAAGCTGGCCTAAAAAGATTTAAAAAAAGATTAAGTCTTCGTCACGAAATTTATGCTAACTTTTCTCAGGTCTTGTTGCATAAGAGCTAAATCCCTTCTCAAGGGACAGCATATTTGAGTACAAGACAACAATTTTCAAAATCAGAATGGTGGTTTGGAAATTTTATCTTTATTCGTTGCAAAATTAATTATAAAATTAATTATAATTAATTAATTATAAGACTAATCTAACAACCTATTCCTTAGAAGCATAGTGTTTTGTAACAGGTAACTCTAGCAAAATCTTGCATTTTAATGTTTAGCAAGTTATAATTCTAGGAAACAGAAGATTTCATTTTGAGAACTTTACCGATATCAAGCACCTTCAGCATATCTATAGCTATCCTGATTTTGGATGAAGACCTCAAACTTGACCAATCCAAACCTCTACACTTCTGAAAGCAATCAATCTTGAACTCACTCTATGTTTGAATTCTGTCAAACTGGGTTAGAGTTAAGCATAAATTATGTAAGTTCAATGTACTGAGAGGAGCCTTTTCTACATTCCACTAATCAGATCAAAGACTTAAAGCTGGTTTTCATTTGTTTTGAACAAAACAGGTCAACCTGCCCTCTAAAACAAAACTAAGACATTGGCATGACACTTCCAGTCTTTGCATCCTGTGATTCTGAAGAAAGGTTACAGATTTGAAGCATTATCTTGGTTTCTCTGTCCTCGGATGCAGGCCAGGCTGGAGTATTTTCAACATTTTGAATGTTTTTAGCTTTCTAGCATCTGCAGTATAGTATTTTACTTTTATCTTGAACTGCTCTTGCAGCCTCTTGATCTTTAACAATGCTTTGGAATGGACCGACTAAACTCGTAAATGTATTGATTGACAATAGTTACAGAATTACACTCCAGAGAGAACAGAGTCACAGAGGAAGCTCTAGATAAAACAGCGAGCCAGAAACCAAGCCTTCAGCAGAGGAGTAATGATTCACTTGCCATGGGCAAAGTTCCAAGTGCTCATGTTGTACCACCTGAACTCATCAAACAGAACAAAATGGAGGGGCCAATGTGAGGTGGAAATATTGTGACCTTGTACAAGAACAAAGGCAATTGCCATGATTGCAACAACGAGGGGAATCTCCCTGCAAGGAACTGCAGGTAAAGTATTTACACGTGGTGCTCTTGTCAGACTGTACATCCTAACTAAACAAATACCTAGGAACCCAGTGTGCTTTAGAACCGGAAAATCCACAAAGAACACAATTTCCTCAGTTTGGAAGCCAGAGAAAATAAAAGGTTACTGCTATTGGGAAAGCCTTCAATCTCACCAAGGAGCACAAGTAATCTATTTAAACTACCCACTGAAGCCGCTCGATGTGATCTCCTTTATCTGCAACATCACAGGTGGATAACATCAGCTACAAAAGGACAAGATCAGAATCTTTCAGTATCTGCAGTGGGTTCGAACAGGTATGTTCTGGACTGATACACTGTTACGTTTTTTTCTTGGTTGCTGTTATATCCCTCCAGATCATTGACAGAAGATACCTAATTACATACAGAACTAATGGAAGGCCGTTCAGCCTTGCTTGTCTGACATCCAAGAACAAAGGTCAATCAAGTCCTCAATAGAATTACACTACACTATTGTTGCTGCATATTCTACGCAACAGCAAATTCTACGCAACAGCAAATAGATGGTGTCGTTCACAACTAATGGAGTTTGATCTGATCATCTTAAGGATGATAAATGCTGTTATCCACGATGTTGCTAAACTATCATCTATCGGCAATAAAAACATTATGCTGGAGGTTGTTGATAGTTTGACATACCCCAGCTCCAAAACCATCAGTAGTCTGACTATTTATACTGAAGTCAACACAACCACCACTAAAGCTGTAGATAACACAGTGTGGAGCTGGAGAAGCACAGCAGGCCAGGCAGCATTAGAGGAGCACGAAAGTTGACGTTTCGGGTCGGAACTTACTAAAGCTGTAGATGTTTTGTCCAAACTGAATGAGTGCATGGAACATCAGCATTCTGACCAGAGAACCCCAAAGGGAGATTCAGAATCCTGCATCCAGAGTGCACTGCTCCACAGTGGAGAATTCTGCAAAATATTGCTAGGCTGGCAAAAAGACTGAACTGCTACCTCTTCACTGTCTCAGACATATCTTGGGCACCTCTCGCTAGGACAAGACTACCGATTTGGGTGATCTGGAGAGTACCAATACCAACTAGTTACGTTAGTTGCTGAACCAATGACACCTGTGCTGGTTCAGTCACATTCACTAAATAAATGACAGCTGTCCATCCAAAGACCTTCTGTACGGTGAACTGGCAGCTCGGCCACAACCTCCTGGGCATCCATACCTCTGCTAAGGATACTAAGTGAGCTCTAAAGATGAAAGAAATTGACAGTGATAATTGGGAGATAGTCCCCGACAACCATAATCTCTGCAGGGTGACTCTTTGAAAGGGAGTTAGAAGGAGTAAGAAGAATGACAAGTTCAGCTGATAAGTGGATCCATTGAAAACAAAGTCCAATGAATCACACATATTCTCAGCCTACTGTCTTCCTCTGCAGCAAACGTGTCAGAGGCTATCACACCAAAGTGGGATTCTTGAGTCATGCCAGGGACTGCAAAACAAAGAACTAGCTGCCATGGTGCAAACCATCATCCTATAAGACAGAAGAATGTCAGTATGTAGAACAAGAAACAAGATCTTTTTCCATTAGTTTGGTATGGGAGACTGCAGTGGTGAAACTATTGTGTGCCACCAGTTCCTAGAATATAATAACCAACATTATTATTAAAAGGGTACATTGAAAATCATTCAAATAAGCAAAGTTTATCAGTAACTTTTAGAAATCTGGCAAGTACTCCACAGGTCTTAGGTTTTCCTTTAGCTCTACAATTCTGAAATAACAACATTTCAACTCAAACATCAGTTAGTCTTCAGAAATATATCCTTCATAAATTAAATCTGAGTTGGGGAAAGGTGACTCTTCACAGATCCATCCAGAAATAGTACACTTACTGATAAAACCTTTAATTCCAAGAGATTCAATCTCCATATAAACTAGGAGACGGCTATAAGTTTCTACCAGAGCAGGGGCCAATGCTAGGCTTGATTTGGCATGGGCTAGTTTGATCACCCTTGTAGCTATACTGTGAATGAGGCTGAAACACAGAATATTGAAATCAGTACAGGTTGAAGCATTACAATTTAGAACATTATACAATATAGAACAGCATTAGTGTGCTTCATTTATTCATTATAGTTATATTTCTTCAAACAAGCAATTGGGACTTTCAGCTTACAGTGCAAACTGAAGTTAATACTAATAAAGCAGAACGGTGTGGAAATAATACCGGAAACTGCAATATTCTTGTCAAATTTAGAGGCAGTATTATGATATCTAAAAACGAAATTAACTCATTTTGAGTCAAAAAAACTTATTAATGCTACTCAGGCCAATTAGCTGGGGCCTCTGTAAGAGTAAATTACTTTTTAAAAGGGAAAATATGGTGCCCCGAATAGTCCCTGAACAGGACATTATTGCAATTTATGCCTGAAGAGTTATTTGTGCTTTCGGCATTTTATACTTATTTGAACTTAGTGCAATACTATAAATCCAGTAATCAAATGATGCAATTTTATTTTGAAAAGTGTTCTTTCCTTTGACTGTACAGCATTTTATTATTTACTTGGTAAGTGACTGATAACAGTAAAGGTTCACAAAAAACATCAATCTGCCACTATGTAGTTCAGCAAATTTGAATTCCAGCAATTACCTCATTTTGGCATGAACTGTCAGGGAATCTAATAAGTTCATTGGTAGTGGGGTAATAGATCCTGAAGCTGTGCAGTTTGTTCCAGGAAGGGATATCCTCAAGCTTCCATTCCCATATATTGTTTCAACCAATACTCCCATAGGTAATGTAAAACATTCAGAATTAGTAGAATATGCATTACACAGCAAGGCAATCTTGTAATCATTCATATGTAGACTCTTGTTTCTTAAACTTTGCTGTAAAAATCTGTATTAAAAATGATTGAAGTTATTAATTTTGCTTCATTGATTATTAATAAATGCATGTTTGATTTTTACAAATGTGATGGGATGTTTTTCATAAGAACGTCTTCTAAACGTATGTTCTTTAATTACACATTTACTATAATTTTTCTGTCTTCAAGAATGGTGATGAAAGAAGGGGTTTACCTTCTTTATAACATATTACTGTACAAACTCATGTAAAAGTCAAATCGTTTAGGCTATTTTTTAAAGTTAAATTTATGGAGTCGACTATTACATGGGTACTACTATTGAGGAGCCGAAATTCATGGTACAGTCCAAAATACCATATCATTAGCAGAAGCCCAATTGATCTCTAAATTAATAAAGAAATAAACACAACAAATTACGGTAATTATCGATACTTCTGTGATCCAGCACCGAAGAATGAACAGGGCTGTGAGAGGCATAATCTCTCAAAGCATCACAGCTCATGTGAGCGTTCGCTATTGTCAGCAGATAAGAACAATCAGATCAATCATTCTCCCTGTAAATTAAAACCTAATTATTCTTTCACAAAGTAACCCTGAATCTTTTCCATTTGCTCCCGTGTCTAAAAGCTCTCTGTCACCCTGAGTGAAACAGGAAGTTGGTGGATCCGAGCTCTCATAATTACTGGGTTCATTCTTTTGAAATTCTGATAAAGGAATGAAACCGATGAAAAGAAATCTACTATTAAAATGCTAGTTTCCTGGAGTCGAAAACAAAATCCCACCAAACCTGGGAGACTGGATGGCAGCACTTTATCTCCACCTGCAGCTCACTAACATAACAATGTTTGAAAATTGAAACGCTGAATCCAATTTTCATCCCCATCATCAGATTAAAGGTACACTTTGAGAAGGTTCTTTGACAGATGAGAATGAACACCATCCTGCACTTGCCTTAAAATCCGAATTATCGGTGAAGAACTAGGGTTGACTTTTACATGAGATACATGGAAAATTCAAGATTTTTTGGCCAAAACTAGGGGGTCAACTTTTACATGAGATTGACTTTTACTCGCGTTTGTACGCTAATGTTTTCTGTTTACTCATCTTTAATTTTGAAAGACAAATTTTTTAGGGTACAACGTCAAATGTGTATCCCAATGGTAATGCCATACATTTAACAATCTTAAGAACGAACATAAACCTCACACTACATTTATTTCTGTTCCTTTTTCTGGCACTCAGGAACAGCACTGCTAGAGAATTATACTTGCCCGCAACATCATTTGGAATAATGTACATCACATGTAACGGTCATGCACAGATCAAATAAAAAGTATGTTACTACTGAACCTTTACATTTAAAAGGCTTACTCATGGTGAAGTTTGAGAGAATGAGGGATGGGTATCTGCAGTTTGGAGTTATCATTTTGTGCCTTCCTATTGAGATGAATCCAGATACAAGTCATGGCAAATGCATGAGTAGACTGTGGTTTGCTTATGTCAGGTACAGGAATGCACTGGAAAGTAAAAAAAAAAAGCATTTTAGAACCTGCAGATGCTCCTCCTTTTGAATTTAAATATATGCAACATGATTCAATTGATACATAAATCCTACTTCTTTCTCTGGGTACAGCAGATCAAACAGCTTCATTACTGGGAGGAAATCAGCTAATGCATTCTTTTGGATACTCCCAGAGATGAATTGCAACAAAACCCACATCAGATGGTCCCGTCCTTTTATTAGACCTCGGCCTGCCAGCTATAAGATAAAGACAACAAAGTTGTAAACGATTGCTTAGCATTACAGACAACAAATAATTCTGAGCTGGAAAGGAAGACTTCCACAGCAAAATTTTATTTTGAAAATAAAAGCAAGAGACATTACAGAACTCCAATAAATGCGAGAAATGAAGGAAGAAAGTGGGGATGAGAGTTCAATCAAGACCATAGAAATTAGAACAGGGAGAAGGCCATTTTCGGTCTTCAAGCCTGCTTCACCATTCAATAGGATCATGGCTGATTTGATATCCCCACGTGCACTTTCCTGCCTGTTCCCCATAATTTCTGAAATCTTGAATGATCAAGAATCTATCTATCTATCTCAGTCACAAATATACACAAGGACTCTGGCCCTGCAGCTCCTTGTGGCAGGGAGTTGCCCTTTGGTCCTGGACTCTCCCATGAGGGAAAACATCTCTCAGCTTTTACCCTGTCAAGACCCTTAAGAACCCTGTATGTTTCAATGAGATCACCTCTCATTCTTCTAAACTCAAGTGAGTACAATCCCAATCTGTTTAATCTTTGCTCATAAGACAATCCCTTCATACTAGGGATCGTCCTAGTGAACTTTCTCTGAACTGCCTCCAATGAAATGATTTATTTCCTTAAATAAGGGGACCAAACTGCTTAGAGTGCTCCAGATGCGGTCTCACCACCAACTTGTACAGCTGCAGTCGGACTTTTGTACTCGTATATTCCAACTAACTTGAAATGTAGGCCATTATTTCATTAGTATTCCTGATTACCTGCTGTGCCCATATGCTAGCTTTCTATGTTTTGTGCACAAGTATGAATTCAGGCAATCTTGCTGAAAAAGAGGAATTGGAGCTGCCCTTCAGTGGCAGAATATGAACAATAATCTCATGAGGAGACTGAGCCACAAAGAAGTTAGAGATCATAAGGCTGCCATTTACATGAGTGTTAGAGAAACTGTACTGCATCACTTCCATGTTTATGCAAAACATCACATCCTTTTTTTTGAAATCAGCACCTGGCATATGAAACCTTTTTGAATTTTCTCTCCCCTTTTACAATCTAACTACTAATGTTAAAGATCTAGCCCACCCCGATACATGTTCTTCCCGCTCTGTTAACGAGTTTACCTTTCCATGCAAGAAAACCTATTCCCCTCAATTATCGCACATAGGGCATTGATTTTCATAGTAACTTTTATCAGTGATGCCCAGCGTTGTCCGAAGTTACATGCTTGATGTACTGCGATCCTCATACTGCAATTTCTTCACAAGTAAACTTTCTTAAGCACATCTTGTCCTTTATAAACCCAAAACGAATGTCTCTGTTTAACCCATGCTTTTATTTTTATCTTGCTCTTTGACTCAATAGTTCACTGGCAAGCCAATCTATAATTAGTTTATGCGTTTCTGACTTATTTATCCTTTCCCTTTTCGAACAGATATTACTTTCACAATACTCCAATCCTTTGCCATAATTCCAGTTTCCAAAGACTTTCTGCAAAATTTAGTTAACATCGTCATTAACTCCTTTCTAAACTCCAACATTTTTACAGACATTAATCAGTGATTTTTGTAATCTCATCAGTCTAATATTTTAAATAACATATCCACTTCAATATTTAGCTCAAACAGTGGTATCTTCTATATTCTGCTTTGACAATCTCACTTTTCTGTTCCCTTATAAAGGTAGATCAAAACATTTGTGAATCACTGCCAGTCACCACCTCGCAAATAGAAAATGTTTTCCATCTCTAAACAGACCAGGCCTTGTTTAATTACTTTTTGACTCATGTCCATAAAAATTATATTTCTGTATTTCTTTTACGTTGTTGCCTGTTGCCTGTCATTTCCCATTGACAACTTTCAAATTTCTCACTTGCTTCATCAGCACTACCTGACTAGATTAGGTCTTTTGAGGCTTCATTTCTTTTTGTAAAAGTCAGTTGCATTCTCATGACCTCCGTCTCCACTTAGGCTATTTCACCGTATAAATCAAACATCATGCAATCATCTCAGGCATTGCTTGTTCAGTTTTTGAACTACCTTTCTCAAACGTTAGCACTCTATTTTGGTGAAAAAGTGAACTGATTGGTTTTCAGTCCAACACATCCTAGTGGGAATTTTTAAAAATCTCCAATGAGAATCTAATAAGTTCTAATCAGTAGTTTCCTAACTTTGACCATAAAGTCACTTACACTTCATGCTTTAATACTTGATCTAGATCAAACATTGGTCTTTGTTCTTGTTGGATATGCAAAATACTGAACAAAATTTTAATTCTCTTAGTATGCATTCACTTACAGAGGTAAAGATCAGGCCCCCTGATTTTAAACAGTTTCTGGATATGTTCTAAGAAACCTTCTCCTTTTTGACTACAAATGCCAGTCTTATCCTGACCTAAACCATCTTCCCAGAATTATAGTTGCTATCCCAACATATTCTCAAATCTCTTCAATTTCTTTTTATTTTTCAATGATCCATAATATATGCTCTATTCAATTAGATTCGTTATTATTTCTTAGGTATCCCGTACTGCATACAATGCAGTCCCTGACATTTCTTCATCTATCTCTATCTGAAATTGCTCTGTTTGTGCAGACCTTTTTTTCCTATAAATGCTCTTTTATTCTTATCATTGCAAAGTTATAATAGCATTTAAATACGGCATTTGGAACTATTTTCTGCCATTGGCATCCATGGGTAGTCTTGTAAGTGTGCAAATGACTATTCCTTTACTGATTCTAAACTGTACAGTTAAAATTTTGCTGCACTTCTTAACAAGGTTAAGAATCTGTCAAGGCTATATATTTTGGCACAATTCTTCATCTGGATTTATAGACTGCTAATACACAAATTGCAAGGTGCACAAAATGCTGCATAAATTCAATTTATACTGTCATTGAGCAAAATCTGAGCAATAAGGTGATCTGAAATTGTATACTTTTATAACTTGGCATTTACGTATCCCAAACATACCTTCTGATGAAGTGATAACACCATGTGTGGAAAACTAGCAAATTGAAATAAGACAAAGAAAATGAGCTGACTCGAGAGGTGTTGCCACAATAACTGACTGGTGCCTCCATCATCAAACTTCTCTTCTGTTTCAGAGCGTTCCATAGCATAAACCACTAAATCCACAAGCTGATCTTCCAAAACTGGACAGCGCTGTTTGTGCTGTAAAGTAGACACTTATTACAGAAATGAACATTATATACACAAGGTTGACTATTTATGCAAAAGAAACTTGACAAAGCATGAAATGCTAACCTAAACACACTGCAATGAGATATTTCAGAAAGCACCTAATTTGCATGTAGCGTAAAAAAAAGATGCCAAGCACTGCAACGATTTGCCCTCTTCTCCCAAATCCACATGTCCAAAAACTCAAGTTTTGTTTTGTATTTTCAATGTCTCAACTTTGGCCAACAAGAAACATAACCACAAGTGTTCTGGTCAACAAATTAGTAAGAGGTTTTTTTCATATTTCTTCAGAACCTACATTCTATTACTACCTACATATAAAATTAGCATGCTTTCCATTTGTGATCATGAAACTGAAAAAAATAAATTGTACTTTCTTTGAAAGCATGCCTTACAAACCCTAACAAAACTACAGCTACTTTAAAAACATCTGTTGATTCTACATTATATTGGCAGTGTAACTACTTTTCACAGATCAACAACGGAACATTTGCTAAACAACTTCTCCAATGATGATGACTATAAAAATCTTAGGTGCAAGAATTGCAACAATCACACATTCTGTAGCAGACAGCGACAGACACCACTGCATTCTCTACGTATACCAGCATGCAGATCTACTTTATTCTCTAAATGGCATCAGTTGCTACCAAGCAGTCAGCATCTCGTTAGTCACAATACAACAGTAAGATTGTAAACATACCTGAGCAATGTTCAAGGTCTAGAGCATTGTAGGATGGGCAGGACAAGACAGGACAGAACAAAAATAAAGGAAGAAAAAAAGAAAGACATAACAGTGACTATGAGGCCAGCCTCAGGTTGCCCCAGACAGGTCAAGCCCCGCAAAAACCAAAATGCACAAGTTCTAATATTTGAGGCTGGCCTAATAGCTAAAGCAATTCAAATAAAACTCAAATCATGTACTTCTTTACATTAATTCTACAGTAGTTTTCCACAAGATGCTGCATTTAAATATTTTACCATTCCCATCCACAAGGTGATACAAACTAGAAGGCTTCAAAACTTCTTCCCGCTCTATTTCAAGTAGCTCAAAAATAAAATCCATCATAAGACAAACTAATGCTAACTTATGATCTGGCTATTTTTGGTGAACACGCATTTGCTTATTTAGCCATAGCAACAGAAAAGAGAAAAAGAACAGTGCAGACTATATTTAGAAGTTAAGTCCGTAGTAAATACATGGAAATACAGTACCTGTTTGTTCAGACCTAGCATGTTGCAGACCATATCCCTGGAGTAAGGTTGTTCTAAAACATATCTCAACAGAGCAGTCTGTGGGTCAAAAAGATCCTAAGAGAAATAAAACACAGACTTGCCGTTCACTTAATCTTTTTGAGGGGATTTCAAACACTCAAAAATCCACATCAAAGCAAAAACAGCTAATGGGATTTTATTTCAAGCAAAACACTATGATGCTGGATATCTAAAACAAACACCAAGTGCTGGAGGAATTCAGCTGTGGCAGCATCTGTGCAAAGAGGAACTGTGTTGACATTTCAAGTCCAGCATGACCCTTTGGTTCTCAAAAAAAGTCAAATATGATTTTGAACTTGTTTGAGGAAGGTAATTAAATGTCATGAATTACGTGCTTTACTATAAACTGAAATATCTAATGGTACATGGATCTTCATGCTTTTATAGCAACTATGATGGCGCTTTGATCAGGTGAATGTGACCTACTTCAGAAACAAATAACTAAGGATTTACTTTTAACCAGAAAACACTAATTCTATCTGAATGCTTGTCCTTTTCTTTCACTGATTGTATTTACTTCAATTTACACCTGATGGCAGTCATTTAAAAATATCTGTTACACTTTAGGTGGTTTACACAGTCATTAAAACTAATGTTTCTCTGGGGAAATGTACACTGTATGGGATTGGGGTATTCATCTTAGTTGTTTTACGCAGCATTCAGCATATAAATCCATGACAAAAGGTTCTAATTTGAATTATACAGAATGGAATTACATTGGTCCATTGTCAAGTTAAATGCTGCCATTTAGTTAAGGATACCTGCCTTTCAACTTGATCCTAAGAGGTTTTCCAATTCAAGTTCTCAAAAAGATCTCGTTATATGATTAAACACTTCAAAACATCAGTAATAGGTTGCACTGCAAGTACACTCTAGCCTCTTTATATCTGCTTTGCATTAAAAGCTTCCTTAAAAGTACATTTAAATTATATGATCTCATTGGTTTGGAAGTGCAAATAACATTGAACTATATTTAACAAACAAACAGGTCTTAATTTTTCCCTTAATGGTCTTGTGTAATTTTTATGATCAAGTATCAAAGGAGTTCTGCAATATTCTCAAAATCAACGAAGTGCAAAATTAGACAGTACTAGATTTGAAACCAACCTACACATTATCACACCAAATCTAGTATCCTGATCCTGGAAATTGTTCAACGTTACAAATCTAATCCTGTTGAAGTGAATTTTAAAATTTGACCCAAAATGTGCAAACATTAAAAAAAAACTCATCAACTCCCATAAAATTTATAATTTGGCAATACACATATTACGGTCTGGGGCACACAATACAGACCACAAACCGGGATGCCTATCCTGCTTGATACGAAAATCTATCTTGAAACTATTCTATTTCTAAAAAGCCACAAACATCAGCACATTAAATACTTGCTTACAGACTATGCATCCAGTCAACATACCCACAAAATTTCTTACAAAAAGCTCCAAATTTCCAAATTCTTCCGGTAAATATACACTGCATTCTTTCAATATATCCTTCCTGAAGTGTGGTGACCAGAACTGGATGCAATTCTCTAGCGACAGCCTAATTTGTGTTGAATCATCTTATTGTCATAAACCGCACACTTTTAACATTTTTTTTTAAGATTTTCCATTTGACACTTAGCTGGTGGGTATTTTCCTAAACCATTAGTGCAACTAAGGAAGAATATTACCAGTGTCACAATGGCAAAAGACAACATATAATATAAAGCCTCAGATAAAGTTGGTATTTAGTGGTAGCTCCAAATACAAAAAAGGCAGGTGATAAGGAACCTAAAATATATCAATATTGCATAACAATTCAATGAATTTTCAAAAAAAGTGGCACAAATCAGGCACTAATAATAGTTGAATCCAAAATTAGGCTCCCTGGTTCTACATCATTATCTCAAACAGCTTGAAATAGATTGTCTTCAAAAAGTTAAAAATCCTGGAGACTTACCACTTTTACAGCTCCACATGATGTGCTGTGTCATTAACATGTGCAAGTAGTAATTGTCTTGCATTAATTAATAGAAGGTTCAAGTTTCCAATAATACAACCTTAACTTGCTACCTTCAGTTATTTACTGAATATTGACCAGCTTGAACCTTAGTAAATATTTTATGGCAGCAACCATTTAAATAATAATAACTCATTTAAAATAATAGCACAAAAAAATCAGATTTCATAATGTATTAAATAGGGCTTATTGAGCAAAATGACAAAATTAAGTATTACTATAAAATGTCAATATGTAATTCAATACAGCCAATGTTATAACTCTTAACATCTTTCTAAACTCACAAAAATAAATTATTCTGTGGTTTAAGCATATTATTTTAACATTTTCTACTTTTGTTATGTAGTCGTACTTCAAAAATATTCCCATTTCACAGCTATCACAGGAATTCTATTAATCTGTTCTTGATAAAAACCACTTAGCACAAAGAGTGAAGATCAAAAAGATGGGAGGACAATATAAATTAATCCAGCCGTTCATTCATAATTACTCAACAGCAAAAGGTGGGACCAGTAAAGTAAATAAATATCTTCTGCTTGTTATTTTAAGGAAAAGTGCCAGTAAGCATATGTAATAACTTTTGTATGACAGAACAAGCCCTCGACCTTCATATAATTAAGTAAGTTCACATACATGCATGAAGAATGTAAATTTTTAATAGGGAATTTCTAATGGTAGAAATTCAGAGAGAAATGTCTAAAAAACATTAAATTTAATTTGTTGAACATCTGCAAATTCGTACCATTGAATAACCTTTCCAATATTCTTTAAAAACATCTCAAGTCAATGAACAATATTGAACTGATCGCCTGAAACAAATGTGACACTATTGTCTTTAAGAAGTGCATTTTGTGCTTTTTGTTTTAAATGAAGAAAGATTGAGATAAAGGTGCTGAGCCGTTTGCTCAAAGCTAATGAAGTAAACGGCTTGAGACATTGTGTTTTTTTTTAAAAAAGAAGTTGGAACAATAGAAGCAGCCTGAAAGGGTGGGATCAAGCTTCCACAGGACCAGGAATTTTAGTTTTAGCTTTCTGCAGTTACTGGGGTCTTGAAGCTGGATGTGGAAGCTCTTATTCCTCCCTCTTTGTTGCAGCTAAAAGCTGGGACTCTTTTCCTGCTGCTAGAACTGCATGCGAGACACTCTATTTTACAGAATTTGCCTTTGCCAGAGGTGTGATTATGGGATTTTTACAATATTAGAACAGTTAATTAACAGTAAATATATGTACTATTTTCCTAAGCATTTCAATAGTTACAGTTAGACCAATTATTTTCTTCTAATTTTGTCTGCGTTTTAAATGTAATGTAAAAATAAAGTGTGTTTTGTTTAAAGTCGAATAGTTTGATTAATCGAATTGCACCTGGAATGCAATGCCTTGAACTTACCTTTAAACTGAGAAAACGTTAGGGTCTAAGTTATCTTCTTAATATATTTTGAGGGGGTTAGTCTAGTCTAAAACACAAAACATGTTTAATTTAATCCAAGAATAAAATCATGTACCCAATTCTTTTTTCAAAACATTGTTAGAAAGAGACAAACTATTGTGAAATAGTCAACTCAATGGATCCATTATGTTGCAATTATGTTCCAAAGGCCGGCAATTGGTAGGGTACATGTCAGGAACAGTTTACCTATTATTAATCCTTTCTATCTGACTTCAAATTTAGGATTTAATGCATATACACATTACTGTGAAAATCCTTATGCTGCAGATTCTCAATGCTCCATTACAGGCCATGATCTGGATTAGAATGTGCACCTACCTGCTGAAATCAGGAATTAGTGAATTCAATTTATCTGGTGACAAGATCCTTTATTAGTTCATCTTACTGTCAAGAAACCTCATAAAACATTTGTTTGGTGAGGTATAATTGTTCACAGTAATGAATAACAATTGTTGCCAAATAGCTAGCCTGGTTTTGAAAAAGTGTGGAATGCTAATAAACAATTATGTTTATTTTAGAAAAAGACTGAAAGTTGTTTTAGGTTCCAATACTTACTTCATATTTTGTTTTTTAAGCAATTTGATTACTAGTGTATCTCATTTATTGGTTTTCTGTCTAAGGATATATATTGTTTGGTCAGTTTGACAATATCAGAGTGCTGAGAATCATCATGAAATTACATTGCAATTAATTGTACATCAGTCCTGCCAAAGTTCTTCCCACTGAAATCACTAGGTCTTTCGGCACAGCCTTCTTAAGAGGCCAACAATGTGCACCCTTGTTTTGGTATTGACTACAAAACCTAGGCTAAGATTTTGAATGAGTGAATTTTCTACTTGTCTAATTTTTAAAGATATGAATGGGGAAATCTAAATTAAGTCAGCTGCACACATTTACCTTATCATAAGGCAAGAGTCCTCTCAGAGGAAAGCGAAGCGTTGTTGGATCCAGCTTCCAAGAATTACAAATTGCACCAGAATTGTTCACTACTGGTAAAAGACTGCAGCGTCCTGAACATTAACACAGAAAAAGAAAAGCAAGGGTGGTCAAAATTATCATTTAATTTTTACATTATTCATACCATACAAATAATTTCAGTTTTTAAACAATGAAGGAACACGAGGTTAAATGGTGACAATATTCAATTCCAAAATTTAGAGTCCAGTAGTTTTAAAACAGGTTATTTTAAATTCGGACAAGGCACCATTTTTTCTCAAAAATCTAATGAAATTCAATGCAGTGAAAGAGCAAAGATATATGTAACTAATCAATAAGATTGTTATCCTTTGCTGATTTAGTAAAAGCATTTAATGACAATTTACATTTAAGATAGAAAAATGTTCTAAAGCAAAGACATTACAAAAAATGAAACCGTATCAAAGAGGAGAGATTAGAAATAATGAACTGCAAATGCTGAAGATCTGAAACAAACAAAAACAGAAACTGCTGGTGAGATTACAAGTTTAGTGAAAGATGTGAATTAAGGGGAATAGGTCTGTATAGTATCCTAAAGGACACAGGGGAGTAGGAGATGTCAGAAGAGGATATTTCAGAAAGTAGGGTCTAAGCAGCTGAAAGTGATAGCTTCTCTGATAAGGTAATACACTGATGGGCAGAGTAATGGGAATGGAATACTCAACAGGGCTGGGAGGATGGTAGTTAGAGACAAGGAGCTATATTTAAACATCAAGGTGAATTTTAAATGAGGTGTTCGGAGATTGGAAGTCTATATACCATCGTGATTAAATTTCAAATGCACATCATTGGCTGTAAAGCACTTTGGGATTCCTGAGATTGTGAAAGGCAGCATTTAAATGCAAAGTTTTTTTTACATATAAGTCAGTGAGCACAATGGGTGAATGTGGCCTATAGCAACAGTAGATACAAGAGCTCCGAAGAAGGGTCACTGGACCCGATACGTTAATTCTGCTTTCTCTCCACAGACACTGCCAGACCTGCTGAGTTTCTCCAGCAATTTCTGATTCTGTTTCAGATTTCCAGCATCTGCCGTTCTCTTTTTTCACAAGAAGCTGTTCTGGTTAAATTGGAAGCTCACGGACAATAGGAGGTTAGCCAAAAGAACAGGAGAATACATGAGGCATGGATAAGGATTTCAGTGGCAGACAAACTGAGGTTGGAGATCTGAACAGCAATGTTCCAAACTACCCTACTATATATCTTTTGTGATGTGTAGCTCAGAATCTTAGTTCAGAGTCAAAAAGACCGAGAGTGCAAATAATCTAGTGCAATCTGAGATAGTGACAGAGGAAGGGAAATAAGACATCAAAATAGTGTCTTAATTATTCCAATCAAATGTGGGTCAAATTAATTTCTCACCAACAATCTCGTTCCAACAGAAATCTAGGTCTTGGTTCAAGAATGGAACAGCATTTTGAAATGATTGCTTTAGTTCAAATTTCTTCAAGTCAAATCAGTAACATTAAAGTTTTAATACACATCAAATTCCCATCCTGCAGCATTGTGTACATTACCAAATTTAAATTACTCTATAACTACAATTCATTAAACATTAAAATAATGATCAGTAGACTACATACAGAGAGAAAAATGATTAAAGCAGTTAAACCATCATTCCCAGAAGATTATTATATTTTTCTTTTTTAATGGAGTCCACAACCCTGGCAAAAACCTGTTTTTTCTACCCCTTTACTTGCTCAATTTTTGATATTTCACTTCTCCTTTGCTATTTTTCTACAAGTGCTCATGCAATCTCTGGGTTAGGCACATCTTCTAATCCCATAGTTTTACTTAGTAGTGCTTCTTATCCGGCACAGTTATCACTTCGCTATGTTAACCACAACGATCTTCCATTGAATCAGGGGATTTTCACTTTCTTTTCTCCTCAACTCATTTTCCCTGGCTCTATTGATCCTCATAAGCTACTTAATTGTAACAACTCCCAGTATTGACATAACAACATCGACTCATATGTCAATTCTACCTTCCTTGCCAAAGACAGTGTCATAACTGTTGAATTTTTTCTGGTGATTTGTTTTAACTTTAAGATCAGAGAGTAAAACCATGACATTTGCTTGTCAGGTGCTGACTAATATGCTGCAAAATTCTATTTTCTTTCAGATTCCCAGTACTTTTCTTATACTAGTAAAGCTTTAGAGAGCTTAGCGGGTTGTTAATGAAAAAAAAATCACAATATTTGAGAGAGACCTGACTGACCACAGTAAAATTAGTGAAGTATTCTGGGGGTGGTTTGAGAGTATGCAAGCATTATATGGATTTTCTTAGACAAAATGGCTAAATTTTCCCCTTTTCTTACTGAAGGTGCGTATTCGTATATAGCATGTCACCCAATGCCCATGCATCAATCCTGTATTCAAACAATCATAACTAATCCTTCAATGCTTATATCTCAATAACTGGAGTTAAAACTGGGACATTCTATGTCAGCACTTAAATGCACAATATAAATCCCAAAATACTATGCACAAAAAGAGCATAGGCAAATATTTTGGATATACAATAAGGCTCCAAAGAAAAGTTGATCTGAAATACTGATGCTCTCTCAATGGAGGCCTCATGATCTGTTGAATGATTCCAATATTAACTGTTTTAATTTCATGTTTCCAACATCAGTAGCATCTTGTACAGAAGGGAATGTCAGTTTCAACATGAATAACTCAAGTAATTAAGGTTTCTAAACCCTACTTATGGGAACTAATCAAGTACTTCACAATAAATCAGGAAGGAAACAACTTTCAATCTTCACTGATTTGAACTTGCAGTTGCAAAATTGAAGATAGACATCATTGAGATTTAAAGCATTTATAAATCCAGAAAGAAACTTTGCATTCTTACCACAGATAGAGTTTATTCGTGCAGTAGGTCTAAAGCTGTCTACAAAATCAGATGCAAGATTGCCTAGTAACTGAAAGAAAAGTCCCAAAACAAGAACTTATTAGGTAAAATAGACAAACAGAAAATATCTGTTCAAGTTTACAGGAATTAAAGTAGTTTGCTAAAACATAGTTCAGTTACCAGGTAGTTACAAAAAAAAACGACTTGCACAGCAGATGTGGGCTTTTGTACAAGATGTCTATATTTTGACCAAAATAGGATGATAGAAGTTGGTGCACATATGCTATTTCATAGTTTCAGGTGTAGGTACAGACCTAAGTGCGCTAATTCAGGTCACTTAATTGTATCCTTAAATTCAAAATCTGTCAACACTTCGAAATGTTTCCTTTTATTTAACAAATATTATTTTAAAAGAAAATGCATTTTCATTCCAAGTAGAGTTTTAAAAGTACGTATCACGTAAGAATCACACTTGATAATTTCGCTGCTCTATTTTTGGAATATGCTTGGAAAGCTGATAACCTTACATTTGTCAACTATTCAAATGAATTTACAAATACAACATTCCGTTTAATAAAAAAAAGTACTTTGAAATATTATTTCATTTCCCAGTGAGTTTTAATGTTCAATTTATGCCGAGTTGTTGCATTTAGCTGAAAATTAACATTCTGTGTTTAATTGTACACGTATCAAGCAGATGATATGACAAAGGACATCATGAGATTTTGTTCTTGGTACACAGAACAAGATTATTCCCCTGCAGACAGCCCTGACTAAAATCAGCATTTTTTTTATGGCTCACTTTTTGTACTCAGTCATATTACGCCAAATCTGCCAAACACTGGGAGGTCAGTTATTTCCAACGTTGAAGGTCATCATTGTTATTTAAAGGAGCTTTTTAGGTGATGGACAAAGTCAACACCTGTCACAAGACGTGGGAGTTTCTGAGGAAAATTAACCAGCTGGACAAGATCAAACAGGATCAGGCCAAACAGTATTTCATTATACCAAATAGATAGCAAATTATGCATGACATGATAAAGGATCCCCCCATCCTGATAAACCACAACTGAAGCTGCATACTGTAAGGTTCACATGCATTCCTATCTGTAGGACACATATTATTACTGTTCTTTGAAATACAACTGTTGTCGCATCATCTGCATCACCATAAATGTTAATTTACCCACAGAAGTCATGATGTAGAGTGGACACTCGGGTCTCAATTATTATGCTCTCTTTAACATCAGTTTTTCATGAAACCTGCAGCATTGACTCCATTCTTGGTGAATATCATTGCAGGTATACCTGAGTGATTTTGGTGGCAAGTTTAAGATGAGCCCACTCAGTGACACCAGGAAGTATAAATGAAGAGAAGTAGATAGTAGTGGTAAAGAAGTAAACTTATGGTTGCAGAATTAGTCTGTTTTCTGGAAGTAAGGAAAGGCACAAATATTCAGGTATCACGAGGTCTATATTTAAAAGAAGGATTTTTGAAGATTGATAAATGCTATGTGGTAAATTTTAATAGAGAGCAAGGGAGAGGGCTTCAGAATTCAATTATTACTTGAAAGATTAAATTCTAGATTGGGTTGAAGAAGAAAATAATCTCGGAGTATAAACACAAATTTTTAAAATTGTGCCACAACAAGGTTGCAAGGCCATTAAAAAAAACAAAGCAAGCATTTAGCTTGATTTCTATAAGGAAGGAATTGGCTTTAGAATTTCTAGAGGGATATAACTGAAAATTGCGCACCTTATATGAAATCTGTACAAAACATTGGTTAGACCACACACTGTTGGTCAGTATATTCTATCAAGAATTAGAGGCACAGGAGAGGGTGCAAAGAAGATGGCACTTGGCATCTTATACATATAAGGAAAGGATTGACAGACTGGATCACTTTTACCTTGAAAAATGTAGTTTTAAGACCTGACCGAACAAAGGTATTTAAAATTATGGCAGGTTTTGATAAGACCATATATAGACAGAATATTTTCTCTTGTGAGGAAGTGTACAACTACACTCAATGTGAAACAATCACCAAGTGAGATAGGGGTTTCAGAAAAAAAAACTTTTTGATCCAAAGCATTGACAGATTGTGCCACTCTCCGTCAGATTTAAGTAATAGTACCGATGCACTTAAGGGGAAGCTAGACAAACCCATGTGGGAGACGGCAATAAGAGACTCCGATGATAGGCTTGAATGGGGCATAAATGCTAGGATGGACTGGTTAGGCTGAATGGCTTCATATGACTAATCAAAGCAAATATCTTTCCTTCTATAAAATTAATAGTTACCACATAAAATATCAAGTGCATTCTTTTCCTGTCAGTTTCATCTATTAAATGGAACACATCTCTTACTGACAAGGTTCTTGCACCAATAAACGTGAAGATTATCCTCTGGTTTCTCTTCTTTTCAGAGAAAGAACAGCAATGGTCTCTTACCCAATGAGACAATTTCCCTTCAGGATAAAGCTTCCTAATCTCAGTAACTGCAAAATATGCTGGTAACAGACAAGCATTTCTGTCCAAGATGTATGCCACAACCTGGAAAGAGTAAAGCAAGGAACCTTTGTTTAGATTAGATCAACTTAAAACAAAAATCTTCTTTAGCACAATAGTCAAAAACTGTCTGAAAAAGACCAATTCTACTTAGGTATAAAAATATTAAGTAAAAGATTGTATTGCTAATTTTGCACATCGGGAAAAATGTCCGGGTTTGTAATGTAAGCAAGGAACTTGGTTCAAAGGAAAAACAGATTGGAGAGTTAGTTCTATCAGGTTAAGTACCCTATTTCAGACCCATGTTCTCTTCAAGCTCAGTTCCCAATGAATTGTGCAACACTGATGAATTTACATCCCAATTTGTTTTCTAGACTAATAAAAGTGAACATCCTCCTTTCCACAAAATTAATGCTAACTATGTAAAACATCATATGCATGATTTTCCTGCAAGTACAGCTAGAGGCAATTTTTAAGATCAAAGACTGTAAAACGTCACTAGAAACTTACATCTTTAGCTGTTTGTAGCTGCTGTACAACAGCAGAACTGACTGTGTTAGGGATAGTTTGAATCTTCTCTAGAATTGCTTTCAACAGGTCTCTTACACCCTAGAAAGAGAGACTAAATTGTAAGTTACAAGCTCATCAACAAATACTCCTTAAAATGCACTAACTCAATGCCCCAATAAGCTTCTTAAAATAGCAAAGCTCACATAAACATTAGTTAAGGTGTCAAAAAATTATAATTTGTGTAGTTGCCCAAGAAACCTATAGGTATTTCTTTGTCCATTCTCATAAAATGAATTATCATAAGCAACATTTACTAGCCTGGAACTTGCTGTCAGTAGTGAGGCAACAGCATTCACCACTGGCCTTGGAAAAAGCTGCCCACAAAGATCTAATCATTTCTCTACTGTATTTTTATCTCCCTCTCCCAACAGCAGTTTAAAGCTGGTGCTGTAAAGATATGTAATAGCTGTCAGCATGCAGATTAGCAGGCAGTCATGCTGAAAAATTCATACAAAGCAAACCAGGAAGTTAAAATTACTTAATATGCTTCATTTTTAATTTAAAATTAAAAGCAAAAATAAGTTATGATTGGATTAAGACAGAAACTAAATTAAGACAAAATTAATAAAATTCCACATTTGATTTTATTTTGTTATGCAGGGATTTGACTTTCCCCAAACACAAAACTGGCTATTTGTGACTCAGTCTTTTTTTAAAGCAGTAATTACAAAGCTAGGACATAATAAAAAAAAAATCTAGTTGCCCGTCATTCAATGAGGCACAAAATTTTTTCACGATTATTTCAATATTAACAGATTAAGCAGAAATTCTGTCAATGCGTAGATTTCCTGGTGATTTCAGGCATAAGGGACTTGCAAAATGCAGCCTCTGGAAATACGTGACAATCACGGACAGCGACCTTGTGAATTACACATTCAGACTCCAGAAGCTGTCAGTTTCAGTGGAGTAATGGCAATCAATGTTGATAATTTCTTCATCATTACTACCACAAAACCTAAGCCATTACCACCTCATAAAAGTGAATTACAAATTCTTCTGTTTATAATGGCAAGGCAACTTAAATCAATTTTTTGTACAGTACCTTGTAGTCAACGCCACCTATTATTTTTCGAATGAGTTTAAACGTTAGAGCCCAAAGTTGCATTCTTTCCCATTCCAGATTTTCAGAGTTAATTAAAGACTCGCAGACCAGTCTGCGAAACAAATACAGAACACCACTTTGGAATGTTATATTCAAAATGGCACCATCCATAACTTACATAAAGCACAGAACTATTGTTATTACACAAATATGAACTACTAAATACAGATTACAGTACTTGCAGATTTTGCTTATAGTCAAAATACTATGCAAAACAAATTTCAAGGAATACGATCACCGATGTGTGGTGAAGTTCACTTTTAACGATCACATTGGCATCATACAAATGAATCAAATCCCTTATCGAACAATGTAACATCTTATTTCACCTCTGAAGCTCTATTCAGTTAGTACTGGAAAACAAGAAACCATTCTAAGAGGGAAATTAGAAAGAATGCCTAAACATGAACGAACTTTGGAGACAAAGTCATTGCCAGCATAGCATGTTTTCAAACTAACTACAGGACAGACTGCAAAGTTGACCGCAAACATGGTGAGTGCATTTGAATTTACCTGTTTGGCAATCTTCCTTCTTGACTAATTCATCATTCCTTCAGAGAATTTTATCTCTTTTTCATAAGAAAGCATTTTCAGATGGTACACCAGAAATAAAGTTGCAATTGGAACGGCTTATCAGAAATTAGACAACAGCTGTTGCACTGCTCCAAGTGTCAGTATCTCTCATAACAGTACAAACCAAAACAGTAGCATCAAAGTAACAAGTTGTGGGGCTGGATGAACACAGCAGGCCAAGCAGCATCATAGGAGCAGGAAAGCTTGACGTTTCGGGCCTAGACCCTTCATCAGAAATGGGGGAGGGGAAGACGGTTCTGAAATAAATAGGGAGAGAGGGGGAGGCGGATAGAGGATGAATAGAGGAGAGGATAGGTGGAGAGGAGGCAGACAAGTCAAAGAGGTGGGGATGGAGCCAGTAAAGGTGAGTGTAGGTGGGGGGATAGGGAGGAGATAGGTCAGTCCAGGGAGGACAGACAGGTCAAGGGGGAGGAATAATGTTAGTACATAGGAGATGGGGGTGGAGCTTGAGGTGGGAGGAGGGGATAGGTGAGAGGAAAAACAGGTTAGGGAGGTGGAGATGAGCTGGGCTGGTTTTGGGATGCGGTTGGGGGAGGGGAGATTTTGAAGCTTGGGAAATCCACATTGATACCATTGGGCTGCAGGGTTCCCAGGCTGAATATGATTTGCTGTTCCTGCAGCCTTCGGGTGGCATCATTGTGGCATTGCAGGAGGCCCAGGATGGACATGTCGTCTGAGGAATGGGAGGGGGAGTTGTTTGTTGCGAACTGAGCGTAGGTGTTCTGCAAAGCGGTCCCCAAGCTTCCGCTTGGTTTCCCCGATGTAGAGGAAGCCACAACGGGTGCAGCGGATGCAGTATACCACATTGGCAGATGTGCAGGTGAACATCTGCCTGATGTGGAAAGTCTTCTTGGGGCCTGGGATTGTGGTGAGGGAGGAGGTATGGGGGCAGGTGTAGCACTTCCTGCGGTTGCAGGGAAAAGGGCCGGGTGGGGTGGGGCTGGAGGGGAGTGTGGAGTGGACAAGGGAGTCACGGAGGGAGTGGTCCCTCCGGAAGGCAGATAAGGGTGGGGAGGTAAAAATGTCTTTGGTGGTGGGGTCTGATTGCAGATGGCGGAAGTGTCGGAGGATGATGCGTTGGATTCGGAGGTTGGTGGGGTGGTGCATGAGGACGAGGGTGATTCTTTTTTTGGTTATTATTGCGGGGACGGGGTGTGAGGGATGAGTTACGGGAAATGTGGGAGACACGGTCGAGGGCGTTCTCGACCACTGTGGGGAGGAAGTTGCGGTCCTTGAAGACTGAGGACATCTGAGATGTACGGGAGTGGAATGTCTCATCCTGGGAGCAGATGCGGCGGAGGCAAAGGAATTGGGAATAGGGGATCGCATTTTTGCAGGAAGGTGGGTGGGAGAAGGTGTATTCCAGGTAGCTGTGGGAGTCAGTGGGCTTGAAATGGACATCGGTTTCTAGGTGGTTACCCGAGATGGAGACAGAGAGGTCCAGGAAGGAGAGAGAAGTGTTGGAGATGGTCCAGGTGAACTTCAGGTTGGGGTGGAAGGTGTTGGTGAAGTGGATGAACTGTTCGAGCTCCTCGTGGGAGTACGAGGCGGCGCCGATGCAGTCATCAATGTAACGGAGGAAGAGGTGGGGTTTAGGGCCAGTGTAGGTACGGAAGAGGGACTGTTCCACGTAACCTACAAAGAGGCAGGCATAGCTTGGGCCCATGCGGGTACCCATGGCCACCCCCTTTGTCTGTAGGAAGTGGGAGGAATTGAAAGAGAAGTTGTTGAGGGTGAGGACGAGTTCGGCTAAGCGGATGAGGGTGTCGGTGGAGGGGAATTGGTCAGTTCTGCAGGGCAGGAAGAAGCGGAGGGCCTTTAGGCCATCTGCATGGGGAATACAGGTGTATAGGGACTGGACGTCCATAGTAAAAATGAGGTGTTGGGGACCGGGGAATTGGAAGTTCTGGAGGATGTGGAGGGCGTGGGTAGTGTCACGGACATAGGTAGGGAGTTCCTGGACCAAGGGGGTGAAAATGGAGTCGAGGTAGGTGGAGATGAGTTCGGTGGGGCAGGAGCAGGTGGAGACAATGGGTCGACCAGGGCATTCAGGTTTGTGGATTTTGGGAAGGAGATAGAAGCGGGCGGGGTGGGGTTGGGGAACGATGAGGTTGGAGGCAATGGGTGGGAGGTCACCTGAGGTGATGAGGTTGTGGATGGTTTGGGAGATGATGGTTTGGTGCTCGGGGTGGGGTCATGATCCGGGGGCAGTAGGAGGTGGTGTCGGAGAATTGGCGCCTGGCCTCAGCAATGTCGAGGTCAGTGCGCCATACTACGACTGCCCCTCCCTTGTCCGCGGGTTTTATGGTCAGGTGGGGAATGGAGAGGAGGGAGCGGAGGGCTGCACATTCTGCGGTGGAGAGGTTGGAGTGTTTGAGAGGGGTAAAGAGGTTGAGGCGATTGATGTCTTGATGGCAGTTGGAGATGAAGAGGTCAAGGGAGGGTAGGAGGCCTTGGGGTGGTGTCCAGGAGGAGGGCTTGTGTTGGAGGCGGGAGAAGGGGTCAGTAGAGGGAGGGTTAGATTCCCCTATTCCCAATTCCTTCGCCTCTGCCGCATCTGCTCCCAGGATGAGACATTCCACTCCCGTACATCTCAGATGTCCTCATTCTTCAAGGACCGCAACTGCCCCCCGACAGTGGTCGAAAACGCCCTCGACCGTGTCTCCCGCATTTCCTGTAACTCATCCCTCATGCCCCGTCCCCGCAATAATAACCAAAAAAGAATCACCCTCGTCCTCATGCACCACCCCACCAACCTCCGGATCCAACGCATCATCCTCCGACACTTCCGCCATCTGCAATCAGACCCCACCACCAAAGACATTTTTCCCTCCCCACCCTGATCTGCCTTCCGGAGGGACCACTCCCTCTGTGACTCCCTTGTCCGCTCATGCTCTCCTCCAGCCCCACCACACCTGGCACTTTTCCCTGCAACCGCAGGAAGTGCTACACCTGCCCCCACACCTCCTCCCTCACCACAATCCCAGGCCCCAAGAAGACTTCCCACATCAGGCAGATGTTCACCTGCACATCTGCCAATGTGGTATACTGCATCCGCTGCACCCGTTGTGGCTTCCTCTACATCGGGGAAACCAAGCGGAAGCTTGGGGACCGCTTTGCAGAACACCTCCGCTCAGTTCGCAACAAACAACTGCACCTCCCAGTCACGAACCATTTCAACTCCCCCTCCCATTCCTCAGACGACATGTCCATCCTGGGCCTCCTGCAATGCCACAGTGATGCCACCCGAAGGCTGCAGGAACAGCAAATCATATTCAGCCTGGGAACCCTGCAGCCCAATGGTATCAATGTGGATTTCACAAGCTTCAAAATCTCCCCTCCCCGAACTGCATCCCAAAACCAGCCCAGCTCATCTCCACCTCCCTAACCTGTTTTTCCTCTCACCTATCCCCGCCTCCCACCTCAAGCCACACCCCCATCTCCTATCTACTAACATCATCCCACCCCCTTGACCTGTCCGTCCTCCCTGGACTGACCTATCTCCTCCCTACCTCCCCACCTACACTCACCTTTACTGGCTCCATCCCCGCCTCTTCGACTTGTCTTCCTCCTCTCCACCTATCCTCTCCTCTATCCGCCTCCCCTTCTCTCCCTATTTATTTCAGAACCCTCTTCCCCTCCCCCATTTCTGATGAAGGGTCTAGGCCCGAAACGTCAAGCTTTCCTGCTCCTATGATGCTGCTTGGCCTGCTGTGTTCATCCAGCCCCACACCTTGTTATCTCGGATTCTCCAGCATCTGCAGTACCTTTTATCTCAGTAGCATCAAAACGTTCAGTTTTGCATTCTAGACACTCTAATGAGATTTTAATGTCTGTCAAATAGATATTATGAAATATATTCCACCACCAAGATAATACTGGAAAATGCCATTAGAGGACTTTAATCTGGATTCCATTTAAGATAATTTACAGAATGAAAAGGACAACTTGGTGCAAAAAAACCTCATTGCCAGATAAGAGCACAATAAAGGCCACAGTTACTCAGATTTAAAATGAGTGAAGAAAATGAAAGTGGAACTTATGAAGGAAGCTAGTAATATATTTAAAGCTACTGTGCAATATAGCAATTGAATTTTTAAACATGCAATATTACATATAAAGCTTTTTATTCCACTTTAAAGCAACCATGTTACTACAGTGTTTTTTAAAAAATATTTTTTTTTTTGTCAGTTATACCTGGGTGGGAGCAATCCACTTTCAACTGCCATAGCCAAGCAGTCATACAGAAAGGAAATCCTCTTGGGGTTGTGCTGACCATGAATGAAGCGAACAATCCACTGCACACACTGCTCATGGGATTCCTGATGTTCAAAAAATATGTATCAATATACACTATACTACTTATAAAGTTTGCAAAAAGCTAGCCAGATCTGGAAATATATTTCAGACAGTTGCTGGTAAATAGATTCCAACCTGAGGAAGATTTGTCCAGAGTTGCCTGAAAGCTCCAAGGCAACTAATCAGCTTGGTTTTCTCATCTTCAGCTGTGTCCATAAACATACTGTGAAAGATAAATAACATAGCAGGTTAATTTCAAATATTCTTAAGGTACATTCATATAGAAAGCTTCAGCAAAGGATAATAAAAGTAAATACGTGTTAGTGCCCAAAATCTATGCCGAAGAAAATATCGGACAACAATTCTTCAAATATTTAACTGCCCAAATAGTTAAACATTGCAAAAAAAAATTGCACCTCGCAATGTAGAGACAAACTTCTTGAAATATGCTGTCATCCTCCCTAAAGAATCATGGAAACACTGAACAGTAGCAAAACAAATTTAGGCAATAACCAACATGTGTATTGGCTTAAAGAATGATTTGTAATTATATTGCATTCTACGATCACCAGCTATCTCAAGGACTTTATATCCAAACAAGTACAATTAATTCCTCGATAAGACAGTTATCCGTCTATATTCTTCAAACACTCATCGGATTCGAGTCAGAGGTCAAAATTACAGAGCAAAGCCTTTCAGCCCATCAAGTCTACTTCAGTCAAAACAACCACCTAACTATTCACCTAACATTTTCCAGCTCATGGCCCACAGCCTTATATGCCTTGGCATCACATATGGGCTTTAAATACCTAAGGTTTGAGGGTTTCTACCTCTATCACCTTTACAGGTACTGATTTCCAGATTGCCACCAACCAATCACTGGGTTAAAATAAAAAATATTTTCTCACATTGCCTCTAAACCTCCTGCCCCTTACCTTAAATCTATGCCTCCTGGTCCTCAATTCCTCCACCAAAGGCAAATGTTTCTTTCCGATTACTCTGTCTATGCCCTTCATTATTTTATACATCTTAATCATGTCCCTCCTCAGTCTCCTTTGCTCCAAGAAAAACAAACCCAGACTATCCAATCTCTCTTCAAAGCAAACTCTACAATCCAGGCAACATCCTGGTAAATCTCCACTGGTTCACATATTTAGACAGTTTTATAACATGTTGGAATGCAAATAATAGCATAGCGGTATAACAGTTCAGTGGTTTACCTTTTTGCACGGAAATTAATCTCGAGACTCCATATTGCAAAGTTAAATTGTTCACAAAAAAAGCTGAAATTTGGTCGAGCGTTTGAGAGAGATGGTGATTAAGTAGAGCTGGATGGCTCGGAAAGTTGACTATATGCACGGATGCTGTCAATGAGGAATGTGATACAATTTAAATGTCACTCCACTTCAGGATGTCAATATAGTAATTGAAAATAAAATAGAAAATTACAAGAGGCTTATCAGAAGGAAATAGACATTCCATAAAAGGGAAAAAAATGTAGATGCTGACTGTTGATTCACCAGAAGAGTCCAATAGATGGAAAGCAACATTCCTTTTAATATCTGCATGGGGCTTTTGCCCTCTACTGTATAGATCCTTTAAGGTTTTCACTTCACTACATACCTTAAAAGGGGCTGTAACTTGGGCACTACCTGCTGTCCCCTGCAAGACATCATATTGCTATGTGTCCATACATTTGTGGCATTTAGAGGGAACGTCGGTGGGAAATGTGGAATGAGAAGAGGAACAAAGAGGTTAACCCTATACTGATGTTGGTGAGGTTAGTAAGACACACTAAGCTTTAACATTTGATTTAATGAACCCTTTAGGAAATATTGAGAAATGCAGAAGTAGAAATTATGTACATACTTAAAGCCTGAGACAGCTACTGAAAAGACTGAACATAATGAACGGTGATGAAACAAGGGCACGGATTCCACAGTCAAGTACCAAGATTGTAGAATTAAAAGATGGTGAATCTAGGTTAACAGAAAGGGATTAAAGCAGGGCCTGATGGGAGCCAAAATGAAGAACTCAGATTAATGGGTCAAACTCCAAAGCAGCTGACAAAGCACTGACGCTTTAGTGAGTAATGGAGTTCAACGTGGAGGGGAGGGAGGGGCACCTTTGTTTTTCTAACTTTGTCAGCTGGTTAAGGCAGTAAAGTCGTAAAACTGCATGAGAATGGACAGCCAGCCTGTTGAGGTTCAGCTCTGTGCTTCAACAGCTGGTGAAGCAGCTGGTCGGTGAGTAACTGATAAGTTGTTCTACTTTTCCAAAATTTTTCAAGTTACAGTGTGGTAAGTATACTCAGCCAAATGTAATTTACTCTTTCCATTATGTGGGACATTATGTTCACACTATGCAGTCTAGATGAACACATCTGCAGGAAGTATCAGTGGTTGTATAAGCTGCAGCTCCAGGATTCCGAACTACACAGGGTGATAAAAATGTAGCTGTGCATCTGTGACACTGCTACATGAACAGCTCATGTGGCCTCATACAGTTCAGGAGTGCACAGGCAGCAAGCAAGTGGATAGCCACCAACAGCATGAGAGCATATCCTGCTTGCTAATTAGTTTTTCAATTAGGATACTGGTGAAGATAATGGTTCCTCAGGGCCAATGTCAAGTCCTTGACTCCACAAGCAACTCAGTTATATAGGAGAGTAAAACAGCAATGGTGGTAGTGGACTCCATACACAGGGGATCTGACAGGCACTTCTGCAGCAGTAAACATGAATCCAGGATATGGTGCTGCCTAACTTAAAGGCAAAGAAATTCAGCAAGTATCCTGCATCTGGGAAGAGAGAAACAGTTAACACAAAGTCTGGTTTGACTCTTTGGAAGTGTTTGGATTTCAGAAGAAGAGACATACTGGACTCAAAACTTTAATTCTATTTCTCTTTCCACAGATGCTGCCAGACCTGATTTTCTCCAGCACTTTTTTTTTATTATTTCAGATTTCCAGATCAGCAGCATTTTTATTTTATTATGGTGTGCTGCCTCTCGGAACCAGAGGCCAGGGTCTGGATTGCAGTAATCACAGGAGTCCTTCCGGTGTCCTGTGCTAGTGAGCATAATAGGAGGCTCTGAAGAACAGGCACTAGAGTCAAAACATTAACTCTGCTTTCTCTCCATGGATGCTGCCAGTCCTGCTGAGTTTCTCCAAAAACTTCTGTTGTTGTCTCAGATCTATAGCACCCACTGTTCTTTATTTTATTATACAATAGGAAGAAGGATCGATTGAACACAAGGCTGGAGAATTGGTATGGGGGGGAAAAACATCCATCTTTCCTGGCATTGGAATCAGTTCAGGGGCAGGTGAGACCAGTCAAGTTGTACAGGTCACATTTTAACAGGGATGCGATTGATAACCACACAGGGTGATTTGCTAGTACTGTTGGGAGAGTTTAAGTAAGCTTACAAAAGGACAATGGGAATCTGAGGTGGGACACAAATTGGATAGAAATAAAACTGGTAACAGGAAGTGGAAACGTAGCAAGTGAAATCAGAAGGCTGGTGAAACAAAGGTGAGCAACTAAGTTTGACATTATAACCCAGTCTAAAAAGACAAACTAAAAAACATTCTAAATCATTTATGTTGTTCTAGATCTTTTGTGCAGTTAAAGATCTAACCGCCACAGCAGTCAACAAGTCATCATAGCCTTACTAGACCATAGGGCTACTCTTATTAGACAGAAATGACTGGTGGTGATTTAACCTGAGGGTCATCATACCTCAGTTGAGGGGAGAGGTTGAGGAGGAGAGTCCTTCATAGTAACCTCAGCTGGTAATGGGAATTGAACCGACATGGTTGGCATCACACTGATTCACAAACCAACTGTCTAGTCAACTGAGCTAAACCAACCTCTGGTTGCACGGTTACCAAGACTGGGGACTAAATATTAAGTATTTAGGAAGGTCAAAAAAGCAAAAGGAGACGGTATTGCATTGATAGAGAGGGATAATCTCAGATCAGAAAAACAAATTGTGAAATCTGTTTTGGATTGAACTATGAAACAAGAAACTATAAACATTGCAGGGAGTTGTTTAGAGATTGCCAACTGCTAGTGTGGTTCATGGTATTAATCAGGAGATTAGAGAAGCACGCAGCAAGAAGAATACAGTAACCACAGGTAAATCTGGTTAAAGCTATTAAGCAGTAATGCTGTGGAGGTTGAACTTTTGCAATGTGTTCAGCAGTTTTTAAGAGCACTAGGTTCAGAAATTGATTACAAAATAAACCATGCTAAGTCTAGTATTACATAAGGAAAAAGGGGTAATTAATACACTTGTTATAAAAGAAATTTTAGGTTTAAGTGACCATAATGAGATACAATTTTACATTATATTTGAAAGTGAGCTAGTTCAATCTAAAGCCTATTAAAGGAAATTGAGGAGGTGCAAGTTTGATTAGGAAAATACATTAATAAATACGACAATACACAGGCATTTGCAGGCAATGGATAGTCTAAAAGAATTACAATATATTTTACAACAACTATACATTCCCAAAAACCCAAAAATGTCCATTAACTGGGGCTACCAAACAAAGTGAAAAATTGTATAAGTTTAAAAGGAAAGACCAATAATTTTGTCCAAAATAGCAGCATATACAAAAACTGGGAGGATTTTAGAATACAGCAAAGAATGACCCAGAAACTAAGGAACAAAATAGAATATGAAAGTAAACTAGCAAAAACACAATTTTTAAAAATCATTAAAGCTTCTAAATGTACTGGGAAAAAAAGTCAAAGAATATATAATGGGGAGGAAAGAAATGGCAGAAAAGCTTAATGATTATACTGTGTTCATCTTTACTTTACTTTGGAAGATACTAGACATCCCCAAGAATTGGAGATCCAAGGACCTAGAAAGAATGAAGGATTTAGGAAGTGAGTATCAATAAAAAAAGTTATTTTGGAGAAATTAATGAAATTAAAGGTTGAGAAGTCCCTGGGACCAGACACTCTACATCCAAGAATGTTGCAAGATGCAGCTGTGGAGATAGTGGGTGCGTTGAGGTTGTCTTCCAAATTTTATAGATTCCAGAATGGTTCCTGCACATTGGAAGGCATCATATGTCATTATTTAAGAAGTCCTCATATCAGTAACAGAGAGAATTAATAAAAGGAAGTCAGCAGACATAGTATACTTGGATTTTCAAAAGATTTGCGATAAAGTTCCTCAAGGGAGGCTCATTGACAAAATGAAAGCACATTGAACCAGAGGTAATGTAATAGCATAGATTAAGGATTGGTTAACAGGCAGACAACAGAGTAGGCATAAAAGTTCATCCCATGTTGGCCAACTGTGATTAGTACACTACCACAAGGATCCGCAATATATGGTTCCCATCTACTGACAATATATATATAAATGATTTTAACTCGGGGAACTAATGTAATATTTTCTAGTTTTCAAGATGATATAAGGCTAGATGGGAATGTGGGCTGTGTGGCTTCAAGGAGATTTGGACAGACTTAGTAGGCAAGAACACTGCTGAAGAAATAAAACGTGAAAAATGAGATTATCTACGTTGGTGGGGATAACTGATGTGCACAGTATTTCTTAAATGGCAAGGGTTCATAAAGTCTAGATGTTCTAAGGGATGTAGGTGGCTTTGTCAGTACGTGACTGAAGGCTAACATGCAGGTGCAGCAAGCAATAAGGCAAACTAACGTCGGTCGTTTTCATAAGGGGATTTGAATGCAGGAATAACAAAGTCTTGCTTCAGTTGTACATAATGATTGAGTAGCAATTGACAGATTTCTAAATACCAATAACATAAGGGAATACAGTAGTAAAATGGGACTCCAGCAAATGATCAGCCCTGATCATACTGAATGGCAGTACAGGCTGAATGACCTACTTCTGCTCTTATATTCTTAGAGGCTCACTTTGAGCCAATAAGGTTAATTGTGGAGTCCAAAAGATGCCTAACTACGCTAAACTGACATACCATCATCAAAATTACATGAGGAAAAAGTAAAAAACCGACTTAATTCCAATAACATAATATAGGAACTGAACTCCAATCCGCAAAACTGACCCTCCAGAGAAAACTGTAATGTTCTTAGCACCCATACAATGTGGAAACAGGCCTCCCGGCCCATCACAGAATCCCTACAGTGTGGAAACAGGCCCTTTGGCCCAACAAGTTCACACCGAACCCTGGAGCATCCCACCCAGACCCATCCCCCTATAACCCATCTAATCTACACCTCCCTGAACACTACAGGCAATTTAGCATGGCCAATCCACCTAACCTGCACATCTTTGGACTGTGGCAGGAAACCGGAGCACCCGGAGGAAACCCACGCAGACACAGGGAGAATGTGCAAACTCAACATAGACAGTCGCCCGAGGCTAGAATCGAACCCGGGTCCCTGGCGCTGTGAGGCAGCAATGCTAACCACTGTGCCACCGTGCCGCCCCCAAGTCCACATGAACCCTCCGAACAGCATCCCACACAGACCCCCATCCCTGTATTGCTACGTTTCCCACAGCTAACCCCAACTACCTATATATTGCCAGATGCTATAGGCAAATTAGCATGGCCAATCCACCTAATTTGCACATCTTTGGATTGTGGGAGGAAACCAGAGCACCTGGAGGAAACCCTGCAGACATGGGGAGAATGTGCAAACTCCACTCTGACAGTCGCTCGAGGGTGGAATTGAGCCAGGGTTCCTGGCACTGTGAGGCACTAGAACCAACCACTGAGCCACTGTGTCGTCCCATCCGTAAGTGTCATCCATAACCCGCACTTCAACTGATCTTATTTGGCTAACAGCTGTGGAGGAAAAAGTGGCAGAGTTCTTCACTCAGAAAGGAAAGAATTAGTGTTTTCACACCTGACTATTATCCAACAGCTCATGGCTGTGTATGTAAATAAGACTGGACTGAGTATATGGTCAACTGTTTTGACAGGTTAGTAATGGCACACATCAACTCCAGCCTCCCAGATTGTCTGGATCCACTACAATCCAATTACCACTACAATAGGTCTACAGCAGACACCATCTCCTTGGTCCTATGCTCATCCATGGAACATTTGGAAAGCAAGGACTTGACCCCTATTTACTGCCTTTAGCTCCTCCTTCAACATAATAATTCAAACAAAACTCATCTCCAAACTCCAAGACCTAGGACTCTGCTCCCCCACTGCAACTGGATCCTCCACTTCCTGACTCACAGACTGAAATTAGTAAGGATAGATGACAACATCTCCTCCACAATAATCCTCAACACCAGTGTCCCGCAAGGCTAAGTACTCAACCTCTTACTATACTCCTTATATACTCAGAATCGTGGGGCTAAATTCTGCTCTAGCTCTATTTACAAATTTGCTGATGACACCACAGTCAGGTCTCAAACAACAATGACACAGAGTATAGGAAAGAGATAGACAGCTTAGTGGCATGGTGTAAAGACAATAATCTCTCTCTCAATGTGAGCAAAACAAAGGAGTTAGTCATCAACTTCAGGCAGCGGAGTGGAAGACACACCTCTGTCCGTATCAATGGTGCTTATGTGCAGGTGGTCGAGAGCTTCAAGTTCTTAGGAGTAAAGATCACCAATGATCTAGCCTGGTCCATCCTTGTCAACATGACAGTCAAGAAAGCACACCAATGCCTCTACTTACGCAGAAGGCAAGGGAAATTTGGCACATTCGCAATGACTCTTACCAAATTTTATAGATGCACCATAGAAAGCATCCTATCCAGATGCATCACAGCTTGGTATGGCAACCACTCTGCCAAAGACCTCAAATAATTAGAAAGTTGTGTGTGTAGCCCAGGCCTTCATGAAAACCAGCCTTCCATCCATTGACTCCATCTATACATCTTGCTGCCTCAGGAAAGCAGCCAACATAACCAAAGACCCCTCCCACCCTTGTTGTACTCTGTTCCATCAGGTAGTAGATACAAAAGTTTGAAAACACGGGCTAACAGATTTAAGAACAGCTTCTTCCCCAGTGTTATCAAACTTACGAATGGACCTCTCATACATTAGAGTTGATCTTTCTCTGCACCTTCTCTGTAGCTATAACACTATATTCTGCATTCTGCTTTATTATTCTGACGTAAGGTACAATTTATCTGATTAGCATGCAAAACAGTACTTTTCACTGTATCTCGGTACATGTAAAAATAATGTATCAAATCAAATCAAACCTCTTTGCCACAGATAATCTCAGTCCATGTGGAAGAGCAGTTTATGGGAGAATTAAGGAAAACAGATGCAAAAGATTAAAATGTTACATGTTTGTGCTGGGTCGCTACTTTAACTTAATTGAACTTATTTCAGGGCATCATTTCACTAGTTTGCCATTTATAAAAACGCAACTTAAATGGGGTCCATTTGACAAAATATTTATCTTTCCAGTAGGTTCTAGTGTCATTAGTTACAGATCAAAACAGCTAGAAAAGTGAAATTGTGCACTCACCCAGCAAAGGCTTCCTCGATTACTTCAGTTTTCTGGAAAATAAAAGTGCAATAACTGCAATTCAGCTTAAGAGCTCCATTGTGTACAACTCACCGCATGCTTTGACATTCTATGAGTAGTTGCATTTTTATCTGCTGTACTTATTTTACAACTCCGAATATTCTTGATAATGACCAATAATCAGCACAATCTACTCAGTGTAAAAGAGTACGAGAATGGAACAGTATGACAATCAGACCTGGAGAGAATGAAAGGTCCCTGACTCGAATATTATTGACGACCAGTGAACTTAATCAGTTTTTACATATTTTTGGACAGGCACCCAAGAAATCAGATTAATTGAAGCCAAATTTACAGTTTGCTGTGATGGGATTTGAATTGCTGCCTCGGTTACTAGTCCAGGTCCAAAATCTCTTGGATGCCTTAATTAAACCTGTGATATAGGTTATAACAGGTTATACAAGTGAAACACAGTAACTGTAATTCAACACTTTGTAAAACTCCATATCACATTCTCTCCTAAATCAATTAAATCTGATTAATAGTGATTGCTGTTATCCAACATTTCACATGGGTTGTCTACTCAGCCTGGTCACAATAAAAACATTAGAAATGGGAGAAGCAGCGCAATCAGCTTATCAAGCATACTGTTCCATTCAATAAAATCATAGCTGATTTGGTTATGTTGAACTCAGCTTTTATTTTGACCAACCTTCCACGACTGTTTAGGGAAGATAATTACAAAGGCTAAAGACCCTCAATGCAGAAATTCCCCTTTATTTCTGTCTTAAATTGGAAGCCACTTATTTTTAAACTGACTCTCCTTGTTCTGGATTCCCCGGGATCTACCTCGTCAAGTCTTCCTTATAATCATACATGTTCCAATAAGATCATCTCTCATTCTTTTATACACCAATGAGTCCGCCCCAATTGTTCCTCATAAGACATTATATCCTCAAAATTGATCCTCTTGCTGTGGTCTCACCAATACTATTCACCGTTGTATGAAGACTTACATATTTTTATATTATATTTGCATCACAAGAAAGACCAATATTCCATTTGCCTTCTGAATCACTTGTTGTCTGTGTGTACGAATATTTCACGATTCTGTACAAGAATACTCATATCACTCTATGGCACCATTCTGTACCTCCTTTCCATTTAAATGACATTCTGCTCATTTACTCTTCCTGGCAACGGTCAGTTTCACATTTTTCTGCATTATACAGTATGTCATCTGCCAAATTTCTGTCCACTCACTTAACCTATGGATATTCCTTTGAAATTTTTCGTATCTTCCTCATAACTTGCTTTCCTGCTGATCTTTATAATATCAGAAAATTCCAATCAGGGCCCTTCATCCATTTCATTATTATTCAGCAAATATAATTGATGCTCCAGCACAAATCCCTATGACACCCCACTAGTTACTTTGCCAACCTGAAAATCTATTCATTCAGATTTTTAGCTTCCTGCTAGTTAACTGGTGCTCTCAACATGTTAATGTATCACCTGTAAGATCATGAGCTATTATCTTGGGTAACAACCTTTTAATGTCATCTTTTGGAATCCAGAATCTGCAACTACTGGTTCTTCATTATCCACCCTGCCTACTACATCCTTAAAAGAACTCCAATAAAATTGTTAAGCATAGTTTCCCTTTCATAAACCACGTAGATTTGCTTGATTGTATTATGACTTTTTAAACGGCCCACCATTATCACCTTAAAAATGGATTCTATTTTCCACATGACAAATGTTAGTCTAACAGGTCCCAAGCTCCTTGCTTTCTATCATTCTCCTTTTCTTGAATACTTGGGCTACTATCCCAGTTTTCGATTCTGCTGTGTTCTTTTCAGAGCCTGAGGGACTTTGAAAAATTACATGCAATGCATCCACTTCTTTTAAAACCCGAGGTCACGGGCCATTAGGTCCAGCGGATCCTTCAGTCCCATTGGTTTCTAGAGTGTTTTCCCCTCTGATAATCGTGGCTGCTAAAGTTTATTCCTCCCTTTGGTCCTTACCGTAACTCTAACCCTATCGCTTTTCCATTATGATAGGCATGATTTTTTACCTCTTCTGTGAATAGACAAACAAACGGGGAGATATTGCTGTCATGTCACTGGACTAGAAAATGAGGTATCCAAGTTAATGCACTTGAAGCAGGTTCAAACCCAACATGTCAGTTGGTTGAATTTAAATTCAATTATCAAGTCTCAGCGATGGTGATCATGAAACCATTATCAATTGTTACAAAACCCAGGCTGATTTATTGAAGGCCTTTAGAGAAGGAAATTTGCCTTCTTTATATAGTGACTCCAGGCACACTAAATGTGTCTGACTCTTGATTCTGAAATGGCCTAGCAAGTCAGTCAATACAACTGCAATTGGAATTGGGCAACAAATTCTGGCTTTGCCAGTGGCAGCACATCTTACAAAGGAATAAAGTAAACTTGTTCAAAGTTCTCTGTCATTTCCTGATTTCTCCATTATTCATTCCCAATATTACCCTTCAATGCTCACTTTAACAACTCATTTCCTATCGGTATGTTTGTTTTTTTTAAAAAAAATCTTTCTTGCTAGTTTCTCTCCTACTGCAATCCCTTTCTTTTTATTCACCCTTTGCTGCACAATGAATGCTGGCTACTTGGCTGGTGGTATCACTGAGAAGTGGGACACCGCAAAATGGGAAAAGGGGTTTGATGAGAAATGAGCGGCAAGACTCCAAGCAACAGACACCAGATACCCACCTCTAGCTCTGACTTTGGATCCGTAACTAAAGCTTGGGCTCCTGCCTACCTGGCGCAGGACTGCAAATCCTGGACCTGGGATCCCCATTCACCAACCATAATCACTCTTGCAAGTAAACCTTGATCAGGTCTTCATTCCAGCACCATACTCCTCTCTCCTTTTTTTCCACTCCAAACCTACAATACCTAGCAGCATGGATTAGTGTCAAAGTAGTGTATGTGCAATAAGCACTTAGGGCACAAGATATCAAAGAATACCAGGAATATGGGACAAATAACATCCCAGCAAGGAATGCTACAGGAGAGGGAACAATCAGCTAAATTACAGGATGATCCCCTATTACACAAAATGGTGCATCTGCCTGAATGGTTAGTTTATTCTCATGGGATGTGGGCATTGCTAACTAGTCCAGAATTTCTTGACCATCCTGAGTTGCCTTTGAACAAGTGGAGTTGAGCTGCTTCTTGATCAGCTGTGGTCCACATGTTGTAAATAGACCTACAATGTATTTAGGGGAGGAATTACAAGATTTTCACCCAACAACACTGAAAGAACAGTGATATATTTCCAAGGCAGGATGGGGAATGGCTTGATGGGAACTTGCAGGTGGTGGCATTCCCAAGTATCTGCTGCCCTTGTCCTTTTGGTTGGAAGGGGTCATGGTTCTGGAAACTGTTGTCTAAGAAGCTTCTGAGAATTTCAGCAGTTCAAACTGTAGATGTACATCAGTTGTGAAGACTGTGAATGTTAATTATACTTTACTTATATGGCTAGTCCAGTTCAGTTTATGGTTAATGGTAACCCCGAGAATAATGATGGTGGCAGATTCAGTGATGATAACGCCATTGAATGTCAAGATTAGACTGTCCCTTACTGAAGGCAGTCATTGCTTGGCACTTGTGTGGCATAAATGTTATTCGCCACTTTTCAGCCCAAGCCTGGACATTGACCAGGTCTTGCTGCAATTGAACATGGACTGCTTCAGGAGTGTGAATAGTGCTAAATATTGCACAATCATCAGTTTACAGCTGCACTTCTGATCTTATGACGGAGGTAAGGTCATTGATAAAGCAGCTAACCTCCTCCTCCTCCTCTCCTTACCTCCAATAATCACAACTATCTTCCTTTGAACCAGCTAAGACTCCAACTGACTCAGTTTTGCTAGGATTCCTTGATGCCACAATTGGCCAAATGTGATCTTGATGTCAAGAGCAGTCACTTTTACCATGTCTGGAATTGAGCTATTTTACCCATGTTTGAACTAAGTCTACAATGAGGTCAGGAACTGAGTGGCCCTGGTGGAACCCAAACTGTGCATGAGCGAACAGGTTATTGCTGAGTACATGCTATTTGATAACACTGTTGAAGACACCTTCCATCATGTTACTGATGAGGTGGGTTGGATTTGTCCTGTTTCTACTGTAGACGACATACCTGGATGATTTTTCACACTGTTAGGTAGTTGCCAATGTTGTAGCTGTATTGGAACAGTTCAGTTGGGGGTGCAGAAGATTCTAGAGCATAAGTCTTCAGTAATATCGCCAAATGCTGTCAGGAGATATAGACTTTGCAGTATCCAGTGCCTCCAACTGTTCTTGATATCATGTTCAATCAAATGAATTGACTGAAGACTGACATCCGTGATACTGGAAACCTCTGGAGGAGGCAGAGATGGATCATGTACTCAGCACTTCTGGCTGAAGATTGCGATGAATGTTTTAGCCTTATCTTTTGTACTAATGTGCTCGGCTCCCCCATCGTTGAGGATGGGGATATTTGTCGAGCCTTCTCCGCCAGTGAGTTGTTTAATCGTCCACTATCATTCGCAACTACTGGATGTAGCAGGACTGAACAGCTTAGATCTGATCCGTTGATTATTTGATCATTCAGCTCCAGCCATCACTTATTACTTAGGCGTGCAAGTCGTCCTGGTTTGTAGTTTCACTAGGTTGTCACCAGGATTTTAAGATATGCCTAGTGCTGCTCCCTACTCCACCTGCACTCTTCGTTGAACCAGGATTAATCTCCTGTCTTAAAGAGAAAGGAAGAGTTCGGGATATGCCAGGCAATGGGGTCACAGATTGTGTTGGAGAACAATTCTGCTGCTTATGATGACCCATGGCTCGTCATGATTACCCAGACTGGAATCGCAAGATCTGATTGAATTCTGTCCCATTTAGTACAGTGATAACGTGAAACAAAACAATTGAAGGTATTCTCAAATGTAAAGATGGAACTTTGTCTCCACAACAACTGTGCAGTAGTTGTTCTTACTGATTCTGACACAGACAGATGTATCTGCAGCAGACAGGTTGGTGATGATGTGTTCAAGTATGTTCTTTCTCCCCCTCCTGTTGGTTCTATCACTACCTCCCACAGACCCAGTCTCATTGTACCTGGTGCCATGAGACTTCATTGTTTTTGGAGTCAATGTTAAGGACTTAAGGCAACTGCTTTCTGACTGTATTCCACTATTCCACCACCTCTCGTGGGCCTGTCCTGCTGGTGAGACAGGACAGATCCAGGGATAGTGATGGAAGTTTCTGGGATATCACCTGTCAAGTGAGAATTACTACATCAGGCTGTTAGTTAACTAGTCTCCCAATTACTGCTGCTTGAAGAGTCTTCCAATCTGGCACTAGTCCTCAAATGTTGTTAAGTAGCACTTTGCAGGGTCAACAGGCTCAAGACAATACTTGCCATTTTCATTTCCCATGCCTTCATCAATGTCAGGTGGTCCATACAGTTTCATTTCTTTTATCAGGTTTGAGTGATTATTATAACTGAGTCGCTTTCCAGGCCATTTCAGAGTGCAGTGAAAAGTCAACAATATTGCATTTTGAGCCACATATAGGCCAGACCAGGACATCAGTTGCCTTCCCTAAGGTCATTAGTGAACCAGATACGTTTTTACAACAATTGACAATGGTCATGAACTCTTAATTTGACGGTCATCCCTTGGCTGGATTTGAACTCTGCTCTTCAGAATTCTACTGGGTTTGTGCACTAAAAGTCTAATGATAACACCACTAGGCCATCCTCTCCCTGAATTCACAGGAGAACAGTATGCCTGAGGGTTTTGTTTGATTGTGCAACTTTTTGTGTAAACTCTGTTTACTCCATTCCACATTCCTACAAATCTATCCATCCCAGTGTATAACTGAGATGCCCATTCTCCCTCTAACTGTAAAACACAGTTAAAGGCACTCGCCAATTACCTGTTTCTCTGCACAGTATCTGATTTCTCCCTTCCTCCCACTCTTTGTAGGCTCAAAATTGAGCCTTTGTAGGCTCAACAGCCTATCCCCACATTGCTCATTCATCTTCCCCATTCTTCCTTCACCTCTCTGCTATGCTTCCCTTCTCCAATTCCCGCACCTCCCTCGCGACCTCCCCCTCCTGCAACATCCTCATATGCACCCCTTGTTCCCACCTCTTTCCACTTCCTCCCTCTTACAAATGACCATCCCCAAAATACACAATCTCCTCCACTGCAGCTCTGCATCACCACTCTGGTTCCCTCTGCAAATCTCACTCATCCCTCTCTTTCCCTTTAATGTGACTCCCGTGACCCTACACCCCCTTCCATTCCTCCTTTGCAAATGTCTGCTCCCCTCTCCACCATACTCTTAGTACCTCCCTCTGCCCACCTCCCTCTCTGCACTGCCCCATCTCCTCACTTCTCTCCACTATCCCACTCTCCACATCTCCCTGAATCCTACATCTACAATGTGCCATTCTCCCTCCGCTGACAGAACATAGAATAGTACAGCACAGTACAGGCCCTTCGGCCCACGATGTTGTGCCGAACTTTTACCCGAAACCTAAGGTGTATCTAACCTCCACCGTTACCTTATACTATCATCCATATGCCTATCTAATAGCCGCTTAAATGCACCTAATGAGGCTGACTCCACTACCCTTTCCGGCAATGCATTCCACACCTTTACCACTCTCTGAGTAAAGAACCTACCTCTGACGTCTCCCCGATATCTACCTCCTTTCACTTTAAAACTATGTCCCCTCATAAAAGCTACCTCCACCCTAGGAAAAAATCTCTGGCTGTCTACTCTATCTATACCTCTGATCACTTTGTACACCTCTATCAAGTCACCTCTCACCCTTCGTCGTTCTAAAGAGAAAAGCCCGAGCTCTCTCAACCTTTCCTCGTAAGACCTTCCCTCCATTCCAGGCAACATCCTGGTAAATCTCCTCTGCATCTTTTCCAACGCTTCCACATCTTTCCTGTAACGAGGTGACCAGAACTGGTTACAATACTCCAGATGTGGCCGAACCAGGATTTTGTATGGTTGGAGCATAACTTTACAGGTCTTGAACTCGATCCCTCTATTAATAAAAGCTAACACACCATATGCCTTCTTAACAACTCTATCCACCTGGGTGGCAGCTTTCAGGGAACTGTGGACATGAACCCCAAGATCCCTCTGTTCCTCCACACTGCCAAGAATCTTTCCGTTAACCCTGTATTCTGCTTTCAAGTTTGTCCTTCCAAAATGAATCACCTCACACTTTTCAGGGTTAAACTCCATCTGCCACTTCTCAGCCCAGCTCTGCATCTTATCAATGTCCCTTTGTAATCTAGAATAGCCCTCCGCACTGTCCACAACGTGACCCACCTTCGTGTCGTCCGCGGACTTGCTAATCCACCCTTCCACTCCTTCATCCAAATCATTTACAAAAATCACAAATAAAAGAGGACCCAGAACAGATCCTTGTGGTACACCACTCGTAACTGAGCACCATGTTGAATATTTTCCGTCCACTACCACCCTTTGTCTTCTAAGGGTCAGCCAATTCTGAATCCAGTCTTCCACATTTCCCCCTATCCCATGCCTCCTTACCTTCTGCATGAGCCTACCATGGGGAACCTTATCAAACGCCTTACTTAAATCCATGTATACCACATCCACTGCTCTACCTTCATCCACGTGTTTGGTCACCTCTTCAAAGAATTCAATAAGGTTTGTGAGGCATGATCTACCCCTCACAAATCCATGCTGACTATCACAAATCAAACTGTGCCCTTCCAAGTGACCATAAATCCTGTCTCTCAGAGCCCTTTCCAATAATTTGCCCACCACTGACGTAAAACTAACTGGTGTGTAATTTCCGGGGTTATCTGTTCCCTTTTTTGAACAAGGGAATGACGTTTGCCTCTTTCCAATCTTCCAGCACTATACCCGTGGACATTGAGGACGAAACGATCATCGCCAATGGCCCTGCAATCTCGTCCCTCGCTTCCCATAGAATCCTTGGATAAATCCCATCAGGCCTGGGGGACTTATCTATCTTCAACTTCCTCAGAATTCCTAGCACATCTTCTTTACTAACATCAACCTCCTTTAGCCTACCCGCCTGTTTCACAACGTCCTCCTCTACAATAGGTCCCTCTCAGTTGTGAATACTGAAGAAAAGTATTCATTATGGACCTCTCCTATCTCTTTAGGCTCTGTGCACAAATTCCCTTTACAATCCTTGATCGGCCCTACCCTTTCTCTGGTCATTCTCTTGTTCTGCACATACGTGTAAAAAGCCTTGGAGTTTTCCTTGATCCTATCCGCCAAGGTTTTCTCATGCTCCCTTATAGCTCTCCCATGCCCTTTCTTCAGCTCCTTCCTGGCTAACTTGTATCCCTCTAGAGCCTTTTCCATTCCTCTTTTCCTAAATCTTATATAAGCCTCCTTCTTCCGCTTAACCAGTCGTTCGACCTCTCTCGAAAACCATGGCTCCCTCACTCGACCGCATCTTCTCTGCCTGCTAGGAACAAACATATTGAGCACATGCAGTATGCATTCTTAAACAATCTCCACATTTCTGTGGTGCTCTTCCTTGACAGCATCTGTTCCCAATTTATGTTACCCAGTTCTTGCCTAAGTGAATTGTAATTACCCTTCCCCCAATTATAAACTTTACCCTGCCTTATGTACCTATACAATTAGAGGTCCCACCGAGATACGAACTCGGATCGCTGGATTCAAAGCCCAGTTTGCTAACATTACAATTATAATGCAATTTTTTTCTCAAACATTGTAAATAATTATTTCAATGAACTTTCGATGCAAGGAGAGCAAATAGTCAAGGATAAATAGTGTAGGCGAGAAAATGAACTGGATATTTTGATGTTTCATTTGATTTACCATGGGGGGAGGAGTGGTCAGGCAAAGCTGCAGATTGCTTGTCAGGAGATTAAGTAGGTAAGGTGAAGTGTGTGATAAAGTGGATTGTCTACTGAATCAGTACTCCTCCATGTTGAACAATACTTGGAGGAAGCACTGAGAGTAGCAAGCGCTCAAAACATACACTAGGTGGGGGATTTCAATGTCCACTGCCAAGTGTGGCTTGGCAGCAGTACTACTGATTGAGCTGGTGCGGTCTGCAGCAGAAAAAAAAACTTGACCTCATCCTTACCAAACTGCCAGCTGCAAGTGCATCTGTCCATGACTGTATAGGTAAGAGTGATCACTGCACAGTCCTCATGGAGACCAAGTCCCACCTTCACACTGACAACAACCTCAATCATGTTGCGTGGCACTATCACCATGCTAAATGGGATCTATAACTCAAGGCTGGGCATCCATGAGGCACTGTCCACCATCAACAGCAGTAGAATTGTGCTCTAGCAAAATCTGTAACCTCACAACCCAGCATATCTCCCACTTAACTACCACTATCAAGCCAAGGGATCAACTCTGGTTTAATCGAGACTGCAGGATGGCACGCCAGGAGCAGCACCACACATATCGAGAAATGAGGTGTCAGTCTGGTGAGGCTACCAAACAGGACCATTTTCATGCTAAACAGCGTACGCAGCAAGTGATAGACAGGGCTAAACGATCCCACAACCAATGGATCAAAATCTAAGCTCCACAGTCTTGCCACATCCAGCTGTGAATGGTGGTGGATAACTAAACAACACACTAGAGGAGGAGGCTTCACAAACATCCCCATCCTCAATGTTGGTAGTGCCCACTTTAGGTAAGAATGACCATCAACCAAAAGATAAAGTTGAAACATCACGGCAATCTTCAGCCAGAAGTGACGATTGGATGATCCACCTCGGCCTCCTCCAGTGGTCCCCAGCATGACACATTCCATGCCTTCAGTTAATTCAATTCACACCATATGATATCAAGAAACAGTTGGAGGCACCAGATTCTGCAAAGGCTATGGGCCCTGACAACATTCAGCAATAGTACTGTACACTTGAGCTCCTAAACTTGCAGCTCCCCTTGCCAAGCTCTTCCAGTACAGTTACAACACTGGCATTTTTCCGATAACATGGGAAATTGCCCAGGTATATCCTGTGCATAAAAAGCAGGGCAATTCCCAAATTATCACTCCCATCAGTCTGGTGTCAATCATCAGGAAAGTGATGGAAGGTGGCATCAACAGTGTTATCAAGCAGCACCTGCTCAGCAGTAAACCAGCTGACCCCGAGTTTGGGTTCCGCGAGGGTCAATCAGCTCCTGACTTCATTACAGCCTTGGTTCAAACATGGACAAAACAGCCGAGTTCCAGAGGTGAGGTGAGAGTGACATCCCTTGACATCAAAGCAGTATTCAATTGAGTGTGGCAAGAAGGAGCAATAGCAAAACTGGAATCAAGGGGTATCAGGGCAAACTCTCCGCTGGTTGGAGTCATACCTGACACATAGGAAGATGGGTGTGACCTTTGGAGATCAGTCATGTCAGTCCCAGAACATCTCTGCAGGAGTCCCTCAGGGTACTGTTCGAGGCCCAATCATCTTCAACTAATTCATCAATGACCTTCCCTCTATCATCAGGTCAGAAGTGGGGATGTTCACTGACAACTGTATAATGTTCAGCATCATTCATGACTCCTGAGATAATGAGGCAGTCCATGTTCAAATGCAACAAGATCTGGACTTTATTCAGGATCGGGCTGACAAGTGGCAAATGGCAAGTATCATTTGTGCCATACAATGCCAGGTTATGGCCGTCACCAAAAATGAACATTCTAACCAAGGCCCCTTGACGTTCAATGGTGTTACTGTCACTTAATCCCCCACCGTCACCATCCTTGGTGTTACCATTGACCAGAAGCTTAACTGGACCTGCCAAATAAATATTGTGGCTACAAAAGCGGGTCAGAGACTAGGAATACAGTGGTGAGTAACTCACCTCCTGATTCCCCAAAGCCTGTCCACCATTTACAAGGCACAAATCAGGAACGTGATGGAATACTCCCCAACTTGCTTAGATGGGTGCGACTCCAACGACACTCAAGAAGCTCAACATTGTTCAGGGCAAAGCAGTCCACTTGATTGGCACCACATTCACAAGCATCCACTCCCAACACCAACAATGCTCAGTAGCAGCTATATGTATTATCTACAAAATGCACAGCATAAATTGACCAAAGATCCTCAGATTGAAAGGCTGAGCAGGCTTGTTGGGCTGAATGGCCTAATTCTGTTTCTTTTCCTATGGTCTTAAAGCAACTTCCAAACATACCACTTCCATCTAGGAGGATGAGGACAGCCGATACATGTGAACACTACCATCTGCAACTTCCCCTCCTCGCCACTCACCACTCTGACTTGGAAATGTATCACCATTCCTCCACTGTCGCCAGGTCAAAATTCTGGAATTCCCTCCCAATGGCATTGTGGGTCAACCCACAGCAGGTTCAAGCTCGTCACCATAATCTCAAGGGCAACTAGGAACGGGCAATAAATTCTCTCGCTCTCCTTCTGGTGGGTCTCACTCTCTCCCAAATCTATCCCCTTACTGGTGTCTCGCTCTTACTAACGTTAGCTCTGTCTCTCTCCTCTAACCCTAACCATTTCTCTCTTGCTCTCTTTAACCCAAACTAGATCTCTTCCTCTGCCTGTTATCTCTCTGTCTAACCCTAACCCGATTTCTCTTTCGACGATGTACATTTCAGAATTTTAATAACTGTTCGTGGATTGGAAAAATTGACCAAGTTAATTGTTACACATGGATTGAAAGAAGCAGCAATAACTCTTCTGGGATAATCTGTTTCTAGAGATGAACAGAAGAACGAGAAATTGTTAGAAAAAGGAGTTACAGCCACATGTGAATTAACCATCCCTGGGTGAAAGGAACTACAGGAACAACATAAACAAGCTGTTTCCTGGGAGACAAGGGATAACATTATTTGATAATCTGCTGCCTCACCACATTTGGGCAATTTAGGCCTGCCTGCATAAGTAATGTTTTGAAGCAGGAAAAAAAGCTGTGTTTTAAAGAGAGCTAACCCTAATGCAACAAGGAACAACGGAGCTAATTTTTTGATATGAAGGCAAGCAGCAGACTTGAAATCTCCAAAAGTGTAATCAATGTTGGGGATGAACGAATCTAAAGGATATGAATAATGTCATACTGCGATCTTGACAGAGAGAAAGTTGTATAAGAATCCAACACCAGAACGACTCAACAGCAGAACTGAGAAGGACAACACTAGAGAAGGACCGAATCCTGGAAACTTCCAGAAACACATCAATGTTGGTTGAAATTCTGGCCAGACTTCACTATTAATCGGGTACTGAGTAAATTGGGTCGCAGGCTTATACTTGCTTAATAGTTTCAAGTATTGCTTCAGTACTTGATTGTCTGTGAGATTTCCTAACAAGTAGCTGAATTAAAGATAGCTTGTGGGGACTTACTCACAACAGACACTCCTTCCCTCCCTCTCCCTGGTGGATCTCTCTCTCTCCACCCTGATCCCCTTCTCCCTGGTATCTGTCCCTCTCCCTCTTTTTCTCTCTCTCTCCACCCTATCCCCATCTCTCTAACCCAATATCTCTCACTCACTCACCACCACCTCCTCGAAGATGCTTTGGAGCTGTGTCTCCATGGAAACCGCCATCTCGCGGCCTCCAGCCGCCGCCTCCCCTTCGATCCACGGAAGCCTTGAGCAGTTTCCGCTTCCGGGATGAGCCGTTCCGTCTCCTCTCATCCTCCGCCGTGCTTCGATGGCCTCCGCACTTTCTCAAAACCGCTTCGGTTCAAAGTTTCCTTGCCCCGTTTGCAAGTGCGAAGTCGAATCGAAAAATAAAATCAATATTCCAAAAGATTCAGTTGCACATTCGGATTTCAACTTCATACGATGTAAACTGGCGGAGACTTTTACATTAAGCCGGTGCCTCGTTGAAGGCAGCGACGGTGAGTGAGGCCCGGGCTTTACTGTTTGATTGAAGACCGGAGGTAACCTGCCCAGGCCGCAGTACTGAACGCCGACGGCCACTGCCCCCGTGCGGCACCTGGAGGAAACAGCAAAGTCCAGTGTCAAATTGTGAATTCCACCCTAGACACTGCCCAAAACATTACAAATTCATTCCCGAGTCTAAGTTACCCTCAAATTTCCCCCAAAAATCTCATTTCGAATCGATCGAAAAATAAATTGGGTGCGAATCTATGTCGGGACCCAGGAAAGCACTTAAACCAGAAGACTGTATTCCTTCTTTACGCATGGAAATTGAAATTTCGACTCATTTCAGCATTGTTCTTGCAAGGGAATTTTTAAATTTTTTTTTCATTGGAAGGCCCACCATTTATTAACCATTCCTAACTGCCTGCCCGGAAGCGGTAGTGAGTGCCTTTTTGAACTGTTGCATTCCACCTGAAGTAGGGACGCTCACAATACTGACATAACAAGGTGTAGAGTCTTCGTCTAGGCCCGAAACGTCAGCTTTCCGGCTCCTCTGATGCTGCTTGGCCTGCTGTGTTCATCCAGCTCTACACCTTGTTATCACAGATTCTCCAGCATCTGCAGTTCCTACTATCTCACGCTCACAATACTGTTTGGAAGAAAGTTCTAAGATTTTAACCCAGCAATAATCGACAAACAGCCTTACACTTTAAGTCAGAATGGGGGGAAATTTGCATGTGATGGCTGTCTCATTTTCCCTTTTAGGTGGTGCTGGGTTTGGAAGATGCTGTCAAAGGAGCCTAGGTGAAGTGCATTTTGTAAATGGTACACACAGCTGCTACTGAGCTTAGGTGGCAGATAAAAATTTTGTTTAAATTGTCAGATTGCCTGTGTAGATGCTGGACATGTTTTGGAGAGTTAGGTTTGCTCGCCTCAGAATTCCCAGCCTCTGACCTGCATTGGCAACCATACTCTATGGCTGGTCTAGCTCCGTTTTTGGTCAATGATATCTTCCAGGATGTATATTGTCGGAGATTCAGGAATGGAATTGCCTTTAAATATCATGGGGAAAGGTTAAATCTCTTTTATGGGAGATGTTCACTGCATGGCACTTGTGTGATGTGACTTTTATTTGCCACTTAATAGTTCATGCCTAAATATTCTCCAGCTCTTGCTGAATATGAATTAAGACTACTTCAGTAGCTGAGGAGTCGTAAATGACCCTGACTTTGCACAATCATTAGTGAAAATCCCTATTTCTAACTTTATGATAGATTGAAGATAATTGATGAATATGGTTAGGCCTTGGACACTTAACTATGGAGCTCTTGCAGAGTTGCCCTGTAACTGCAATGATTGGCCTCCAACAAGCATAGCCACCTTTTTGTTTACTATTCTCCTCTGGTGAGTTTTCCATGTGACTGCCATTGACTTCAATCTTACCATTTGGTCAATACATATTGGTCAATATGTTGCCTTGATGTCAACAGCAGTCACTGTCACTTCAATCCTGGAATTCAGCTCTTTTATCCATGTTTCAATCAAGGTTATAATGAGGTCAGGAGCCAAGTAGCCCTGGTGGAGGCCAAGTTGAGCATTGGTGAGCAGGCATGGAAAAGGCAGCAGATGAATGTGCAGTAGATTGGAGTTGTGATCTGTGCATTTGACTTTGAATCCCTCTGCACAGCCCCTTTTCTAATTGAGGTGGTGGGAGAGGTCAAGATTAAGTGTAGAGTATCAAGACAAAATGAAGGAAGTGAATGACAATAGGATGACAGAGAAAATGGGGTGATAGAAGCTGGGGCAAAGCACATTGAGCTAAGACAAAAAGTGACAGGAGCAGGGATGAATTTATACAGTCACGTTGACTCCCTTAGAAAACCATACAGAAACACTACATATACAATGTTCAGTGGGAAACAACTTTTTTTAAAAATCAATCTTTTGTGATGTTGATTTTCTGTAAAATCCTCAAATTATGATTGTTGACTATTGTTATTTACCACTATTATTGTTTAACTGCCCCCACAGAAAACTTTTATGCACCATTTGAAGTCAGATTAAGAAAGTTCATTATCCGTGGTAAAACCTTGTTATATTTTCCATTATCAGTAAGCCATGCAAATTAATATGCACGGATTCAGTTTACTTAAAAATCCTGTAGAAGTTGATGCAAGACTACGACTTGTCACAGATATGTATCTGAATTCTCCTCTAGCATGTTTCTGTTGAACTTCATGTAGCAATTGATCTGAAAGTTACTCTCTGATATTTGGTTCATGAGGATATCCAGCTCAACTCAGCTCTTAAAAAATAACACAACATCCCCTTTTTACCAAGTAAGAGTCATATACACCATATTACATTATAAGTTACAATTACACTACAAGTGAAAATACATATATAGAATAGAATAGAATAGAATCCCTACAGTGTGGAAACAGGCCCTTCGGCCCAACAAGTCCGCATATATCAGAACAAAAAAAAATTGAAGAACTGCAGATGATGAAAATATAAAACCGAAATTACTGGAAAGACTCAGCAGGTCAGGCAACATCTATGGAAACAAAGCAGACATAATGTTTCAGATCCAGTGACCCTTTTTAGAACTGATTGTAACCAGGAAAAGGCCTCAATTTCTCTGCCCCTCCCTCTTACCCATTCAAACCTATCTCCCTCTAAACTGACTGCAGTCCGTGCTGTCAATCCAATCCTGACTTTGCAATGAAGCAATCCAGCCTGCTGACAAGGGTGGTGCTATTGTCTGAAGTGCTGACCTCTGCATTGCAGAGGCTGAGAACCAGGTCTCAGACACCTACTTCTATCTCCCCCAGATCATGAGACCACCATGAAACACCAGGCCATTGTGACCACAATGGTCACTAATCTAATTTCATCTAGAGATCTTCCCCCAACCGATTCCAACCCTGCACAGCTTGCTTCTACCTCCTTCCCAAAATCCACAAACAGGACTGTCTGGGCAGACCCACTGTTTCTGCCTGTTCCTGCCCCACACAATTCATCTCTTCCTACCTCAACTTGATTTCTTTCTCCCCTTGTCGAGTCTTTTCCCACTTAGATCCGTGAATCTTCTGAAGCTTTACATCACTTTCAGAATTTCTAGTTTGCGGGTGCCAGCCGCCTCCACTATGGACGTGCAAGCCCTTTACATGTCCATCAGTCAGGCTGGGCTCAGGGCTTCTTCTTGGAAAAAAGGCCTGAACTGTTCCCGTCTATCTCCATCCTCGTCCTCTGCCTGGCCAAGCTTGTCCTCATTTTGAACAATTTCTCCTTTAACTCCTCTCACTTTATTCAGGTCAAAGGTGTGGCTATGGGTGCCTGCATGGACCCCAGTTATGCCTGTCTCTTTGTGGAATATGTGGAACATTAGTTGTTCCAGTCTGACTCCAGCCCCTACTGAAACTCTTTCTCTGGTACATCAATAACATCATCAGTATTGCTTCCCTCTGGCATCTGGAATTGGAAAATTTCTACCTCGCTTTCACCTTCACCTGTTCCATCTCTGACTCCTCCCTTCCCTTCCTTGATATCTCTGTTTCTATTTCTGAGGATAGGCTGGCCACCAGTATCCAGTACAAACCTACCAACTTCTATAGTTACCTGACTATATATCCTCACACCCTGTTTCCTGTAATCATTCCATTCTCCCGGTTTCTCTGTCTCTGTTGCATCTGTTCTGATGATGCCAACAAGGGGTCCTGCGAAATAGCCACCTTTTTCCTCAACTGAGAATTCCCCATCACCATGTTTGATAGTGCCCTTAGCTATGTATGACCCATCTCCTACAATTTGACCCCCTTGTCCTCACTTACCACTCCACCAGCATCCACATCTAAAGGATCATTAGCTGCCATTTCTGCGACCTCCAGTGAGATTCCACCAGTAGATGCATATTACCCTCCCCTCCCTTGTCCTGTGTTCCACAGCAACCATTCCCTTCTGGACACCTTCGTCCACTCCTCCTCCACTCCCAACACCATCATGACATCTTCCCATGCAATCGCAGAAGGTGTAACACCTGCCCATTTATTTACTCCTTCCTCAGTGTCCAAGATCCCAGACACACCTTCCAGGAAAGTGTTTTACCTGCACTTCACTCAATCAAACTGTATTTTCTGCTCACAATGCAGTCTCCTCTAGTGTGGGGAGACAATACATTTTGTCTGTAAAAAATGACCCTGAGCTTCTTGTTGCCTGACACTTCAACATACCATATGATCTCTGGCCAACATCCCTATCTAACGCTTGTTGCTGTGCTCCAGTGAAGCTTAGCACAAGCTGGAAGAACAGCATCTCATTTTCCACTTGGAGACCCAGCAGCCTTTAGAATTCAATGTTGAGTTCAATAATTTTAGGGCCTGAGCACCTTCTCCCATATCCTTATCCCAAACCCCACACAGCATGTCATGTCACCACATGGGCTGCTACCACAAACAACCCATTATCAGCTACTAACAGTCCCCAGTAGCAGGTACTGGTACTCCCATGCTGACCTTTACCTATTCCTTTGTACGTCCAACTGTTTTTCTCTCTCTATCTGGGCTCCATCTCTACCTATCACTTACTCCTACCTCCCCTTTTCCAAGCTACAATCAGTTTTAAAGAAGGGTCACTGCACCTGAAATGTTAACTCTCCTTTCTTTCCACAGATGCTGCCAGACCTGCTGAGTTTTTCCAGCAATTTCTGTTTTTGTTTCTATACATCAGAATAGTTGCTCAACTAATTACGCAAAAACAATTATTTGAAAAATTTAAGAGTCTAAGTGTCTTTTTTAAATTAACCTATTTTTCTAATCAACTGGTTCAGAAATGTTGTTTTACACCTTCAGAGCAAGTGGAACTTGAACCTGATTCTCCATGTCTAGGGGTAGGGATACAACCACTTCACCACAAGAGGGCCCTCTAAGTGTCTTTAAATCATTACAATCGAGGCTGAAGGAGTGTACTGTCGCTCTTGTCCTGTTACCTTATGCGTCACAACATAAAATTAAAAACATTTTCCAGTTAGCAAGATCGCAAATTCATTTTCTATATCGGATTTTAAACACTGAGACCTTTTTCCCTTTCAACAAATTTTCTTAATGAACACAATTATGGGTTTATTATCGATATAAAATTTAATAAATACGGTATTTTTTGACAGACGTAATGACATAGACGTATAAATGCTTAACATGCAAAAACACACACGCATGAGAAAAACAGAGAGAACAAAGAATTATCTGCAGAAATTGTCATTTTGGGGAAAATTCTGAAACATAAATTGGCCAATGGATTATTCTTGAAGGGGAAAGGATAACATGTAGAATGTTCCAAATGTTCTTGCTCTGATGTTCTCGCACATGTGGTCAAGCCATTAACCAATCACAGTTGTTTCCGAAGTCTCCCTCAGGAAGTACAATCTTGAGATAGTCCTTCAAACATTCTTTCGAAAAAAAGAACAGGTTTCACCCTGTGCTTAACAAGTTTTCTTTTCAGAAATGGGAGCAATCAGCTGGGCCGTTTGTTCTTTGCAGATTTTCATCCAACTCAGCTTCCTCTTCACAGAAATAAAAACAAGAGTTTGAGAAATTCAGCAGGTCACAACAGGATCTGTGAAGAGAGAAATTTGCATTTATGTTTCAAGTCCAGTATGATTCTTTTTTGGAATAGGCCAATTCTTAGCAGGCTTTCATCCAACTCAACCAGTTAAAAAAAAAACCTTTCCAGAGCAGCCACCATTCAAAATTTGCTCCACAGGGGTCTGCAGCAAAGCAAGCTGTTGTGACCAGCCATATAACTTACAGGAACCATTGTTAACAAAATTCCCCAATGTCTGTCGTGAACTTTCCATTTAATATTCCTTTAAAGAAACAATTCCAGCTACTTCCATGAAACTTGAAATGCATCAATTTTTGACAGATCTTCAAATGTAAGCCTTTCAAACGATATTAGTTCAAGAGGGCATTGAATGAATATTTAAATTATAATAATGTTCAAGAATATGGGGAAATAAGCAAGAGAATGGAGTTAATCGTAAGGTTCATTTGGAGAGCAGGTGCAAAGACAATAGTCTGAATGGCTTTCTTGTGTGCCATACCCTTCTATGATTAACTATAAAGCAAGTTGGGAACACAGTCCTTCGGAAACTTGGGATGGTGTAACCTTCTGGACATTTACACTTTGAACATGGGTATTCTCAATTTGTGGATGTGTTGGAAACTTGCATGTTGTTAGCATGTTGATTGGTTTCCTCATGATCTCCACATCATTGTCCAAACTTATTTGTGTGTGTGTGTGTGTGTGTGTTGTTTACAGCTGGAATATTCTACAGTTTTCTGAGCTGGATTCCATTTTTCCTGAATGTTGCTCCTTTCAGTCTTGTCACTTCACAGGAATGGGGCTCAGGATCCACTTCGGAATAGCCATATTTCCTGTGAAAAATGTAGGACCCTGATATTTTAATCCAATGTGCAAATTAGGCAATTTTGCACCTATATATGGATCATGCATCTTCTTCATTCTCCCTTGTTTTTTGAGTTTGTCCCATGTCTCTGAGAACTTGGACAGGTGATGGTTTGGCTAGTTGTCCTAACTTACCTTCTAAACATGAATATTGCTGATTATGGTAAACCCATATCAAAAGGTGTAGCCCTTAGTTGTAACATAGCAGTATGAAAATAATTTTGTCACTCCACACTTTAGTATGTGTACTTTGAAGTCATGAGCACAGTGTGGTTCATGAACTTCGGCCAACAAAGTGGGAAAACAAATACCATCACCAGATGACAAAACTCTAAGCATTTCCAATGCGTGTTGTTCTTGTGTTTTTAGGAGAGAAGGCAAAGTTCTGCATTAGAAATACATATATGGCAGCCTTTGAACTCCATGCATTGCTTCCTGCAATCTGGAAACTGCTATTAGACTCTTGGATCCTTTGCCAATTAGGCATCTATAAATTACACTTCCTATCATGCAAAATCTTTCACTATGGACTGAGAGATAACCTTGTTTGAATAGAGAAAGCTTTGGGTTTATTTTATATTCAGTACTTGACTATCTAATGTGCCATTTCTATAGCAGGCACTTTGATGACCCATTGCTGTTTACTGAGAAAAGTAATAAAGATCCAATTTACTAACATATTTTCTATTTAAACTAAAACTAAATGAGTTAGACTGTGAAAGTATATTCTTGATCTTGCTCTCTGTGTGGGAACATTGCTTGACCTTTTTGTTTCTGTATCTGAGAGCTATCTGTTACCTGTCTGAAGTCAGAAATGGCAGGGACCCCATTAAGCCATCAAACAGATTTGTTATTCTTTTGTGTGTTAGCTTGAAAGTCCTCACTGGATAAATGGAATGGAATTAAATCTAGGCCTTTAGGTAGAACAAGAAAGTCTTCTCACAGTGGCACGACATGGTTGAGATTTACAGTACATTCACTGGAGGTGATTTTGAACCTAGTTGATAGTGTAAAATAGGAGAAAACAAATTAACAGTCCATTTACGGCTCTCCCCATTTTTTATTTCCATTCAAGCATCTGCCCTAAGGATGTTCCATGACCCCATAAACTATCAGTTGTGGACACTTCTAAAATGTGTATGAATCTACAATAACTTCATAAAAAGAAAGTACCTATGATTGTACGAGATAATAAGGTGTGGAGCTGGATGAACACAGCAGGTCAAGCAGCATCATAGGAGCAGGAAAACTTGACGTTTCGGGCCGAGAACCTTCATCAGAAATGGGGGAGGGGAAGAGGGTTCTGAAATAAATAGGGAGAGAGGGGGAGGCGGAAAGATGATGGATAGAGGAGAGGATAGGTGGAGAGAAGGCAGACAAGTCGAAGAGGCGGGGATGGAGCCAGTAAAGGTGAGTGTAGGTAGGGGGGTAGGGAGGAGATAGGTCAGTCCAGGGAGGACGGACAGGTCAAGGGGGCGGGATGATGTTAGTAGATAGGAGATGGGGGTGTGGCTTGAGGTGGAAGGAGGGGATAGGTGAGAGGAAAAACAGGTTAGGGAGGTGGAGATGAGCTGGGCTGATTTTGGGATGCGGTTGGGGGAGGGGAGATTTTGAAGCTTGTGAAATCCACATTGATGCCATTGGGCTGCAGGCTTCCCAGGCTGAATATGATTTGCTGTTCCTGCAGCCTTCGGGTGGCATCACTGTGGCATTGCAGGAGGCCCAGGATGGACATGTCATCTGAGGAATGGGAGGAGGAGTTGAAATGGT
>JAHRHZ010000073.1:18024551-18034675 GCA_024137785.1 Ginglymostoma cirratum
TGATGCTGCTTGACCTGCTGTGTTCATCCAGCCCCATGTCTCGGATTCTCCAGCATCTGCAGTACCTTTTATCTCTGGTGTAACTTTAAATTTGTTGCATTTTAGGACAGGGTAGTCAATGTCAGCATACATAGGGGTAATTTGTGAGCAAGTCTTGGTACGCGATAGGATTTAGGAAGCAGAGTTTTCAATGAATTGAAGGAGGATGGGGCAATGGGAAGCTGGTTTGGAGGCCATTGGAATTTTGAAATTGAAAGTGAGAATGGCATGGGTGAGTGCTTCATCAGCTGATAGGTTGAGGTGAGATGCAGGTGAAAGGAAATTAGGGGTACAAGTAACAAAAGTACAGCTGTAATTATGAATGATGTCATTCTGCATATAAAAACCAAAAGAACTACGGATGCTGTAAATCAGGAACAAAAACAAAGTTGCTGGAAAAGCTCAGCAGGTCTGGCACCATCTGTGAAGAGAAAATCAGAGTTAATGTTTCAGGTCCGGTGACCCTTCCTCAGAACTGATGGTAGCTGGGAAAACGTCGGTTTATATACAGAAAATAGGGAGGAGGCTGGGGTAGGAAGTAAACGATAGGAAAAAGCCTGAAAGAGAGAGAAAAACAATTGGATAGGCAATGGAGTTGATAACGATCTGGTTAGAAGGGTGAATAGTTGTTAATGGGGACTGTTAGTGACTAACAATAGGTAGTGTGTAATGGCAGGCTATGTGATATCAAGGCCTGGTGTATGTGGTAGGACGCTAGGCCATGGGAGAACTTAGGCCCTAAAATTATTGAACTCAATATTGACTCCAGATGGCTGCAGGATCCCCAAGCAGAAAATGAGTTGTTGTTCTTCCAGCTTATGCTGAGCTTCACTGGAACACTGCAGCAAGCCAGAGACAGAGATATTGGCCAGGGAACAGGGTGGTGTGTTAAAGTGGCAGGCAACAGGTAGCTCAGGGTCTCTGTTGTGAGCAGAATGTAGATATTCTGCAAAGTGGTCACACAATCTGCACTTCTTCTCTTCAATGTAGAGGACACCACATTGTGAGCAGCAAATGCAGTAGACTAGATTCTGGAAAGGGCAAGTCAAGTATTGTTTCACCCGGAAGGTATGTTTGGGCCCTTGGATACTGGGGAGGGAGGAGGTAAATGGACAGGTGTTTCAACTTCGCCGGTTGCGAGTGGAGGTACTGTAGGGCTGTGGGGGGCGTTGGGGTGAAGGAAGAGTGGACCAGGGTGTCCTGGAGGGAACAGTCCCGGCAGAAGGCGGACAAGGGAGGGGAAGGAAATACGTCGTGGTGGCATCTCACTGGAGGTGACAGAAATGGTGTCTGATGATCTTCTGGATGTGGATGCTGGTGGGATGGTAGGTAAGGACAAGGGGAGCCCTATTGCTATTGCAGGAGGGAAGGGAAGGGGTGAGGGCAGAAGTGCGGGAGGTGGGCCGGACCTGGTTGAGGGCCCTGTTGACAACAGTGCTGGGGCACCCCATTATTTAAGAAGGGAGGCAGAGAGAAAACAACAAATTATAGCCTGGTTAGCTTGACATGAGCAGTGGGTAGAATACTGTAGTTCATTATAAAAGATGTTACAGCAGAACACTTGGAAGATAATGACAAGCTATGACAGAGCATGGCTTTACAAAGTTGTGCTTGACAAATTAGTGAGAGTTAAACAATAATATCTGCAACAAAGTTAGAAACTGAATTGATTTCAGACATTGTATGTCTCTCAAAAATTGAGACCTGTATATCTACAATTTCAGTATATAATGATTGAATAAAGCTTTTAAACATATAGATTGTACATTTTGAAAATTCTCTGGAATTATAACTATTATTATCAAATATCCTTAGTCCAAATGATAACATATAGAGAATTTCTGGCACCTATCATTTGCTCCATGAACTTTTGAATGCACTTTGTCAAAATAATTCAGTTTATGTTGCACACTGACTTCAGAAGTGGACTATAAACATTCCACACCCATTATGTAAACAATCATTTCACAAGATTTTTTTAGAGGTGTATTTTCAATGACAGAAGATAGTTTCATCTTTGAACTTAAGATTGCAAAGTGCTGAATTCAGAAGTTTTATGGTTTATTTGGATATCTTCTGTTACATTATTTGTATTATCTGGTTGAGTTAATGTGGTGACAACATTTTCTTGGTAGGTGCTGATTGTTTGTTTAGTTGTTGTATCACTTGGACTTGGACTTGGACTTGGGCTTCGCCAAAAGCCTGAGCAGCCTCCTGCTGCAAAAACAAGTGAGTTTTGTTTCTGATTCTTTGCACAACTGTAGATGGGCCACAGCAAGAACTGAAATTTCCTCAGTGACCCAGGCTCCCCCACACCCAGGAGCCTGCTAAAAAACAGCCAGCATGTTTACCTTCTCCTGTCAACCCAAAAGAATTGCTCAAAACAGGCTCCTCTTCTACATATTCAAAGGATCTAACTTTGCAACCCCCTGTAAATTGGCACATGTATGCAATAGGAATACGTACTAACTTTGGCATCTTCCTTGTCTAATAGATTGATTAGCCATGATACAACATTGCCAGTGCTCTCATGAACTGCAGTAGTACCGCATGGCAAACAGTAGTCCTCATTCATCATACACACTTCCAGTAGCAATAGCTGGATGGCAGACAGGATCTAAAGCCTTGACCATTCGTGTTATGTGTAGCCTGTGGTAACTGAGCTGATAGTAACACCCTGACTGAGGGGCACTTTTGTTGCAGGGACAATGTCCCTACCTCTTGGCCAAAACGTTCAGGTTTGAGTCCTTCCTGCCACAGAGGTATGTCATAACTTATCTAAACTGGTTCATTAATTTTTTTTTTTATGTTAGCCAAAATAGCTCAGTTGGGAGAGTAATAGACTGAAGATCTAAAGGTCCCTGGTTCAGTTTGGGTTTCAGCAGAATATCTTGAGGAGAAACCCTATCCGGTCAATTCCATTTCAGTTAGGGCTCTTGCAGTGCAATAGTAGTGTCCCTGCCTCTAGGCCAGAAAGGTTCAAGTCCTAACTGCCCCAGACTGTGCCAAATCAGATCTGACTGGGCTGATGAAAAATATCTAACACCCTGCTTTTGAATTAAGCCTGGACTTCCTGACCTATATTGCTGATCATCTCATTGAATTGACTGTGTCGAGTTAACTGTTTATTTTCATACCTTCCTTTACCTTTTTTTTTAATTATTATCCCTTACATGACCACTTTCCCAAGTCAAGTGTTTCACCTTTGAGAACTACTATTAAGCCTTTCACAAGTGTAACTGTTTGCCAGTTTGCTCAACTGTGCACCATTGTTCTGTCACTGATGAATAAGTTCTGTTCCTGGGTGGAACAAGGGAGCTGAAAGCCCTCTAACCCCAACCCAGTGTTGACAGCCCAAGCAAGATGCTGATGTTTACTAACCTTGGTAACACTGTGACTAATGGTGCCTACTAATGGCTACTGTCCAGGGGAACCCTCAAGTAAGTCATTTTGAGGAAGCTGAAGCTTATTAGGTAACACACAGCATTTGGGGTGAAGAATGGGTGCTTTTCAGGTGGCTGGACTTTATCACAGGTCCATTAAGACAAGGGACACTATCCATAGGCTGTCAAGGAGTAACCACTCACCAATCCACACCCCCAATCCGAATCTAGGATCCTGCTAAAAAGCCAACAAGTTTACCTGTCCTTCTTTTTGTACTCCTTTGTCTGTCCACCTCCTCTTCTCTCGCTTTGGTCTCTCTCCCCACCTATCGTTCACTCCTTATCCCCTCCACCCACCCTATCTTCTGCGTATAAACTGACATTTTCCTAGATACCATCAGAACTCAGGAAGGGTCACTGGACCCAAAACATTAACTCTGATATTTCTTCACAGATGCTGCCAGACCTGCTGAGCTTTTCCAGCAATGTCCGTTTATTTTTCCCATAGCCAATTATGCCCATTTTGGAAAGGATCATTGACATAAACAGCAGTGGGAGCTCTGATTAACTCTCCTCCAAAACTATGAGATCATTTACATCAGTGGAGAAGAGTCTGGAATCTTCCTAGACCAATTCCAGATGGAAAGTACAGTGGCCAATTGAACAATTGGTGATTCTCCAGTCTTATTCTAACTGTAGATTTGACTTCAAAAATAGAGCTGAATTATCACATTACAGTAGTATCTTTTAATTTTTTTTTGTATAATGATTACTTAATGTTCCAGCGAGCTGCAGAAACCGATGCTTTACACCTTTTGATGAGGAAAGTATGGACTGCCGTTGTGATAAACTCTGTACTGAAGCTAGAAGTTGTTGTTTGGATTTTGAAGAAATCTGTCTTCAGCCAGGTAAGTATAAGAAAGACAGCATTCTACAAACATAGTTTCTTCAAAGTTTCTTTCCCTTTCCCTCCTTTTCCACAATTCTAATCAAAAACTCTTCAATATTGGGAAATATTGTGGACATGTAGTTTGAAATTTCTGCACTCAAAACAATAGTTTTGGATGTAAAGTCTGATTTATTAAAGGAAAATCATTTTACAGGAATGCTCGTTATAATCCAATAATGGTTTAGAGACATAGAGTTGAATCATTGTTCCCAATACTGGATGAGTTGGTGTTGAGTCAGTGTAAAATGCAAAAAAATTAGAAACCAAACCACATCAAATCCACCCATTTCTTGTTTTCATGGATGTGAGATTTTTTGATAAGTCTGTCATGAAATTTCGCCATTGCTGACTGGGCCAGCATTATTTTTACTCATCCCTGGTTGCCCTTGAAAAAGTGGTGGTGAGCTGACTTCTTAGAAAAATGCAGTTCATTTCATGTAAGATTTTGACCCAGCAACAGCAAAGGTGTGATTCCAAATCAGGATGGTGTGTGGCTCAGAGGGGAACTTGCAGTTGGTCATGTTTTCATGCATCTCCTGCTCTTATCAATATAGTAGATGTCACAGGATTGGAAGGTATTGTTGAGGGAGCCATTAGTGGGCACCATTAGTCATGGTGCTACCAAGGTTGCTGCAGTGCATCTTGTAGATGGTAAACACTGCTACCACAGTGGTAAAGGCAGAGAATGTTGAAGGTGGTGGATGCGATGGCAATCTATAACAATGAAAAGAATTGATAACAATACTGTTGTCAGTCTTTTGAATGGACCTCTCAAATGTTAATGTTGATCTCTCTATCCCTGCACCTTCTCTGCGCTTGTAAAACCATATTCTATACATTGTTCTGCTACCTGATGCACTTTGTATAGTACAATCTGCCTGTAGAGCACACAAAACACCACTTTTCACTGTATCTCGGTAAATGGGATAACAATAAATCAAGTCAAATCGATCAAGAAGATTGTTTTGTCCTGGATGTTGCTGGAGATTCTTGAGTGTCATTGGAACTGCACCCATCCAAGCAAATTGAGAGTATTCCATCACACTCCTGACTTGTACTTTGCAGATTGTGGTCAGTATTGGGAAGATAGGAGGTGATTTGATCAGCAAAACGTTTCTAGCCTCTAACCTATTCTTGTAGTCACAATATTTATATGGCTGGTCCAGTTTACTTTACTAACCCTGGGATGTAGATAATGGAGAATACAATGACAGTAATGCCATTGAATGTCAAAGGGCAATAGTTAGATTCTCTCTTGGTGGAGATAGCCTTTGTCTGGCATTTGTGTGGCGTCAATGTTACGTACCGTTGTTAGCCCAAACCTGGATGTTGTCAGGGTCTTGGTTACAGGCTGCTGCATCTGTGGAGTTGTGAATGATGCTGAACATAGTGCAATCATCAATGAACATCCCCACATCTGATCTTATGATAGACGGATGGTCATTGATAAAGGAGCAGATCATTGTTGGGCATTGGTCACTAGTCTCAGAAATTCCTGCAGTGGCATCTTGGGACAGAATTATTGACCTCCAAGAATTTATTTTTCCTAGTGCTGGAGGTGAAGAATTAATAACCAATCTTATCATTGGAAGTGTGTAGCCTTGTGGGAGGAAGGGTGCAGTAACAAAGTTATAGCGACAATGAGGCAGCAGAGAGAAGATGGTGGTACGTACCATTGCGAATGTAGAAGGTCTTTATCCTGCTTGTGGCATAGCTATGCATTCCTCTAGACCATGGACACTGCACTGACTCAAGTGGTTACTTCAGAATTTCATGTGGTGCACAACTGGGGTTTAAATAAAGTGCCTGGGATATGAATGCCAGAAGGTGCCAGCACTGGCTAGCAACTCACTGCTGTGCATGAGAACAGCACCATGGAGGTAAATGCTAATAAGATGAGCAGTGGAGAATTGCATGAAATTACTCACTGCAGATTTTAGAGAATAAAACCTTTCATTATGGGGAGGTGATAGCCTGGTGGTATTATTGTTAGAATATTATCTCAGAAACCCTGGTAATGTCTGGGGACTTGGGTTCGAAACGCACCATGGTAGATGGTGAAATTTGAATTCAATAAAAATCTGGAATTAAGAGTCAAATGATGACCATGAATCCATTGTCAATTGTCAGAAAAACTCATCTGGTTCATTAATGTCCTTTAGGAAAGGGAACCTGCTGTCCCTACCTGGTCTGGCCTACATGTGACTCCAAACCAACAACAATGTGGTAGACTCTTAACTGCCCGCTGGGCAATTAGGTCTGGGTAATAAATGCAGCCTCGCAGGTGATGCTCACATACCATGAATGGATTAAAAAACAGTCTCCCAAAGCTGACACAGTCAATATTTGGTAAAATTCAGCTCCAGTCTTTATTGGACAGGTTACATGGCAAACATATAGAGAAACATTCAGTATTATAATATTGGCAGTTGTGTTTGACCCACGCAACCATATCATATCTCAGAGTGAAATAAACCACATAAAGACATGTGCTGTACTCAATAAAGCAGAATGCAATAACTCGGATTCTACCTTTGATCCCTGAGTAACTGCAATTAGCTGGATAGAAACCTTCCAGTTTGTAATAAGGAGTGGGTGTTTGTTTCACAAATGTTGAATTCCAAAAATGTCGCTGTCTAAAAGTAAGATATTAAACTGACTTTCTGTTGCCTGTTCCAGTGCCTCAGATAAAAGTTAAAATTTCAGCCACACTATTAATATCTTTAAGGCCCTGAACAAAACCCTTCCCACAAAAAAACAATAACCAAACCAGTCATCTTATTGTAAGGTCTCCCTCAGAGAATCACACAGCACAGGCTCTTCAAGCCATTGAGTCTGTACCACCAAAAGTATACCACACTACACTGCCCACATTAGCCTCACCTTCCTGTACTAGGTCCAGCCTGAATATTATGACATATCAGGTGTTCATCCAAGTACTTTTTAAAGGTTGTGAGGTTACCTGCCTCAACCACCCTCTCAGACATTGCATTCCAGAACCTCCCCCGATCCCACACCAATCCTCTGGGCGAAATGCCTCAAATGCCTTAAAAACATGTTGCTTTTCACTTGAAAATTATGCGCCCTTATGTTGACCCTTCAACTAAGGGGAACAGCTGCTTTCTATGCCCCTCATAATCTTGCACACTTCTATTAGGATCCCCTCAAACTTCTCTACCCCAAAGTAAACAAGCCAAGCTTATCTAGCCTCTCTTCTTACCTGAAACACTCCATCTCAGGCAACAACTTGGTAAAACAAATTTATACCCGTTCCAGTGCAATCGCATCCTTCCCATAGAGTGGTGGTCAGGACCTTCTCACTACATAAGAAATGATGGACTACATAACAAGTGTAATGATTTATTATAAATTAAACACTTTAACATCTTTATAAGTTTGATAGAATGCTTTTTACTTTTCATTTAGAATTGCAGGTGCATGTTAATCACAGATTGCCATTCTAACTGTACAGTTTCTTCTTCGTTTGGAAGCTGGATTAACTGAATATTTTGTAATTTAGCTGAGCTCTGGACATGCACCAAGTTCCGCTGTGGTGAGATTCGCTTACCTGCCAGCCGCTGTTCATGTTCTGATGATTGTTTGGAAAATGGTGATTGTTGCACTGATTACAAGATTGTTTGTAAAGGTAAGGAATTTCAACCGTGCAAATTTTAACATTAGCCCCGCTTTAAATGCTTAACACTGCAGTTATCCACATCGTATCTTGATTCAACTATAATCTTTTCCACCTCTGGAGTTGTGATAACAGCATAAACCATCATGCCCTCTGTCGACTTGCCACCTTTTTTTCTCAAAAATATACTTCACTCATAAAATATAAAAAATTACATTCCCAAACATTTCAAATTGGACATTATGGAAAGTATAATGAAGTTCAACATTTTGCCATTGAGCCTGTTGCAGTCTGTGGTGCCTTAATACAATTGTGATATGTGTGATATTTACTGTATACATTCAATGACAAGCACATAGACCAAGGAGTTCTATGAAGTTATCAAAACATTGGTGAGCTATGACTGAAAGACCTGAGAACTTCTTCAACTAGATCATGTATGTAGATTTTAAAAAGTAATGATGCTATTACTTACCTGGAAGGTACTCCATTATTGACCAATTGTAGTGTAGTGATAATGAATGTGAACTATTGTAGGACAAACTAAAATTACATATCCTGTGTGGTTATTTAAATTAAAACATAAATTCAAGTCTCATTTGTGTGTGTCAAGCACTTGAGAAAATATTTGTTTGTCATCATCTGTTGTAGGCACAGTTTGAGATTATAAATACACCATAACTTCATTTAATTTAAAAGCAGTACCGAGTATGAAGGCAACTTGTAAGTTTCAAATGTTAATTTCAGTGATTTTGTTCCTTGTGTAGCGGAAACACCTTGGGTGGAAGATAAGTGTGAAGAAATTAATGTCCCTCAATGTCCATCAGGGTAAGACATGCAGTAACTTGAAAAGTCCATCAGCTTTTTTGTTTTGTGGAGGGAACGGAAAAAAACAACTACATTTAGAGTGATCAACTGGACAGATTACATCAAATGAAATCATTATTTGATTTAGTAGCACAGTATACATTTTATCTTCTGTGTATAATCAATTTTCTGACCGTAAGTACAAATTTACCCAGTTTTGCAAATATCCCGAGTGTTCTAAGTTTGCAGGGATCTTATGTGTTAGCTATGATGGCACATTCATCTTTGAGTCAAAAGGTTGATTGAGGGATTTTTGGAGGTGCCATATTTCAAATAACAGGTTAAACCAAGGTCCCATCCACTCTCACCATTGTATGTAAAAGATCCTGTGACACTATTTGTAGAAGAGTTGAAGGCTGGAAAGTTCATGGAAGAAAACATTTAAGTCTGAAGAGAGAAGAGCTAAGTTGCAGTTTGAATAAAATCAACACATATTGAACCAGGTAGGGACAAAGTTTAAATATGTGAATAGGGAGAAGTGGCCAAGGTTCACATCAGTGTAAAAATTAAGAATTTAAAATCAGCTCCATATTTATATGCACAAGGAATTCATAACAAGATAGATTATTTAATAACAAAAATAGATGTATGTTTTACCTAGCTATTACTGAAATATAAATCCCCTGGGAGTACCAAAGTTAGGAACTTAGATTTGGAAAGGATAGTCAAATGGACAATGAGGTGCGTTATATCCGATCATAAATTATACAATGAAATCGGTAGAAAGAAAGAGTTTTAACCCAGAAATAAGGACATAGAATCAATGTTCTCCTAGGATTCTGACGAAGCTCAGAGGATGTTTCTCCTCATTGGAGAGTCTAGGTCCAGAGGGCATAGTCTCAGAATAAAGGGGTGCCAATTTAAGACTGAGATGAGGAGGAATTTCTTCTCTCGGAGGGGTGTGAGTCTTTGGAACTCCTTGCCACATTCTTGATCAGGAGGGTAATCAAAAGTTATGGGGAAAGGGCAGGAAGGACATGAGGAATCTTGGATCAGTCATGATCCTATTGAATGGTATAACAGGCTTGAGGGGCCAAATGGCCTACTCTGGTTCCTATTTCTTGTGGTCTTCTGGTGTAATAATTTATAATGCACAGAACATTATTAAGTTCAATTTGCAGCTCACCTGACTAAATATAAATCATAAATTAGAGAAACATGTAACAAGGATAATACAATCAACATGAAGGCATTTAAATCTTCATGTAACAAGCATGGGGCTGGGTGAACATAGCAGGTCAAGAAGCATCAT
>JAHRHZ010000073.1:18035075-18079341 GCA_024137785.1 Ginglymostoma cirratum
GGCCTAGACCCTTTCTGATGAAGGGTCTAGGCCCGAAACGTCAAGTTTTCCTGCTCCTATGATGCTGCTTGACCTGCTGTGTTCATCCAGCCCCACGCCTTGTTATCTCAGATTCTCCAGCATCTGCAGTACCTTTTATCTCTAAATCTTCATGTATGCTGGTCAAGCCAAATTGGCAGAAGTGACTTGGAGGATATGTTTAATAAATGTATTCAGTATTGTTTCCTACAATAATATTTTGAGGGACTAAATTGGGAACTGGCCATTTGAGACAGATTCTTGCATTATGAGACAGTAATCAAATTGTAAATGTCTCCCTGAGGAGGAGAGATTGTAACATGAAGGAATTTCATATCAAGTTTGAGAGTGATGTGGTAAACACTGAAACTAAGGATTAAGTTAATACAAAACTAGTTGCAGTGGTAAAAGGGCACATTAGCAGGGGCAGGTTATGAAATTAGACCAGAATATATGATAGTAGTTAAGCATTGACAAATATTTGAAGAAACAATTCATAATTTGCAAAGAGTACACATTCCATTGAAAATTTAAGAAGTGATGCAATCATGGCTAAGTAAAGACTGTAAGGTTTGTATTCATGCAAAAGAACAGACTTGCAATATTACTATAAGGGGAAGCATAGCTGAGGTTTGTGTGGTTTTGAAAAGTTAATAAAGCATGATCAAGAAATTAATAATGATTACGCAAATAGAATGTGAGTAAATTAGCAAGAAATATAAATCAAGATTGGAGTAACAAGAATGTGAAAAGAAAGACATAAACAAAACTAAATGTGGCTCCTTTAGAGGCAGAGATAGTAAAAAAAGGCAAAGAAAAATGTCAGGGATGTTAAGCTAGTATTTTGAATCTCTCTTCGCAGTGGAAGAAATAAAGGAAGTAAAATTGTGAAAACCAGCAAGAGTGAAAAACTTAAAGTAATTAATTATAATAAAGAAGAGGCACTAGAGAAATTAATTGGACTAACAGCCAATAAATCCTCTAGACATGATGGCCTTCAGCCTAACATTAGAAAAATAGCTGATGCATTAGTTTTAATCTTTCAGAATTCCCTTGATTCTAGAATATGGATTGCAAAGTAGCGAACCTGACTCTACTGTTCAAAAGAAGAGTGGGGATTGGCAACCAAGAATTACAGGTCCAAGTAAAATGATAAAATCTATTATTAAGGATATAGTAACTAGATAGTTAGGAAATTCTAAAAAGGTGAGGCAGAGTTAACAGTTTGATGAAAGGGAGATAGTATTGATAAATGAATGGAGGATTTTCAGGTATAACCAGAAGAGTAGATAAGGAGAAACCAGTGAATGTAGTGTGTTTGGAGCTTCAGAAGGTATTTGATAAAGTGGCAGCTAAAAGGTTATTGCCCATGCTTTAACATTATGTGGTACAGAATAATATAAAAGCATGGATTGATTATTGGTTAATTAGCAGAAAACGGTAGTGATAAATATATCATTTTGTGAAAAATGGGGTAAAACTAGTGAAGGGCCGTAAAGATTAATCTCAGGCCTTGATTAGTTATTATTGCTGCCAATAATGAAGGCACTGAATGTAACCCTTAACAAGTTTGTTTATGATACAGAGCTGGCTGACAGTAAATGGTGAAGAAAATGCAATGGGACATAAAAAGTTTAAATGATTGTGCTGGAAAATACCCGATAACGTATGACACAGTGAAGTGTGAAATTTTTTACCTTTGTATGATAAATGGAAAAGCTGAATAATTTTAAATGTTGAGTCAATATTTTTATATAGAGGGAATTGTATAACCTTTGGATATGAACTCTTGGAAGTTAACACGCAAGTTCACTAAATAATTAGGAAGGCAAATGATTTACCAGTTTTTATTGCAAAAGAGTTGGAGTAATTAACTGTTGGCCTGAGATGAGATTAGATGAAATCACATCTGGGGCAGAAATATATGGGCCCCCATGAGTAGGAATTTAGGGTGGAGTGTTCTAAAATTCCCAATTTTGGGGCCTGGTGGATAAAAATCAAAGATTAGAAATCGGGGGATAGGATGGCTGACAGGCTACCCCAATCAGGGTTGGGACAGTAGGCAGTATGGGTGCCACACTTATGGACTCCTGATTGTGACCTCTCCACACACTGCAAGGCTCCCCCTCCCAATTCCTCCATGGCCACTGCTCCCAGTGGTGCTGTTTGGACTACAGAGCTATCAGCCAAGTGTTTTAGTTAGCAGCTGCTTGAAGCAACACCAACATCCCATGAAAGGACAAAGGACAATTGTTCGAAGGTACTCTAGGATCTATAAAGCTGCTGACCTGGGAATTTGTTTTTCTGACTTCATATTTTATCTTGTCAGAGACCAAAAGCATTGTTTAATGGAGGCAATGGGGTATTGACCACGCGACTTCACTTTTGTTTCAGTAAGGTCTGCCAATTAACTAGGCAACAATGGGCCTTTTGCTAAGATCAAGGATGCTAGGAGCAGACATCCCGCCCACTGGATGCAATTTACAGTAAGCACCAGAGGGATGCAGTAGTTGTTATGAGTATTGTACCCACTCAAGCCTCAGTGGGGCATGCCAGACAGTAAATATGAGGGGAATTCTACAGGAAGGGGTGGCTCACGGTGGTTTCCCCCAGCCTGTACTCAACGCCAGGTCCCACAAACAGGCATTGAGTGCCTTTGAATGAGGAACCAAACAGGTATGGGATGAATTTTAACAAGCTCACCGTGATCTCAAGTGGGGAAGGTGTCAGAAATACCAATGAATTTTGGGAGTTTTGTTTGTAATTTGGTAGGCCAATACATCTCTCTACAATATGGTCTTTTGTTTTGCAGTCTTTCTGCTAACTCTTAAACAGATTGACCAGGATATTAGTATTGTTGCTGAATTTAGTTTGAGAAAAACTGTGATATATACCTGACTACACTCTAAGTTGTGCAGAAATAATATAACATCTGGTTCTTAAATTTCAGGTTTTCTCAACCACCACTGATATTGGTTTCGTTAGATGGTTTCAGAGCCGAGTATTTAAAGACCTGGTATGGTTTGATGCCCGTTATTGACAAACTCAGTAAGTAACTGAAAATCCAAACAAACCAAAAGCATCCAATGGCTGGAGTATGTGTTTACAGACAATATCATTAAATCACTATTCAAGTAAACATAGTTTTGGGTTGATATTCTGCTGTACAGCTATAGTACCCAAAGTACTAGCGCATTCAACGGGATCTTTCCTATCTGTTATTTTAACCAAATGAATAAGTGAGAGAATTGATTAGTAACTTTAAAAAAAGTACAAGGTGTTACATGCAGCAAAATTTCAAGTTTGTTTCCACAATTTAGCATTTTCAAATCTGTGTTCTCATTAACTTGGAAATAAATACATTCAAATGCAATTTTTCAAAATGCTGGAAATATCCTTTGGATTTTTTTAAAAAAAACCCTTTTGTAAAATAATTGGAATGAAAGTCTAATGATTTCTGTGATAAAATTGTAAAACAAAAATGATCAGTTTTTAAGGACCTGCGGAATTGAGAGTTGAGCCTGAATCACTAGATTTACTATGTTTTAGGAGTGCAAGTTCTTACCAGCAGGTGTCCCTCAAGTGAATGCAATATATGTAGTCTAAAACTTTGATCCTCACTTCCTTCCATTCCACTTATAAAAACTTCCTGAAAACTATTTATTTGGCCTAATCTTTGATCACGTAGCTTAATCTCCTTCCCTGGGTAGAATTTTCCCCTCAAGATTTGAGACCTGAGGTCAGGGTATCTCAAACCCAAACTGTGCTAGTCTTTAATCTGACAATGGGGATTTTGCCACGGGGTGTAATGGAACCTGCCAGTGGTCCAGGTTCAGCGAGAGTCTATGAAGGAAGGAGAAGGTGTTGGGCTCTGATCAGACACCTTCATAATGCCAGCTCTCTCAATCAGTTATTGAATGTCTGTCAATGTGGCATCCTTCTAGTAGCCTGCAAGCAATTGTAACAGTTTTCCTTTGCAGGCTTCCTGCTGGCAACTACCCCATTCTTGTTGCTGGTTGAGTCCCGGTGGCAATGGTCTGAGTCCTTGAAGTAGACAATAATAGTTCACCTAAGGATCTGACCTGACATTGAGTGGGAAGGTCATCCATGAGCTTGTCCACCACATACTTAATGGTGGGTGGGAGAAGGGGGGACAGGCAGGAAGGTAATGGAGCCCCCATCATCACCTTCCGATTTGATTACATGTCCAATCTGCCTCAAAATGCCCCTTGGTGGCCATTGTAATCTACTCTCTGCGCGAAATTGTCATCCAACAATGATTTTTCCTGAATTGGCTAATTTGATTGGCTAGTTTATGTCTAACCAATTATAGCAGGCAGGGTCTTGAAGTGTAGGGTCAATGGGGAATGTCCTCTGTCTCTAGAGTAACAGAATCCCGTATCTTCAGATGAATGTGAGAGAAAGAGAGAGCAAGAGGAGAGTGATGAGGAAGGAGGATCGATGGAAGATGGGGGCAGGGATTGCACCTTAACGTAGAGGTTCTCCCTTGCCAACTTCTAAGTCTTAAATGAAAATATCCCCCTCCACAGCCAGACCACCATTGTGGAGGAGAAACTCATTCACAGGTGGCCTGAGGCCTGGATGAAGCCATGCCGATAGAAGGACCATAATGTCTGCTTGGAACATGGGTTGTACTGGTCTGTGATGAAACCAAAGACCTGATTTTTACCTGCATCAAATCTCATTCTCTCATTCAGAGTTAAAGTGAAGTCCTTGTTTTGCTCATATTCTGTCAGTGTAAAAAAGGGCAAAATTCTGAGGCAATGAGATTGAGATCTTCTTTATATCTTTATATACTTTGAATTTATATTTTACCTCCACTTGACCGCTGACGCCTGCCAAATGTGGATATGGGTGAGTAACCATGGAGTATGTAAGGTCAAAGGGTGGTGGATTAGGCATTGTCATTAAGTTGGCACAGGGTCTATAAGGGGCCCTGCAAATTAGTTGGCATAGACAATATGGTGGTCAGTCGGTTGGATGGAGGGGCATGGGCTGGAATGAAGATTGTAAGAAACCATTGGTGGTTGCTAGGAGGCTTAGACTGGTATGCGTTAAGATGGATAAAGTATAGGTAGTGGACGGGAATGAGGGTATAGAGGGGTGAGGATAAGATAGTCTGATATTTAGCAAAACAACTCTGATAACCACAGTAGGCCTGTTAACCAGCCTGCTTCAGCATCTGGTGGTTCCTCGGCTACCTGCAGTCTGTATCTGTCTATCCCACTTGTGCTTCCCTGAGCCAAAAATTGTGTCTTACGGACCACCCTTGCCTGCTGCAAGCTATTTCCCAACTTGAAGTCCCTACCTCAATTGTGAAAATCGGACCTATGTATTTCTGGGAGAATGTGGGCTGTCCTTGGAATTCTGATCATTACCCTCTCAAAAGCCTGAATGAAGAGTTAGCTTAAGATCCATTGAAGACCACAGCAAAATCCTAGAAACAGTCAGGGCCAATGAGGTTAATCCTGGAAGAGCTTGGTGTCCTCATTTAAAAGGGTGCTTTCCTCAGGATGTGACAAAACATTTTCTTAATCTTAAGGATATTAGAACCTCAGATTGGTGAGAACATGTGATCTATTCAAGCTTACAACAGTATATCAGGGTAAGCAACCACCTTGATCATACTTTCCCGTTTGTTCATTTGCCTACTTCATTGTGGGAGGACTTAAATGTCCAGGGATGTGCAGGATTAGCCATGGGAAATGCAGGCTTACAGAGATAGGGTGGGTCTAGGTGGAATGCTGTTTGGAGGGGCGGTGTGGACACAAAGGGCTGAATGACCTAAGGAAGAACTATCATTTAATAGTCTACCATGAGGGAATCGGATTCTAGAATTTCATTATGCCAGAATACTCCTGCTGATAGTAAAGATAAGTTAACCTGTAAAATTCTGACAGGACAAAAAATGGTAAACAGAGGAAGGATGTTCCCAGTGACTGGGGAGTCCAGAATCAGGATCACAGTTAATGGATATCAGGTACATCATTTAGGTCTGAGATGTGGAGAAATTTCTTCACCCAGAGAGTGGTGAGTCTGTGCAGTTCTTTGCCATTGAAAGCTATTGAGGTCAGAACATCTAATGTTTTCAAGAATGTGATAGTTATAGCTTTTAGGCCTAGAGGGACAGAAAGAAATGGTGGCTGAGTGGTTAGTACTACTGCCTTACAGCGCCAGCAATCTGGGTTCAATTCCAGCTTTGGGCAACTGCCTGTGCAGAGTTTGCACATTCTCCCCGTGTCTGCATGGGTTTCCTCTGGGTGCTCTGGTTTCCTCCCACAGTCCAAAGATGTGCAGGGTAGGTGGATTGGCTATGCTGTAGTGCCCAGGGATGTTTAGGTTAGGTAGGTCAGATATTGGAAATACAGCAGTAAGGGAATGAGTCTGGGTGGGATGCCCTTCAGAGGGGCAGTGTGGACATTTTGGGCCAAATGGCCTGTTTCAGCACTGTAGGGGTTCTATGATTCTATGAAAGTTCAAATAGGGTAATGAGTTGAATAATTAGCCATAATCAATGGTGGATCAGGTTCAAAGGGCTGAATGTTATACTGCTGTTCCTATTTTCTATGTAGCTATAGGGCAGTATGACTGACTGAAACAAGAGGCAGAATATTATGGATATAATGAATATAATGTACTACTACCACCAGCACCCCCAGCCCTGACCCCAACCACCCCAAAAAGAAAATGAGCAGCCAGATGACCAGCCTGGAAGAACTAACCATCACCGCTGTCCCCAGCCTACCAGCTCTGCATGGGGAAATAAACAAGGTCCAAGAGAGATTTCTGCCCTCATAGTCAGGTGGTCACACCCTCTGCTGCCAGACAGTTAGATTGGATGGCAGATGCAATAGACCCAGCAGTGCTAGAGCTCCGCAGTGGGCAATGCCAGCATTGCAGGCAAGTCAGACAGAATGCCTGATGGATTTTCACTTCATGTAAGCCTGGGGGCTTTAGAATGAGGTCCTTTTGCCAATTCTGGGAGGGATATGCGGGGTTGGTGTTTAAAGAATGTGCGGGTGGAAAGAAAGGAGAGCTGTGCTACCTTCTCAATTTGTGGCCCCAGTGGACAAGGAGCACTCTGCAATGTCAGCACCCACTTCCTCTTGCCATTATAGACACTTTAACAAAACAACCAAGAATCTCACTCCTGCCTGCCTGCCTATACCAAGCATATCCTAGCAAGGGCAATATGACATTGGAGTCAATTGAACTTTTAATCAGCTCAATCTAGCCTTTGTTATTTATTTACAGATTATGGTGGGTTACTGATTTTGAGACACAGCCAACCTCTGTACTAAGGGGGCAAGCTCAGGCATGTGTGGGAAGCTGGTGAGCCAGCCACTCTCTCTTTATTACATGGCTCCTGCCCAAAACTACCAAACAGGGGCATGTAATATCCAGCTCCATATTTGAAGAAAAATGCAACATTGTTTAATCTTCAAACAATTTAGAAATTTTGGTTGAAGCTTTAAAGAAAGAGCTTTGCTGAAATCAAAAATCTGTTGCTAATGAATCAGAAAATCAGGGATTGTTTACAGTGCAGAAGATGGCCGTTTAGCCCATCATGTCTGTACTGACTCTCTGAAAGAGGATTTTACTTTGTGCCATACCCCCAACTACTCCCTGTGACCCTGCACATTTTCAGGTAAATGTCTTATACTCTTGTTAGTGGTCTATTTGAACCTCCCTTCACCACACTTTCAGGCAGAACATTCTAGACCTTAACTCGTTGTGAAAGCATTTTTTTCAATTCACTTTTGCTTTATAAAATTAGTTTTAATTAAATCTGTGCCCTCACATTCTGTATTCTTTCACAAAGGGGAACAGCTTCTCTCTGTTCAGTCCAAATTCATCATAGTTTTGAATACCTACACCAAATCTCTTTTGGTTTTCTTTTCTCTACGAAAGACAGTCCTAGTTTCTCTAAAGTATCTTTTACTCAAGTTCTCTACGGCTGGAACCATTCTTGTGAATCTCCTCTGCACTCTCTTTCTGCTGTCATCACAGTCTTCCCAGAACTGGCGGCACAGGGGCTCAGTGGTTAGCACTGCTGCCTCACACTGCCAGGGACCCAGGGTTCGATTCCACCCTTGGGTGACTGTCTGTGTGGAGTTTTCACGTTCTCCCTGTGTCTGTGTGGGCTTCCTCCGGATGCTCCAGTTTCCTCCCACAGTCCAAAGATGTGCAGGCTCGGTGGATTGGCCATGCTAAATTGTCTGTAGTGTTCAGGCATGTGTAAATTAGAGGGATCGGTCTGGGTGGGATGCTCTGTGTGTTGATGTGGAATTGTTGGGCCGAAGGGCCTGTTTCCACACTGTAGGGATTCTATGAAAGAACTGGATCCAATTATCTAGCTGAGACAAAACTAATGACTTGTAAAAGTTCAATATGATTTCCTTGCTTCTGGACACTATGTGCTCTTATTATTCATTCATGGAGTGTGAGCATCACTGACAAGGCCAGCATTTAATGTCTGTCTGTACCTGCATTTGAGAAGGTAATGAGCTGCCTCCTTGAACTGCTGCAGTCCATGTGCTGTAGGTTGACCCACAATGCTTTCAGTGAGGAAGTTTTCAAATTTTGACCCAGTAACACTGTAGGAATCTACTTCTAGGTTTCGATGATAAGTGACTTGGAGGGGAATTTGCAGTTGGTGGTGTTCCCATATATCTGCTGCACTTGTTCTTTTAGATGACCACAAGACCATGAAAATAGGAACAGGAAAATGCCGTTGGGGCCCTCGGGTTTGTCCCACCATTCAATAGGATCAAGTTTCATAGAGAAAGAAAGACCAAAACAGATTTGATATAGGTATTCAAAACAATGGCTGATCTGACATTTCTCACACCCACTTTCCTGTCTTTTCTCTGTAACCCTTGATTCCCCTACTGATCATAGTTGTTGGTTTGAAAGGTGTTGTTTAAGGATCTTTGGTGAATTACTGCAGTGCATCTTGTAGATTGTACACATTGCTGCTCCTGTGCATTGGTGGTAGAAGAAATGCATTTTTGTGGATGTGCTGCAAATCAAGCAGGATGGTTTGTTCCTGGATGTTGTCAAGCTTCTTGAGTCTTGTTGGAGCTTCACCCATCTAGGCGAGTGAGGAATATTCCATCACACTCCTGACTTGTGCTTTGTAGATGGTGAACAGACTTTGTGGGGTCAGAAGGTGAAGTTATGAAAGACTCCAGTTATTATATCCTAGGATACTATATGCTTTACTAACCACTCTCACGACTTGTTCTGCCACCTTCAATAACCTATGAACACCAGGTCCCTCTGCTCCTGTTTACTCTTAGCTTTGGCTGTCAATGTTCTTCCTAACAAATTAATCACTTCACATTTCCGCGCATTGAACTTTGTCTCCCACCTGTCTCTCCATTCACTAACTTGTTTATGTTCTTTTGAACTTCAACACCGTTCTCCTAATAGTTCACAATGCTTCAATATGTTGTATTATTTACAAACTTTGAAATTGTGCCCTGTTCAATAAGAATTAGGTCATTAATATAAATCAAAAATAAGCAAAGGTTCTAAAACTGAGTCTGGGGTCTCCACTACAAATCTTTCTTCAGGCTGCAAAAGATCCATTCACTGATGCTCTTCGTTTCCTGTCACTCAACCAATTCCATATCCATGTTGATCTTACAACACTTGAGTGTAAATGATTCTAGACAAGTCTATGCCTGTAATGGAGCCAGCCTGATTTTCCTGCATTTGAAATAAAAGCACACAAGTTCTGCAAGGTTTCCACTTGATTTTCATTGTATGCTTTAGACAGGTAGCTCAATATATATTGAACATGAAAGCCCCCTATAAACATCAAAAGAACTTCAGATGCTGTAAATTAGGAATAAAACAAAGTTGCTGGAAAAGCTCAGCAGGTCTGGCAGCATTTGTGAAGGAGAAAACAGAGTTAATGTTTCAGGTCTGGTGACCCTTCCTCTAAGAAAGGGTCACGGGACCCGAAACGTTAACTATGAAAGGCCCCAATCTGCACAATTTTATTATTTAATATTTGAAAATGACTTTTGCCACAAAACATGGAGCTGACTTTATTTTTACATGCAATCCCTCAGAATTAATCTTTAGTTAGGGCTGAAGTTTAAGTTGGCAGCAACAAACTGAGTAATAAGTTCCAAAATTTCACCTCCCTTTCAAAGAAATAATTTTCCTGGATTCCTATCTTCCCTGCTTACAAACTTCAAGGGATTTTCAACATTTTCAACTGGATTTCACAAAGTTGAGGTTAACTTGCTAAGAATGAAATCATTTCTAAATGTACCTTGTTGCATACAAATTTCAGTGATTCAACATTATTTTCATTTGATACATTTGTCGTTTTAGTTTAGTGTCAGCACAGAATGATTTTTAATCTCAAGAATTCTCCATTCCTTTGCTCCAAAAATGTAGATGTAGATTAAATTTGCAGGATAACTGCAGTTATGTTTTAATTACTGTACAACTGTCGCTTCGCCTTTAGATTTTAGCACTAATTCAAATGTATCATTTTCTACCATGTTAAGTGAAATAAACTGAAATTACATTGTGAGACAACAACTGAATGAAAGGAAATGATATTATATCCTTTATAAATGGAATTAAACATGATGTCTTTATTTCAGAGACCTGTGGAACACATTCTCTGTACATGAGAGCCATGTACCCCACCAAAACATTTCCAAATCACTACACTATTGTCACGGTAAGTTTTGTTTTTCAGCCTCAGTGACTTTCTGTTCATGTTCTATAAAATTTGTTGCTTCAGAAATGGAAAGGTGAGCATGATAATGAAGGCAAAGTAACAAGCCAGTGAGTTTTTGGATTATATCATCAGCTGTCATCAAGGCCTGAAATTAATGAGGCTTTCACTCAGCTATACTTAAACATGTTCTACTTCAGTAAAACCTTTTCCTCAGATTTATCTCTTCCCAATTTCTACACTTTAGGGGATCTCCTCAAAATTTCTCAGAATTCACAGCTGGTCTGGGTTTGCTTGGATGATAAAAATGACAAACAGATGTTGCATTGTGCAACAGCACCTTGGAGGACTCAACAGTGCTTCTCTGTGAGCTGCGGCACTTTCACAAAGTTTTGGCAAATTTTGTAACACCAAAAGCAGGAAATGACTGATCTGTCTTTTTATAAACTATTTTAGGATTGTTTTGCATTTATAAGAAAGTGTGCTGTTTGAAGAGATGGTAGAAGCAACCCACATTAAATAGAGATATTGACAGATTTCTATTATGGCATTGTACTGAAAATATTCACTGAAACACATGAATTGGCTATTTATTTTCCATTACATTTAGCACAAAACTCCTGAGATTTAAGAACATTTCTGAAGTAGGGAAATAGTCTTCAAGATCAACTTTACAAATGTGAACTTTGTGGATCCTTCCACATGAGGATTCAAGTGATACTTAGTATGAAGGAAGATGGTTGTGGTTATTGGAGGTTAATCATTTCTGTCGGAGAACATCCCTGCAGGAGCTCCTCAGGATAATGTTGTAGGGGCAACCATCTTTAACTGCTTTATCAGTGGCCTTTATTTAAAGGGAATGGAGTATAAAAATAGGGACAGACAAAAAAATTGCGGATGCTGGACTCTAAGGTAGACAAACAGGAGGCAGGAGGAACACAGCAGGCCACGCAGCATCTGGAGGAAAGGAGCAGTCAATGCTTCTGGTATTACCCTTCTTCAGGAAATAGGGAGGTTTTGCTAAGACTATACAAGGCACTAGTGAGCAAGAATATTGTGAACAGTTTTGAGTCCCTTATCTAAGAAAGACATACTGGTATTGGTGGCAGTCCAGAGGATGTTTACTAGGCTGATCATGGATATGCAGGGACTGTGTATTAGGAGAGATTACGTAGGTTGGGCCTGTACTAACTGGAGTTTAGAAGAATGAGGGGGAGACCTTCTTGAAACAAGTTGGTTGGGATGTTGACAGGGAAGGTTGTTCACACTTGTGGGAGAGTTTAGGACCAGGGGGCATAGTCTCAGAATAAGGAGTTGCCTGTTACAGATTGAAATGAGAAGGACTTTCTTCTCTCAGAGGGTAGTGACTGTGGTTTACCACAGAGGGCTGTTAAGCCTGGGATATTAAGTATATTCAGGGCTCAGATAAGATTTTGAATCAGTAAGAAGATAAAGGGTAATGGGAAAAAGGCAGGAAGGTTGAATTGAGGATTATTAATTCAGTTATGGTTTCATTGAAAAGTGGAGCAGGCTCGATGGGCTGATGGAAAACTATGTCTTATGGTCTTATGGACATTTCCTCTATCAGGGGATGAAAAGTGGAGATAATCACACAATATTCAGTATAATTTATGCCTCTTCATATACTGAAGCAATTCATGTCCATATGCAGCGAGACCTGGACTACATCCAGACTTGATCTGACAAGTGGCAAGTAATATTCACATTTCAGAAACATCAGCCAGCTACCATTTCCAAGACAGAATCTAGTCATCTCCACTTGACATTCTATGGCATTATCATCACCAAACTCCCTATTATATTCCTGAGGTTGCCATTGATCAAAAACTGAACTGGACCAGTCATCTTAATGCTTTGGCTACATCAGCAGATCAGAGGGTGGGAGATCTGCAGTAGGTAACCCACAGTAGATGATGCACATCCACCATCTACAATGAACAAGCGAGGAGTGTGAAGGAATATTCCCCACTTACTTGGAGAGTGCAGCTTGACACCAGACAATTGGCTTGATTGGTACCTCAGCTAATATCTTCAACATTCACTCCTTCTACAACTGACATACAGTGGTGTCAATGTGTACAAGGTGCACTGCAATAACTCATTAAGGCTTCTTTCCAAACCCCAAATCTCCACTATCAAAAAGGACAAGGGAAACAAATGTATCGGAAGACCACCATCTGCAAGTTCCTCTCTTTCTGACTTGGAACTATATAGCTGTTCCTTCACTGACCTTGGGTTAAAATCCTGGAACTCCACCCCTAACAGCACTGTGAGTATCCCTACACCAGAACGACTGCAGTTCAAGAAGGCAACTCACCACTACCGCCTCCAGGGTAATTAGAGATGTTCAATAAATGCTCACATTTCATGAATTAATATGTTTAAAAAATGTATTTGCTGAAATCATGGAGATGATTTCCTCATATGCTTCCTTGTTGAATAAGACTGCATTGGGAATGTATCTTTGTAAAATCTAACCTTAAAAATATTGGGCCAGATTTTCTGAGAAATGATGGTCACCAACAGATTGCCATTCTACTCTCTTTTGTTTTATCCCATTAAGCTAGAACTTTGCATTTCTAGCAGGGAAATTCCAGTCACAGCTCCCTCAGAAGTGAGAAACATACCTTAAATCTGCCAACTTAGCATAGTGCAGGTTGGTTGAGTTTGGCAAGCCATGCCCCTTTTTCAATGCAATTGGATCGAGTAGCTAGGTTGTTAGCTCTTGGCAGGAAAGCGGGTGTTGGGTCCTACAGTGGATTTCGGGTCTGGGTTAAGTGAGGGTGGGTGAGTGTGGTGGTATTGGGGCTGGTGGTGGGCATGTTGGGTTGGGTCAGGTCTAGGATGGGATTAGGCACCTCAGGAGGGGCATTGGGGGAGAGGTGAGGTGTGGTTGGGGCTATTATCCAATAGTTACCCAGGATTTAGTCTAGGTATTTAGTTCCTGGGTAACTGCTAATGTAATTGCCATAGAACCCTCTAAATTTCAAGATTTAAATAGATAATTTCAAGGTTTGGGGAATTGTCCATCAGAATTTTTTATTTCTTCTCAGTTTCTGCTATTGATTCTACAGGGTCTTGATTCATAATTCCCACCCACGCTGCAAAGATGACTGTCCATCAGAAAATCGGGGCAAAAGATAAATAACTACTCCATGAAAAATTGACATTGTTTATGCCCAAAGTTTCTAGCATCCTACAGTACAAAGCAAAATTAGGGAGTAAAAAGCCATTGCATTGGTTAGGGGGAGCTGAAGTGGGATCATTAGAGTGGACGTGGTGGGGGAATACTGGAAATTAGTCTGGATGGGAAAACAACGGATCTTGGCTCTTTAGAAACACTGGAAGAGTTTCCCTCTAGAGTCTGGGACAGGAAGGGGTTCCATAGAAATCCTGTAAGGTTACAAGGATCTTGAGCGACTAGGATGGCTTTTCCCACTGGAACATGGGAACATTGGAATTAGGACCAGGAGTAGGCAATTCAGCCCTTCGAACCGGCTCTGCCATTTAACATGATCATGGCTGACCTTATCCTGGTCTCAACTCCACTTTCGGGCCTGCTCCCCATATCCTTTTATCCTGCTTTCTAAAAGGAACACATCTATTTCTTTCTTGAATCGGTTGATTGATTCAGCCTCCACTGCACTCTGGAGCAGTGGATTCCACAGATTCATAACCCTCTGAGTGAAGTCATACCTCTTCATCTCAGTTTTGAACCTACTCCCTCTCACTCTATATCTGTGCCCTCTTGCTCGAGACTGTCCCACAGAGGGGAACATCTGATCAACATCCACATTAACAATCACCCTTGAGCATCTTATACACCTCAATCAGATCCCCCTCTCATTCTTATGAACTCCAGCGAGTACAAGCTACAAAGTTATTTAACTGCTTCTGGTAAAACAGCCCTTTCATCCCTGGAATCAACCTGGTGAATCTCCTCTGAACTGCCTCCAGTTCCATCACATCCTTCCTCAAGTAAGAGCTGAACACAATGCTCCAGATATAGCCTCACCAATGCCTTATATAATTGTAATAACTTCTTTACTTTTATAATCCAGTCCTTGTGCAATAAATCCCAGGATTTCACTTACCTTTTTTTATTATATGCTGCACACCCATTTTCTCTGAATCATGCACAAAGATGGCCAGATCTCTCTGCACTAATGCACTTTGAACATGCTTTCCATTTAAATAATAATTTGCTCTTTCCCCATTGGAATTGTCACAGCTACTACCTCCTTTTTTCGCAGACTGATCTGAAAACTGACAAGTTATTAGCAATCAGATCTGTGAATTTATGTAAGTCATCTTCACAGGGGTCTCCAGACCAGTGTCACGGGCAGGAAGACTCCTGAAAAATACTGGGAGCACAATATTTAAAAGTATCTATATGCAGCCTGTGTTGTTTAGACTTTTTGTTATAATTGCTCATAGCTGTCAGCATATGGCAGAAACTTTAATATGAAGCGATGAATTTAGTTAATGTGAAGTAAATTTTTTTTTTAGGGACTGTATTCGGAAACGCATGGCATTGTTGACAACAACATGTATGATGTTAATTTAGACTCATCCTTCTCTCTGTCTGGTGATGAGAAAAACAGTCCAGTGTGGTGGGGTGGACAGCCAGTGAGTATACTGTATACTAATTGTTTTGTTTAGTTAGAATTTAGCACATATCTCATTGGTTCTGCATATTTAGAAATACAATTATGAGGAATGGTATGGTAATGTTCTGTCTGAATGATCACTCCTAAGCATTGTGCGTGCATTGCTATGCAGCTATGAGGAATGAGCCACCAGAGGACAAATGCTCTAGTAGCAATCCCTTTAAGGTGCCTGCATGCAAGTGTCAATCTTAAAGGAACTGCACAGTGAAATTAAGGGAGAGGGGGAATCTTCTGAGTCTGTCCAGAGCATTTAGAATGTCAGGACATGGAACTTAATTATCCAAGAGGCTAAAATTCAGAGTTCCAATGTCAGGCTAATGTTGTGGTGGGATGTTCACAGAACCTTTCAAGTGTTGAACCTTTGTTCTGCTTTGTTCCAACTACCCCCTGCTCAGTTCCCAGGCTGGAACATCTGTATGGAGTTAAACTGGAAAATGTGCAGGTTGCACGTACATTTCTGAAACGTCAGTGAGCAACAGCGTTCAACTACTTCTGTGATGTACTGACCCTGTGCAATGCTGATTGACACTCCAAACCCATACATCTAATCTAAGGTCATGTTTCCCGAGATCGTGTTCACCCCAGGGCGTTAGGGATTAGGGGCCTCAGTGCTCCATGTACAGCTCCACAAGAGGCGTATGTAGTCACCTACCATGATCAGTACCTTCAAGGTTAATTATGAGGAACAGAGCCAATCAGAGTTGTTAACAGAATAAAAGAGACCACACTAATGTATTACATAGTGCTATATTTCTAATCAATGCTTGGTTCCACATTATATTGACCCCAACACACCTGAAATGATTTCAGGATTCTTTAGTCTTTCTGTTCCTGCTGCTATGTTTGGGTGCTACCTAGGCATCCTGAGTTGAACTTGAGGGAGCCTGCTGGCCAAACAAGCAGTTAACATTTGTGAATCACTTAAACTACCTGTGTTAACTGCACTTTAGTATTTAATCTGATTACTTCATTATCAAAGAGCAAGTCCAATGTTTACAAGAATAGTGCAACAAATAACTCAGCACAACATTTGTTACTAAATTAATCCATGATATGGTATCTGTGAGCAACAGTGTGCCACAAGGATCGGTGCTGGGTCCATTGCTTTTTGTCATTTATATATTGAATGTGAACATAAGAGGTATGGTTCGTAAGTTTGTAGATGACACCAAAATTAGTGTAGTGGACCGAGAAGATTACCTCAGAGCACAACAGGATCTTGAGCAGATGGGCCAATAAGCCTAAGAATGGCAGGTGGAGTTTAATTTAGATAAATGTGAGCTGCTGCATTTTGGAAAGGCAAATCAGGGCAGGATTTATACACTTAATGATAAGGTCCTGGGGAGTGTTGCTGAACAAAGAGACCTTCGATTGCAGGTTCTTAATTCCTTGAAAGTGGAGTCACAGGAGGATAGTGAGTAAGGTATTTGATATGCTTGCCTTTATTGGCCAGTGCATTGAGTGTGGGAGTTGGGAGGTCATCTTGGGGCTCTACAGGACATTGGTTAAGCCACTTTTGGAATATGCGTGCAATTCTGGTCTTCCTGCTATAGACAGGATGTTGTGAAACTTGAAAGGGTTCAAAAACGATTTACAAGGATGTTGCTGGGGTTGAAGGGTTTGAGCTATAGGGAGAGGTTGAACAGGCTGGGCCTATTTTCCCTGGAGCATTGGAGGCTGTGGGGTGACTTTATTGAGGTTTATAAAATCGTCAGGGGCATGGATAGGGTAAATAGGCAAGGTCTTTTCCCCAGGTTGGGGGTCTCCAAAACTGGATGGCATAGGTCTAAGGTGAGAGGGGAAATATATAGAAGGGACCTAAGGGGCAACTTTGACTTCATGTTTGATGGCACCTGTATTGAAAGTCATGCTGCATGTGCTTGTTGTACACTGGGCTAATCTGCACCATCTCTACATGTCCACATTGAAGTATGCTTATCTGGAGAATGAGACAGGTTTGAGATTGCAGTGGATTAGCACTGTCACAGGCCATGCTAGTCCTCTGGTCTATTTAGCAGCTGAGACTATCAGACCAACAATTCTGATATAGTTTTTTGCTGATCCAGATTCCATGAAAACAGTTCCCACATTGATGCAGGGTGGTGTTCTGGAGTTAGGATTAAGTGATGACTCATTTTGTAATGTCATCTGCAATGACTGATAAAGTTCAATGTCACAGCATGTGAAGACAATTTTAAAGGGCCTTCTAAGGACACACATTGCACAGTTCATCAGGATGTCTGCTCAGATTCTTTTACTTCTTTTAGAAGTAGCTGGTTCTGCCAGGCTTGGTAATTTTGTGAATTTTGTGCTTCGTCAAAGTAAGCAATCATACATACTTTGGTAAATTAGCACTATTTTTTTTTTTCTCTGATGAAGGGTTTAGGCCCGAAACGTCGAGTCTTCCTGCTCCTATGATGCTGCTTGACCTGCTGTGTTCATCCAGCCCCATGCTTGTTATGTCAAATATGTAGTTGGTCCCTCACTTGCTTACAGTCAGGTTTTCTTCCCCTTCATTTTTAACTGCCATTTTGTAATCCTTTAGCCCACCAGCATTGACAAACACTGCTAATTGACTCAACTGTACAGGAGACAGAGTGTTTAGAGGCATGGTGCAAAGACAATGTAGTGATTGTAACAAGGTCAGCCAGATGGACCTCATCGGTCATGGCTCAGTGGTTAGCACTGCAGCCTCACAGCACCAGTGACCCAGGTTCGATTCCACCCTTAGACGACTGTCTGTGTGGAGTTTGCACATTCTCCCTGTGTCTGCATGGGTTTCCTCAGGGTGCTCCGGTTTCCTCCCACAGTCCAAAGATGTGCAGGCTAGGTGGATTGGCCATGTTAAATTGCCCGTAGTGTTCAGAGATGTGTAGGTTGGGTGGGTTATAGGGGGATGGGTTTGGGGGGGATGCTCTGAGGGTTGGTGTGGACTTGTTGGACCGGAGATCCTGTTACCACACTGTAGGGATTCTATGATTCTATAGAATATGAGTTCCCTGATCGGAGCTTTTAATCTTGTGCAACCAGAGAGCCCTGGCTGACATTGTCACATGCTCAAATGAGTACAGTGAAAAGTTTACAAGTCATCACTTAAGGTGTCACCTTCTTCAGTACCAGTTCCTAGGAAAAAATTTAAAATATAAAGAAACTAAGAAGTCCAGCATTACAGATCATGGGAATAAATTAGAAAATAGAGAAATAAAAGGTTAAGAACAAAATCTCTTCCAACCCAGTCCACACTAGCACCAAGCCTCTAGTCTGCACTAGGCTTCCCCTCGACGCTCTTGAGGCCAGGAGATGGGTCTGGAATCACCTCGAGGCTGGTAGTCCATGCTGATGCCACATTGGGCCAAATGTCCACCACTGGCTATTAAAAGGCTGCTATGCTGAGCTCAATGACTGCCATGGTAGGTCACGAGTCAGCCACGTCAGGCCAAGAGACTGCTACAGGCAGCCGAGAGGGCACCTCACCGGGTCCACGCTGAGGCCATGAGTCCAAGTCTTCACTGAGGCTGGAAGTCTGAAACTGCGCAGAGGCCAAGAGTTCACGAATAAAAAACAGAAAAAGAAACGGATGGAGCAGGTGGGCTCCAGCTGAAGCGTCCTACTCTGCCGCCATCTTGGAATGATGGGATGCTGGCCTCTATAGAATTATTTCACAACAATCTCTCCGTCAATGTCAGCAAAACAAAGGATTTGGTTATTGACTTCAGGAAGTGGAGTGGATGGCACATCCCGGTCTGCATCAATGGTGATGAGCTGGAGATGGTCAAGAGCTTCAGGTTCTTGGGAGAGACAATCACCAACAATCTGTCCTGGCCCATCCTTGTTGACACTAGTGTCAAGAAAGCACAACAACACCTCTACTTCCTCAAGAAGCTAAAGAAATTCAGTGTGTGCACAAAGACTCTTATAAACTTTTATAGATGCACAATAGAAAGCATCCTATCTGGATGTATCATAACTTGGTATGACAATTGCTTTTCCCAAGTCTGTAAGAAACTACAGAGAGTTGTGAACACAGCCCTGTCCATCACACAAAGCCGTCTCCCATCCATTGGCTCCATCTATCCTTCTTGCTACCATAGGAAAGCAACCAACACAATCAAAGAACCCCCCCCCCCAACCCAGTTATACTGTCTTCACCCTTCTTTTGTAAGGGCAGAAGATATAAAAGTTTAAACACATGCACGAACAGATTCAAGAACAGCTTCTTCCCCACTTTTATCAGACTTTTAAATGGACATCTTTAATGTTAATGTTGATCCCTCTCAGCACCTACTCGGCAGCTGTAACATTGTATTCTGCACTCTGTTCTATTACCATGATGCATTTATATATTGCGATCTGCCTGTAAAACATGTGAAGTAACACTTTTCACTGTACCTTGGTACATGTGACAGTAGTAAATCAAATCAAATCAAGTCAAGATCAAAAAAAGCTGTTTATAGTTTTGTCATCTCATTGTGTGGAAGTTGCCCATTTTAATCAGTGTTTTGTCAAGTTAAATTCATGGTGTCAAGTCTGCTGTGGCTGAGAGGAGTTTTTCTTGTGTAATTGTTCACTCTTCACTTCAATAATTATGCAGCCAGGTTTCTGAATGCCTTTTCTGGGAAATCAGGCAACTGGTAAACTGGAAGTGCTCACCACTAATGGGCACCTATTGTGCTTTCAGTCCTTGGGCAACTTATTTAAAGCCGAGCTGCACACCACATCACGTGCTGTGAATCAGGTTTTGCCCTTCATATGGTGAAGCTGAAGCGTCAACATTCAACCCAAAGCATAGAGAAGAGAAGGTTTGCACCCTGCTTTGTGGGTGGGGAGCTAGAGGTGTTGGTGGACAGTATAATGGAGAGAAGGACAGTTCATTTCCCAGCTGACTACTACAGGAACCCATACTATTAGACCCCAACCAACCTGCGCACAAATTGCAGCCTGGGCCAGTGCTTCGTCCTGACTGAAGTAAGTGGACTATCTTCCCTTTGCTGCCTCATGCTCACGTAGCCACCATTCACACTAACTCTGCCACTACACATACCTCTCACCAAGGTTCATGGATTACACCATTCAGTATTGCATGCAGCATGGCTATTCAATGGCTCTCACTCATCACATCCTCCCAAACTACTAAGCCTTCCCATCCTCTGCACTTCCAACCCACTCACAGGGACCCCCCATCACTTCTCTTGCTCTCGCGTCACCACTGACTGCTCTTCTATCTATTTCTACTATATTCAGTCCTTATCCCTGTTTAATTGGAGGAAAATGTGTACTACTCCTTTGAATCTAATTCCACAGCATCCTGTCTGAACTACCTGTAATCCCCAGACTGGTTGTACTTGATCTTCAGGACACAGCTTGGTCTGATTCATGGACTCTGACTATAGAGATTGTAATGAGGTCAGCCAGATGGACCTCTTAGAATATGAGTTCCCTAATTGGAGGTGTTAACCTGGTCCAATCAGGGAGATCTGGCTGACATAAAGGGATCAATGTAAGGGATATGGGAATGCCTGACTCAGCAAGAAGCAGTACTATTGTCAAAGGCTATGCATTTGTCAATAATGGGTGATTGGTGCTGAGATGCCGGCCTCTGAAGAGTTATTTCACTGATAAGACCAAATGTTTGATTAACTTTGGCCCTGCACTAGAATAGGGCAATATCCCTTGACTGAATGTAATCCCCTTTTACCCAACTAAGCATTGGTCCCCTCTACACATTGCCATTTGCTTGAAGCACATGCAGTGCGTTTACCGTGTAAACTGCAGAGTACATGCTGTCTGACTGATAGATTGACCTTTCAGTGCCTTCCCACCATTATCGGATGCTTGCCTCTCCAGCTGCATGAAAAATGCAATTCAAGCCACAGAAGCTGGCAGCTCAGTAGTAAGTGAGTACGTGGTGAGTGTGTGCTACTTTCTTCTGGCCTCGGTCTGAAGTGAAAATACAAGGGACATACCCAAATAAATATGCGAAATTCAATAAGAAAGTTTTTCAGTATATGCAAATAAGATAGAAAATCATGAAACAATTTGCTTGGAAGATTATGAAATAAGCATGGTTGTACAATAATGTCAGGAATGAATATTTGATACCCAGAAATCTATTTTTAATGCAAATGCAAATGGAGTGGGTATTAGGACTGGATTGGTGCCAAGTCAAGGCAATTTGAGAACCCTTTAAAAGTGCATAGGACCAACTGCAGTTTTCCCATTCCACTCCCATTTACTGAAGTTTTTGCCAGCGTGGAACAGGGATGCATTAGCCTCCTTGCATGCACCACACTTGCCCTTCCCAGTTCCATTGCTGGGGTGGGTAGTTCTAAGAAGGGGCTATATCTACATTGCCCATGCTAAAAATAGTTGACAATATTTATACTAAACATTCCATAAGAACAAAAGAAATACGAGCAGGAGCAGTATGATGTATGCAGAAGTAAGGAGTTGTAAAGTATTAAGAGTGCTAAGAAAGCAAGCTAAGAGCCATAGGAGACATCCTGTGCAAATATATGAAAAATATGTGTATTCATGCTAGCAAAATGGCCAGAAGTAGTATTAAGTGTCATAGATACAATTGAAGAAAGGCTGAAATAATGTGTTTTTGTTGGTCTGAGAGCACAAATATGATGAATTTAGTTCAATTGGCCTGTATTCACTCGAGTTTAGAAGGATGAGAGCGGATCTGACTGAAACATATAAAATTCTGGCAGGAATGGACAGGCTGAAAGCAGAGAGAATGTTTTCCTCGGTTGAAGAGTCTAGAACCATATTCACAGGCTTAGGATAGAGTGTAGGTTATTTAGGACTGAGGTACAGGATAAGGGATAGTAAACCTGTGTAATTCTCTACCATATAAAGTTGCGGAGACAAGTCACTGAATGTATTCAAGAAAGAGATAGATACATTTTTAGATATTAAAGGTATCAAGGAGTATGGGAGAAAGCAGGAATGTGACCTTGAGATAGAGGGTCAGCAAAGTCTATATTGAATGGCAGGTAAGGCTCAAAGGACCGAATGGCCTATTCCTGCTCCGAGTTTCCATGTCTATGTGGTGATACGAGTGGCTTGCCAATGACTATTTGCATGGACAAAGAGTCAAGGAGGCTAGTGCCATGGGGCATACAAGTTATTCACACAATGTCATTTTGGCAAGATTAACATCAGTTCTTAAAGATTTAGGGCCTGTTTAATCAATCACCAATAATCAGACCATTGCTGGGGCAAATTAGAGAGTTTTACTTTTTCTTTGCCTTGCTGTGTCTGGCCTGGGTGTGGTTGAAGCTGACACTGTGGACAAAGGTAGCAAAAAAATGCAAAGGTGGGAGGGCAATCTCCCAATGACCTTCATCACTAAGCTCTCTTATTATAATAATGTTCATATGAATCACTGGTTGCATAAATGTGACTTAAATGTACTTTTGTTCTTTACCTAGTTATGGCTGACAGCTATGTACCAAGGCCTAAAAGCAGGTACTTTCTTCTGGCCTGGATCTGAAGTGAAAATAAATGGAACGTACCCAAATAAATATATGAAATTCAATAAGTAAGTTTTGTAGTATATGCAAATAATATGAAATAATCATGAAGTAATTTGCTTGGAAGATTATGAAATAAGCATAGTTGTGCACAATGGTAGGAATGGATACTTGAAACCCAGAAATCTATTTTTAATGCAATGGCAAATGGAGTATTAGGACTGGATTTAGGCCAATTTGGAACCCTTTAAAAAATGTGCATCAGACCAACTCCGATTTTCCCACTCCTTTCCTAATACCTGCAGTTTTTGTCTATATAGAATATGGATTCATTAGCGTACTTGCCTGCACCACTCCAGTCACTTCACCTGACAAAAGAGCAGTGCTGTGAAAGCTTGTGATTTTAAATCAACCTCTTGGGCTATAACTTGATATTGTATGATTTCTGAAATTGCTGGGGTGGGTAGATCCATCAAAAGGCCATAGTTACATTTCCTCTTGCTAAAAATAATTGTAAATATTTCTATTAAACATTCCATATGAACGAAAGAAAGAGGAGCAGGCTAATCAACGCTTTGGGCCCATTCCACCATTTGATGAAATCATGGCTGACTTCAACTTCAACACCATTTTCCAGCACTATCACTAAATCCCTTGTTGTTTTTAAAATGTGTACGCTCACTGATTTCACTCTGGAACATACCCAACAACAGAGTCTCCACAATGCTTGGGACAGAGAATTCCAAAGATTTAACATCTTCAGAGTCAAGAAATTCCTTTTCATCCCGGTCCTTGCCTGCCCCTCATTCTGAGACTGTGTTCCTTTGCTCCGGACATTCCAACTGTGGGAAACAGACTTCCTGCATTAATTCTTTTGATCCCTGTAAGAATTTTGTATGTACAAAGGTGCAATGTGTTTAATCATTCCTCATTGAACAATTGTTCTATCCCATTAAGTCATTGTGTAAATACATATGGATACTAAGCCGTGGATCAGTTCCATGGCCAATTTTTCCAGATGGTTTAACTTTAACTTTTAACTAAACCCTCTTTAAACATGCAATGTGAAATTTGGAGTGTTTAGACAGTTTTCATGAAATTGTTATAATTAGACCTTTCTAATTCTCTTGGATAATTGTTGTCCAAATTTAGTTCAAATCTGCTGAGTTACATTGAATGAAAACTAATACCGGGCATTCTTGATTGAAGGATTATGTTGGATCATGTCTCATGGTGAATGTGTCATTGTACTTTTAAGAGACAAGCACATGGTATCATTACTGCATCATTGTATGCAACCTGGGGTATAAGGATCTAACATTCCATCTTACCTTGGGATCATTTGAAGCATGACAACCTATTGAAGGCATATTGTTTCTGGTGGCAAACTAATGTCTGTGTGTGCCTGTGAATGGAATATTTGTATATGATAGTCAGCTGTAAGAAATGTTAGTTTCTCAGGACCATGATAACCACTCCAATTTCTTATGTTATTGGATAAACGTATTGGTAAAACATCCTGCTGAAGACATTGGAACTTTGGGAAGATATCCTTTTATTCCAGAGGGTGATGGGAGTCTGGAAATTGGATGTAAACCTGCTGAGGCATCAGGGTCTTACCTGCCTCTTCCAGGTGCCCTAACTTTCTTGCCAAAATGGCAATGGCAAGGCCACTGGTGGGTTTTTCCCCGGAATCAAGACCCTTAGAGGTCATCAAATGGCTGGCACCTATTGTGCTCAGCGGCACCACTGACCCCTGTGGATAAAGTTAGAAGGAGATTGTAGATGACCCTAGACAAAGATAAATCATGTTAGGTGGAGGAGGAGTTATTTCTTGAGTTTGGCCTGAGGTAGAGTTTGGGGCAAGTGAGGCTGGAATCAAGGGCATATGGTTGGCTCCCAGCAGAAAGTCTCCTGCTTCATGCCCAGTGCCTCAATCAGGCGTTAATTGTCTCTGATTGAGGAAACCCCACATCCTGATGTGACAAGTGGCAGTTTGACCTGCCGTGCAAACTGCATGGTAACAGGCTCATTCGCAGCAAGGTTTTTTCCAGCGATGATGGGTGAAGCTCTTAAGGTTTCTTTAATTGATCATTTAGGAGCCTCAACTGGTGACAAGTGGAAGTGTAAAGCATGGGCTTTCCCATCCTGAATTCAATTCAGGTGGCAGCAGGGAGCTCGCCGTGCACCTTGGGTCCATTTGCCTTTGCCCTAATTGAGGCCCTAACATGGCCAATTATCCAGGATGATTGGCGGAATTTTGGGTGGACACTGTGTCCCCAGCATTCAGCCTATATAGCGGTCCTTTGCCCATATATTTTGTCAATGGTCCCACAGGCACCACCACTCAGACAGTGTCCTACTAATTGCCTGCCTCTCTGTTTGTCAACCTATTAAAGATGGCAGGCAAGTTCTTGAGAGCCTCAGTGAAGTCAGCCTCCAACAACCACAACAAAAAGGTGCCCTTTGCTTATGCAGAACCATCAAATTAAGAGGGCCAGAGTCAATAAGGCCATCACAGTAAAGGAACAGACCTCGACATGGATTGTGATGGTTGCAGTCTTTCATCCTTGCAACCCTCTCATTGGGCATGAAGTCTCGGGTTGTAATGGCTGCCACGTTGTTGCTGTGAGGCCTCCTCAACTGAGCTGGTGTCATCTGCATAGAGTAACAATCCACCCCAATGGTGGGAAAATACGGCCGTTGTCACAAAATGGCTCCCTTGTGACACGTTAATTACACCAATTGACTGCCTGCCTCCGTGAAGTTCATGTTCCCTGTCCAGCACTGGGCAAATCCCCTAGTGCTGTCTCAAAGTCATTCCCCTTTTATTCACAATCATCGGCCTGCATTCAATCCCATTTCCGAGGGGCGGGGAAAAGTCATCCCAATCTTTGTTTCAGCACTCTATTAGACATCTCATAAGTGGTAAAATGATGATGTAGTGATAATGTCACTTCATTAGTAATCCAGAAGCCCAGGTTTATGACGTTGAAATGCAAATCTCAATTCCATGATGGCAGCTGGTGGAATTTAAATTCAAGTAGTAAACCTGGAATGTAAAGCTAGTCTCCATAATGATGACCATTACAAGTGTCCTCGATTGTTGTAAAATCTATCTGGTTCACTAATATCCTTCCGTCTGAAATAGTTTGACAAGTCACTTAATTCAAGGACAATTATAACACTCACATTCCATGAACAAATTTTAAAAATTTAAAATGCACCACTGCATGAAAGGAAAACAAAACATCCAATCTTTCAGTGTGTAATTATTTGTATGAAAATCAAGTAGGCATTGTTACCATGTAATTAAGATAATGAAACCTAGCTGCTGGGATTTATCACTTGATAACAAGTAGCAGTGGCATTATTTACCTATAAGCTGTAATGAATGCTGACAGATTCATCACTTTCTCCTCCCTCTAATGCTGGTTTAGGCAGATTACAGACTTTGTGGTGGATGGGGTGGAGGTTAGGTCATGCTTGTGATGTTGCCAAATTTTTCCGTCTTTCAATGTACTTGGAATTAAAAACATTCAAAGTTTTGTTTATTTTATTTTGTAACCAAGATATTACAACGTGTCACCACTATTAGCCAGGAACAGATTTACTTCCCTCAGCAACTGACAATGATCACCCAAAACATAGTCACTACTTATACATAGAAATATTGGTACATGCAGGGCACATGTGAAAAATATATACTTTTTATAAAATGGATGGAAGATTTCTAGTTGTTCTGGCAAACTACTGCTGTATGTCTAAAGCAAATTCCAGGGAATTCAATTCAATCATAAACTTCTAAATTAGTTTAAAGAGTTGATAGACAAAGGAGTCAAGGTTTATACAGGGATAGACAGAAAAGTGAAGTTGAGGCCACAACCGGATCAGACATGATCTTATTTGAATATAATACCAAGATAGAAGAGCTGAATTGCCTATTGCTGATCCTAAATCCTACATTCCATGCCATGCAGTAAAACATATTTGTTGAAAATTCTTTTATCTGCTATTTGAACAAATATCTGATTACGGTAAATAATTTGAAATCTGCGATAAAATGGTGGACAGTGGAATGTTATTTAAAGATCAATTAATATTTTAGTTACCTCATTGTTTTTGACCCAGATTAATAGGATTTTGACACAATATTAATGGGCATAAAGCTAAATGGTTTCATGATCAAATTATGTGTTCTGTCTGAATTATATTGCCACACCCATGTTGCAAATCTAGATGATTGTAACTTCTACTTAATTATGTTTGAAAGAACCTAGTTAATTGTAACCAATGCGTCAAAAATAACTGATGTAATCTTTTTATCTCGAGTGCATTTACTATCTCTCCCTTTTGTCTGCAACTGTTTATATATTTTTCAGATCAATTCCATTTGAAAAAAGGGTATTTACTGTCCTGAAATGGCTCAGCTTACCTGAGTCAGAGAGGTAATAACTTTTGGTTATTATCATACTAACTGGTCATTAGTAATCAGTCTGTTTGCAGAATTTAAATAAAAAGTCTGTCCATCTACTGTCTGTCAATCAAGAGCAACTTCATTAAGCAGATTCGTCTGCTTCACAGTTGGCTTTGATGTCCCATTTCCTGGTTTCTCTGTTCAATTGCTTGGCACTTGTACCCAAGGCCATAAGTCAATAGCTCTTATTCCTTGTGCTCGAAAATTGCTCCTCAGCCTCTGTTCCAAGCTATTGACCTTTGTGTCCTGCCTCATGGTCTCCACACATTTTTCAAACCATTCTACATTGCACACTGGCCTTCCGCTTTCTCTCCAGGCCCTGCTGTACTCTGATATCTCTGTTTCCTCTTCAACCCAGATTCTAGCTCTCCTAATCCTTCCTCCAGTCCCACATTTCCCACTGATTCCTCAGTTCCTCAAGCTTTAACCCTCCATCTGTGTCTGTGTTATTGAGAATCTGTTTCACTGCTGCGGCCAAATGATAGTTTGTGTCCCACATTTGTCTTAATATCTCCATAGGAGAGAAAAGGAAAGAAAAGAAAAAAATCAAATAGAAGGGAGATGGGAGAATGTAGAAAGGGCTGTTGAAAGTCAGAAATGTGTGAGGAAAACAACTGAAGAAAGGGAAATATATAGAGGAGAAGGAGGACCGAAAGAGGCAAGGGTAATAGAAAGAATTGGAGATTGACAGAGACAGATGCCACTGCATCTAAATGTAAGAGCTGTACACCACGAGAAAGTGAACACCTCAACAGAGATGGACAGAAAGATGCAGAATGTAGGAGCCAAACCGTGGAGGAGATAGTCGGAGTAAGGGACACAATTTGAGTTCATGTGATCAGTGATCATCAGTAATCAATCAGGTTTACAAAAATAGTTATTCACATTAGAAATGTATGTTAGCTGAAAATCTCAGCATTGCTATTCTAAGTGTTTGATTTTGTCAATCAGGCCAAACTTTTATACCCTATATTTTGAAGAACCAGATGGTGCTGGACATTCATTTGGACCTGTTAGTAGTGGAGTAAGTTAATTATTTATATTCTAATTAAGTTTTTAGTATGATTAATTTACATTTATTTTTCTTGAATATATAATTAGCTTGTACACACACATTATAGTTTTAAAATAATCAATTTGCCTCACTTGTTACCTTTCATAAAAAGTTACAATTGAAGGGTTTGATTTATGCCTTTGATATTGTTCGTTATAAAATGATATAGTGATAGAGTCCTACAACATGGAGACAAGCCCTTCGGCTCAAACTGATCCATGCTGACCAAAATGTCCATCCATGCTAACCGCATATCCCTGCACTTTGCCCTTATCCTTCTAAACCTTTCCTATCCAAGTATTCGTCCAAATGCCTTTTAAATGTTGTTAATGTGCCTGCCTCAACCACTTCTGCTGGTGGTTTATTCCGTATGCATACCACCCAACGTGTAAAAAAGTTGCCCCTAAGGCTTCCATGTATTCTTTCCCCTCTTACTTTAAACTGATGCCCTCTAGTCCTTGATTACCCAACCCTAGGAAAAAGACTGAGTGTATTCACCGTATTCATGCCTCTCATGGTCTTATGCACTTCAAAATGATCCCCCTTCAGTCTCTTACACTCTAAAGGAAAAAGTCCTGGCTTGTCAAACCTCTCCCTACAACTCAGTCCCTTGTGTCCTGGCAACATCCTTATAAATTTCTTCTGTACTCTTTCCAGTTTAATAACAACCTTCCTATTAGCAATGTGACCAAAACAGAAGACAATACTTCAAGTGTGGTCTGACCAACGTCCTGTACAACTGCAACATAACTTGCAAGCTTGTATACTCAACATCCTGACTGATGAAGGTCAGTGTGCCAAGAGCCTTCTTCACTGCCCTGTCTACCTGTGACTCCACTTTCAGAGAAACATGCACCTGATAACCAAGGTCCCTCTGTTCTACTACACTGCTTAAGGCCTTACCATTCACCATGGAACTATTACCTTGATTTGACTTTCCAAAATACAACACCTCACATTTATCTTTATTAAACTCGATCTGCCATTTCTCGGCCCACTTCCCCAGCTGATCAAGATCCTGCTGCAATTTCTGATAGCCTTCCTCATTGCCCACCTATTTCAGTGTTATCACAAACTTACTAATCATGCCTTGTATATTCTCATCCAAATCATTGATAAAGATAACGAACAGCAGTGGACCCAGCACTGACCCCTGAGGCACACCACTAGTCACAGGCCTTCAGTCCAACAAGCATCTTTCCACTATTACTCTTTGCTCCCTACCATCAAGCCAAATTGTGTATCCACATTTTAACATGTTATTTCTGGTGCTGATTCCTAGATAATACTGATGCATTTTGCTCCTGAATAGTTAGAGTCTTTATGCAATGGTTTTCTTATTGTCCTTCTTTTTCTGTACGTTTTTGTCTCATCAAATATTACATTTATGATTTTTATCCTACACAAGAATCTGTGGGCACACCAATATTAGTCCCATCCTCTATCTCTTTTCGGTTGAAGGTAAAGTATTTTAATTTACTACATCTCCTTGGATGTTAATTAAGTTTGCCTAATTCCCTTAAGTACTTTATTCTATCATCCCCAACATCCCATTTTTCTGGTGTGTCTTTTGACTATATATATAGTTTTCCCTTTCCCTCGCACTCAATGTGTCTCTTGTGATCCTTGTAAAATTGTCTATTCCCTTTAAAAGGCATCATATTTCAATACTTTGTAATTCAAAAATATTTCCCAAATAATAATTTGACTAAAATAAAAGCAAATACTGCAAATGTTGAAAATCTGAAAGAAAAACAGAAAATGGTTGAGAAACTAAACAGGCATGGTGATATCTGTGGAGAGAGGAATGTTAACAGTGAATAATTTTGACTGTTTTTTTGGTAGCTTAGTTTCTTTACGTTTATTCACTTTCTACTTTCAGTAAATCTCGGTCTTTATCTGATTACCTTCAGGTGTTATTTTCTAGGTTGGAATATTGTTCGCTGCAAGGGGAATGGATTATAAGTGTACAACATTTTTTGCTACAGCTGTACAGGGTGTTGGTGACACCACATCAGTAGTACTGTGCATAGGCTATATCTCCTTATTTAAAAAATTATATAATTTTATAAGCAGTTCAGGGAAGGTTGATTTGCCTAATTCCTGCAATGGGGTGGGTTGTCTTATGAGGAAAGGTTTGGGCCTTTATCTATTGAAGTTTTGAAAATAAAAGAGATACGATCTTGTTGAAACAAATAAAAACCTGTGGGGACTTGATAGGGTGAATGCTGAAAGAATGTTTCCCCTTTTGTTGTTTCTAGAATGAGGGAACATAGTTTAAAAATAAGATGAAAATAATATTTTTCTCCTGGAGAGTAGTTGTTCTGTGAAACTCATTTCTTCAGAGACTAGTGGGAGTTAAATATTTTTAAGGCTGAGATGGGTAGATTCTTGATGGTTGTGGTGAATCTTATACAATTAAAGGAATAAACATTGGAAATGTGTCAAACTCCTATTTTAGTGTACATTTGGCTTCAGTGCTGATAATGTTTTGCTCCAAAGTTGTATCACATATGCCAAACACTGGTCTAAATTTCTAATTTTGTATCAGTAACTAAAGCATCTGAAAATAGAGTTCTTTCATTATCTAAAACGGGAAACTTAAAAGAACACAAGGGCAGCATAGTGGCTCAGTGGCTAGCATTGCTGCCTCACAGTGCCAGGGATTGGGTTCAATCCCACCCTTGGGTGACTGTCTGTGTGGAGTTCACATATTCTCCCTGCATCTGGACAGGTTTTGTCCGGATGCTCCAGTTTCCTCCCACAATCCAAATGTATGCAGATTAGGTAGATTGGCCATGCTGAATTGCCCTTGTAGTGTCCAGGAATGCGCAGGCTAGGTGGATTAGTCATGTAAATGCACAGTGGCAGGGATAGGGTGTGGATGGGATGTTCTTTGGAGAGTTGCTTTGGACTTGATTGGCTGAATGGCCTGATTCCATACTGTAGGGATTCAATAATTCTAAGTAATTTTCTGTATTGTCCTAAATTTCTGACAATACTAAATCTGAGTATCCCATAGAACCATAGATAAGCTCAGTTAGAGACAGAGGCCATTCAGCGTAATGTATCTCTGCTGGCTGAATGAACTAGCTGTCCATTCTGATCCCGCTTACCAGCTCCTGGACTGTAGCCTTGCATGTACAGCGCTTTAAATGTAGATCCAGGTAGGACTGCATTCTCTAGGTTGTTGGATTGAATTGTCAAGAAGTAGTTGGTGTTCAAGTGTTACTTAATTATTGGTTCATGTCTCTTGTTATTTTGCAGGTGATTGAAGCATTACAGTCAGTTGATCAGATAATAGGAATGCTGATGGATGGACTCAAACAGAAAAACCTACACAAATGTGTTAACCTCGTTATTGTGGCTGATCATGGTATATCTTTTTAGTTGTTTGTCAAGAAACACTCAAAGTGCAAGATGTTAAAAAAAAACAAGCTTCTAAGGTTTTAGAGTAGATTTGTAGCTCGGGTCGTGGGTGTTGTGGTTAGTTGGCTCGCCGAGCTGGTTCGTTGTTCTGCAGATGTTTCATTACCCTGCTGGGTAACATCACCATTGCAGCCTCCGATGAAGTGTTGTTGTGTTTTCCTGCCTGCTATTTGAACTCTGGTGTCCATTGGGCTAGATTACCTCACTTCCAATTTCCCTTCACAGTGGCTTGTATATGGGGTTGAGCTCTGTGTGTTTATTGATGGCTTTCTTAGTGGAGTACCAGGCTTCTAGGAATTCCCATGCTTGACTCTGCTTTGCTTGTCCCAGGATCCTGGTGTTGTCCCAATCGGATTGGTGGTCCTTATCCATGTGGATAGAGATGACTGAGTATTGGTCGTGTCTTTTTGTTGCCAATAGGTGTTCGTGTACCCTTGTAGTTAATTTCCTTCCTGTTTGTCTAATGTAGTGTTTGTCACAGTCTCTGCAGGGAATCTCGTATATGACATTGGTCCTGTCGGTCTTTGGTTCGGGTGAGCAGTTGACAAAGGGTCGATGTGGGTTTGTGTACTACTCTGATGCCCAGTGGTCGTAGGAGTCTTGTGGTCAAGGTACCTCTTCTAGGTATTCAAAGACAATGGATACCTGAAAAATTGGGTCAGAAGATGCCCTTCACATAAACGACACCAGGAAGATATTACACGCCCCAACACACTCACCACGCTACCTTACATCAGGAACACTTTGGAACTGATCACAAGACTCTTACGACCACTGGGCATCAGAGTAGCACACAAACCCACATCAATCCTTCGTCAACTGCTCACCCGAACCAAAGACCCACAGGACCAATGTCGTATACAAGATTCCCTGCAAAGACTGTGACAAACACTACATTGGACAAACAGGAAGGAAATTAACCACAAGAATACATGAACATCAATTGGCAACAAAAAGACACGACCAATACTCAGTCATCTCTATCCATATGGATAAGGAGAATCACCAGTTCGATTGAGACAACACCAGGATCCTGGGACAAGCAAGGCAGAGACAAGTGTGGGAATTCCTAGAAGTCTGGTACTCCACAAAGAAAGCCATCAGCAAACACATAGAGCTAGACCCCATATACACTGCATTGCGAAGGAAAATGGAAAGTGAGGTAATCCAGCCGAATGGACACCAGAGCTCAAATAACAGATGGGAAAACACAACAACACTTCATCAGAGGCTGCACAGATGATGTTACCCAGCAGGGTAATGAAACGTCTGCGGAACAACAAACCAGCTCGGCTAGCCAACCAACTACAAAACAAAACAAGCTTGAAAAGAATTTAACACTGTGGTAATCGTGTAAATTTACCTGATAGGCACATCGCAACTGCAAGTTGTATGAGCCATACCAGGATGTACGATAAAACAGCACAGCAAAATAAATATAGTTGTGTTCACTTGACTGAAAAACTGATAAAGAAACAAAATATGTAAGAGTATACAATAAGATCTCAGCTGACCAGATGACCCCCTGACAGATGTCTTCAATATAAGCATTCAGCATCATGTTCTCTAAGAACTCAAAGTCTGCCTGTCTGATTTTGATAGTCTTTCAAAATTTTGCTTGTTGCAATAAAATGCAGCATACTTTAAAGTGGGTCCAGCAGAGAAACCCTGTCAGATGCAGACAGTATAATTTCATGGTCTGGAGAGTAATGGGCCACATCGGATTTTGTGGTCATATTGGTTTGAAAATTCTGCTGGATCTGCTTATCCCCTGAGCTGTGTTCCTGGACAAAGCTCTGTGCTAGATTTGCAAAGTTATAAATGTTTTCTAATTTATGGAACTATCATTAATCAAATATTTTGTTTCCATTGAGCTGTAGCTGGCATGGTGCTGTTCTTGTATGACAAATACCATGTGACTTTCGGAAATACTCAAATTCCCTGCTGGTAGATGATGGCCAGTTATCTGTGACCAACACTTCCAGGAGTCCGTGTATTGCAAAAGATGCAAGCACTTTCTCTATTGTCGTCCCTGTGTTTGATGAATGAATTCTATGCCCACCCCAGCCACTTTGAGTTGGAGCTCACAATGACTAAGAACATTGATCTTATGAAAGGACCTGCTAAAGCTGATTGATTAATTAAATGTAATTAAGTAATTATTAAATGTAAGCTATACCAATATTAACAAAAATGGTCTCAATAAGAATTTAAAATTAAAGAAGATCTAGTATTTACTTTCTGCACTAAATACAAATGCTTTTTTGAAGGGGTTAATGCATTTTCAAAACTTGAATGGTGTTACTTATCTTACAGCAGTTCTCCCTGAATTTCCTTCTCTTCCAGGAATGGAAAAGACCTACTGTGACCAAATTGAATATATGACTAAATATTTTGAAACTGTTGACAATTTATATGTGTACAGTGGTCCAGCTGCTCGCATTCGACCAAAAAATGTTCCCAAGGACTATTTGACATGCAAGTACCATTAATGTAAAATACAAAGGATCTGTTACAAATTATAGTTTGATTTACAACATAAACAATGATGTAAATACCACCAGAGTGACAGAACAGAAACAGTGATGTAAATACCACCAGCATGAGATGGGTAGAGCATTTAAAATTACAATTGCAAATACTCAAAGAAGATTAATACAAATTAGTTAAATTGATTTCCTATGTTATAAATTAACTGATAATTAACCTTTTTCTAAGATATTAACTAAAGTTTTTGCTCTGTGAAGAATGTCTCTGTAGTAGCTCTTCTGGTCTTGCCCACACTTTTGGTAGGAAATCAGCATAGCCTCCACAGAAAGAATGAAAGCAGATGAAAATAATACCATTTCTCTGAAGGTTCGTTAGGTTTCCTGTTGTGGTTATGAGGCAAGACAAGAAGAACACTGACAAAATTTCAGGATAACATTTATTATTTCCTTTTTTTTTGCATTTCCTTTTCTGCAGCTTTTTTTTTCCAGAGTTTTCATTGTTTTCCTTTTTTTCATTCAGCACCATGTCATGCTACCAACCAGAAGGATGGCTTCCCTCCTCCTAGATCTCTTAAATATTATTCCTATATGGCCATTACACTGGCTATCATGACAATCCTAGAGGGTACTTTCTAAGGTTCCCTTTCATCTGAAATATCTGGTCTGTAATTATTGACTTCCCACAACGGTGAGGCCAGTATTGAGAGAGCTCAGATGAGGAGATCAGTTTGCACCACACCACTCCATGACATTACCTACAGCTGCTGAAAACTGCTACCAATAGGCAAAAAAATGGTAGTGACTTATATGAGGTAATTATCATTTGGCTGTTTGGCTACTGAAAGCTAAACTCATAATGTAGAAATACAATGGAGTGCTCCTCCAATGATGTTTCTGGACCATGGACTACCTGGTGAACCAAACAAAGGGAGCCCGTTGTTTGATGAATGAGCTGATCCCAGAAGGAACCACAACTGACCTCATTGCTCCTGCTTTTTGAAATGGCAAATGTGTGAGGACTTCTCCTCTTGATCTATTTGCTACTATATTTTCAATGAGTAAACATTTGGTGTGCACTCCAATGCAGTGCCCACAAAAATTGCATATGGATATTTATAGCCTAGACTTGTACATATAATATGGTGTCCAGAATGTAGAAGTGGAGGCTAGCAAGCTCTTGGACTTAGACCCAGGATGTGATTGCACCTTCCCAAGGAGCAGGATTTTGGGGCCCCACCAGTTGGAGAATCAGTTGGGACCCCCTGTATGTTATGTTGGTCAGTCCTGCTAGAATAATAATTGGACACCACCATCAGGCTTCGCCTGGCAACTGAGGATCCCATCAGTGGATATCCTACTAACCAAAACAATACTGGCCAATCAGAGGCCAGCAGCTACTCATTGTCCACAATGCCAATGAAAGCAATGACTGCTCATGGTTCTACACCCACTAGAGGCCCAGAAATGTTGTGGGACCATTGTTGTGTGCGAGCTGGTGGATGTTACAAGGGAGAGGATGCCTCGAGGTTGGGTGAGGGGTGGTTGATGTTAGAGGCAAGGGTTGAGGATAGCTTTCAATATCCAAGCCACTCATCCCCAAATTTCTGAACTAGTACAGCATGCCTGTCAACGAGTACCCCCCAAACACCAACCCTGGAAATCTGCTGATTGTTGGTCAGCTGTTTAAGGTCATGAGAAAGCAGTAGAGCCCCCATTAAACCTCTGTGGCAGCACAAAATTGCAGTGGCCTTTTGCATAATGATGTCAACTAGTTCATTAATGAGGCTAATTGACATCACACTGACAGTGGGCAGGAAGCATGTCTTTCTGCCCTCCAACTTAATCAGGGTATGCTCTCCCACCATTAGTAGAGTGATGTGGGGCTATTCCCACGCTTGAATGAGTCCACTCACCATGGTTTCTTCTGTATTAACTCCAATCCAAGCAGTGGAGGACAAGGAAAAGATCAAACAAATGCACAGTAGCTCAGACCTCATTACCAGGTTTCTGTGGAATGACTGCATTGCTTTCTTTCTTTTTCAGTTGATTCAGAAGGAGTTGTTAAAAATCTTTCTGTAAGTAATGTAATAGAAAATAATTTTCACTTGCTGTGAAGTGTTGGCTTGTTCCAGCCATATTGTACTTAACTACAGCAATTAGTACAATTAATTTTCTTCTGATATTCCAGAATGAAGGTTTTTGCAATTAGAATAAAGAAGGTTGAAAGGATTAAAAATGCTGGAAGATTTTGAGAGGATAAGCTATAAAACTTTAACCTCAATATTAGGACCTTTACAATGAAGGGGAGAGTTTTGGGGCAGATTAAGATTTGTTGAATGGTAACATGGTGTTTTTAATAAATGCTGGATACTGCAAAATATCAGTGTCTCTCTCTTGAGAGGCTGGGCATTGCATTAACAAATTTTAATTCAGCTTCCACAGTACAATTGGGAGTCTCATTCCAATTTTATCATTGGAAGACCAATTTTGCAAGGCTTGGGCAACTTGGTGCTGAGATAAAGGAGAGATACGCTGGCTCTTTATTTTGCAACACTCCTTGTGGGCTAGGAGGAGGGAAACTGCTTTGCCTAAGCCCTCAAGGAAGTGTTTTGGCCTTCATCATCCATTCTCCTCCCACTCCATCCTCCTCCTTACCATAATTGTGATCTCCTCATCTGTAAACCGCACACGCTGGTTTGCCACACACTTACTATCAGTGAGAAGAAAATTAGAGAAGTACCTAGGGCTGGAAGGTGGTTACCACTGCTGCCTCACTGACCCAGGGACCCAGGTTCAATCCCAGCCTCAGATGACGTCTGTGTGGAGTTTGTACATTCTCCCTGTGCTAGTGTGGGTTTCCTCCAAGTGGTTTGGTTTTCTCCTGCCATCCAAAGATGTGCAGATTATGTGGATTGGCCATGTTAAATCGCCTGTTGTGTCCAGGGATGTGCAGGATAGGTGGATTAGCCATGAGAAATGAATGGTTAGAGGGAAGGTGTGAGTCTAGTTGGAATGCTGTTTGGAGAGTCAGTGTGGACTTGATGGGCCAAATGGCCTGCTTCCACACAGTAGGAATTCTATGAGAATTTTACTTGAAAACCTGGAATATAGAAAGATACAGTGAAGTGTGGGACAGTGAGATTGAGTAGGTTCCTCCAATTAAGGAGCTAGTATCAACATTGGCTTGATGAGCCAATGGTCCTGTTTTGTGATGTAATTTTCATGCTATTAAAAACAAGAGTATAGAGCTATTTAGTAAGTGTCAAATAGTTAAGGCCTACTGTTGTACTATGTGAAAAAATATGTTATTAACTAGTATTTTTCAAATGGTACACAATTTCCTCGCTTTTTTTTGGTAGACAGAAAGTGTTTTGAACTCATTTCTAAATCATCCAATTTAAGGACTTATGTGAAACAGGTCCTACAAATCTGGACAATTGATAGTCCAATATGGCTTGGAAATACACAATTGATTGCATTGGGATAGGTTTTTGGAAGGACATGGCTACTGAGAGTCAAGCAATTTACTGATGCTGCAAACCAATCTCCATTAGGAGGCTCCTGCCTGCAGTATTATTCTTCTGGGGAATTTTGGATGGGATGGGGTCAAAACAACTGTCTGTGGAGGCAATCCTGAAATGAGTGAGTGGTGGATGGATGCCAAAGCTGCAGAATAACCACCCCGCCCCACCCCCGCAACTCTGTTTATTGGAACATTGGCCATAATGATGGGTGTCAGGTTTCAAAAACTTCTTCACTTGCTCCACACCAACCCCTATGCTCTTATACTTGTTCATAACCCCTCTATGCCTCCCATTCCTTGTTCCCTCCAATCCCTTTCATATCCACATGCCAATTATATGCTCCATGCTTTCTCTATTTCTATCATTAAGCCATTGAGAAGTCTGGCAAATTTTTGAAATGATCTGGAAACTGACACAGTAAACAGAGACTTTTAAAAGATAACATGGAAAATAACTTCACACAACTTCTCAATTGACCACAGCCTTTCATATTAGCAACGTCAAAAGCTTTTTATTCACTTCAGACATCTTAATCTTGTATAAGTAAACACAGGCAGTGAAAATCTATTTGTAGAAACAATACATTATTGCAAATAATTTACTGTATGAATGGCATGCTACAAAAAATTGCTATGAAATTACAATTTGGGACCACATTGAAATGTTAACCTGCGTTTTCACCAAGTCATGATGACTTGGCATCCCTTTAAAACTAATGGGTGAGCCATAATTCCAGACTTCCAAACCACATTCCTGGGGTTTTCTGATTTTTCACCAGGTGTTTTTAAGGTGCCAGCTTTTAAAAATGCAAAATGAGGTTTGTCTGAAAGCCCAGATATCCATTAGACTTTTGAAATATTGAAACTCAGGAAATCGTTTGTGATTGACAGCTCTGACTCTTTGATCTCTGCTGTCAGTTGTAAAATGTGTCTATAAAAGATTGCGATTTGAAGTCCTTGCATTTACTGTTGTTGATACTTCAAAATTCTGTGTCATTGACAACTTTATTGCATGATAGTAAAATGACTTTTGTGAAAGGTGCGAATGAATGAATGTATTGTTACAGGATGTTTTTTCAAGTGTGATTAAGTGAGAGTGACTGCCCTTGACATCAGGGCTACACTTGACAGATTGTGATATCAAGGAGCCTTAGCAGAATTAACAGGGTCAATGGGAATTGGGGTGGAGAAATCTCTGCTGGTTGGAGTCAGGCCTAGAACAAAAGAAGATGGTTGCGGTTGTTGATCAGTCATCTCTCCTCCAGGAAGTCACCACAAGAGTTCCTCAGAATAGTGCCCTTGACCCAACCATCTTCAGCTGCCTCATCAATCTTTCTATCATAAGGTCAGAAATGGGTACAATGTTCAGCACCATCTGTAGCTCCTCAGATACTGAAGCAGTCCATCTCCAAATGCAAAAGACCTAGGCAATATCTAGGCTTGGGCTTATGAAGTGTGCTACACGAATGCCAGGTAATGACCATTCCAACAAGAGGGAATCTAACCTTTGGTCTTTGACATTCAATAGCTATACATTTCTAAATCCTCCCACTTTCAATATCTTAGGGATTACCATTGATCAGAAACTGAACTAGATTTGCCACATAAATACTGTGGCCACCAGAACAGACTAGGAAGAAGAAACTAGAAATCCTGCAGCAATTAACTCATCTTCTGATTCTGTACATCCTGTCCACCATCTACAAAGCACAAGTCAGGATTATGATGGATTACATCCCATTTGCCTGCATGAGTGCAGCTCCAGCAACACACAAGAAACTTGATACCATTCAGGACAAAGCAGCCTGATTGAATGGCACCATATCGAAAAACACTCACTTCCCTCCACGACCAATGTACAGTAGCAGCAGTGTGTACCATCTGCAAATGCATGTAAGCCTTAGACAGTATCTTCCAAACCCAGAGCCACTACCACCTAGAAGGACAAAGGCAACAGATACATGGGAACACCTGCAAGTTTCCCTTCAAGCCACTTGCAATCCACACTCAGAAGCATATTGTTCCTTCAGCGTTGCTGGGTCAAATTTTGGAATTCCCTCACAAATGGCATTGTCAATCTATCTACATCAAATGGAAGGTAGCAGTTCAAGAAGGTAGTTCACCATTACTTTACAAGGGCAAGCAGGAATAAACAAGAAATACTGGCCCAGCCAATGACTCCCACATCCTATCAATGAATGAAAAGAAACATAAACACATCCTATTACCACCATTTTATTCATTTTGTCTAAACATTGTACACTGGGCCAATGGACATGGCCATGCCACAGCTTGGCTTATGAGAAATGAGGTTGTTTCGGGACTGGGTGTATGGTATGGTGGGCATGGATGTAGCATGGGGACCATGTGGGCATAAGGGGTGAGAGCGATTGAGGTCCTTAACTTTTTCATTATAATTGGGTCAATCATACCAGCTGTAAATTGAGACAATTAAACATACTGTCTCAATACTTGGCAGCCCTTTAGCTATTTCCAAATTCTTTCCTAAGTTTACTACCCTGACTGCAGCCTTCACTGAACCCCTAAAATGAAGGTCATGTATGTGGGCATGTATTCCTGAGGCAGGCATGCAAACTGGGAGTTTTTCAGACTCCCCTTACCCACCATGAAGGCCGTTGATTTCAAAACTGTCAAGATTTCACAAGTGTTGTTATTAGAGATACCTATTTTATAGGTAAATGTAATGCTGGTTATTTTTCTTATATTTCTTCTGTGTTATTAAAATTTTAGTGCCGGTATCCTAACCAACACTTCATACCTTATATGGCCTATGACTTGCCAAAACGTTTCCACTTTGCCAACAACATTAGAATAGACAAGGAAGTCCATCTGTACTTGGACAAACAGTGGCTGGCGGGACGGTATGTCAGTTTTCTCATATTTTCTGATTCATAATCTATTCTCCTTGTTACATTTACATGCCACTTTGCATTGTCTGCTGATCTCCACCCTCTGTCTGATCGCCACTGTTCAGTTAGACAATATACAAACTAAAGAATTGTACAATTTAATTTCCTGTCTTCTAACTGTACCCATAAGGATTCTGTTTGAATGCAATCTATCTGTGCATTCTAGTGCTGTTATAGATTTCCTCACTACTAAACCCCCCCCACCCCCAACATTGAACTGTTTTATGTTCTGATTTCTTTCATTACATTTTGATGAGTAAGTCCTGGTGGGTATTTCCCAAACTATTTACTTTGTAAGTCTTTATTTATGCAAATGTCGGGACTTACTTGGGTTTTTTTAAAGTCTTCTAAAGTTTTAAACATTTAAAGAATTCATTCAAAAAAAAAAGCTAATTGTTAAATGTGAAGAGGTGGCAGTCGGTGGAGTAGTATGCTCCTCTTGTCAGATGTAGGAAACCAGGAAGCAGTCAAGTAACCATGGTGACTGTGCCTGCAAGAAAAGTGTGTCTGGCTGCAGCTCGACTCAGACCACATGGATCGGTTGGAGCAGCAGTTGGGCACACTGAGGAGCATCCAGATTGATTGATTGATTTGGCTTATTGTCACGTGTACCTAAGTATCGTGAAAAGCTTTGTTTGTGAGCAGTACAAGCAGATCATAGTAAGCAAGGACATACAGATCATAGGGTGAAGAAAACTTGGACAAAGTGAGCATACACAAGGCAAGATCAACATTATTTGAAGTTAGAGAGTCCATTCATCAGTCTAATAACAACAGGGAAGTAGCTGTTCTTGAACCTGTTGATGCGTGTCTTCAAGCTTCTGTATCTTCTGCCTGAAGGAAAAGGTTGTTGGAGACGATTACAGGGGTGGGAGGAGTCTTTGGTGGCAGCATTCCCATGGCAACGTGAATTGTAAATGGAGTCCATGGATGGAAGGCTGGCTTCCGTGATGGTTTGCAGTTTCTTACGGCTCTGGGCAGAGCAGTTGCCGTATCAGGCCATTATGCACCCAGACAGTATGCTTTCTATGGTGCTCTGTAAAAGTTGGTGAGGCAGAGAATGTGGTAGATAGTAGCTTCAGGCAGATGGTCACACTGCAGGTTCAGTCAGCTAGATGGGTGACCATCAGAGGGGTAGGCAGGTAATGCAGGAGTCTCCAGCGGCTTTCCATCTCTCAGACAACTTGGATACTGTTGGAAGGGGAGGATAGCGTCTCAGGGGGAAATAGCAGCAGCAGCCAGGTCTGTGGCACAACAAATGTCTCTGCTGTAAAGCAGAGCATGGCTAAGTTGAAGCAAGCAACTCTCTGCAACTCTCTAGTTAGGGGCATAGACCGACATTTCTGCAGCCATGAGCAAGACCCGAGGATGGTGTGTTGCCTCCCTGGTGTCAGGGTCAAGGACATCTTGGAGTGGTTGCAGAATTTCTCAGGGGGTTGCATGAGCAGCCAGAGGTCATTGTATACATTGGTACCAATGCCGTTGGTAGAAAAACAGATGAGGTCCTGCAGGGTAAATATAGGGAGTTAGGACAGAGGTTAAATAGTAGAACTTCAAGGGTAGTTATCTCTGGATTATTCCTGGTGTCATGTGCTTGTGAGAGTAAGAATAGGAGGATAGTGCATGTGAATGTGTGGCTGAGGTGCTGGGTCAGAGTGTAGGGATTCTGAATTTTGGCTCACTGGGATCTCAGGCAAATGGGACTACTTCAGCTTAGGAAAGCTGCAGGACAAGTTGGGGTTAAAGGCCTGTTTACGTGTAGTATACCTTTCTTTAATCTATGACTGCAAGCACAGACTTAAGTTGTAACAACTCTAGAACTAGTTCCTTGTCTTTAACAAGTTCCTGTTACACAACCCTACATGAATGCTGAATTAAATCCAGCATCACAATTGTATTTATATTCAACATAATATTCCAGTGACTGGCAGAACAGATTTTTCCACTGGCCAGACAAAATATTCCCTTCTTATTCCCTTCTTATCCCCTTCTGATTTTACTGGCCAACCTTTTAAACAAAGATCCTTTTTTAACTAAGTTGACACAGGAATCCTTGGAGTGAGCAGAAGAGAGAATTTGTGTGGACGTGATGTTGCCTTTGGTGGCACCAACTGTTGTATTCATGTAAATACATTCGGATGTCCCAGATCCTCTTGGTGATTTACTGAGAGTGCATGAGATGAAGCGGGTCGGCTGGTAGATGGTCAAGTCTTGCAAGTAGAAGGATCATAGATGGCAGGTGGTAGAGTAAGGTGTGTTCGGTGACAAGCAGGTCCAGTTGAATAGGAGGAAAAGTAGAGTATCAAGTGAGGGCTGAGGGGTCCTTGGAGGTTAATAATGTATTGTAGGAGTAGCGGATGCCTGTTGCTTCAGTAGTGACGTTAGATCAGGTGATGCTAGAAGGTCATGGTGGGTTTGGGTGTTGTCAGAAGGTCAGGGAGTGGTCATAGCACCATGGGCGTAATCTGGGAATCAGTGAAGGTTGGAGCAGAAGGGAGATGAGGGTAGGTCAGGTCATATCAGGAGCTGTGGACTTCAGTGTGTCAGTAACAGAGTTAGAGTTAGATGTTGTTGGAGGTTTGTGGAGGCCTAGGGCCGAGTTACCAGGGCCAGGGTGTCAGTTCTTTACTTATTCAGAAATTAGACATTGTGTATTTTGGGGACTGACACCACAACTATGATAAGGTCTGAGTGTTTCATATATATATTAGCTCACGTAACATGCAGCAAAGATAAGGTTCTTGTTTAGAGGGATGTCTTGACATTTATTGACAACATCATTTATTTACACTGTTGTAAGATCTCAGATTTAGAGAGTCTGGGTTCTGCGCTTACCAATGCACTACCTGACTGTAATGTGTTGGACACCATACTTCCCTCAGCAGTTTGTTTTAAACACTTGTATCAATACTAGCATTTAATCCTTATGATCCATCAAAGCTAACATCAATTTATAATAGATTGAAGACAAAATACCAACTTTTGATTAATATGGATCCAAAAGACACACTCCCCTGTTTATTAATTTCTCTTAGTTATATAGTTTCCATCACAATAACTGCACTCAAGCACTTATTGTAAACAGTGACCAGTAGAAATCTTAGAATGACTTGGACAACTTGTATGATCTGCCTCTATAGCGTGCTTAAAAACACTTTTCTCTGTATCTTGGCACATGTGACAACAATAAATCAAATTCAAACTCAGACTCAGCAGCATCAGAGGAGCAGGAAAGCTTGACGTTTCGGGCCTAGACCCTTCATCAGAAATGGGGGAGGGGAAGAGGGTTCTGAAATAAATAGGGAGAGAGGGGGAGGCGGATAGAAGATGGATAGAGGAGAGGATAGGTGGAGAGGAGACAGACAAGTCAAAGAGGCGGGGATGGAGCCCTATCTCCTCCCTACCTCCCCACCTACACTCACCTTTACTGGCTCCATCCCCGCCTCTTTGA
>JAHRHZ010000073.1:18079741-18092920 GCA_024137785.1 Ginglymostoma cirratum
GTCAAGCTTTCCTGCTCCTATGATGCTGCTTGGCCTGCTGTGTTCATCCAGCTCCACACCTTGTTATCTCGGATTCTCCAGCATCTGCAGTACCTATTATCTCTCTCAAACTTAGACTCATTATCTTTTTCTCTAACAGAGTATTCCTGTTTAGTACTGAAAGCTGTTTTAACTCATTATGTGCTTGTAGAGATTGGAACCAGGGGCAGGTAGATCTCATTGACTATGAGATCCTTGGTTGGCCCAGGTTAATAACCATAATCAGGAATCCCTGGCTGACAGATATAAACAGAAAATTCAGAAGCTTTCCTCTGTCTAGAGACTGGCTTTGAGCTGGCTGGTCAGAGCCCATGTTTTGTGCACATGTAAACAAAGGGTGACTTGGTGATGGGATCCTGGCCTCTGTGCAGTTATTTCAGTGCTAATTGCACAAACATCAAGATATGTTGGAATGCATGGGAAGTGAGAACCCATATTCCCACACCTCACTTCTTCCATTTTCTCTCCTGCTCTCTCCCAAAAATGATGCATCCATGCATATTAAATTCCTAGTTCCATCTAAATTTAGGCACATTTCTATTCTAATATTGATTATATCTACTCCTGCCGGTAAGTTTGCTGTTACACTCGTCTTGCACAATCCTCACACATCCACAACAGCTTGTCAGAAGCCACTATGTGAAATTTGTCATCCAAATACAAGTAGGTAGACTCCTTTTCCTATTGCCCTCGACTTTGTCTTCTAGAAGAGATTGCCCTGTCTTTTCAGTTCTGATCAAGCAACTGAAATACTGTCATTTTCTTTTCTGTAAGTTACTTTTTACAGTTCTTTATGTCCTTGCAATTTTAAATACATTTTTCTTCTGGTCCTTCTAAGGAATTTTAGCATACTTAGCAGCCACAGATCTTTACATATCGTCCAAGTTTCTGGGGAATACATGAATGTGGATAGAATGTAGTATCTTAGAAGATTTTCCTTGTTACAAGCTTGAGTTTTCTTTTTTTAACACATCCTTCATCTTCACGAAATGACTTCTGACTATCTCTATTCTTCTTTTAACTGCTACATTATATTTTCCAACTTCTGTTATCATCTGCTCTAAATAGAACAGCGTATCTACTTATTGTACGTCAATCTTCACTCTAGTTGCTTTTAATGTATTCCTTCTGATTATCATTTTTTATTGTCTTTTTGGTGTTCATTCTCAATCCATATGCTAAACATTAAAAATTTATATTTTGTAGGGTCTTTTCTAATTCCACAACTAGTGCTATGTTGTCAGCATGCTGCAAGTTTGTCATGTTCTTGCTTCTAATGTTTACCCCTGGAAGTACATTTAATTCTCTGAATGTTTATTCTTGTACAGATTGAAGAATTTTGGCGACAGTATGCAGCCTTGGTGTATTCATCTCTTCAGCTGAAACATATTTTATTTTACTTTATCCAGCTTAATGCTTGCCATATGGTATAAATATAGCCTCTGAATAATTCTGACATCTTTACTGCAATGTCACCTTTCAGTAACACATTTAACTTTTTGTAATGAACTCAATCAAGGCCTTTATCGTAGTTTATAGAACAGAGGTTCTGATTTATTTCTAGACATCTTTGGAAGATTATACTTAGGTTACTTATCCCATCTCTTGTGACTACTCCGAGTACAAATCCAAACCCTGACTTTAAAAGTAATTATTTATTTTTTCATCTTTAAAATTATAACCTGCCCTTCAATGTTTGTAGTTTTAACATTGACTAACCAATAGGATAACTAAGCAAATGGAAACAAGCAGGCTAACTGTTCAGTTTCAACTCGAATAGATGTATTATCACATTCTCTTTTTTCCCTCTAGTTTCAAACCTAAGCCTTCCTCGACCTTGCTATATTTTCAGTTTGTTCCTTCTGCAGGGACATTGTTGCTGCCTTACATCTAACACAGGCTATCCCTTTGCTACATACTTCTGATATTCAAAATATTGCCCCTATACCCCAAGAATGTAATGCCTTTCCTCCTGTAACACAATTGCAAGCATATGGGGTGTCCTCACATAAAGCTGGGTTGTGATCCTGAAATGGTGACTTTAACTAAAAAGACTTTAAGTGAAGCGTTGATTCTCTTAGGAATCAATGTTAAGGCTAAAATTAGGTTCATAGGAACTTCATTCACAGAAAAATAAACATCATTTCCCTGTGCCCTCTAAATTAAAATACAGTTCCATGTGTACTTTAAAAGGCTAAATTCCTACATTGGTAAAGTAAATAGCTAAATGTTCCTAATTTCTTCTTTAAAACCTTCAAGGTACTTCTACTATGTCACAAAACAAAAATTGCCAGAGAAACTCAGCAGGTCTGGCAGCACCTATGGAGAGAAAGCAGGGCTAATATTCTAAGTCCAGTGACCCTTCTTCAGATTTGATAGTAGCTAGGAAAAGCTGGTATATATGCTGAAGACCGGGGTGAGGAGAGGGATAAGTGGGGGAGCAGGAGTGAATAGATAGGCAGAGATGGATGCCAGAGAGAGAGAGAGAAGAAATAACAGGCAAACACAGGGATGAATGATAATATGCCAGGAAGAAAAGCTGAGAATGGCGACCATAAGTAAGTGAAAATGTGTTGGCTGTGCCGAACGTAGCCCATGTCACGACAGGACCTGGGGTGTGGTGGTGGGTAAAGGACATCATTGATTTCAAAGTGGATCATGAATTTTGGCAGCTCTGTCTCATTTCTGTTATTTATCCTGACGTGAAAGAGGCAATATACTGTCAATGATTGCTAAAATGACTAAACAAACTCCTAATTATAGAATCTTCCAAAATTATCTCCCTCCTATTCTTATAGTTCATTCTTTCCAGGTTATATAGGTTTTAATCCTGCAGTGCTGCTGTATAAACTAGATCATCTTCTCCTGAGTTGTTGTCACTGTTGATCTCATTTCAGATGAAAGTTCTAAAGTTATTGCACAAATCCAGCATCCCAGATTTTTATGTATCAATTTCCATGATACTACCATAGGATAATCATACAGTTCTTTAGTTGTACATTATTCTTATACCCTCAACTGCACAGTGTTATCTTATGGGTGACTATGAGCTTCACCTAAAAATCCCTGACCATTTTAATTGCTATGCTATGTGGCTATTTGTTTTCGAAACGTTGAAATCTTCTCTAGTTTCTGATTTTCAGGCACTTTGTAGAGCCCGTAGATAAACTGGAGATTTTGATGGGCCACATTGTTGTACTCCGTGCCTATCACTAGGCTACAATGCCATCCTTTTGTATTTCACCTGAAAAGTGTTAACTTGAATGCCCACTGACACCAAATCCACACAAGGATCTCACTCTTCAAACTCGATTCACATGAAACAGCAAAATCCAGTCCAACAGCGTCTCAAGTCTAAATTCACACTTAGGATAAACTTCCTTCTCTCAGTTTTTGGAAGCATAGCTTGTGATGTGCAATCTACATCTAGATCTATTAAGATAAAGAGCATTCAACCATTGTACTGTCTTGTTTAAATGATTTTAGTGTGCCAACTAGTATGGACTGGCTACACATGTGACTGGCATATTTCGCTTAGCCAGAATGTCTTAAAGACAGTGGGCGCTAGCGTGAAGGTGCATTTGTTATTTAGAAGTGCTGCAGACTGTAGAAGACTTAGAGATAAACAAAAACAAAGAAAATAGAGCAACAGTTAAAAGGGATGGTACTCACATTTTCTGATTTGGAACTGAAGATATTAGCTGAATTGAACTGAGTTTCCTCAGCTTCTCTGGCAAGCTTCCACCAATAATTACAATGGTTCTGAAACCGGCCAAGACTTAGATATGCCAAGTTCCAACCACAACTGGAATTTCTCACTTGAGTTTGCAAAATTACAAACTTCTTCCCATCCATCACAAGGCTAGTGACTTACAGCTTGAGTTTGAAAATAGGAATTCCTGCTCTCCCAAGGCAAATAATGAAAAGAGCTGTTCCTGTGGACCCACAGGTATCATCCATTCCAGGAAATGGGCAACTGTTATATTCCAGAATTTTTGGTCATATCTGTTAATTAGGTGCAAATCAGGCATTCTCCTGTTGACTCTGAATTCTCCTTTGGGAACGACAGTGGAAGCTATCATTGTGTACAGGCAATTAATCTTTATGTCCTGGATCTTTTCCATTCTATGCTTATCATATTCCTGTTCGCTTACAGAGTTTCTGTTTGAAAAATCTTTTTCAGAGATCCAAAGACATTCAAATTCTGTGGTGGTGGAAATCATGGCTATGATAATGAATACAAAAGCATGCAAGTAAGTACTGTACATGTATAACTTGCAAGAGCCATATTGGAAGATTGTCTTCTCTGTCCTGGGTAAAGCTAGAATGCATTCTTTATAAATATGGTATAGTTTTGGAACACAACTACCCAACTTCCAACTGACATGCTTGGGTTATTTTCCTGTATGTGCATTCTTTATCATCCATCATAAATATGTATAGGAAGATTATTTATCATTGACATTGCTGTAGAACAGAAATTTGTAATTATCCTTCAGTCCCACTTACACATATTACAAAGATGGCTGTTGTAGGAAGTGGGTAATTTCAGGTGTATGCAGCCAGATATGGGCCTCAACTTACACAACCCTGCATCTGGCAATGGGCTCATGTAACCGCAGAATGGTTGATCCTGATGCTGATAGGAGATGTACAGAGCTACAGAGGAGATGTAATTTTATTAGTCCTTTTTTTTAACAGCAGCAAACTTCACCTTCTGGGAGTGCATATTAAAATGTTTGCATTACTATGCCCACAAACCTCTGACCATGATGAGACAGTTGCGTGGAATGAGCACCTGAATTTCCAAAATGCACTTTCAAAAGTGAGGGACGCACAGGAATGACATTATTTTAGAGTACCAAAATTGACAAAGCTACTTAACCATCTTGAGTAGAAAAATATAATACTGTTATCATCAGGGATTTCTGCCAAATCACCAAAAGTTCTTGTAAGTAATTAAATGCAAACCAGAATTTCTTTTTGAATTCATGGGGCTCATAAGTGCCCATTAAAATTTTCAGTTGCAGATTTTACTACAGAATTAGGCCTTGTGCTCACAGGAAATTTTCTTTTACAAGTTCTGAGGACAACAGTTCGCATTTAATATGTTATCTCCAGGTAATGAACAAAGTAATGCATTTTTGAGCTATTCGTAGTAACTATGTTTTTCCTTGATGGTATATTTTAGGCTATCTTCATAGGTAATGGGCCAGGCTTCAAATATAAGACCGAGGTTGATCCATTTGATAATATTGAACTCTACAACCTAATGTGTGGTATGTACTTTCACTTAAATAAACATATTCATAGCACAAAAATTTTACTTCAGCTCCAACTTACTGCTGATCTATCGCTGAAAGTTAGATATAAAATGTAACATTATGTCTGTTTTTGTATGGTAAGAATTCATTGGAAGGCACATATCTTCAGTAGTGCTGCAGTGATTCAGAATGTCCGGCAGGATAAATGATTAACGGTAGTGAAGCAAGGTGTCCCAAAGGAAATCTACCTCATCGCTGAGGACTGGAAAAGATCATGAAATAATAGGCTAATTATTTTTGTGTGATGACATCCACATACGCCCCAGTGCAAATGTGAAACGGTGACGTTTCATTTTCTCGGGGGTAAACGTGATGGGACAGATAAATACTGCAAATAGGTGTGATTTATTTTTAGGGTACTCTATATTTCACTTACTTGTACCATCTTGCTATGATTTTACTCTCACTTCCCATTTCCTCACCAAGCTCATTCTGCTTGCAACAAAACAAGGATGTGAAATATCATTATTAGGAGTACTAAAATAAATATTTCAGGTGGCCAACATCACATACAATAAAATACTTGCACTGGAATAATGGCGTTTCGGACTATTCTGCCAAGTATTGTAACTTAGAATTCAACATCAGTTTCTGTGTTATTACTGTCACTTGCAACTTGTGTTCGAACTGTGTTTCAGCTCTGGGCTGACAGATGAAATGCCATTTCACGTTTGGTGCCTGTCAGAATATGTTGTGTAAGTGTCAGCAAGTTGTGACCTTTTGTTTTGTTACTTTTTATCAAGATTGTACATTTTCTGCTAACAAGGCAAGTGCTTCTCCAAGGATTTATAAGGAGGTCAACTCTGTGAAAGTGACTATTCGGCAATAAAATAAAAAGAGACAAATTATGTATGATTTGCTGGTAATTTGGAACTAGAAATCCAGATACTGAGGCTGATGCTCTGGGGACATGACTTTGAAACCGACCACGGCACATAGTGAAGTTGGAATTAAATATTAAAACAACATTGGAATTGATAAGACTCTTACCTGCCCTCTGAAATAGCCTGGCAAGCCATTCAATTCAAGAACAGTTAGGGATGGGCAACACATCTTGGGGAAACTATGCCCATTCCGTTAAGGAATAAACAAAATAGGAAATATAAACTCGACACTCCATGTATGCCCAGTCTGAAACATAAATAACTGTGTAATCTAACGCAGATGAACATTAAGTCAGATCTTATGCTGAGTAGTTGAGCCAGAGGACATCGAGATTTCCAGTGTCATAATTTAGAAAACTTGCTTCAATTTCATAATATCTACAACGAAAGCTTACTTTTAGATAAATCCTTCAAAGTGATAAAACATTCCAACGCATTTTACAGGAACATTAGCAAACAAAATTCATCAGAGTCGTAAGCTTCGAAATTTGTCTGATTTTATATGAAATAATTACAGTAATATAAGAATATCAGAGACCATTACCTTGACACTTAGCTTCTCAACTACAAAAGGATCAAGAATTGCAGAGGAGAATCTGATGCAGCAGTTATAACACTATTCCTTCTGACATCTGGCCCGTCAAGTTTAGGTTGATGTTCTGATATGACTGCAGGCAGAAGCTGCCAAAAGCTTAGAACCCAATGGTACTAAAATGAGAAGCATGTACCTGTGAGAAACTACTGTCAAATAGAGTCATAGAGTCATACAGCATGGAAACAGACCCTTCGGGCCAATTCATACATGCTAATGAGCTATCCTAATCTGACCTAGTCCCATTTGCCAGCATTCAGCCCGTATCCCTCTAAACACTCATCCAGATGCCTTTTAAATGTTTTAATTGTACCAGCCTCCATCACTTCCTCTGGCAGCTCATTCTATACGTGTGCCATCCTCTGCATGAAAAAGTCGTCCCTTAGGTCTCTTTTAAATCTTTCCCTTCTCCTTAAAGCTATGCCCTCTAGTTTTGGACTCCCCTGCCCGAGGAAGGAGACCTTGACTATTCACCCTATCCATGCCCCTCATGATTTTTATAAATCTCTAAAGGTCACCCCTCAGTCTCTGATGCTCCAGGGAAAAAGCCCCAGCCTATTCAGCCTCTTCATACGGCTCAACAACACCCCCCCCATCCCCGTCCCGGCAAAATCCTTCTAAATCTTTTCTGTAACCTCGCAAGTTTAGCAACGTCCTTCCCATATCCGGGCAACCAGAATTGTTTGCAATATTCTAAAAGTGGCCTCACCAATGTCCTGTATAACCATAATATGACATCCCATGCAAAACGCCTTCTTCACCACCCTGTTTACCTGCAACTCAACTTTCAAGGAACTATGCACCTTCACCTCTAGGTCTCTGTTCAGCAACACTTTCAGAGTCCTACCATTAACTATATAATTCCTGTCCTGCTTTGCCTTACCAAAATACAACGCTTCACATTTATCTAAATTAAATTGCATCTGCCACTCGGCCCAGTGGCCCATCTGATCAAGGTTGTACACTGAGATAATCTTTTTCTCTGTCCTCTACACCATCTATTTTGGTGTCTTCTACAAACTTACTACCTATAGCTCCTATATTCACATCCAAAATGTTTACATAAATGATGAAAAACAATGGACCCAGCACTGATCCTTCTGGCACACGGCTGGTCATAAGCCTCCAAGTCCCACCTTCGCATTGAGGGCTACCCCCATCATGTTGTGTGGCGCTGTCACTGTGCTAAATGGACAGACTTTGCACAGATCTAGCAACTCAAGACTGGGCATCCATGAGGTGCTGTGGGCCATCAGCAGCAGCAGAAATGTACCCCAGCACAATCTGTAACCTCATGGCCCAGTATATCCCCCACTAAACTATTACTATCAAGCCAGGGGATCAACCCTGGTTCAATGAAGATTGCAGGAGGGCATGCCAGGAGCAGCACCAGACATACCTGAAGATGAGATGTCAACCTTGTGAAGCCACCAAACAGGACAACTTGCACGCCAAACAGTATAAGCAGCAAGTGACAGACAGAGTTAAGCGATCGCACAACCAACAGATCAGATCTAAGCTCTGCAGTCCTGCCACATCCAGTCGTGAATGGTGGTCAACAATTAAACAACTCACTGGGGGAGGAGGCTCCACAAATATCCCCATCCTCAACGATGGAAGAGCCCAGCACATCAGTGCAAAAGATAAAGTTGAACCTTCCATAGGAATCTTCAGCCAGAAGTTCTGAGTGGATGATCCATCTCGGCCTCCTCCAGTGGTCCCCAACATTACAGATACCAGTCTTCAGCCAATTCGATTCACTCCACACAAAAGAAAGAAACGGTTGGAGACACCGGGTACTGCAAAGGCTATGGGCTCTGACAACATTCCGGCAATAGTACTGAAGACTTATGCTCCAGAATGTGCCACTCCCCTAGCCAAGCTGTTCTCGTATACTTACAACACTGGTTTCTACCCGACAATATGGAAAATTGCCCGGCTATGTCCTGTACATAAAATGCAGGGCAAATCCAACCTGGCCAATTATCGCCTTATCAGTCTATTCTCAATCATTAGGAAAGTGATGGAAGGTGTCATCAACAGTGCTATCAAGCAGCACCTGCCCAGCAATAACCTGCTCAGTGACGCCCAGTTTGTGTTCCGCCAGGGCCACTCAGCTCCTGACCTCATTACAGCCTTGGTTCAAGCATAGGCAAAAGAGATGAATTCTATAGGTGAGGCAGGAGTGACAGCCCTTGACATCAAGGCTGCATTCAATTGAGTGTGACATCAAGGAGCCCTTGCAAAACTGGGATCAATGGGTATCAGGAGCAAACTCTCCACCGTTTAAAGTCACACCTGACACATCGGAAGATAGTCATAGTTGTTGGACGTCTGTCATCCCAGCTCCAGGACATCTCTGCAGGAGTTCATCAGGGTCGTGTTCGTGGCCCAATCATCTTCAGCTACTTCATCAATGACCTTTCCTCTATTGTAAGGTCAGAAGTGGGAATGTTTGCTGATGATAGCACAATGTTGAGCATCATTTGTGACTCCTCAGATACTGAAGCAATTTGTGTTCAAATGCAGCAAGATCTGGACAATATCCAGGCTTGGGCTGACAAGTGGCAAGTTACATCGGACCACACAAATGCCAGGCTATGGCCATCACCAATAAGAGACAATCTAACCACAGCCACTTGGCATTTAATGGTGTTACCATCACAGATTCCCCCACTATCAACATCCTGGGGGTTATCATTGACCACAAATTCAACTGGACTCACCACATAAATGTAATGGCTACAAGAACAGGTTAGAAGCTAGGAATACTGCAGCGAGTATCTCACCTCCTGACTCCTCAAAACCTGTCCACCATTTACAAGGCACAGGTCAGGAATTTGATGGAATACTCCCCACTTGCCTAGATAATTGCAGCCCCCAACAAGAAGTTTGACACCTTCCAGGACAAAATAGCCCTCCTGTTTGGCACTACATCCACAAGCATCAACTTCCTCCACCGTCTATGCTCAGTAGCAGCAGTGTGTACTATCTACAAAATGCACTGCAGAAATTCACCCTAGATCCTCACACAGCACCTTTCAAACCCACGACCACTTCCATCTAGAAGGACAAGGGCAGCAGATATATGGGAATACCAATACCTTCAGGTTCTCCTCTAAGCCACTCACCAACCTGACTTGGAAATATACCACTATACCATCACTGTCACTGGGTCAAAATCCTGGAACTCCCTCCCTAATGGCATTGTAGGTCAACCCACAGCAGGAGGACTGCAGTGGTTCAGGAAGACAGCTCACCACCACCTTCTCAAGGGCAACCAGGGATGGGCAATAAATGCTGGCCATCCAGCAATGCCCACATCCCACAAGTGAATTAAAATAAAACCATCCCTTTGCCTTCAAAGATCATTTAAAGATTTTAAAATTATTTTATTCGGTTAGATGAAGCATGCATGCTTTTTTTTAAGACTCCCTGCAGCCATTTCCAAGGATCATCTTTCACTTCTGTTTCCTTATCCAGGCAGGCTGGGTTCCATAGACTGATCACTGAGTTGTTTGAAGTGCATGAGCAGCTTGCCAATGGATTGGTAATGAGGTCTAACCATGGAAATTGGCTACGCCTCTCGCCAGTGGCATTGACTGGGTGTGGTCTACACTTAGCCTGCTTCACTTCTTCACAACCAACTCCAGAAACCTGACTAATGCCTCCTTGACATACAATAATGATGATGCTTTAAAAGCACTTTGGAACTTTCTGAGGTTGTTAAAAGTATTTAATAATTGCAAGTTCTTCATCTTTTAAATCTGTTTGTTCCTCAACTGGTTAAAAATCTGGTGCATCAAAGGCTCTGCAGTTTTTTGAATTAATTCATGGGGTATGGCTGTTGCTGGCTGGGCCAACATTTATTGTCTATTCCTCATTATACTTGAGAAAGTGGTAGTGACCTGCCTTCTTAAACCATTGCAGTTCATTTGGTACAAAACATTTATTTAATGGCCCCAGAAAAATATTGCTTTCCATCGATATATTTCCATTACCCCAGAAATGTAGAAATCATGTTCCATGAAACATTTGACCATTTCTGTCCAGAATTAATATTACATCATTTAAATAACAGTTATGTGTGTAAGTTTTTCAAAGCTATGGTACACTGTAATTAAGCAATGCTTGTGTTGGAAGCTATGTATGTCCAAACTTTCCTCGTCTTGGTGTAAGGAAATGAGTTGTGGCTAGGAAGAGTATAGTATTTGAATCCAATAATACAAATACAGTTTTCTAACTTTTTATTCATTCTCAAGATTTGGCCATGACTGCCCAGTATTTAGTACCTTCCCTAATTGCCCAGGGGTTAGTTACATGTCAACCACATTGTTATGGGCTTGGAGTCGCATGTAGGCCAGACCAGGTAAGGATGGCAGTTTCCTTCCCTAAAGGACATTAGTGAACCAGATGGGTTCTTCCGACAATCGGCAATGGTTTCATGGTCGTCATTTGACCCCTACTTCTAGATATTTGTTGAATTCAAATTCCACCATCTGCCATGGCAGGATTTGACCCCAGAACATAACCAGGTTTCTGGATTAACAGTCTAGCGATAATGCCATTTGGCCATCACCTCCCCTAGTTTATACTCCTGATTTTTAAACGAACTATTTGTTAAAGTAAAACCTGTTCACGCAAATGTTAATCCGCCAACTGAGGAAAAACAATACTGTTATGTTGTGCAACATGGCCTCAGTGAATGTTGAGAGTCACATAACACTGTTCAGTGGTAATAATGGCAGATACTGGCAGATCCTTAATGAATAAAAAAAGGCAATGTTTTATAATTCTCTGTGGTAGGTTTGCAGATTGCTGGTGGCTGAGGTGAAGAGGGGTTCAGAGGGGGCATAAAATACATGTCATTCCTGCTGCCAACATATCAGGCCCCGACCTGGCAGCAATTTTACTGGTGGTCAAATAATTGCCACCTCACTGCAATTTGTAGACAAGTGGGAGGAGGATGGAGGGAAAAGTCCAGATGATGATCTTCTGGCGGAAAGGTTGGAGGTCGCCTCATGGGCAATCCTTCCTGAATAACACCTCCATAAGCTGGTCCCCTGGGCAAACCGTCCCCTCACTGGTCTTTGAAACCTGGCTCCCACCTCCCCACTGCCCTGTCTGTCTGGTCACGGAGTGTAGCTTTTAGGTGTAACATGAAACCAAAACTGGGATATGCAGAAAGGGAAGAACTAACAATGCAAACTTTTAATCCTTTAGGTCGTAAATTAATGTTAATGTTATTTGCTCATGGGTTGTGGTTATCACTGGCTAGGCCAGTATTCATTACCCAACCTTAATTGGTGAGAGGGAAGTAAAGAATCAACCACATTGCTGTGGGTCTGGAGTCACATGTAGACCAGACCAGGTAGGGATGGCAACTTTCCCTCCCCTCAAGGACCTTGGTGAACCAGATGGGGTTTTAAGACAATTGGCAACAGTTACCTGGTAGCCATTAGGTTAGCGTTCTCATTCTTACTTGTATTGAATTGAAATTTCATCATCTGCCAAATTGGGATTTAAACCTGCCAGAACTGTAACCTGTGATTCTGGGTTACTAGTCAAGCTATCTTACCACTGCTCCACTGCCTCTCCTATATTTAAATTAAAAAAAAATTACTTTTCATTTGTCCCTTTCTCTTCTCCACTTCTCTCTCTCTTGCCTCTATTCTTTTTTCCATATCAAGCTTGATTTTAATTTAGAAGTTGCTGGAAAAGCTCAGCAGGTCTAGCAGCATCTGTGAAGAAAAAAATCACAGTTAACATTCTGGATCCAACGACCCTTCCTCAGAACTGGCAATTTTCCAGCAACTTCTGTTTTTGTTCTGATTTGCAGCATCCGCAGTCCTTTCGGTTTTGATTTTAACTTACCCATTTCCTTGACCAATATATTGTCTGCTTCTGACTTTAACCTGATGTTTCATTGGCTAAGGAGGTGAACCAATAGCTTCGATGTTCAGGAGGACCTCACTGACATTGCAACTCGAGGACAAATTTACAATTTGTGTATTTGCAGCATTAAAATAATATGACCTGAGGAGTGAGAAAAAAGAAAAATCATGGCACTCTTGCAACGCCTGCAGTTCAGGGCCATCAAACTCTGTTTTTTGAATTTATAGTCTGTTATTTCAACAGTGTGACTCCAGTTTGAGAATTTGAAACTCTTTTCCTGTGGTACATTTGAACCTATGACAGAAGTACCATGAAAAATATTTTGCAATTCCTCATCACATAGCACAGAGTTGAACTGTGTACAAAGTAACCGATGGCGTAAACCTAATGTAAACAAGTTCCCGAGATGGTAGGAACGGCAGATGCTGGAGAATCTGAGATAACA
>JAHRHZ010000073.1:18093320-18156902 GCA_024137785.1 Ginglymostoma cirratum
ATTAATGACAATGATCTTTTACTTTTGCCACAGCAAAATATCACAGCAATAATATTTCCCAGTGGGAAATATTGGTATAGCTAGAAGAGAGATGAGTCAGGGATTGCTCCTCCAATTGGTAAAATTTGAAAATTAACAGTTTGCTAATGTGACGTAAAAATGTAAATCTGTAACTTAAACTAGATACACGTACGCATCTTGAGGACAATCCACAGAAAACATCCTTAATTGGTTTGTAAATTTAATCCATTCTGATTATTTGCTCTGTGTCCAATTTTTGACTGGTCCCAACTCAAAGTTGCTGTTAGTTGAAGGTAAAGATGGCTTTCTTAAGACATGTCATTTCAAGATTTTTTTAAAAATACTTTCACGGGATGTGGCATTGCTGCTAGGCCAGCATTTATTGGCCAACACTGATTGCCTTCGAAAAGATGGTGCTGAGCTGCCTTCTTAAATTGCTGCAGTCTGTAATGCGTAAGTACACCCAGATAATTCCATTAAAAGAATCCGTGATTTTGAGCCAGGAACAGTGAAGGAAATACCCATGCATCTGTGTTTTTTTTTTGTATTTGTATATGGCATGCGGAGTTGCTGGCTTGGACAGCATTTATTTCCCAGACAGCAATAAAAGAGGCAGCATGCATTGCTGAGGATCTGAAGTCACATGAAGGTTGGTCCAAGTAATGATAGCAGCAGATTTCCTTTCCTAAAAGGACATTAATGTATCATAGATATTACAACAACTGATCAAGGTGATGTAGTAACCATTAGGCTAGTATTTTTTTAATTCCAAATTTATATTGAATTCAAATTTCACCACCTTCTGGAGTGGGATTCAAACTCATGTGCCCAGAATGTTAGACTGAGAATCTGAATGACCAACCCAGTGATACATCTACGCCCTACCTCTCTTCATTTGCCCTTTTCCTTTTAGATGATAAAAACTTTGAGAAGTTGGAACTTGCAGTCAGAGGAGCCTTGGTGAATTGCTGCAGTGTATTTTGAAAATGGTACACATTGCTACTACTATGCATTTGTGAGGAAGGAAATGAATGGTGCACATGATAGATAAGGTACCAATCAAACAGGCTGCTTTGGCCTGCATGGTGCCAAGTATTATTGGAGCTGCACTCATCCAGCCAAGTGGAGTGTGTTCCATCACACTTTTGATTTGTGCCTTGTAGATTGTGGATAAGTACTGGTGAGACAGGAGGTGAGTTACACAACATGGAAGACCTAGCCTCCGACATGCTCTTGTTGCTGCAGTATTTATATAGCTAGTCTAGTTCAGTTTCTGGTCAATGTTCACCAAGATGTTCATATTCAGGAGTTCTGTGATGGTAATTCCATTCAACATCAAAGGACAAGTGTTAGATGCTCCCTTGTTAGAGACGGTAATTGATTAGCACTTGCGCAATGTGAATATTATTTGCCACTTGTCAGCCTAAACCTAGATATTGTCCTGGACTGCTTCAGTATCTGAGGAGTGATACTAAACATTGTGCAATCATCCACGAACATTCCCACTTCTGATACATGACAGAGTGAAGGTCATTGATCATGCAGCTTACGATAGTTGGGCCTAGGACAGTAGCCTCAAAAAAGAGAAAGAAATACTGTAAGAAAAGAGGTACAAAAAAGGCACAAATATGTATTTGTAATACAATTACCTTTTTTTGCCTTACTAGATTTGTTGCAGATTATACCTTCATCAAATAATGGATCTCATGGCAGTCTAAATCATCTGCTGAAAAATCCCTCTTATAAACCAACTCTTCCCACCGAGGTATCAGTTTCATCTGTCTGTTCACTCTCCACACTGCATCCAAATGATGATCTGGGATGTTCATGTCATGTGTTGGTAAGTACAAGATTGGCTGTTAATTTCATGGTATATTGTACAATGTTATTTCAGGAGGCACTGAGTAAACTTTTGATAACAACAAAATGTATTCTCATTTCTTAGAATCTGACGATTGAGGAATTGAATAAAAGAATCAATCTTACCGTTGCAGAAGGTAAGTTTAAAAGCAAAATTTAATGTTATTTTGCTATGTGAAATATCAATTCTGTAAATGGGGTGATGGATCTTAGCTCATATGTTTAAATACTAACGGTTTAAAGTTATGGACTGGAATATAAATGATGAAGTTATACTAGAATAAATTCCTAATTATAAGTAACTAATCCACAAGATTTAACACTGAACACATGGAAGGCCCAAAGGTCATGAACCAGAGATTCTTTAGACCATAAGATAGAGGAGCTGAATTAGGCCATTCTGCCCATTGAGTCTCTCCATCACTCAACCATAGCTGATATATTTCTCAAACCTATTCTCCTGCCTTCTCCCCCTAAACTTTGATCCCCTTACTAATCTATCTCTGTCTTACATACACTTGATGACTTGGCCTCCACAACCTTCTGCAGCAATGAGTTCCACAGATTCATCACCCTCTGGTTGAAGAAAATCCTCCTCATCTCAGTTCTAAAGAGTTACCTTTTCACTCTGAAAATGTGCTCCTGGATTCTAACCTCTCCTACTTGTGGAAAAAAGCTTCTCCATGTCCACTTTATTCAGGCATCTCAGTATTCTGTAATCTTCAATGAAATTCTCCCTCATCTTTCTAAACTCCACTGAGCACAGACCTAGAGTCCTCAACCGCTCCTCATGTGACAAGCCCTTCATCCTCAGGATCGTTCTATTAAACCTCCTCTGGACCCCTTTCAAGGTCAGCACATTATTCCTTAGATACAGGAACCAAAACTTCTCACAGTATTCCAAATGCAGTCTGACCAGGACCTTATACAGCCTCAGCTGTATATCCCTGCTCTTGTATTCTAGTTGTCTTGAAATGAATGCTTACACTGCATTTGCCTTCCTAACCACCAACTGAATCTGCATGTTAACCTTAAGGAAATCCTGAACCAGGACTCCAAACTCGGTTTGTGCTTCAGATTTCCAGCATCTTTCCCCATTTGGGAAAAGTCAGAAGTCACACGACATCAGGTTATAGCCCAACAGGTTTATTTGAAATCACAAGCTATCGGAACGCAGCCCCTTTGTCAGGTGCAGTCAGAGAGCAGAGCACACAGATCCAGAGATCAAAGGCAGAGAGATCAAAAGATCATACAACTGGTGTGAGTGAAATGTCGAATAATAAGTCTCTGCAGGTGATCAAGAGTGTTAGACAGTGAGTAAAGTGTCAACAGCTGAATAACAAGCAAAGTGATGACCTATAATCCAATTAAATAAGGCAGAGAGATAATAACAAAAAATTAAAAATAAGGTGATGATGGAGACATACTAAATGGCTGGAATAACATGATAGGTCTCAGAGTCACATGTCAAGGATCTAACCAGCGTAATAAGTAATCCAAAACTGTACAAACCAATTAAGGTAAAGGGATCATAACAATTTATCAAGGTGATGGTGTCAAACAGGAGAGTAAGGAAGATTTTACAGATACTGAACAGAGTGGTGAGGTCACATGTAGCATGACATGAACCCAGGATCATGTTTGAGGCCGTCTTCGTGGGTATGGAACTTAGCTATCAGCTTCCGCTCGGTGATTCTGTGTTGTTGTGTATCTCAAAGTCCACCTTGGAGGACGTTTACCCAAAGATCGGAGGCTGAATATCCTTGACCACTGAAGTGTTCCCCAACTGGGAGGGAACATTCCTGTCTGGTGATTGTTGCGTGGTGCCCAATCATCCGTTGTTTTAGCATCTGCCTGGTATCACCAAAATACCATACCTCAGGGCACCCTTGCCTGCAGCGTATGAGATAGACAACATTGACCGAGTCACATGAGTATCTGCCATGTACGTGGTGGGTGGTGTTCCCACATGCAACGGTAGTGTCTGACACATCTGGCGGAGGTTGCCATGGCAGAGTTGTGTGGTGTTGTGATTGATGTTGTCCTGAAGGCTGGGTAGTCTGCTGTGAACGATGGTCTGTTTAAGATTTGGTGATATTTTGAAGGCAAAAAGTGGAAGAGAAGGGATGATCTTGGCAAAAGATGCTCGTTGTCATCGACGACGTGACGTCCAAGGCGGACTCTGAGCTACACAACAACACAGAATCACCGAGCAGAAACTGATGGCCAAATTCCATACCCACGAAGACGGCTTCAACCATGAGCCTGGGTTCATGTCGTGCTACATGTGACCCCACCACACTGTTCAGTATCTGTAAAATCTTCCTTACTCTCCTGTTTGACACCATCACCTTGATAAATTGTTATGATCCCTTTACCTTAATTGGTTTGTACAGTTTTGGATTACTTATTACTTTGGTTAGACCCTCGGCATGTGACTCTGAGACCTATCATGTTATTCCAGCCATTTAGTATGTCTCCATCATCACCTTATCTTTAATTTTTTGTTATTATCTCTCTGCCTTATTTAATTGGATTATAGGTCATCACTTTGCTTGTTATTCAGCTGTTGACACTTTACTCACTGTCTAACACTCTTGATCACCTGCAGAGACTTATTATTCGACATTTCACTCACACCAGTTGTATGATCTTTTGATCTCTCTGCCTTTGATCTCTGGATCTGTGTGCTCTGCTCTCTGACTGCACCTGACAAAGGGGCTGCGTTCCGATAGCTTGTGATTTCAAATAAACCTGTTGGGCTATAACTTGGTGTCTTGTGACTTCTGACTTTGTCTATTCCAGTTCAACTCTGGCACCTCCACTCCATTTAGAAAATTATAGTGTTCCATTATCATCAGGGCATTATAAATATGAAGGGAAATTAAAGTTAAATGAGGATATTTTACAACGAACGAAACCTATGGCTTACACTGAGTTGAGCAATCCTTCTTCCCCTGAAGCTGCCTTCCCCTGAAGATACCATTTTTTTCCACCCTGGAGGTGCCATTTGAGTGCTTTAGCTGCCCTCCTTCCCCTTTGCCATCTGCTGCTGGATACTTTGTTTCCAACTCACATTCCAGCAGCTGCACCTAGCACACAGTGACCATTTGTGAAACAGTTGCATGATCAGCAGTTTCAATTGCACCGTGATGGCTGGAATGTTCAAGTTCACTTTGATGGTGGCATCTTCATCTTGCACCACTAACCTTAACAAATAGTCAGGATTGGGTAGATATCTAACACTTGCTGCCCAGCCTCTTTTCCATACTAGTATATTTCAAAGCATATCACCCACATGGGGGTCTAGGTTGGTCAGATCTCCAGGAGTTGTATGAATATGGACACTTGCTTTAGTTGCTGTCTCTTGGCAAGTCCTGTGTTATTTTCCAAGGCAGGAGTAGGCCAACGTATACTGGATGCATGCCCTGGATTGACAACATACAGGTCACGCTGGGATTCCACATCTCTATCTGACTCCACTTCCCATGAGCCATCAGGTACTGATGTATGATGTGTAGCATGTAGAATGGATGCGGAGTGTACTCTGCATGGGAAACTTCAATGTTCACCACCAAAAGTGGGTCAGCAGTACCTGAAGGAAGTAACTTTTAGACTGAGGATGCAACAGGTGGTGCAGGAATCATAAAGGCTGAAAAACGTTATTGAACACATCCTCACCAGTCTGCCTGGTGCAGATGCATCTGTCCATGACAGTATCGGTAAAAGTGACTGCCACATAGTCCTGTAAGATGACATCCTGTCTTCACATTGAGAGTAACGTCCATTATATTGTATGGCACTCTCACTGTGCTAAATGGGATAGATTTCAAACAGGTCTTGCAACTCTAGACCGGGCATCCGTGAGGTACCATAAGTTATCAGCAACAGCAGAATTGTACTGCAACACAATCTGTGAGCCCATAGTCCGGCATATCCCCCACTCAACCATTACTAGGATCAACCCTGGTTCAATGAAAAGTATAGGTGGGCATGCCAGGAGCAGCACCAGGCATATCTGAAAATGAGGTGTCAACTTGGCAAAACTAGATAAAACAATTACAGTGAGAACGAGGAATCAATAGCAGATAATTAGAAAATTGCGGATGAAATGAACAATTATTTTGCTGTGTCTTTACTGTGGAGGATACAATAATATGTTTCAGTTGTAGCGGTGAATTAGAAGGTGGAAGGTAGAAGGAACTCAGTAAAATTACAATCATTAGGGAAGCAGTACTGAGCAAACTGACAGAAGGAATGCGTTTCCACATTCAGATGGATTCATCCTAGGATCTTGAAAGAAGTTGCTTATAAGAAGAAATGAAGTGGTAGACATTCTGGTGTTGATTTTCCAAAATTCCATAGATTCTGTAAAAGTTCCATCAGACTGGGAACGAGCAAATATAACTCCTCTATCAAGAGGGAAGGAGACAGAAAACAAGAAACTATAGGCTGGTTATCTTGATACCTGGTGTGCAGAATGTGTTAGAAAGGATCATGAAAGAGATCATAGTTGTGTGCTTCGAAAAACCAAGGTGTTTGAGGAGAGTCATCATGGTTTCATCAAAAAGAAAATATATTTAATTTCTGGGAAGGCGATGGCCTAGTGGTATTATCGCTGGGCTGTTAATTCAGAGACCCAGATAACGCTCTAGGAACCTGGGTTTGAATCCCGCCACAACAGATGGTGGAATTTGAATTCAATAAATATGTGGAGTTAAGAATCTAATGATGACAGTGAATCTATTGCCAGTTGTTAGAAAAACCCATGTGATGTACTTTAGGAAAGAAACCTACCATCCTTACCTGGTCTGGCCTACATGTGACTCCAGACCCACAGCAATGTTGTTGACGCTTAACTGTCCTCTGGGCAATTAGGGATGGTCAATAAATGCTGACCTAGCCAGTGACACCCTCATTCCTGTGAATGAATAAAGAAAAAAAAGATTGTTGGGTTTCTTTGCATGTGTTGTAACATATAAACGTATTGTACTCGGATTTTCAGAAGGTGTTGATAAGGTGCCCCATTAAAAATTGTTGCGGAAAATAAGAGTTCATAATGTAGGGGTAATATATTAGCATGGATAACAGTTTGTCTGGCTAATTGTTTGGCTGTTTAGCAGATAAGAAAACATGCATAAATGTATCTTTGTCTGATTGGCAGCATGTAATGAATGGGGACCTTCTGGGTGTTTGTGCTGAGGCCTCAATTTTTTGCAGTTGATATCGATGATGAACAGGACTAGTTGTGACTCCTCAGGCGCACATCAGGAGTGTGATGGAATACTCCCCACTTGCCTTGATGGATGCAGCTCCGACAACACAAGACGTTTCACATCATCCAGGACAAAGTAGCCTGCTGGATTAGCACCACATCCACAAAGATCCACTCCCTCCACCACTAACACTCAGTAGCAGCAGTGTGTACTATCTACAAGATACACTGCAGAAAGTCACCAGAGATCCTTAGCCAGCACCTGTCCAATCCCAAAACAATTTCCATCTGGAAGGACACAGGCAGTAGATACATGGGAACACCACCACCGGCAAGTTCCCCTCTAAGCACTCACCAACCTGACTTGGAATTATACGACCATTCCTTCTCTGTCACCTGAGTTAAAATCCTGGACTTCCCTCCCTAACAGCATTGTGGGTCAACCTGCCGCACATGGACTGCAGCGGTTCAGGAAGGCAGCTCACCACCACTACCTTCTCAAGGACGACGAGGGATGGACAATAAATGCTGGCCAGCCAATGACAGCCATGTCCCATGAATGAATTTTTAAAAAGTGAGTAGAATGAAAGAATGGTAGCTAAACATGCATAAAACAGATAGGTAGCCAGGAAAGTACCTTGTGAGGAAGGACAAAGAAGTTACAGTTGGTTATGAATCGGTTGAGTGAGTGGCCAAAAGTCTAGCAGGTGGAGTATAACTTGGGAAAATATGAAGTGTTCACTTTGGCAAGAAGAATGAAAATGCAAAGTATAATTTAAGTAGAGAATGACTAGGAATTCTAAGCTGCAGAGGATCTACATGTTCTGCTCCGTGAGTCACATGACATTAGTACAGCACATAACCAAGAAAGCTACCAGTATTATCCTTTATTATGAGAAGAATTGAACATAAGAGTTAAAAATTGTAATGCTTCAGTTATGCATTGGTGAGACCAATAGTGAATTCAGCTTTGGTCTCCTTTATTAAGGAAGGATGTAATTGGACGCAACTCACAGGAAGTTTACCAGATTGATACCTGGAATTAGCTGGTTGTCTCATCAGGATAGATTGGACAGGTTGGGTCTGTTTCTATTGGAATTTAGAAGAGTGAGTGGTGATTTGACTGATTGTGATTATAATAACCTGATTAGCATTAATAAGGTAGAAAGAACATTACGTCTTTTGTTCAGGCCATGCCAGGGGCACTTCTAAAATTAGACCTTTTTAGGACTCATGAGAACGGTTTCTGTTCTGAGGGTTGTGTAACTTCAGAACTCCCTAGCTCAGAATTGGGTGGAAGTGGGTCATTGAATATTTTTAAGGCAAATATGGATAGATTCTTGTTCACAATGGAATTAAAGGTGGTTGGTAGTTGATGGAAGAGGGAAATTCAAAACTCAAACAGGTCAGTCATGATCTTATTGAATGGCAGAGGTTAAATAGTCTACTTCTGCTCCTATTTTGCACATTCATATGCTGCCTAACACTCTGTCCCACACTCTCCCCGTTGAAAACCCTGTGAGCAGAGAGTTGCAAATCAGACTAATGACCTGTCCATGTGAAAAGATTTTTCTTTTTTGAAATAACACCTCCCTTGGATATAAGGGAAGAAATAAGTTGCTTCATCTACCAACAAACATTGAAGAGAAAAGAATAATTGGCTGAGAAACGATTAATATAACATTTGCAGAGTCATGGTATACTAAGCTCGAAGTGATGAGTTTTCACCTTTTACAAACCAATGCTCCCCAAATGAAAGTTTTTAGTGATCTCACAATTGTTGCTCATGTGCAGAAATGACTAAATTGTAATATTGCATAATTTTTTTTCCTGATTTGGAACGTTACTCCACTAAATTATCAAACTGTGATGCAATGTTTTCGCAGTGATATTTCTGTAATGCTTGTTTCGCGATAACTATTTTTATAATCATGAGTACAGATCTCTCTTATCCGATTATCCTTGAATCACCACATTTTAATTCTATACAGCTGAACATTATAATTTCCACATTTAGCTATTCATATCCTGAAACAAATCAAAACAAAATGTTGTTGAATGCTTTCAGGATGTCTGGATATGAACCAAGTACTTGAAGAAAAGTCTTCCAAAAGATAAACTTTGACAGACATTAATCCTCCTTTATAATTGATCTGACCGTGTATGCTACTAGAGTTGCAGTAGATCAGCTGTGAAATTTAATAGCAAAAGCACCAGGGGCAGTGCCTGTTGCTTCCACTGAAACATGTAATCTTTGTTTTGGAGACATTGTGAGGTGGAACATGGAGATCAAGTTGGCATTGATGGCATCACATTAGTGCACACTTCAAAAAGTTTCTCTATTTCTTTGTCCTAATGCCTCACCAAAATAATGTCTGGCTTGAGTGGCAAGTCCTGGGGGAGGCTAGAAATGTAACACACATCATAATTTTAATATCCCTTCTTAAGCACACTTTCTTTTAATTCAACATGGATTAAAGGAGGAAGAGTGGCATTTTGGGTCATTTCAAGTTCATCTTGTGCATAACTGGATGACTAAAGAGACACATTAATAACTAGTTCACTGAATTACAGCCATGGTTGAGCAGCATTATTATATGTCTGTCCTGCTCCACAGTGCCATGTATCTCGTTCATCAGATTTTCAGCAACTCTGACAGCAGGAGCAGAGAATAGATGAAAGAGAGCCCTTGCTGCCCAATAGTGGAGGTCTCAAAGCCAGCATAACGCCACAGCAGAGGAGTGGGTTGGTCCACCTGCAGACATTAGGGGAAGGCATTGATCAGGACAGGCACTGGCACTGGCACATCAACACGTGCAGCAGATAGGAACTAATTTCCTACAGATCTTCATGAAGTGATACTAGTGACATTTAAAGATATTCTGGAAAATTCTTGCCAAGACATGTCATTTTGTTTATCAAGGTGCACAATGATGAGGATTTGGTGGAACTGCTGCCTATGGCACTCAAAGTTACAGCAGTCTTCAATTGCTACACCAGTGGTGAACTCCAATGTATGACAGGCAAATATAGGACATCTCAAAGGCACTCATTCATATGTAAAGGAGATGCCAGTGATCTCCATCAGAATAGCAAATTCTTGATGAACATGCGTCATGTTGTCCCTTTTTAATTTGTGATGGCTCGAGTTAACAAGGATTTGCAGTGAAGTTTTTGATTAAATATGTTAAATGTTAGTTTATTACAAAGTATTTATGGAGGATCCTGAGCCATAAAGATGTAATGTAACCTTAAGCAGCAGGTGGCGATGGTGAGAGAGAATGCTGAACAGAGGAGTTTGAGCAGTTGCACTAGAATCTTCTGAAGTAGGTGGTGATGGTGAGGTAGGGCAGCTGGATCAGTCAAATAGACCCTTTCTATTAAAAAAAAAAGTGCCTTTCAGGGAAGGAACCCTCCGGGGAAGAAAGAGTATACAGGCAAAGAAATCCTCAACTCAACATAAACCAGAGGCTCCGTTCCAAGTAGATACTGTGAATACTTCCTTGTTTAACCTCTATTACACTTCATGTTTGTGATGATGATCTAATTCCAGTGGAATAAAGAAGCTCTTCTTCATGATTGCTGAGTCTTCTGCGTGTTCAAATCTCATATTTAAAAAATTACCACTTTATGACAAGAAATTACTAATATCAAGATCATAAGTACCAATGAGGCAAAAAAAAAGAAGAAAATCCATATAAAACTTTGGCACTTGCAACTTGTGGATCTGACTTCTGTGGTTAGCTAGTTAGTCTTTCCTTTTCTACAGATATGTTCCTCAGAACAACAGAGGAGGGGATAAAAGGAAAAGATTCACAACTTCTTGTTCTGCCGGCATGGCTTTTAGCTTTTACTTTTAGCTGCTCTGTTACTTTGCAGAAGACCACCTGCTGTTTTAAAATCTATCTTTTTCTTCTTGGTTTTTCTCTCTCTCTGTCTCTCTCCCTAACCTGCTCCACCTGGAGAGATATTTCCTTCCAGATGGTTCGTGATGGAATTTCTCTTCGTCTCCCCTTGGCCAAAGCTACCCAGTGAGGATAGTTTTCAAAGCTGCCTTCTTGGAGTTCTGCACATTAACTGTTCTCAGCTAGGTTTTTTTTAACACAGTTCAACAGCTCAAAATGATGGTATGTTAATTTTGAGGAATCAAGAATTCCAAATAAGCAAATTTTGATGAATCCCTTTTAAGTTCTTCCTTCTGTCTGCTGTTTCTCTCAAGCTAGAATTTTTATAGTTCCACTCTCTGTTTGCAAACTCCTCGTATTTCAGGAGTCTTTACATGCTTAGACATATCTCTCTGCAATGCAATTACGGCTTGTATTCAGAGTGACTGCTAAGAGCCATTTTGTTTTAGGTTCTAGGGTTAGCTTACAGTCACCTTTTTTTTTCAATAAAATATCTATAATGTCATGAGTCATTTGCTCATGACCGAGGTGACCAACACCTCTGTCATCGTGCTGATGATTTGATCCACTTCCCAAGAAGGAAAACCAGTAAAACTTGTGAATGTTGAATATTGGTCTGCCTTGTCTTGTAAACTTCAGAATGGAGGCTTGGTCCATTCATTTCCAAGCATTACTATTTTTTTAGCTGCCTCTTACCTCTGGTTCACCACTAATGAAGACAGCTAGCTGCAAGGTTGACGATGTTTGTTGTCATTGCTGGGTTTCATCAAGAGGAAGCAAACATGGGACCATAAATGCTCACTGGGAATAGCCAGTTGTATTTGTAACTTGTAAAGTGATTCACTCCATTAAATGTGTAATGCAGGCTTGTACTCATTTCTCGGGTAGCTGTCAAAACACATATACACTTTGCACAACTCAGCCTCAGAGATTTTGAGTCCCCAAGGTTGGTTGATGGATCTTCAGTAACAAGGGCTATCCCCTACAAACATGGCTGGTGATGTCCATGAGGTATGTCCAGAGTGAGGTAGGGGACTGCTGCAATTGAGCTCAGACCTCCACTATAGCTGCCACAGAGCACACCACTGGGCTTCTTAAACTCCTTCACTGCCTTGACCAGTCTGATGACCTCTGTGATACAGAGGGAGTCACAAATAGTAGTACTGGGAACTGAAATCCCTGGCAACAGGATTGCAAGAACATCAGCCTTTTTTAAATGAGGAGGTTTTGCTGTGGATGAGGAGGAACCTTTTGTTGAAGTAAGGGCCACGGAGACACATACTCGACAATCCTGACCAATCTGACTTCCATAACAAGAATGCATTTATGTGATTTTTTTTCTGACCTGTGATATAGAATTCTCCCTGCCATCTTCTCTTGTCAAGGTATCTTTAAAGTACTTCTTTACCATTCTATGGGGAGCTGAGTGTGTCACTGACATAGTCAGTAATGAGTGCAAGTTCCAAGAATGACTTGGAAGGTATGTACACTGCTCCTCCATGTGACAGCTGCCATGCCCAAAACAAAATTGTTCAATTGCTTTGAATAAAACTACATCTGTCTCATTTTTATATATGTTGAGATTAGGCCAATTGCATTGAGTGTGCATAAAAGGTGGCGAGGAGGTGGAGGGATAAAAGAGTGGTAAAAGGAGGCACAGAACTGATTAGGAATCAAAACAGAAAGGCAAGGGAAATGGAGATACTAAGTATTTTGCCTTTGTCCTTACCAGGGAAAAAGATGCTGCCAAAACGATAATCAAAAGGAAATAGTTGAATTACTGGATGGGTTAGAAAGTGATCAAGCGGAGAGATCAGAAAGGCGAACCATACTTAAAGTTGATAAGTAAGCAAGACCAAAGAATACTGTGATAAATAAGGACATCAATTGCAAAGATACTGGCCATAATCTTCCAGTGATTTCTTAGATACTGGGGTGGTGCCAGAGAAATGCAATTGTGAACTGGGCAAAATAGGGTGTAAGGATAACTACAACAATTACATTTCTGAAGAAGGGTCAAGGCCCGAAACGTCAGCTTTCCTGCTCCTCTGATGCTGCTTGGCCTGCTGTGTTCATCCAGCTCTACACCTTGTTATCTCAGATTCTCCAGCATCTGCAGTTCCTACTATTTCTGAAACAATTACAGGCCTATCAGTTTATTCTTGGTGTTTGGGAAGTTTTAAAGATAACATAATGGTATCAACTATCAGTCACCTGTCAACTCTATATTAATGAAGGAAAACCAGCGATGATTTATTGAAGAGAAATCACGTTTACTCAACTTGATTGTGATTTTTGGTGAGGTAACAGAGAGACTCGATGATGGTAATGTGGTGTATACAAAATTGAATCTGATTTGCCAGCAAAGTTGAATCTCCTGGAATAACAAGAGAAATGTCAGCATGATTATGAATTTGGCTAATTGGGAGAAAACAGAGTGGAGAACAATTGATTTTTACACTGGAGGGTGATATACGTTGGGATTCCCCAGTACTGGGATGATTGCTTGAATGTATTGACTCGTATCCTCGGCAGATTTGCAAAAATTGCAGAATGCACATAACCTGGAATTGTTGGAAACTATGAGGTGGGCAGTGATCGATTCCAAGAAGGTAAAGATTGGCTGATGGAATGAAAGAACACAAGCAGATGCAAATCAATGTAGGGAAATGTGAGGTGTTCTGTCATTTCGATAGATTTGATAAACTGGAGTTGTCCTCCTCAGAGAAGATTGAGAGGAGATTTGAAAGGACTATTCAAATTCACAAAGGATCAAGATAAAGAAGAAACTGTTCTCATTGGTGGAAGGGGTGAGAGCTTTTTATTTTAAATGCTTTCCAAAAGATACAAATGTAATCTAGGGAGAAACTTTTAACGTAGTGTGTGGTTAGGACCTGGAATGTACTATTTAAAAATGAACTGGAAGCAGATTCAATTGACTTTTCAAAAAATGGTTAGATAAGCACCTGAAAAGGAACAAGAAGGATGATGTACAGTATGAGGAAATAGCAGGTGAGTGGGATTATCTGAGTTTCTCTTGCAAAGAGCCATAATAGACATGATAAGGTGAATTGCCTCTGTCTGTGCTCTAACTGTGCTGTTGTATATTAAGTATTAATGTTTGAACTCTCAGTCAGTAAAGCAATGCTATTTTTTCCAATTTTTGTGACGCTGTTTCAGCATGATACTTTTTGGCCTGACAGCTGATTTAGTTTCCAACATTCTGAGTACGTCTGGGTCTTATTTGGAGAGGATTCTCATTTACAAGATCCTATTTCAAGAAACTCCCAAAATGCCAACATTCTACTAGACTTGTGAAGTCTCAAAGGATACAAAGAAGCAACTGTTGTTTTCTAAGCTAGAAGTCCTCTCATTGGTTTTCTGCTCCAAACTTGTTTGCATCTTTTAGAAGCCGCAACGCACATTAAAGGCAATGCAAGAATGAGTTAGTTTTAAAATTGTACTTTCAAGTTACATTTGCTTGTGTTTTCACATTGTAATTTCAAAATCGCCTTTAGGCAATTTCTTTCCTACCTCACCATTTTATTTCCTCTGTAAAATGAAGGAGTTGCCATGGCTATGTTCGATCTCTCTCTGCCAATGCTAGTTTGTGGTTAGCCATGTGGAAATGAATAAGATCAAATCAGGATAGCATTCAATTGTTAGATGGAAATGCACAGTCCTCACTTGAGCACCTTTGCATAACGTCACATGTATGAATGTAACCTCATCCTGTAGAAAATGACAGACTGAGTTGCATCCTACCACACTTTTACAACAGGCTAAAGTTGCAGAACAATTAACAAATGAGTAACTTTAATTATTGTATGGTCATCATGAGATTTGGAAGAGAGACGGAATGATAAGATTATATAGAACATAGCGCAGTACAGCACAGGAACAGGCCCTTCGATCTGACCATGATGCCGTTCTAACTTAAGCTCCTCTGCCTGCTGATGGTTCACATCCCACTATTCCCTCTCTGTTCATGTGTCTGTCTAAATGCCTCTGATGTGTTGCTTTTGTATCTGTTTCTACCTCCTCCCCTTGCAGAGTGTTCCAGGCACCTACCACTCTCTGTGTAAAGATTTGCCTCGCACATTTCCTTTGAACTTACTCCATCTCACTTTAATCTATGCTCCCTAGTATTTCCACCTAAGGAAAAAGACTGCAACTATCCACCCTATCCAGGCCTCTCAGAATTTTATGTACATCTATCACCCCTCAGCCTCCACGCTCTAGCAAAAAACAATCCAAGCTTATCCAACATCTCCTTATAGCTAATACACTCCAATCCAGGCAGCATCTTGGTGCAGGTAGTTCTCCTGTAACATGACAGTTGCGTTCTGTGTAACCTCGTGCTATAGAAAATCACGCTATAGAAGATGGCCATAGAAAATAGTGTTATATGGAAATTGCCAGAGAAACCCACTATACCTGTACTATAGAAAGTTCGCGTTAGCCAAACAGTGTCCACTATTCATCAATCATTTTACACCCAATTCACGATAACGAAACACGCATTATAGCAGAACTACCTTTTAAATGCGTTTTGCACCCTCTTCAAAGCCTCACATTCTTTCTATAGTGTGGCAGTCAGAACTGCACACAATACTCCAAATGTGGCCTAACTAAAGTTTTAAGCAGCTGCAACATGACTTGCCAACTTTTATACTCAATGCCCTGACAGATGAAGGGCAAGCATGACGTTTTGCCTTCCTTACCACCTTATCCACGTGTGTCACCACTTTCAGGGAGCTATGGACTCGAACCCCGCGATTCCTCTGTATATCAATGCTCCTATGGGTCCTGCATTTGACTTCCCAAAATGCATCACATCACACTTGTCCGGATTGAACTCCATCTGCCAATTCTCCACTCAACTTTCCAACAAATCTATATCCTGCTGTATCTTCTGTCAACCTTCCTCACCATCCACAGTTTCACCAATTTTTTTGTCATCTGCAAGCTTCCTAATCTGACTAAAATTGTGTCTTTTCAGTTAAAAAAGTGGAAGCCATGACCATGCCTTACGGAAGGCCCAGAGTTTTACAAAAGAACCACACATACTGCATCTTGTCCCAGGCATCTTACGTGACTGGATATAGTGATGACATTTTAATGCCCTTATGGAGTGCATACAGTATTTCGAAATTGGTAAGTTTGTTTCTTCCAGGAACATTCACACTTGAATACTGCTGCTCAGGGACAGATAATGCATCAGGTTACAACAATAAGGTTTAGTGCATAAGTCAGGGCATCTTAAAGTGGGTGTTAGGACCCTGGCAGGGTCTATAGCTAAAATTTTGGGACCACAAGGTCTGGGGCAGCAATGGCTGCCATAGAGCTCTGACCAAGTTATAACCATTGTGCTGGCTCCCTCACAGGATCCTGTTGTCATATCATTTTTATCTTTATTCATTCATGGGATGAGGGCGTCGCCGGCTAGTCAGCATTTATTGCCTATTCCTAATTGACCACAGGGCTGTTAAGAGGCAACCATATCAAAGATTAAAGAAGAAAGTAAGAGCTCGTGGTATTGAGAGTAGCTGGCAGAAAACAGAGCACACGTCAAAGGATCCTAGTTTGACTGTCAGGATATTGCCAGTTCTGCAGGGATCTGTGCTGGACCCACAAGCTTTTATATCAATTACACAGATGAGGAGAGTGAAGGCATGGCAAGTAAATTTGTAGATAACGCAGAAGTAGTTAGGAAAGTATGTTGTAAGGAATACATAAGGAGTTTGCAGACTGATATGGATAGGTTGAGTGAATGGGCAAAAGTTTGGCAGATGGAGTACAACGCAGGAAAATATGAAATTTTTCCATTTGGAAAGAAGAATTCAAGAAGTAGAGTTTTAAATGGAAAATTACTATGGATTTCCAAGCTGCAAAGGAATTTAGGTATTAGATGTGTGAGTCACAGGAAGTTAGTACGGAGGTGAAGCAGTAGTCAAGAAAGCAATGAGATGCCATACTTTCTTACAAGAGGGATTGAACATAAAAGTAAGGAGGTTATGGGTCTCTCATACAGAGCATTGTTGAGGTCACATTTTGAATACTGTGTGCAATTTCAGTCTTCATTTTTAATGAAGTTTGTAAATATGTTTGGAGGCAGTTCAGAGGAGGTTTACAAGAGTGGATTATCTTATGAGGATGGCTTGGACAGACTGGGCTTGTTTCCATTGGAGTTTGGAAGAGTGACGGGTAACTTATTTGAAGTGCACAAGATCCTAAATGGTTTTGACATGGCAGACCAGATTTAGTGCAAAACGAAACAACTGCACCTCCCAGTCGCGAACCATTTCAATTCCCCCTCCCGTTCCTTAGACGACATGTTCCATCCTGGGCCTCCTGCAGTGCCACAACGATGCCTCCCGAAGGTTGCAGGAACAGCAACTCATATTCCGCTTGGGAACCCTGCAGCCCAATGGCCTCAATGTGGACTTCACAAGCTTCAAAATCTCCCCTCCCCCTACCTCATCCCAAAACCAGCCCAGCTCGTCTCCCTAACCTGTCCTTCCTCCCACCTATCCCCTCCTCCCACCTCAAGCCCCACCCCATCTCCTACCTACTAACCTCATCCTGCCCCCTTGACCTGTCCGTCCTCCCTGGACTGACCTATCTCCTCCCTACCTCCCCACCTACACTGACCTTTACTGGCTCCATCCCCGCCTCTTTGACCAATCTATCTCCTCTCCACCTATCCTCTCCTCTATCCATCTTCTATTCGCCTCCCCCTCTCTCCCTATTTATTTCAGAACCCTCTTCCCCTCCCCCATTTCTGAAGAAGGATTCAGGCCCGAAACGTCAGCTTTCTTGCTCCTATGATGCTGCTTGGCCTGCTGTGTTCATCCAGCTCTACACCTTGTTATCTCAGATCATCATTTAACTTCAGTGAAAAGACCTTACACAGTGGTCTTTCCCCAATGAGCCTTGGTGGCAGCTGCCCCAAGCTTTAGTGCATCCCTCAGCACGTAACCTTGGAATGTGCCAGTCTGCAGCACTCAGTCGAGGTCAATGACTTGCTCTGGAAGATCAGCAAGTTTTGGGCATACTGAAGCATGTCTTTCACAGAGTTGATTATCCTCCAAGCACATTTGATGTTTGTCTCGGTGTGTGTTCCAGGGAACAGTCTGTAGAGCACAGAGTCCTGTGTCACAGAGCTGCTCAGGACGAGCCTCGATTAAAGCTACTGCATCTTTCTCCAGACTTCCTTTCCAAAGGCACCTTCCAGCAGATGATGTGTGATCGTCTCTACCCACCATCCCCCAATGCCCCCACCCCCCTCAGCTGCTTTGAGGGCATCGTGCAGTGGAGCAGGCCAACTGGGTGTACGTGAAGGATCTCACAGGTAGCGCCCTTCTTACCACAACACAAGTCTTGGTGCTTGTTGGGAAGTTCTGATGATGATGCATTTTGCCAAATGACTTTGACAAGCTGCTCAGGAAACCACATGACAGGATCCACCCTCTCCTTTTCCTGCGGGGTCCTGAGGACTCTACATGCTGATCACTTCCTGATGGACTTGTGATCAAATGGTGTTTTTCTTTGCAAATTTCTCCACAAAGGACAGGTGGTATGGGACAGTCCAATCACTTGGACTGTGCCATGGCAACAAGGCCAGTCCCATCCCATAATGTCTGTGTCATACGTTCTCATGTCACACAGTCTGGCAGAAAGGAATTTGCTGATCCTCAGGATGTCAGACTGAGATGGTGTTAACGCTTCCTTCAGGCTGCTGAACACAGAGCTCTCCCTGTGCACCTTCTGGAGAAAGAAATATGAGCATGTCTCATCTTGCTGCTTGATGTGAACCTTGGACCGGAAAATCATCTTGGAAGTCTCTAAAGCAAGGACCAAAGATGGCTGACTCTTCACGCCCTCAAGGTCCTCCATGACATTGGCCCCCATTGTCTCAGCAGGAGTAGGTTCTGCTTGCTTTTCTGGAGTTTGGACAGTTTACCTCATTTCTCTCTTGTGTTCTGAACACCTTTTGAGGATAAAGATCTTCTTGATGTTCCCCTTGACTGCTTCCCACCAGTCCGATGGAAACTCAAAGAGGGGCTTCATGGTTCTCCAACTTGGGAAATCCCTTTTGAGCTCCTCACTGTTTTCTGGGCTCAACAGTTTCACGTTCAGCTTCCACGTTCCTTTACCGGCCCACTGGTCATCCTGTAGGTGGCGGTCGGCCAGCAGGAGGCAACTGTCAGAGAAGAACACCGGCTTGATGTCGATGGATCTGACTGAGAATATGCAGGACACAAACAGGAAAACTATCCCTGAGCAGATTGACCCGTCTAGCCACAACCAGGTATATCGACGCTGCACTCCATATGCAGGGGTGCTGAAGATGTCATGCAGCTTTAACCATTTCCATCACGCATCTGGACATGGTGTCAGCCCCTCCAGATCGCCCATCCACATCCTGGTTGTTTCTCTCCAGTATCCACTACCCTGCATCCTTCATTTCCTCCTCCTCCATCGGCCTGTTCACTTGGGGATTGGTTCGGTTGTTTTGTCCCGCCACTGGCTACCTTTTCCTCCTCGCTGGCACATCCCTCCTTCTGGGTGCCACTTGTAAAAATTTACTTTTGCTGGGGGCAGTGGTTGGTGGTGGTGGTGGTGGTACCTTACTGACCTTTTGGGGGACCATGGCTTGTGTTGCCACTTCCAGCTATCCGAGCATATGTGTCACCACTCCCCCTCCCCATGCCCCCACGGCCTGCTTCCCCATTCAGGCTGCAATTCTTGGACTCCTTGCAGTCCTTAGCCAGGTGGCCCTCTTGTTTGTAGTTCCTGCAGAGGGTCACTTTCCAATCCACTGCCATGTGCCCTGACCTCCTGGAGGTTCGGCACACTCTAGGCTGCCCCACGTGGTCAGGTAGCCTCGGCTTCCTCCGATTGCAAAGCTGGAGTTCCCACTAGTGTCCAAGTTCAAGGTCACCTTGACCTGCCGTTTGCTGGTCCAGATTCCGAAGGGGTCCACTATGTCAGTGCTGCCTCCTTTCAGCTGTAGGTATCTTCCCAGGAAGGTTAGAACATCTGCTGCCAGGACATGGGGGTTGTACAAATAGTTTGTACAAGATGGAGAGGGGACCCTCACTTCCTTTCTCCTCGAATGCCTTCGGGAGACACTCACATTGCTTCATGCTCCTGAAGGTCACATCAAAGTAGTCCCTCGCTGGGGAAGTCCTGCAGGCCGACAATATCTATTGCTTGGAATCTGCAGCGGTCCAGGACAACTTTCTGCAAGAAGCGATGATCTCAAGATCTTCCAATGATATAGGTTCTCAGCTCAGACCCTGGATCAAGGTGTCTCCCCAAAGGGTGGCTCACTCACTGATTTCTTTCCAGTGAGGGATGAGAGTCCCCTTTTTGTTGTGGACCAGACTTTTGTCAGGAACTGAGGGTGGTATGGGGGTGCGAGTTGGTGGTGTGTGTATGTGTGTGTGTTTGGATTTTGACTAAAAGCATTTAGTTTCTAATGTAAAACATTGCTGCTCAAAATGGATTACTCAAAGTGCAAAGTGAAGTGAGTGTCCAGCCCTGTTTTCTGAATGTGAACTGTACGACCAGTGGAAAAGAGAATTAAACATGTGGACCTGGACCAAAGAGGAAACATGATGTGGTCTTGGCACCTTCCCTCCCATCAGAAGCAAAGCTTTTTCTGATTTGGCACTTGATGAGATGAACACTGATAAAGGTTTTTCATGGATAAAATGTATCAAAAAGCTAATTTACTGACTGCTTATGAGGTGAGATTTTGACAAATTTAGAGAGAGGATGCGTTTCTGTGGAGAATACATAATGGAATTCATGAGATGTATGCTAGACTGCAGACGTTAATTTGGAAATTGCCCAATCCTTGCTGGCAGTTATTAGACTTCGCCAAAGTATCCAGTATGGACAAATTTTTAGGTTGACAGTGGTTAAATTTGCAGGTAAACACATACTTTTCTAGAACAAGTGTTGGAAACACTAAAATAATTCCTTGAAATGCATTGTTTTGCAACTTCATTTGTGATGCAGAGGGTTCCAATGGCAGGCAATATGACAAAAATGGAGGACAGTGTTCATGAACTGGTGAGACTTTCTACATTCAGATCACAGGCAAAAATATAGAAAAACAATGGTAATGAAGAGAATTTAAGACAGAAATGCTTTTGATAATTTTGAGAAGCAAAGAGAATTTGGGATTTACAATGAAAGAATCAATCATGGAACTGCCCATTTATCAATCGATGTTAAAGGTACAATTCAAAGTACCAGTACGCCATGAACTGTCCCAAGCAGTATAATAGAATATTTGATACTTAACATAAAATGGAAGACTCAGAGAAAGAAGGTGGAGATATGGATCAAAGAAAGGACATTGTGTTGGTCACAAGAAGCTTCAGCCCAGTGATGAATGTGTTGATGGCAAAATCTTTCAATTGTGTGATATTAGACAGTGGAAGCACATCTACAGTGTACGTGGAATGGGCTGGTTAATGGCTACCTAGACTCTGAGTGATATGAATTGGAGCAATGTGAAGGATTTAGGAGTTCTATCAGTAACAGGGTTTACAAATGATAACATACTAAAATCTTTACAAAGTGTAGTCATTCCTTGTAAGATAGCTAAAATCAATCATTTTATTTGCACAAATGAAATATTCAAGTAAATGTTGTTACTGAGTAACAATCAATGAAGAAACCACAAATGAAACTGAATGTGGACAATGACAATACATCTCTCCTCATACAACAGTCCTGCCACTTACTCTACCATCAGACTGAATACCCCGCCCTCCCAATGTCAGACAGTCTCCCTTATTCCTGCCAGAATGGACCGAATAAGACAGCCCCCATTATACCACAGTAAGCATGACCTCACCCCTTACTCCTCATTGCAGCCCCCACCCCCACCCGCCCCAGGTGAATCCGGGCCAACCTGTCCCGACCCAGCCTGACCACCTTGCCATCCCTCATCTCCAGACCATAGCAGACTAGACCTGACTGCTTCCCCAAAACCGCCCTACCCCCACAGACCCAACCTGACCCCTGACCCACCTATTGCCAAGATGGAGTGGAATAATGAGTCATTAAAGATTGTGCAATAATGCAACATGTGATGTATTATCATATTGTGTGTTGCCTTATATCTTTTTGTTTATTAAAATTGAGTAAGCTATTGGTATCTAATTCTGTTAATAAGATGCTAAATATTTCAAAGTTAAAGGTAACAATATGATAAAGGTAATAATAATGTGAGCACATTAGTAGATGGTATTCAAATATAAGAGTCAGCCATAGGCTGACTTGCTTTCACGCTGGGTGATGAGTTGAAATAAAACCCTAATTGAAATATAAGCCTGAACTTTGTCTAGAAACATTCAACTTGAGTATAAAGCAGTAAGGAGGGAGGGGTGTGGTGTGGTTCCATTGCTGCAATTATCAACTTTGAGACAAGAAAGGATTAAAAGACAGTATTAGGAGTTTGAGCTCTGATAGTGAGGGAAAAGAGCCAGACTGAGATGAGACATCAACAACCAGACAAAAATAGGAAAGCCTGCAACATACCCATTTGGAATGCAGATACGTGGGTGAGATGTGGGAAGCAGTTGTGGTTTGAAGACCAATAAAAGTTTATTTGTGCTATGCCAGTGGAAGTCGTGTATCTTTAACATAATTTTGACAGAGAAAAGAACCACAAGAAGAAAATTTCATTTTCCCACATTCACAGTGAGACTCTAAACATTAATAGCAATGCACACAAAATTGAAAACAATTTTGTCATGTAGTATTTTTTTCATGCGGTAGTAGATTTTTCTATAGTTGCAATATTTGCCCCCAAAAGGCTTCCAGTGTTATCGAGCTTTTAAAGCCAAGAGGGTAAGGTGGAGACCTATTTGCTTCTGCTAAAAGTATCCGATCTGTGGTTGACTGTGAGAACATGCACAAGAGTGACGTGGGCCACTAACTAGTTCATGAAGATGAATACCAGGAAGTACATGATGAAAGGTTTGTGCGACTGTTTCTGATTTAATCCCACTGTGTATCCCTTCACTCGAATGATGGAGCTGAAGTTTACAAACAGACTGGATTTGGGCTGGGGGACAAAAGAGAAGTCTGATAGCTTCCTGCCACCATGGGATATTCTCAGAAGTGGAAATGCTAGCAGCTCAGTCAGCTATCAACAAGTGCCAAGCAGCCAATTAATTTAATTAACTGACCCATTCTCAGTCAAATTATTATGACACCAGGATTTTACCAGTGCTGGCACAGTTTTCCACCCAACATTTGTGGCAAGACTGCCAGGTACATCAATGCAGCTTCCTCGGGCTGACTTTCCTTTTCTGACCAGTCCATGGGCCACAGTGGGATCCTTGGTGACAATGGCCAACCCCATGGTTCCATTTCCACCAGTGGAGGGTTCTCCAATCTCCCAGCATTCCTGCCCTATCTTGCACACTGACTCTTTTCTTAACCTGCTTTCTCTTCTCCCTGCAACCTCTGTGTTGGCCCCCTTTATTGGTGGCACTGTTGAGACTGCAGAATGGCCATGTCGTTGATTGAACTATTAGTTCTGAGAGACAGACTGCCACCCTCAATTGGGATAGCAGTCCTGGTAGCAGCTTCTTAATTAGCTACACCAGTCAAATTACACTGCAGTCTTGCTCTCTACCCATGCAATCCAATGATAAACTTTCAGTCTCAGTTGCAGGATTTCCTCCTTTCTTGGGGTAAAATTAGAGTTACAACCTATCGCTGTCCTACTGGCCCATCTGCCGTAAGACCATAAAAAATAGGATCACAAATAGGCCGTGGGTTCCCTCCAGCCTGCTCTTCCATTTGCTACATTTATGGGTGATCTTCTGTCAGACTCCACTTTCCTGCCTTCTGTTCAAATTTTGTGAGAGACAAAGAAAGTCTTGAGCTCAGTCTTGGATATATACAGTGATGGCACATCCACAACTTCTGAGGTAAAAAATTCTGAATGTTTTTAAGTGAAGAAATGTGACATCATCTCAGTCCTAAACGCTTGACCCATTTTCCTGAGATTGTCCAGCCAGAGTACCTATACTATAAACACCGCCAACAAAATGCAAAATCTCCAGGAAATTGACAGTATTATAAAATAAAGTGGCACCCAGGAAAATGAGATGTTAGGTCATGTGACCAAAAGCAAAGTGATAGACTTTAAACAGAGTCTTAAAGGAGGAAAGTGAGGCAGAAAGGTACGGGGCCAGTAAAATAAAATGCTAATCAGTTACATGTGGACAACCATCAAGACTGGATGAAGAATTAAGCCAAAACAATATTCGGCAAAGTTACGGAACTTGTGCCATAAAAATCTTTGGGAAAGAAATTGCAACTTGCTGCAACTGTCTTCATATGTACGATAGGGACATGAGGCCCAATATTGTAGAACAATCATTCTGCCCCTCAAAATCAGGCTACGCAGTTTTTCAGGCATTCCTGAAACCAGGGTTATGTCCTTTCTACATGAGGTTTCTAATATGTGAGTGTACTCACATCAAAATAATCAAAATTATTCAGTGGCTATAGCACCCTAGGCAGTAGCCACTAAATCAAGATCAGGCTCCTGAAATAATTATCATTTTCTTAAGAAAAGCTGACAATGGATCAGAATGAACTGAGTTACTTCCCAGATTTCTTTGTAACTATTATCATGCTCCATCCTCTTACTTTCTACTCCCTTCATTTCTATCTCCAAGCGCACTCCTAGGATATTCCCCTTGTCTATTCACGTGAGGTAAGTGGCCTAATTGGGTCTTGGGGTTTAGGGTCGGGTAGCTCAGTTAGCTCTACATTGCTAATGTCTCGATCAGATTAATGCCAACATCTTCATCCTGGATGAGGTGCAAAGAGGTCCTGTCTCCTTGACATAATTGTGCAACTGTCTCTGTAGAGTTTGCACCTTCTCCCCGTGTCTGCATGGGTTTCTGCCAGATGCTCTGGTTTCCTCCTACAGTCCAAAGATGTGCAGGTTAGGTGGATTGGCAATGGAAAATGCATGGTTATGGAGATAGGCTGGGGACGTGAGTCTGGGTGTTATGTGCTTCAGGGGGTCAATGCAGACTTGATGGGCTGAATGGCCTCTTTCTGCACTGTAGGGATTCTATAATCCTACTTTTTCTAAGTGATGAAGAAGTCCCAGCAATTTGTACAAAAACCTTTTGAGGCTAAATTGTATGTCAGTTGGAGTGTGTCATTTTATCGCAAATGTCGACTCAGATGTATTTCCATTTCTTTTGCAGTGTTCCAGTTCTTTAGACCAGACTGGAATTTTTTTGTGGATTGATCTGATGCTGACATACTGAGCATTTAATTCCTGGCTGTTTTGGGACCTGAATTCAGTCCAGCACAATTCCTCTTTCAATCATTTTTTTTAACCTCTTGTCTTATTTTGCCAACAGACAGAACTTACTCCACTGTCGCCAAATATTTCAGACTGTCTGCGTGCTGATCCTCGAATCTTAGCAAACCACAGCCAGAAGTGTTCAAACTATAAACCAGGGTTAGACATCACCTATGATTTTCTTTATATTCCAAGTAAGTGCATTAAATGTGGATTTCTTCCAGTGAAAGAGCATGTGAATGTAAAAGAATCTCAGTTAAACCACTTTGGTCACTGATATTGGAATCACCACATCACTTTCAAAGTGGATCTACTTGTTGATCACCTCTTCTGGTTGTATGTAACCTGGAAAACCCATACACTTGGAGGCCAGGTGAAATTGGGAATTGAAGCTGGTCAGCATGGTGCCTCAGTGATTAGCATTGCTGTCTCACAGCACCAGGGACCTGGGTTTGATTCCAGCCTCAGGTAACTGTCTGTGTGGAATTTGCACATTCTCCCCATGTTTGTGTGTGTTTCTTCTGGGTGGTCCAGTTTCCTCCCACAGTCCAAAGATGTGTAGGTTAGGTGGCTTGGCCATGCTAAATTAACCTGTTGTGTCCAGGGATGTGCAGGCCAGGTGGATTAGTCATGGGGAATACAGGGTTACAGGAATAGGTGGGGGCTGGGGCTGGGGCTAGGTAGCATGCTCTTTGATTTATTGTCACATGTATCGAAGTATAATGAAAAGCTTTGTTTACAAGCAGTACAGGTTCCCCATGGTAGGCTATTGCAGAAAATATGGAGGCATGGGATTGAGGGTGATTTAGCGGTTTGGATCAGAAATTGGCTAGCTGTAAGAAGACAGAGGGTGGTGGTTGATGGGAAATGTTCATCTTGGAGTTCAGTTACTAGTGGTGTACCGCAAGGATCTGTTTTGGGGCCACAGCTGTTTGTCATTTTTATAAATGACCTGGATGAGGGCTTAGAAGGATGGGTTAGTAAATTTGCGGATGACACTAAAGTCGGTGGAGTTGTGGATAGTGCGGAAGGATGTTGCAGGTTACAGAGGGACATGGATAAGCTGCAGAGCTGGGCTGAGAGGTGGCAAATGGAGTTTAATGCGGAAAAGTGTGAGGTGATTCACTTTGGAAGGAGTAACAGGATTCCAGAGTACAGGGCTAATGGTAAGATTCTTGGTAGTGTGGATGAGCAGAGAGATCTCGGTGTCCACGTGCATAGATCCCTGAAAGTTGCCACCAAGGTTGATAGGGTTGTTAGGAAGGCGTACGGTGTGTTAGGTTCTATTGGTAGAGGGATTGAGTTTCGGAGCCGTGAGGTCATGTTGCAGCTGTACAAAACTCTGGTGCGGCCGCACTTGGAGTATTGCGTGCAGTTCCGATTGCCGCATTATAGGAAGGATGTGGAAGCATTGGAAAGTGTGCAGACAAGATTTACGAGGATGTTGCCTCGTATGGAGGGAAGGTTGTATGAGGAAAGGCTGACGGACTTGAAGCTGTTTTCGTTAGAGAGAAGAAGGTTAAGAGGTGACTTAATAGAGACATACAAGATGATCAGAGGATTAGATAGGCTGGACACTGAGAGTCTTTTTCCTCAGATGGTGACGGCCAGCACGAGGGGACATAGCTTTAAATTGAGGGGTGATAGATATAGGACAGATGTCAGAGGTAAGTTCTTTACGCAGAGAGTAGTAAAGGCATGGAATACCCTGCCTGCAACAGTAGTAGACTCGCCAACTTTAAGGGCATTTAAATGGCCATTGGATAAACATATGGATGATAAGAGAATAGTGTAGGTTAGATGGGCTTCAGATTGGTTTCACAGGTCGGCGCAACGTTGAGGGCCAAAGGGCCTTTACTGCGCTGTAATGTTCTATGTTCTATCACAGTAAGCAAGGATGTACAGATCAAAAAGACTCAGACAGAGGCATACAGGTTACATTTCACAGGGCATGCGCTCGGTGAAATCAAGGTTAGCAAGATCAGAGATAACAAGGTGTAGAGCTGGATGAACACAGCAGGCCAAACAGCATCATAGGAGCAGGAAAGCTTGACGTTTCGGGCCCAGACCCTTCATCAGAACTTGATGCTCTCCACCCTCTCAACCTTGGTTCCGTTGGTGTAGAGGGGGTGTGTTCTCCTCCGTTCTTTCTGAAGTCAATGATCAGTTCTTTAGTTTTGCCAAAGTTGAGAAAGAGGTTGTTTTCACTGCACCATGTCACCAAGCCATCTGTCTCCCTTCTGTATTTTGACTCGTCGTTGTTAGATACCTGCCCCACTATGGTGGTGTTGTCAGCGAACTTGTAGTTGGCGCTTGTTCAGAATTTGGCAACACAGTCATAGGTGTACAGGGAGTACAGAAGGGAGCTGAAGACACATCCATGGGCGGCTGCAGTGTTGTGTTATTGTGGAGGAGGTGCAGTTACCCATCCTCACTGATTGCGGCCTATGGGACAGAAAGCTGAGGATCCAATTGCAGGGGGCGGAGCCAAGACCAAGGTCATGCAGTTTTGAGATCAGTCCGGAGGAGATAATAGTGTTGAATGTGGAGCTGTAGTCAACGAGCAGGAATCTGACATAGGTGTCTTTGTTGTCCAGATGTTCCATCCGCTGTGGATCTGTTATGTTGGTAAGCAAACTGTAGGGGATCAAGGCAGGCTGGGAGACTGGAGTTGATGTGGGCCATGACCAGCCTCTCAAAGCACTTCATGATTATTGAAGTCAGAACCACTGGGCAGTAGTCATTAAGGCACGCTGTATATGTTTTCTTGGATACAGGGATGATGGTGGTCTTCTTGAAGCAGGTGGGGACTTTGGCTTGTAGGAGGGGGAGGGTGAAGATGTCGGTGAATACCTCCCTGAGTTGGTCCGCACAGGATCTCAGTGCTCAGCAGGGGGACACCATCCGGGCCCAGAGCTTTCCTTAGGTTGATTCCCGGGAAGACTGATCTGGCATTTGGAATGATGACCGAGGGAACAGGTATGCCCAGGGCTATCGGGGCAGACATCACCACACTGCTGGCATTCTGCTCAAACCGAGCATAGAAAGCATTAAGCACATCAGGGCGGGATGTGTCTTTGTCCGCTACCTTGCTCTGCTTCATTTCATATCCTATAATGTTGTTTAGGCCTTGCCATAGACATAGGGACTCTGTTTGTTAGGTTTGGGCCTCTAACTTGGTCCAGTACTGCTTCTTGGCATCCCTATTGGCTTTGACGAGTTGGTGCAGATTGATGGGCCAAATAGCCTCTTTCTGCACTCTATGTGAGTTCATTTTCTCTCTTGATCCATAGTTGGTGCTGAAGTTTGGAATTGTGTGCTGAGTACTGCAATCAACATATAGAAATAGTCGGCTAAATATTTGCTGGTCTGTGCTGAACTCTTTGCATTGTCCAAACCCTGTAAAACAAAACTTTTTGTTTGCTAAATGCTTTAACTATTTTGAAGAAGGAAGTGAAAAGGATTCCTATTCATTGTGGTTTATATTAGAGCATTCAGTCTTTTTAATAACTGTTAATGTGTCCTTCTCAGATCTGAGTAAAACAGAGGTGGAACAATATGATGCATTAATTACTAGCAATATCGTGCCTATGTATCCAGCTTTCCAAAGTAAGTGAGATTAATATGCAATTATTTTCTGTGTGATTTGTCTTCTGACTAAATTAATAAATATTTGAAGTATATAAAATCGTCTCTAGATCTTTGCACTCTTAAAAGTACAATTATGTAACACTTCAGAAGAAGCTGTCTAATTATTATGGTCCATCCTGGCAGAGGGTTCCCAATTTGTTACAATTTCAGACGGGATACCCCAAATGGCTATACTCCCGGGTAAGGAAGGATGAGCTAGCTCCCCTTCTCTCATTTGGGTTGCAATAAAATTAATTTAGGCCCTTCCCTTCAGGATACTTTTCCTAATCCAACAATACTTATGTTTAAAAAGAGCCATATTAGCCTGTCTTTATTGAGTTGAAGAAAAGGTCAGTTTGTTAACTACTAAACGTGAGAAAAGATAATTAAACACCACGCACATGTGCCCATATATGCACAGATTAGAACTGTGAATTGAGTAAAAAGATAAAAGTTAAAAAGATTTACAAATCACTTTCTATGTTCCATGAAAAGTTGGGGTAGCATGGTGGCTGGGGCAGCACGGTGGCTCAGTGGTTAGGAAGGCTGCCTCACAGCACCAGAAACCTAGGTTCGATTTCAACCTTGGGCACATTCTCCCCATATGTGCATGGGTTTCCTCCAGGTGCTCTGGTTTCTTTCCACAGTCCAAAAATGTGCAGGGTAGGTGGATTGGCCTTGCTAAATTGCCCATAGTGCCCAGGTTTAGGTTAGATACAGGAGTAGGGGAATGGATCTGGGTGAGATGGTCTTTGGAGGGGCAGTGTGGACTTGTTGGGTGGAATGGCCTGTTTCCACACTGTAGGGATTCTATGATTCTAGATAATGGAACATTGTGGCATTTAGCTGATATTCATAGTGAAGCAGTTGATTTCATGATTCTTGGTTTTGCAATTGATAGACAGGCTTTTGTCTTGTTTCCTACTCATTGATGACTTCAACAGTTTGCCTCGCCTCCAGAACTAGCGACAAAAATGAGATTTTCTTTGACCTAAAGTGCAGGGCTGTCTAATGATGTTCTCCAACTGTGACCTTTATAGTACACCAATCCATGCTGGTATATCTGTCCACTAACATACACAAATCAAGGGTTGCAGTTGGTTTTTAACTTTTTGTATATTCCTGAAACACTAAAGCAAAATGTGTTTGCAGTTTGGAATATTATCCACAGGAAATGACTCTCTGCTAAATGGAGTAATCAATTTTTGCTTTTCATCTTTTCATTTTATGTCTCTGTTTCCCTGACAACTCTACAGGTGTGACATTTTTCAGTCAATGATCTTAAAAACTGTGCTGGCTGCTTCGTTCCCTTTTCACAATACATTTTGTACTAAATTCAGGTTTAATAATTTCCCTTACCATTTTCTGTTACAAAACTCTCTTGGCCTATCATTAGATGTCTGTTAATTTTGGGGTTTTCTACCCCACCTTCTAATACATATTATATCATAATTCTTATCACCAGTGCTGTACTTAGTCTGTTTTCATTCTTAAGTTGTTCTAAGTTCAATGTATTCATAATATGTGAACACGTCTATTTCCTAATCTATATGGGTCCCTCCTCACATAATACAAATCTAAATCTTCCTCTGTCCTACTTTTTGCCCATGGGAGATGAGCATGTTTTATCAGACCTAGCTACCTCGAGGACATTAATTGTTGAGGGTTGGTATTGCACATTCCTTTCCCTTAAAAACATGAATTGGCTAATTAAATTTTTACAACAATCTACTAGATGCTATGGTTAGGTGCTAGCCTTTATTGAATTTCATTTCACTGCTTCCTGTGGGCGGATTTGTATTTAGGACCTCTTCATTGTTAGTTTTGCAGCATTAACACTGTATGAATCTACCCATTCCTATTCATTCATGGGAAACAATGCTAAAGAAATTACAAGTTCATCAACATAATAGCATCCCGAAGATTCCAACATCATTGAGTAGAATCTTTGAGCCCAAGTGAGCAAGTAGCAAAGGCAAATAGAACCAGGAAATGTCAGTTCCATCTGACACGCTAGTCCTCTAGTGATGCTCCAATGTCGTGGAGGAGGATTGGGCGCGGCAATTAATCTCATTAAGGGCCTTGTTAAGTATAATTCAAGGTAGATGCCAGAATTTTACATGTCACTGATGCCAGTCTCCATGCCTGGAGATGCTCATCAGTCTGGGGACACTGCTCCCTTCCCTGCTATCATTGTGGTCAGGCTGCAAGAATCATCAAAAACCTTTTTTAACTGAAGTTTTTAAAAAAGTGCTTTAAGGGTGCCCCCTCTATTAAAGTACTTTCTCAGTTACTTACTGTTGTTAACAGCCTGCTGTTCCTTGCCAGCTTGGCCCTCCAGCTTCGAGAGCTTGTGTCAGTCTGAATTAACCAGGAAGCCTGTGTCTATGCCCATCAAGTGCCTCTCTGAAAATCCTAATGAATGATGGATTCTCTTGGGAAATGGGCAGCTCAGGACTCAAAAACAACTGATTCCTGCCCTTTCAGTCTGATAACTAAGAAGCTGCCAATATTAATCTTCAAATAAAAACTTTCAGTTCTGTAACTGACTTCTAATGAGTGGGAGGATGTTACTTTATCTTTCCCATAACTGGAGGTTATTTTCAGCATTGAATTGATTCTTTTTTAAATGCCACCTTAGAATGCGTCAAAATTTTGTTGCTGAAATTATAAACAATATTATTTTCTTTGAAAGTTTACTGCTGGGAATTAAAACTGCATAATTTACAAACACAAAATGTGAGGTTGGACAAAATCAAAAGGCATGATCCTAAGAACTACTGGAGAGATCTGTGCTGACTGTTTGAGGGGTTGGAATAAACACCCAACGGTAATAAAAAGATTATTAGAAAACAATTTACAGGATACAAATCTTTTTGTCCAAGGATGCAAGGGAAATTGATAGAACTGAAATTTTAGAACTGAAGCTCTTGTCCTTCAGCACATTGAAAACTTACCAAGTTCCATCTGCTTGATTGCTTCACAGAGATCTGGCATTACCTCCACAACACTATGCTGCCAAGGGATGCTGCAAAGAGCAATGGTATCAATGTAATGAGTGGGCCAGTATTTGACTATAATTATGATGGACATTTTGATACGCTTGAGCAAATTAAGAAGTAAGCAAAATATTTTTATTTTGTATTCCATTTAGTTTACTGAGAAACAAAATTCAGCTTTGATCTATCATTGGTTGAGAGCAAAATTAAAATACCTTGATTGACATGGCCAATTTATAGAGAGGTTTACAACATTACAGGAAAGTCATGGTACTATACATTCTTGCTCAGCCTTACTATTATATTCCATTTATGTAGTATAGTGCAAGAATAATTTTAAAGTTAGTGATTGAGCTTTGAATCTATCAGGTTGGAAATAGAATCCAGTTTGGAACAACTATTAGTCACTTCAATTAGTGCAAGGTTTATATATGCAACATGGAAATTATGACAGTTGACTCTCCTCTGAATCAGAAAATTGTGGGTTTTGGAGTCTTTGGTACGAATATCTAAGCTAACACTCCATTGCAGTCTGAGGGATTCCTGTATTTTCGATGATGTTAAACTAAAGCTCTATCAGCTCTCTCAGCTGAAACTTAAGTGTCCTTGCTACTGATGTAAAGAAGAGCAGAGGAATTATCCTGTGTCCTGGCCAATATTTGCTACACAATCGACTTTGCCAAAACAAAATATACCGTCACATAGTTGTTGGTGGAATTTACAAATTTGTTCCTGTGTTTCCTACATTATAATAGTGACTAAGAAGTCCCTCATTGGCTGTAAAATGCTTTGGGTACTGTAAAGGATCTATATAAATACATGTCTTTATAAAATATATAAAGAAAGCAAAATATATAATGTAAATTTTATATTATAACATGAAAATAAAGAATATTTTAGAGCCCAGTTCTGCATGTTTATAAAGGATTGTACCTAGCTTTGGCATTGTGTAGTTGCCTGAATAATTAGTGATGACCTAATTCTATTTTTGATAAAGCTTTCATTTCTAAATTAAAATGCTGACAGCATATGCGGGACTTGAATATATGAGAACTCAATATCAGAAAATATGGTTCTAACATTCAATGAACCCTTTTCACATACAACCCTCTTACAGAGGATTTAAAAGAAAATCATCCAGTTATAAAATACTTTTGGGCATCAGTCTAACAAAATAAAGCTTCCTGCATAAAAGGGTTTTAACGAAATTTTAAACCAGATAAAAGATAAGTTGATATTTCCAAATAAGAGTGTATGGTTTCATATGCAGACTTTACATGTCTGGAAGGAGCATAATTAAATGCTCAGATTATGTCATGGTGACCGAAAACAAAGTCTCATTTCAAAATGGAAGACCTTCACGAGCTTGATAATCCAGTCCACCCATCCTGACAAATATGGCATTTTATCTTATCGCTGAGGGTTACAAGAACAGCAAGTATCCTTTGCCTGTCTCTGCAGGACTTGCTTGTTGGTGGTCTGGTGGACTGATAACAAATGATGTCAGTTAGAACAAACTCTCAAGATTACAGCTATAGTACTGAACCATTAATTATCTTTGAGAAATGCTATAATCCTGTTTGTATTTGTTTTGTATACCTAATGAAAATGTTGAAATTTGTTTCCTTTTCCATGTTATTTCTTCAGACATGTCAATGACACAGCAATCCCCATCCCAACTCACTACTACATTGTCCTTACCAACTGCAAGGACACCACTCAGACTCCCCAGCAGTGTAAAGATTCACTACATGCAAGGTCCTTCATTCTACCACACAGGCAAGATAACAGTGAGAGCTGCCCAGTAAGTAAAATAGATCAGTCTGGCAACAGCACAAATTTTGAATTTGTTTTGTATATATGAAGTCTAGAATTAAGTGTATTCATTTATCCCGAAAATTCATTTTTGGAAGTATTGCCACATGAGGAAAGGTTATATGCTGTAGTGCGTGGTAAGTTTTGAGTAGGGTGACCAAATCTGTGGAAAAATAAACCATAAAGGACTCTCAGAAGGGTGGGTGTTGGTGAGACAATTGACAAGGCGGATGGAGGTTAGAGCGAGGCAGGGTACCGGTGGAGATAGAGGTAGAGGTCTTCAGGAACTGCATTGATGGAGTCAGCGAGGCCCCTAAGACTTGCCCTAAAGCAAAAATATGCCTTTGCTATGTTCCATGTATCGTCAGTATCTTTGTGATCTCTGTCTGGAGGCAGTTCTGACCAACAGTACCCCAGTATCCACCACAGGTAAAGCAAGGATGAATTCACCTCAGCTGGGACTTGGATTAAACCTCATCCTGTTGACACCAATTTGATTAATGCTGACCCCCTCACTCTTCAACTCCATTTTCCCTTACTCACTTGGCAACTCCTATTTCTAGTTCCACTCCCCCTTCACCACCTCACCACCTCTGTTCACTTAGAATGCCTCTTCCTGACCCGTCCCTTCCCCTACCCAAGCCCCATGCAATAATTAGAAACCTCTGTTCTCAAAACTCCTCCCCTTGTACAATCAGGAGACCATCTCATCACCAACCCGTCAAGGCTTGCCAGTCACCTCCTTCCTCCCAAGTTGGACCATTCTGTGGCTCCTGGCACCACCCCTGTTGGTCTTGTCAGCCAACCCTGACATACCTCACCCCTCAGGCTTGTTTGAATTATGCCTCAAGCCTGCCAGAGCACCCCTTATCCTTCTCCCCACCTGATGGACACCCTCTCCTGGGTCTGTTGGAACCATCCCATGTTGATTCTGCTTGATACCTCTCCACCATCTCCAATCTGGGCCTGTTGAAGAATGCCATCTGGACTCAGGCCTGGTCTGCCTCCCAACACCCAGGTATCCCATGATCTGGCATCAAGTCCCACCCCAAAGCAGGCCTGCCAGAGGAACACTTGACTACACCTGTGCCCCCAGCCCCCAACACCCATTCACCCAACTGCAGACCCATAAACTTTCTGAGCACTGCTGAGCATGCCCAATGGTAGTGTGCATTAACTTAGACACGAAAGACCTTGGAAACCAAAACAAAAGTTGCTGTAAAAGATCAGCAGGTATGGCACCATCTATGAAGAGAACTCAAAGTTAACGTTTCGGGTCTTCCTTAGAACTGATGGTAGCTAAGAAATGTTGGTTTATACATAGAAGATAGGGTGGAAGAAGGGAGTTAGAAATAAATGATAGGTGGGGACTGCGCTCAGAGAGAGAGAGAAAACAGTTGGACGAAGGAATGGATAATAATCTGGCTGAGAAAATGAACAGCTGTCAATGGAGACTGATAGTGACTAACAATAGGTGGTGTGTAATGGCAGCCTATGTGGTAACAAGGCCTGGTGTGTGGGGTTAGGGGCTGGGACATGGGAGAGTTCAGGCCCTAAAATTATTCAACTCGATATTGAGTCTGGAGGGCTGCAGGGTCCCCAAGCAGAAAATGAGGTGTTGTTCTTCCAGCTTGCGCTGAGCTTCACTGGAACACTGCAGCAAGCCAGACAGAGATGTTGGCCAGGGAACAGGGTGGTGCATTAAAGTGGCAGGCAATGGGCAGTTCAGGTCTTTTTTGCGAGCAGAACGTAGATGTTCTGCAAAGTGGTCACCCAATCTATGTGTCGTTTCCCCAATGTAGAGGAGATCACATTGTGAGCAGCGAATGCTGTAGACTAGATTATGTGAACTAGATTCCAGCAACTTCTGTTACCAAAGACTTTGGACTGTGGCAAGACGAGATCCCCCGAAGGGGAAAACAAACACATTAAAACTGACAAATGGTCTTACTGTCTTGAATATTTCAAAACATTGGCTCCACATGAGCAGTATTTTCATTTCCAAATACTACTGGCTCTTCTGTCTGGGGGATCCAGCAGTCTTCTGAGTCAGTTTATGATGAAATCCAGGCTATCTGGCAGATCAAGAAGCCATAATGTGGGACACGGACAGCAAGGAAAAATGCAGGACAATCCTGTAAAATGCAGAATGGTTGGTCACCTTGAATGTGTTGCCAGAGAGTGGAAGGATCAATTGGGGTTTTGAAAACAGAGTTGCATTATTATTTGTGTTGTGATATCTCTGAAACATTTGTGGTATACCTTTAAGGGGCATGCTCATGATGCCATCATCATATCCTGGCATGTGGTCCAATGGTGTAAAGCTCTCAGACTCCATCTTACTGAGCTCTGTCCCCTTGCAGCATGAAATGCTGAGGAAAGAAATCAACAATTCTTGCAAAATGTTTAACTTCAGCCCAAACACGTGTGTGCCTGTGATTATAATGTAAATATGAAGATACCAGGTACTGTCATAAAAATTCGTTGAATTCTTCAGTGCTATGTGATCTATGTTTTGTCCTTATGCTATGGGAGCCACAGTATCACAGCATGACTGTGGTAAACCACAGCCCACATCAATTTGAAAAATAAAGTTTTGCAGGGCTATGGTTAAAGGCAGGGGAATAACATGAGGTGAAATTTTCCATCAGGGCCAACCCACACACATGGTCTAAATTACTGTCTTCTGTCCTTTAACCACTCTGTGATTTCATGTGTAAATTTATAATGATCAATAAACAGGGGCTGCAGGTTTCTTTATTACCTCCAAATACATTATCAGGAAGTAATGAAAGAAATGGCAATGACAAGAGTGTGATGGTTTTATTTAGGCATTATTTTAATCTCTCTTCTGTAATAGAAACACAATTTTGACTGACCTCGCTGATGACAATATGATTACCGCTTCTAGAATCATACAATCCCTGCAGTGTGGAAGCAGGCTATTCAGCCCATCGGCTCTGCACCAACCCTCAGAGCATCCCACCCCGGCTCACTCCCCTACCCTATCCCTGTAACCCTGCATTTCCCCTGGCTAATGTACCTTAAGTACACATTCTTGGACAATATGTGCAATTTAGTATGGCCAATCCACCTAATCTGCACATCTTTGGACTGTGGCAGGGAACTGAAGCACCTGGAATAAATCCTTGCAGTCACAGGGAGAATGTGCAAACCCCAAACAGACAGTCACCCAAGGCTTGAATCAAACCTGGGTCCCTAGCACTGTGTGGCAGCAGTGCTAACCATTGGGATCCCATGCTGCTCTTCTGGGACAAGGAATATGATTTATGCACATGGCTGTCAAAAATCATTGCATAAAACTCAATTTAAACATAGAGTTTTGTATTTTTCTTGGTTCGGTGAATAACCTGAGGCCTAAAATTATTGCATTTGACTTTGTGGAAAATAGAAAGATTTCTGTTCACCAATGATCAGCCATGAAAATCGCCTAATCTTTATCTACAAAAAACAAGTTGCAGTTTTACAGAAGGATAAAGAATTGGATACATTGCTAACTTGCTTGCTTCTGGTCTCAGCAGCACCCCCCACCTCAGAAAGTAGTCTTAACTCTCTTTTGCGCCTTCAATGGGCTATCCTGTGAAGATTCCTGAGGTGCCTTTAAATATCCCAAAAATTTACCCATTCCCATGACTTCCCTAAGACTGTAGAAATATTGCACTGGGGTGCAGGGATTTGTGGGGTATATGAGCAGGTAGGAGGAGCATCCCTTTCTTGATCAATCTTGGTAATTTAAGTACTTTACTCTAAATTCCAACCTACTGGTCAGAACTCAACCAGAATTCGTATTCTAAAATTGTCACAGCTCATTGCGACAGTTGGGAATCAAACCCTGCCATTCCCAGAATCATCACAGAAGTTAAATATGTTAAAGTAGGTATACAAAATTACCCAATTTATCTAATTTTCAGGCCCATATTGATAAAAAAAGCATGGATCAGGGTTCTGTAGTGAACAAGAATTATGATTTATTATTTATTAAACTGTCAGCACATGACTCTACTAATTGAGACTGTAATCCTCTTATAAATGTCCCTCACTCCGCGCGCACACACGCGCGCGCGCACACACACACACACACACACACACACACAAAAGCAATGAAAAATAGTTTGTAGGTGAAGCTAAGCTGGAAGGCAGTTCAGCCATTTCTATTTACAAATTGTTGAGATGGTCTTTGGGACTCTTATGCTGGTCAGAACATTGCTGCCTTTCTCCAGATGCTTCTACTGGTTTGCAAGAGGTACGAGGTTGCTGGTTCACTTCAAAAAAGGTCTCTGACTTATCAGTTACAAGTTACAGCTGATAACAACTGCTGAAGAAAAGATGAATTGCTTTTCTGCAGGTTTGACTATAAAGGGACTGTGGGGATCAAAACACTCATCTCTGTATCTCGCTCCCAGCCCCGAGATGTTCAGTTACCTGCGAAAATATCACATGGTTGTTGGCAGGCAAAAGGGTTCTGTCATCGACAGTGGTCACCATTCCATAGTTCAATCAACTTCTCATTGCCAGCAACTACATCTGTATACAGGACTCCTCAGCTCCAGTTCATCTGTAACCACTTGAATTACTGCTTGTTCAAACAGCTGTTTGCCAGAAATGTCAAGTTACTTGGTTTTCAAAACATGCAATAATCCTTTCAAACTACTGTTTTAAAATGGTTCTTACTCATTTCACTCGTAATTTTGAAAAGTATAAAAACAAACGGTCTTACAAAATATTTCCTTTCAGCGTAATCTTCAGATACAATCAAAATTGTTCACTGAAGCACATTTTGTTGAGCTTACCCGTTAGTATTTTAATGCAGAAGGATTTTACGATTTCAAAACAAAAGAAATGAACATTTGTTGTCACAAATGTTGCAAATCCAATTTCATTCACGAGATTGCAGAAATATCAAAGACTATCAAGTGATACAGCACATTTCACCAGTTGTGCTTGTGCCTAAAATAGGTATCCAAGTTGTCCTTCTTCCCACAACCCTGTAAATTGTTCCCCTTTACCTACTTATTCAATTTGCTTTTGTCAGTTTTCACTGAATCTGCATCCACCACCCTTCCAGACAATGTTTGTCTAATAATTGAACCATGAAAAGAGCATAAACCCTCTTGCCTGGAAGTTCTACATGAGTTGTCTGACAGGAAATTGACAAAACCATCGGGAAATGTTATTACCAGTCCACACTGCATCACTTCTTAAAAATGCACGCAAACATTGTGTTTGCTCTTTCCATCTATATGTGATTCATTTAAGAATAATTTATACTTATTTAGTGCCTATAACATAGTAAAACATCCCAAAATGCTCCAAAGACAAAAATTGACACTAAGCTACATCAGGTTATGGAAGATGGCCAAAATCTTGATACAGAAGTAGGTTTTAAGCAGTGTCTTAAACAGAAGATTTAGGGAGGATATTCCAGACCTGAAAGCATTGGAAACTGTGACATGATTAAAATCAGAGATACCCATTCGGCCATAACTGAAGCAGCACAGATATTTTAGAGGACTGGTGGAGATTACAGAGTTAGGAAGGCATGAGGATATAGGGAGATGAGAAAATTAAAACAGAAGCTTTCATTAACAGGGAGCCAATGTAATTTAAAAGCATGGGGTGATGGTTGAATAGGACTTAGTGAGAGTTAAGACCCCAGTGAAAGACGTTTGGATGATTTCAGGTTTATGATGGTTAGAAAGCAGGGTTGAAATGGTCAAGTCTAGAACTAACAAAGAATAAGGGTTCAGCAGCAGATATGTTGGGGCAGGAGAGAGAAGAATGATGCCGTTCAAGTGGAAAAAGATGGTGTAAGTAATCTTACAAATGAATGGTTGGATGCTGAGCTTGGTGTCAAATATAAGACCAAAGTTGTGAGTAACCTCACAGTTGCTAAGAAGAGGGAATAATGAAATGGAGTTTGTGACAAGGATTGAAACTATGCTGTCTTTCTTTTCAATATTTAGTCAGAGGAAATTTCTGCTCATTCAGTACTGGATATGGATCATCAGTCTGACAATTTAGACATACTAGGTGGGATTTAATGCCTTTCTAAAAATTAGTTCTGAGAGGAAGAAACTTTATGATTAGGCTGGAGGGTGCAGAGTGGAGATCTTGTTGCCTTCTCAACTTGTCTCTAGGGCTGGAAGATCTATGGTTTGTCTGGAAGCTAATTGAGGCTCTTTTGCCACTTAAGGGCCTCATCCCACAGCCAGTGTTTAACCATCGGTGGACTCACTGGTCAGGTTTACCTATCACCTTTTCAGGGCTGGTGATGGAGTATGGCATCAATGGGATCCTTATTCAAAGGCACTCTGCCTCATTGTGAGATCTGGCATTGGGAAGGTGTGTTTGGTTTTTGTGGGACAGACTGTCGGAAACCCCCTCCTTGCCCTTGTTTCCCCTATCCCCAATACTCCACCTTCAGCTGCTGATCCCCTCCGTGGGAACCCTACCCCGCTCCACTTACTTGACTCCTGCGGATGCATCACCCATCCTCTGTGTATTTCCAATGCAATAATAACAATGGCCATTGTTTCTGTTGGCGCTGCCAGTCTTGCAGAATTGCTGGAACTACAGAATTTCAGTCCTACTGAGCTTTTGGCGGGGTAAGTGCTGGCTTACCCCAGAATAATGCAGGGCCTCCCATGGAAAAGTAATGTGGGGTCCCACCTGTTCGCCAACTAGTGGATGGGGACCCCTGCCACCACCTGTAAAGTTCAGCAAATAAAGGGTTAAGAGAGGTTGCAGTGAGACTGAACTGGGTGCGTCCAATTGATGTGTTTTTGGAATATATCTCCAAGGCATTGGATGTAAATGAAAAATAGGAGGGGCCAAGGATAAATCCTTCTGGATACCAGAGGATAAGGGAGTGAAACCATCGTAGGCGATTCCCTGTCTGATTGCTTTGATAAGAATGGAACTAAACAGGGGCATTTTCAGCCAATTGGAGATTGGAAGAAGGGTTTTGGAGGAGGATTGTGTGGTCAACAGTGTCAAAGACTGCAGGCACGTCAAGAGGGGGATGAGGAGAAATCATGCATTAATCACATTTATTATTTTGTGGATTCATTGTGTTTCCTAAGAATGCAAATATTGTTTATTTTTCCCCTGTTCCATGCTCAAAACTGCCTTTTCTTACTTTCCTGATTCTGAAAGATCTGTTTCTTAACCACACAATGCATTTGTAAAATTCTACTTTACTCTCTCTTCCAACATGTGCCGTATTGATACAATACTTAATATCATTTAACTGTGCATTATTGCTAACATTTTTATTACGAATTCCTCCGTTCATGTTTATGTCAAGGGCCTGCTAAGTTGTCACACTGTAGCTTTATCTTGCCTTAGATTTATATCTCTCAGATCTGTATCAAAAATTCTATGTTCCAACTGCTCTACTTCTTTGCATCCTAAATTGCCATATGTTGACAAAATACTTAATTGTAAAAATATAATCCAAGAAAAGGACTGAATGTCTACAAAATTTTATTTGTACATCCTGGTCGAATTATCTCCTTTTTTTCTTATCTCATGTCACCTGAAAACAGGATACTAGAAACAAAATCAGAAATTGCTGGAGAAACTCAGCAAGTTTGGCAGCATCTCTGGAGGGAAGGCGGAGTTAATGTTTCTAGTCCAGTGATCCTTCAGAATGGGACAGGATACTGGGTGTGGTCTCAATTAACCATATATATTGCAAAGGACATTATGCAGACAGAGTTTAATTTAGATAAATGTGAGGTGCTGCATTTTGGAAAGGCAAATCAGGGCAGGACTTGTACACTTAATGGTAAGGTCCTGAGGAGTGTTGCTGAACAAAGAGATGTTGGAGAGCAGGTTCATAGTTCCTTGAAAGTGGAGTCGCAGGTGAATAGGATAGTGAAGAAGGTGTTTGGTATGCTTACCTTTATTGGTCAATGAATTGAGTAAAGGAGTTAGGATGTCATGTCCTGGCTGTACAGGACATTGGTTAACCACTACTGAAGTACTGTGTGCAGTTCTGGTCTCCTTGCTATAGAACGGATGTTGTGAAACTTGAAAGGGTTTAGAAAAGATTTACAAGAATGTTGCCAGGGTTGGAGCGTTTGAGCTATAGGCAGAGGCTGAATAGACTGGGGCTATTTTCCCTGGAGCATTAGAGGCTGAGGGGTGACCTTATAGAGGTTTATAAAATCATGAGATGCACGGATAGGGTAAATAGGCAAGGTCTTTTCTCCAGGGTGGGAGAATTCAAAACTGGACAGCAATGGGCTTAAGGTGAGAGGGGAAAGATTTAAAAGGGACCTAAGGGGTAACTTTTTCATGCAGATTGTGGTGCATATATGGAATGAGCTGCCAGAGGAAGTGGTGGAGGCTGGTACAATTACAACATTTAAAAGGCATCTGGATGGGTTTATGAATAGGAAGAGTTTAGAGAGATATAGGCCAAATGCTGGAAACTGGGCCTAGATTTATTTAGGATAGTTGGTCGGCGTGGACGAGTTGGACCGACGCGTCTGTATCCATGCTGTATATCTTTATGACTCTATAACTGGTACGAAACATAGTTGAAGTGCTAGGATTCTTTTGATTTGTAAACTCAATAAACTATGATTGGTCATTCATAGTGTGACAGTGATTCTTTGTTTGTGAACTCATATTTGTATCCATTAGATTCAATTAATGCATTCCAGTCTATTGGATACATGTAAGGCTTCTTTGGGAGTTATGGTCTCTGCTACCTAGTTGGTTTCCTTCATTCATTAAAGACCAAAGTGCATAATGTCAGTCTGATGCCTGTAAAAGAGTGCCTGCGTGAATAACCTTGAGAATGCACATTTGTACAAAGCTTTTAATTACTTCAATACACTAGTTAAAAGGTAAGTATGTATTAAAACATACAATGTGAACCAGTACATTTTTCAACTGTAAGTGATATATAGTAAGTATCTTAACTTTATCTAACAACATAGGAAAATTAACAATAATAAAATTTCTATCTTAAACTGTAAAAGACAAAATATATCACTCAGTAGGTAATGAATCCTGTGTTCTTTTGGCAGAATAATAAAAAAGAATCCCAATGGATTGAAGAGCGAATCTGGGATCATACAGCACGAGTGAGAGATGTGGAGCTGATCACAGGACTCGATTTTTATCAGGGCAGAAAGCAGCCAATCAATGAGATTTTACAGCTAAAAACATTTCTACCTGCATTTATACCTAACGTATAACTATTATTCTAAACAAAAATATTGTTTGCTTGGAACCTTTACTGATTCCTCCTTTGCAAATCTTCAAAACTGATTTTATGTAATGCTGAATTGATTTTTTGATTTGTGTGGATTTAGAATCCCAGCATGCAAAACAGAACCCTGTTTTTTGTATGGTATTGAAATATTCCCCCTCACCTGTTTGCAACGATCTGAGTCACACCAGCACAGAATGTTCCTAGATATTTGCCAATGTGCTCCCCCTCTCTCTCTATTTATTTCAGAACCCTCTTCCCCTCCCCCATTTCTGATGAAGGGTTTAGGCCCGAAACGTCAAGTTTTCCTGCTCCTATGATGCTGCTTGACCTGCTGTGTTCATCCAGCCCCATGCTTGTTATCTCGGATTCTCCAGCATCTGCAGTACCTTTTATCTCTGAGTCAATATAACCATTTGATTGAGATGTACTTTTTTAGTGCATGGTAACTACCTGTCAGAGTTAGCCTCCTTTCCATCACGTTTAATTTCGCTGAGGTGGCTGAAATGTGTAAATTTTTCGAAGAAGGCAGCTAAAGATATGACCCAGTGTTCCCATCCTCTGTCATTTGCACAGTACAACAGAGCATGTTTTGTGGATTGGCTGAACTATAACATCATTATTTGTGAGTGTTATTTTCAGAGTTAGTGGAGTGTAATTCGAGCTTGTTGTATCCAACTTTCAGGTGCAGAATTGAAACAGCACCAATTTCATGACTTATGTCTGAATATCACTTGAATGAAATATGGATCAGTCAACATGCAGATGCCCCAAACAACAGCTTGAAACATTTTGAGTTCTTCTGAATTAAGAAATTACTGGAAGATAATGATGCAAAGATATGTGTCGAAATTTTATCTTGCCTTAATGTAGGGCCAGGAGGAAGAGTTTACACAGGTTCCATAGTCTGATTGCTAGTCTTTATTAGCCCACATTTGTCCTATCCTTTCCCATTTTCTTATAGAAACATAGAAGATAGGAGCAGGAGGAGGCCATTCAGTCCTTCAAGCCTGTTCTGCCATTCTTCACGATCATGGGTGAGTGTCCAACTCAGTAGCTTAATCCTGCTTTCCCCCCATAACCTGTGATCCCATTCAGCCCAAGTGCTAAATCTAGCCGCCTCTTGAATACATTAAATGTTTTGGCATCAACTACTTCCTGTGGTAATGAATTCCACAGGCTCACCACTTTTTTTCTTCCACCCCCAGGATCTATTTGAGGACTGCCATTAGTGCCGGTATTTAACTGAAATCCCAAAGGTACAACATTATCCAGGACAAAGTAGTCCACTTCATCAGCATTACATCTGTAAACTTAAATATCCACTTTCTCCTTTCGCATGTAGTGACTGTCAAGTATACTTGTTTGGGGAATATCTTACAGCAACTCAGAAAGTTTCTTTCGCAATCTCTCTCAAACCAACAGATTTCAGAACCTAAAAATACAAGATTGTGGCATTATAATTCTTTCCACATCTCACAATTACACAAAAAAAACAAAGCAGATTTATTAAGATGTGCTCTTCTTGTACTGTGGTATTGGAGATATTCCAGCTTGATGATGGAGCAATACATGAAACCAATCAAGGTTCAACCAGGACTGTGAAGGAATATTCTCCATTGGCCTATGGGACACAATTTCAACAACATTCAACAGCCTCAAAGGAATAAAGCAGTTTACACAAATGGCAAACCACCGACCCACTTAACTACCCATTTCCTTCATGAGTTTTATGTTTGTGATTGTCATGTATGCATGTACTATCTACAAGGTGAACTGTAACATTTCTGAAGGATTTTCAGATGCGCATCCCAAAATCCCTGCCACAACTACTTAGAAGGGAACACTATGATCTCCAAGTGACACAACATTTTGACTTATTCCTTCACTGTCCCTTGGTCAAGATTTGGGAACTCCCTAAACAACAAGACTTGCCTTCAGCAGTTCAAGAAGACAGTTCACCACTACCTTCTCAAAAAGAACTAGGGATGCTCAATGCTGGCAATTCCAGAGACATCCATATTTGAAGAATTAATTTAAAATAAGGATGAAAAATTATACCCAGGTTTGAAATCACTTCAGCAATCCGTCTACGATGTTTCCAGATTCCTACTACGTTATTGTTTGAATTCTGCTCCTTCTCCTCCACAAATATATTTGAGAAATAGAATTCTGTAAATTGCTCTTGAAAATAAAAACCATCAAAAAATAATACATAAAATATTTATAACACCTAGTTTACACTTGTGGTATAAGTTAAAGATTAAATTTAGGATTTCATTGATTGTATTGTGCAGTGAGTTAGACATTGATCTTTCATGTTAAGGACACTGATTCAAAGGCAGCACAAATGGATGGAAGATAAATTTGTTCTGTTTCCTGGCTGTACGACCTCCCATCCTCTGCAGCTGATTTGCATTAGTTCCTTGTCCAGCAGTACCTTCATTTCAAAGTTTTCATCTGTGTTGTCAAATCTCTAATGGCCGCTTCCTTCCTTACCCCTTTGAAACTGTTCCACTTTTAAAATCCTCCTGTATCTCAATATTCCTCCAATTTTAGCCTCTTGTGCATCACAATTTTAATTACTCCACCATTTTTGGCCAGTTCTTTAGCTGCCTAGGCCCTAACTTCTGGAACTTCCTTCCTAAACCTCATCATTTCACCCTGCTCCTTTAAGATGCTCCTTAAAATGTGCTGTTTTAACAAGGCTTTGGGTTATCGTCCATAGTTTTTCCCTCATTTGCCTTGTTCTGCAACCTTGTTTGGCAAGAGTATTTTGAACAGTCTTGAGACATTTTCCTCCATAGTGCCTTCAATATATACGGAAGTTGCTTTTGTGCACATTAACCGCATACTTTCAAAGATTTAGACTAAAACCTAAGTGTCGCAATTGTAATGAGGTCAGCCAGGTGGACCTCACAGAAACATTGAAAATACATACAGGAGTAGGCCATTCAGCCCTTCAGGCTCACACCACCATTCAATATGATCAAGGGTGATGCTGCAATATCAGTATCGCATTCCTGATTTCTCTCAGAATATAGAGTATGAGTTCCCTGATTGGGGCTGTAAATCGTGTACAATCAGGGAGCCCTGGCTGACAGATATATAAATATGCGTTAAGGGTTCTGTTCACTCTGACAGCTGGCTCTGACACAACAGGGTCAACGACAAAGACGCTCCGTGTGTAAGTAAAAGGTGACTTGGCAATGGGATACTGGCCCCTATGAAGTTATTTCACTAAGGGCCGTACTTAATATTGTGGATGATCCAAAAATCAAGTGTATGGTTGATAATACTAAAGAATGTTATAGATTGTGGAAATGGCAATTGGAATTTAATCCAGAAAAATGCGAGGAAATGCATTTGCAAGTGTAAGCAATGGAATGCAATACAGATCAAATGGTAAGATACTGAATTAGAGATAGTAACTCTCTCTGTAACTCCCTTGTCCGTTCCACACTCCCTACCAGCCCCACCACCCCTGGCACTTTTCCCTGCAACCGCAGGAAGTGCTACACCTACCCCTACATCTCCTCCCTCACCCCCATCCCAGGCCCCAAGAAAACCTTCCACATCAAACAGATGTTCACCTGCACATCTGCTAATGTGGTATACTGTATCCGCTGTTCCCGATGTGGCCTCCTGTATATCGGGGAAACCAAGCGGGAGCTTGGAGACCGCTTTGTGGAGCACCTACGCTTGCTTCGCGACAAATGACTGCACCTCCCAGTCGCAAACCACTTCAACACCCCCTCCCACTCCTTGGTCGAGATGTCCATCCTGGGCCTCCTCCAGTGCCACAATGATGCCACCTGAAGGTTGCAGGAACAGCACCTCATATTTCGCTTGGGAACCCTGTAGCCCAATGGTCTCAATGTGGACTTCACAAGCTTCAAAATCTCCCCGCCCCCGACCGCATCCCAAAAACCAGTCCAGCTTGTCCCCACCTCCCTAACCTGTCTGTTCTTTCACCCACCTATCCACTCCTCCCACCTCAACCCCCACCCTCACCTCCCATCTACCAGCCTCATCCCCGCCTCCTTGACCTGTCCGTCTTCTCTGGACTGACCAATCCCCATCCTAACTCCCCACTTGCATTCACCTTTACAGGCCTCATCCCTGCCTCCTTGACCTGTCCATCTTCTCTCCACCTATCTGCTCCTTTATCCACCTTCCATCCACCTCCCCTTCTGTGTCTATTTATTTCAGAATCTCCTTCCCCTCCCCCATTTCTGAAGAAGGGTCCCGACCTGAAACGTCTGCTTTCCTGCTCCTCTGATTCTGCTTGGCCTGCTGTGTTCATCCAGGTCTACACCTTGTTACCTAAGATACTGAAATACAAGTTCACAAGTCCCTGACAGGCAGATATGATGGTTAAGAAGGCACGTGGGGCACTTCTTTTAATTGGCTGAAACAAAGAGTGTAGAGCGGGAAAGTTATGCAATAATTGAGCAAGACGTTATTTAGATCACTGCTATAATACTACGTATCATTAATCACTGCATTGCAGGAAATATGTGATAACTTATTATTCACTCAGATGATTCACTGGCTGGACCAGCAATTATTTCCCATCCCTTGTTGCCCTTGATAAGGTGTATTGAGTTGCCTTGTTGAAGCACGACAGCTTATTTGATGTAGGTACACAGACAGCACTCCTGCAAGGGAGGGGGTTCCTGGATTTTGGCTGAACAACAGTGTTGGTGAGTGGCTTGGAGGGGAACTTGCAGATGGCGGTGTTCCTAAGTACCTGCTACCCATATCCTTCTTGATGGTAGTGGTTGTGATTGCATTGGAGAGGTCACTGCAGGTATTCAAGAGCATGTTGCTAGGAATAGAAAATTTTAGCAATGACAAGAGTTTCCATCTGATGAAACCCGGAAGGCTAGGACATGATTTAATGGAGGTAGATAAAATTATGAGGGAGTGAAGTGAATGGGAAGACCCAATTTCATTTAGGGAATTAAGGAAAAATCAGGATACATAGATTTAAAGTTAACGAATTAGAAGGGCTGAGGAATGTATTTTCATGTAGAGGATGTGGATGTGGAACTCACTGCCTGAATAGGTGGTGGAGGCAGAAATCTTAATTGTGTTTAGAAAGTAGTTGGAAGTGCACTTGAGGTGGCAAAATATTGACTGCTATGGGCCAAGAGCTGAGACATAGCATAAGGATGCATAGCGCTTGTAATGACACATACTTGGTGGCCTCCTTCTACGCTGCAAAAGTTCTAGAGGGCTAAATTCTCCCAAATTTTGGCCAAGTGTCAATTTTATGGTGTTTCACACATGGTTTTCTTCCGTGCACTCTGGTAATATTTTTCATGCAATTCCCCACCATTCACCTCATTAACAGTGCACCCCACTTCCACTGCTCCAATTGAGTGCAATCTTGTGCTCAGCATTGATGGAAGTGGTCTCTGGTGCAAGAACTTCTGGCATTGATACTACAGGCACCATATTTAAATCTCAGTTGTGCACCAGTTCAAATGCTGCAAGCCAGGAGTTACCCTTCACAGTATATTGCGTTTGGAAAGGCCACGTCTGAGACAGCCAAACTGACAACCTGCTTTGTAGACAGAAGCCTGAAGATCCTGATGGAGTGGGTGGTAGAATGGAAAGACTTGTTCTCACTGATCCCAAGACTGCCAGAGGAGATCATGGTACCAGGACCTGCCAGCTGGGTCAAAAGTTGCCATCCGGATCAATGCTGTTTCTATGGTTCAGGGGAAGGTGTAGCGTTTTTGAAAGAAGATTCATGACCTTCTGTGCTCCATAAGGGTACTTTGTCTAAGCTACTTCACATCACTCTTAGTCTACTACTGAACAATTTACCACACAGGCTCTTAAACTATCATTTGCACCATTTTATGCAGCATCTTCTCTCAATGGCTCCCACCTAATCCATTTACCTAAACTACTAAGCATTCCTGCCATCTGTGCTTCTTATCCATTCACTCAGGACACCACACCATTTTTCTTGCACTTTCACAACCACTATCGGATGTGTCAGTCCTTTTGGATCACTAATCCCTCCTGTTGACCCATTGCTGGAGGAAAACAGTCCACAATAAGGCAAAGACAAGTGAAGGGGTGGCTAACATTCATCTCCTCATCCTACAGGGAAACAATCCTTCAATGAATAAGTAAAGTCAGAGACTGCTCATGTGAGGATACCAAGACCTCCATGTCCTGGCAACCAAGATTCATTATGATGTGCTGCGCTGTTCTCCCATTACCATCACTGTGATGATATTCTCAACATGTTCAGGTTTCGATTCCTATTGCAAAACTCATTCCCTCTCTGTGGGGGCTCTGCTGTATGTATGTCCGGATGTCTCCGTGGACAGGTTGATAGCTGATATGGAGTAGTAGTTCCATCCGCTCAATGGCTGTCAGAAATACAGACAGTCATGCACTCCTTGGCTTGTAGGCATTGGTGTTCAGCATCAGTGGCAAGGCGAGAGTTACACTTACATTTGGGACTATACATGGGGTGCTAGTCATTGGAGCAACAACAAATTTGCAGACTATAAATGATGATTTTATCCACCTCAGATCTATCAGAGGCAGATGTCAATTCAGTTCTATCTGGTGTATTACACCCGATGCTGCATCGCTCTCTCACAGTGGAAATGATGTTCCTCCTACTCAATGTCCTACTTTCCTCTTCACAAGATGACTACCTCTCTCACAGTGAATGTCACAGTCTGTCTTTGCCTGTTCCAGTTGTGTAGACCACAGCGTGCTGTGGTAGATTCTGAAGCAGAAAATCTGGCACAAAACTGTATTGGTAACAGCCTTGATACATTCGTGAGTTAAGAAAATCCCACTAGATCCTTGAAAGCAGTCAGTCACACAAAAAATTAAGAGCTGCTGATACCTCGAAAGTCACCTTGATAGGATCTCACCCTCTCCTTCTGCTCCAGCAGAGACACAGTTCCATGTTAGTGTCTTTGGACATCCTCAGTCTTTGACAGCACTCATACATCTGAGAAGAATGGCACTGAAGATGATTCACTCTGACCCTCCTGGATCTCCTCTGCCTCCTGAGGGGAACTTCAGCTGCAAATTTTACTTGTCGACAGCTGCTTGAGGTTGGCGCTGGTCCTGACCTTGCTGTACATTGGCCAGTGTGATAAAAACTGCTGCAGTGACTGGATCAACAGGGGCAGTTAGGATGTGGACAAAGCCACCCATAAAATGGATGGATGGGACAAAGCGGTCACTGTCAATGGACCGTGCCCCGAGATGTCGGGAATGTTGGCCAACAACAGAGATGCAGAGAATATCTGGGAGTATAGCAACCTGCATATTAAGCAGGTGAGATTAGATAATAATTGCATGTTCATACTTGCAAATAGGCCTTTCGCTACTTACTACCAAGATTCTCATCTAGGCTTTGAAAACTTAAGTTTTGATTTTTATTAGAGTCATAGTCATAGAGTTGTACAGCACAGAAACAGACCCTTTGGTCCAGTTTGTCTACGCTGACCAGGTCTCTTAAATTAATCTAGTCCCATTTGCTAGCATTTGGCTAACATCCCTCTAAACCGTTCCTATTCATATATCCAGCCAGATGCCTTTTAAATGTTGTAATTGTACCAGCCTCCACCACTTCCTCTGGCAGTTCATTTCATACACACACCACCTTCTGCATGAAAAAGTTGCCTCTTAGGTCCCTTTTAAAGGTGAAAGAAACCTATGCCCTCTCGTTTTGGACTTGCCTAATCTGGGAAAAACAGTCCTCAGTTATTCACCCTATCCACGCTCATTATTTCATAAATATCTTCACGTAGAGACTCACTTTTTCATTCTTCCCATATTCTCCCAAATTTCTCACCATTGCCCGTATCAAATCACCTTATGATTTTTATATGGTATGTATGTTATGATCTATCTGTACTTTTCACCGTACTTAGGTAAATGTGACAATAATAAATGAAATCAAAGATCAAAGTGAAAAGCAGTGATCCAAATCATACACCAACTGAGCCCCAGATCTCCATAGCTGAGGAAAGCTTATTGCAGCGCGTATTTTTTTTGGATTTTATGGAAACAATATATTACAAGCTATTAAAAAATCCCCTGGGAAATTCAAAACTGAAGCGTTTTTGATCTTGAAATTTTACACTTATTAAACGCGAACAAGCCAGTGCACATGCCCATTAAACGGTACAAGTTTTCCCACTTTCCGTTTAAATTCCTTCTGTAAACAAAAAAAATGGCGATTGCATTCCCAACTAAAAGTCCACCAGACTGTCGCAAACAATAACAAGAGGTTTGCACCAGTTGCAGCAGGACACAGTGGCTCGGGTTGTGCGGTGAAGTTGCATTATTCACTTTCCACAAGACCTGTTTCCAGGGAGCTCCCCAGGCTGTTCAGTCCCCTGACCAACCAACTTCGGAGGGATTGGTTCGTTCACAGCAAAGGGGGATGTACCGACGGCACCTTTGACACAATCACTCTGGCCTTTCTCGCCTTTTTTTTGTTCATCGCGGGTGTCCGTTGCAGCGCTCTAGTTTGACACAGAGCTGTAAAAGTTGAGGGAGATGGATCCGGAGAAAGGCAGGCAAGGGTACGAAGCTCATTACTCCAACAAGGAGCAACAGGCGTCCATGCTGCGGCCAGTCTCGGAGCCGGCAAGGAAGAGAGAGAACCAGCAATGCAGCTTTAAGCGCCGAGTGATCGTTGTGGTGAGTGCAGTGAGTGATCTGGGGAATGCAACAAGGATCACCCAGGACAGAGAGAGGGAGAGCTACACACTGGGGCTCACTGCTGCGAACAGGGAGAGAGGGAGGCATCCCTGAGTTCACAGCAAAATCTCCCCAACGTCCAACCCCTCTGTCAGACTTTCTTATCGCTCAGTGCAATGTGTTAAATAGCTACAAATATACTTCCTAACAAACGGTCGTAATCAATGCAGTTAATTCAAATTAAGATTTGCTTTGCAATATTGGAAGTGTAATAGTTTTCTCCGCTTTATAAACTGGGCACAAACGGTGACTAACCCTGTATTTTATGAGAGACAGTACGGACGCCCTTAAATCCCTATCGTACGTTGAACCCTCAGGCACGTGAATCTACAAATCGCAAAACTCACTCACGTTCCCCCAATCCCAAGCCAAGTCTCCTCCAGTTATACCTGTCCAGTGGGTCTCCCAAAATTTGGAGCAGGAGGTCAAGTTATGTTTCATAGATCATAGAATCCCTTCAGTGCGGAAGCAGGCCATTCGCTCCGTCGAGCCCACACCGCTCTTCCAAAGAGCGTCCACCCATCCCTGTAAACCTACATTACCCATGGCTAACCCGCTTAGCCTGCATATCCCTGGACACTATGAGCAATTTAGCCTGGCCAATCTACCTAACCTGCACATCTTTGGACTGTGAGGGGAGACCGGAGTACTCAGAGCAAATTGATGCAGACATGGCGAGAATATGCAAACTCTTGCATCCCTGGTGCTGTGAGGCAGCAGTTCTAACCACTGAGATGGCCATGCTGCCCCTGGTTTCTGGTCTGTTAAATTTGTATAAATTGAGCTTTCCCTAAAACCTTCTCTGTAGCTATTGTTGATGTTAATACATTGTTATGTGGTCTGATTTCCATTAATAAGTCCATAGATCCTGTATACATTTAAACAGCATTCTCAACTGAGCCCATCACTTTCCAAAGAGTTGATTAGGTCTCTCTGTGCCAGTGGCCCCTTTAAAAGGGTAACATTGAGTTTAGAATTTGTCAATCTTAGTTTTTTTTTGCACCTTCTTAATTTCCTCTGTCAGTGTAAGTAGAACAGTTAACTTGCTACAGGTCTCTTCTGGTTTAAAACAAACAAACCAGTGTCAACGTAATAGGGGGTAACAAGGTGTAGAGCTGGATGAACGCAGCAGGCCAAGCAGCATCAGAGGAGCAGGAAAGCTGGCGTTTTGGGCCAAGACCCTCAGAAATTGGGAGTGGACGAGCTCCAACGAGCCCAAGCACCTACCTGTGTACCCGAAAAGTCAGCTTTCCTGCTTCTCTGATGCTGCTTAACCTGCTGTGTTCATCCAGCTCTACACCTTGTTATCACAGATTCTCCAGCATCGGCAGTTCCCACTATCTCTGAATCAACGTAATAGGTCTGCACTACTGTAGAGAAACAGTAATTTTTTCAGACACATTTAGAAATTTATTTAGCCAAATTTTATTCCGATTTTAAATAATTCTAATATGCTGCTTTGAAGAAGAGCAGTAGTGTTCTCCCTGATATTCTGATCAATGTTTATCCCTGAATCAAAATGTTAAAACAGATTAATTGATACATATCACATCACTATATGTGGAAGGTTGCTGTGTTTCCTATGTTAGGCCAGCGTCTATGCTATTGGCTGTACATTGGTTGTAGAGTTCTGAGATGTCCTGAGATCATGAAGATGCTCTTAAACCAATAACATTTGAATCTGATTTCCGTGTAACACAGCAGAAGCTTGATGTAATTCCATTTGGTAATGTAGTTGTAGTGAATTCTAAACTTCTCACTTGAATCAATACATTCCATTGTGAAAATCATTGTAGTGTGTAGATGTTTTGGTTTGGAGGTAAACTGGTTTTGTTCTCCTTGGACCAGAGAAGATTACAATCAGATTCAATAAAGGTTTTCAACGTGTCTGTTTTGTTTTGGAATATGTAAAGCCAAACAATTTCCATTCTCAGCAGGCTGAGTAACCAAGGGGCAGAGATTTAAGTCAATTGGCAAAGAATGAAGGGAAGATGATGATACTTTTTTTTTCATCAAAGCTGGTATGATCTTGAACATGCTGCATTAAACATGATTAGAAATTCGATAACACTGTAACTTTTTTGATAGCTGATTATATAATTAGACTCCCTTTTTACTGCACTGTGAGAGTTGGCCTCAATTTTGTCTTTAAAGTCTCTAGTGGGGCTTGGATTACAACCTTCTGATTTTGAGATGAAAATGCTACCAACAGCTGACATTGAAGAAAAGATAAAAAGTTCAGTTTCAGAGCACAACTTAAATATCTTAATCACATTTTCCATTCATTCACAACGTTATTTGTCATAATTTTTGCTAGTCTTCCTGAAAACCATCTCCCATCCCCATCTGGGATAGATTGGACAATTTAAAATGATGCTACCTTATGCACAGACGCGGACTATGTGATAATTTTTGTAAGTTTGATTTTCACAACCAAATTGTTTACTGATTTGATTTGAATTCATGTTGGTACAATTGGTTGAGTTTCAACTCTGTTAAAATTCTTGCTGTTAAGCATTGTAGAATTTGCTCTTAAATGTTATGCACCTGAAAACTTAGTTGCTTCCCTAAGCTGTGGAGTTCTCACCTTGAGCCTCCCTCTCCCTTTTTAAAAGCTCATTTTGATTGAGCTGTTGGTCATCTGCTCAAATGTCTCCTCCTTGATGTCAAGTTTTGTCTGATATCCCAGCATGCTTTACTATAGCATTATTTTACTGTCTTAGTTTGTCGTTATGTCCCTAATCATCTGTTTGTGCAGTATTTTTTTCACTAATCCTTAAACAGCTTTCCTGTTGGGCTAAAAGGCAAGAAATTTAGATTGTAGCCTAACTGGAGATGGTATTGCAGAAGCTGAGCCCGTTCCTAAGGGAACATGCTGCATTACTATTTGCTTTATGTGGTGTTTTGTGAGAATGTTGGAAGCAATAAAGTTTGTCTTATCACGAGGTCATGTTGCTCAACTAGCTGATCTGATGGTTATTTTCCATACTTGCATCATAATGATCCTTAAAATTAATTTGTTTGTCATTTGCTCTGAAGATCAAATGCTCAACTGCAGAATGGACCTGAAAAAACGTTATGTAAAGGGCCAGGCACCCAGCCTGCAAGACATGTGATTTCAAAGAGCTTGTGTGAAAGTAAATTGCTTGAGAACACTTCTGGAGTGTTTTGACGCCTTCCTGTGTTTGACCGGGAACGCTGCTACATCCTTGCAGGGTGTGCAGAGGTGCAGGTAACCTGTTTGAAGGAGACTTCTGGTGCTTCTGGGTCTGCAATGCAGCTGGAAGGTGGTGAGACTGTGTAATGGGGAAGACTGTACCATCATAAAGTTCTGCACCAACTTTGACTATCACAGTTACAGGAGGATGTCTGACAGGCTAGCTAAAGCTTGGTGTGCATTCTCTCTAGTGTTTTCTTGGCATGTGGTTCTAAGATCATCCATGTTGACACCATCATCAGCTTTGACCTAGCATGCCAAATAGCCAGATGCGTCTGAACTAGTTATTAAGAAAGGACATAGAGCGAGAATACATTATCATCCTGAATACTCTCCAATCTAACTGGCCCCATGATGCTGAGCAGTTCCAAGCTCTGACCTGCTATTTTAGTAACAGTATTAATATGGCTGTTCTAGTTCAGTTTTTGCTCAGTGGTAACCCCCAGGATGTTGATAGTGTGGGATTCAGCTATGGTAATGTTATTACATTTCAAGGGGAGATGGTCATTGCCTGTCACTTGTGTAGCATGAATGATCCTTGCACTTATGGATTGTCTGCACTACTGCCAAGTTTTACTAGACTGTTATGTTTTTGGACTGTTTTACTGTTGGGTAAAACGGACAAGTGAAGTATGTCTGTGATCTATTCTGAATTGGTTGTAAAAGGTAAAGGAGGGCCCAGATTAGTTTATTGGGAACCAGGTGCTAATATTCACACTTGTTGACATTGGCAGAAATATCTCTGCTGATATTTGGTCTAGCATTCATCTCCAAAGTCCCAGGAAAGGATTAGAATAACAGCCTTTGAGAACAATCATACTTCAAACTGACCATTCACTTCAAGATAGGATAAAGATGTGTTCTAGAAGAATAACTGATCACTGTTTTTGCCTGGATATGTGAACTGTATGGTTCGCATTGCAGTGGAGATGAGCTTTTAGAGGGGGTTAATTGTCAGGAAGCTGTTGAAGGATTGCAGCCCTTGAGTTTTCTGCCAGGATGTGGGAGAGTGACAGAGCAACGAGGGGTTTCATGGACATTTGTGTCAAGGCAGGAAGAACCACCCAGTTACTGTTAGAGGAAAAACTCTGGGAAAAACCCTCACTGTGAAATATAGCCGCAGAGTTAAATGTTACTAGGTTAGGAAATGTAAATAATGGAAATAAATCTTTGGAGCTAAACATTCCCTTTAGGTTGGTTCTGGTAGAATTGACTGTCTACCTCATGAACAGTATAACGTTGAGGTGGGAATTTTGGTTGTGTTAACAGTAGAAGGAGAAAATTCTGTATGGTAATTTAAAGTCTAAGCTGCATATACAACAGTGTTTAGTCAATGTTGCTCCGAATTTACTTGTTATCTTTTTGTATCATCCATTCAACTATTAACTGGATGTTCTACATTTTTTAAAAAGTTACTTATCTCTAGGGATAATTGACTTATTTCTTTGGCTGCCAAGTGTTTGGAATGTCCAGTGTTTATGCTGGGTGCAGCTTTGCTTTTTACTGTTCAGTTGGGTGAAGAGGTGATAAAGTGATGGGCCAGGATATCATCTTTAGTTTTCGCTGAAGAATGAATGAACTCCATTCTCTGCTGTGTGATGCACATTTGGAATGTTTAGTGTTTCAAAATTGTTGCAAGAAAATATTTGAATAAAAATGTCATTTAATCTTTTAAGGCAAGTGAGTAAAAGTGAATACTGAAGAAAATTACTGTGAAAACTGTAATGATCTTCAGTTACAGTAAATCAAGAGACATTATTAAATGCCACCCAATCTCAAATTGTCCAGTTCCAAAGTCCCATGAGACATGGTGTGTAATTATACTTTAAATTAACCAGTTAGCATAAGTTTTTTTTTTAAAAAACACCTTTGCCCAGTTATGCAAATTACATTTTTACTTTTCTTTCCAACACTTGCATCAGTCCCAACCACTAATTTGAGATTTGTAGCCCCCGCTGTGCATAATTGGCAGGGTATACTGATAACAATATATTAAATCAGTGCACTGTACCAGTACTCATGCTGTAGTGGTATAATTTAGTTTTCTGCAAGTTAATTCAATTGCAATAGTTAGGCACTACTCCAATGTAGTAAGACTACTCAGTTTGCATTTTTAGAGTGAAAATAGATGTGATATTAACTCTATCCCCAGTTAACGTATAAGGAGTAGTTGTTAAGTTTGACAATTTGAAATTTCGAGTTGATAAGTCAACAGTATTTAAGAAAAATTAAAAGACCTGGTTCCAGTTTAGAATGGTCAAGTAATTAAAGTGTCCCTTTTAAAACAGTGCCACAACCAGTCTTGCTTAATTGAGCAAACTAGAGGGATTCTCGGGTGTGATGGGTGTCCTAAAGACCTTAAGATGGAGACAGGTTAGAGCTTAATCAGGATGTGCAAAGACTTGCTAACGGTCCGAAATAATACACTTAATGCAGTTTGAGCAGAATCCTTATAGTTGGCAACAACTTGCATTTATCGTGACTCCCAGAAATATTACTGGACTTGAAATGTTAATTCTGCTTTCTTTCCATGGATGCTGTCAGACCTGCTGAGTTTCTGCAGCAATTTCTATTCATGTTTTTGTTACAGATCTTCAGCCCTCCTCCATTCTTTGCTTTATTTGTGTGGTTTCAAGCCCAAGTCAAAGGAACAAGAATCCAAAAGCTGAAAATTCTAAGACTGAGGTTAAGAATGGGTAGTTATATTTTGGTACAACCTTTGTAAACTTGAGTAAATAAAAAACCTTAGGTTTGCTTTGAGGAGCAAATGGAGTAAGCTTATTAAAAAACAATTCTATAAGCCATCTCGTACGAACGAGCCGTTTTTAAACTTCTGATTGGAATCGAAGTTCAGCTTCAACTAGTGGGTGACAGTTCCTAAATTCTGTGAGGAATTTCAGGATTTTCCACGTGGCCAAGTGGCCTGCGCGTGCAGGATGTGCCTCAGTTGCTGCCCTGTTGATGATTTCTGAGCTGGCTTGGCGGGGTGCATGGGGGCATACAGGTGGTTAAATGTTTCCTGGTTTGCAAATGTCAGGAAATCAACTTGCCACAACCAGACCAAATTCAGAAGAGAGAAGAAGGCCACAATTCCAGTACCCTGTGGGTGTGTGCTGTACTCAAACTGATGGAGAAGAGCCAGGAGTCATGGTCAATGTCAGAACCAACAAAAAATGCCGGAAGTGAGTTGAAATCCTGTAGACCGAGTTTAAGGACCTAGTGTAAAATTTTAAAGGCAGTAATTTCTGAATTACCCTGTGACATGTTTGTGAGTTTAAGGAGAAGGCATATTAATGTGTGGTTTAGAGACCGGGAACAGGAAGCAGGGCTTCAGGTTCCTAGGATATTGGGATTAGGAACAGAAGGGACATGTTCAAAATGGCACGGTTGTAACTCGTCAGATCAGAGATTAATATCCTCATGAGCAGGTTAATTAGGATGAAAAAGAGAGTATTTTGGGGTGTTTATGAATGGCTGGTGTTGATTATTCTGTTTTTCCTGTTTACGCTTAGGCAGGTGGAGGTTCTGGCCATAATCTTCCAATCATTTCAATAAATGATGGTGCCAAAGAATGAGAGAATTACAAATGCTCCACCCTCATTCAAAAATGTGGGGAGCGTAAACCCCTACAATTACAGGCCTGTCAGTTAAAGGACAGTGATATTAAAAGGAAATTGAATGCAATGTCATGTCTGGTACAGAAAGCAAAGTAGAGATGAAAAAACAAGGTTGGATTCGCAGATAGAAAATGCACTATGCGGTTAAATCTTACGCTGCTCCATGCCAATCAACAGAATAACCTTCATCGTGGGAAGTGATGCAATATCTTATGATGTTGCTTTCTACTGTGGCCTATTTTAAGGTTAAGCCACAGTAAGATATTTCTTAAATAAGTTAATGCTTTCTTTATCTTGGTCAAGAATCTGACCAGCTCAACCCTTGAGCATATTCAGCGACTCAGCCTCCACTGTGCATTTGGGAAAGAGCCACAAAGACTAATGACCTTCTGAGAAAAGGAAATTTTCCTCATTCCATCTTAAAAAAAATCCCCGATTTTTAAATCATACCCCTAGATCGAGATTCCTACGTGAGAGGAAATATCCTTCCGAAGTCTACTCTATCAAGCCCCCTTGGAACCTTGTGTTTCGATACAATCACCTCTCAGTCTTCTAAACTCCAATGAGTATAGACCTAGCCTGCTCAATATTTCCTCATAAGACAGCTCCTTCAGCCAAGGTTCTGCCTAGTCAATCACTTCTGAATTGCAAGTACAGCCTGGACCTCTGTAAGTGTCCAAAAGAGTGCACAGTACTCTAGGTGAGATCTTGACCATGCATTGTTCAGTTATATAAAGACCTACTTTATATTACACACCAAACTTTGCAGGAAAGACTAATATTCTGTATAAAAACCTAAAGAACTGCAGATTCTGTAACTTGGAAACAAAACCGATTGCTGGAAAAGCTCAGCAGGTCTGGCAGCATCTGTGGAGAGCAACCCTTCATCAGAACTACTAGTCTGTTTGACTAATTTTCTGTTTGTCTTCCTAATTACATGATGTGTCTGCATGTCAACTGATTATGATTTATATTTTGTGATCACCTGGATTCTTCTCTAATATAGCATCCTGTAGTCTGGTGCTATTCAAATAATATTATTTTCTTCCTGCCAAAGTGAAGAACACCTCGTTTTTACCACATTATATTTCACTGCCAACTTTTTGGCCACTCATTTAACCTATTTATCCTTTAGGTGATGGTTCACATCATAAACAAAATTGGCTGCATTCCAATTTGCCCTTTCATCTAACTCATTCATAGAGATCATAAATCATAGTTGCCATTGATATTTTTCCTTACAAGATTACAACTTAAATTGCTGTCAGAAATGTGATTGGCGTTCTCAAAACCATGAAATAAAACATTTTAGACACAACCTCTTTTCAGAAATATAATACATAAATGTATCGTAGTTTGCCGATTCATTGATGCGTCTGGTGGTGTTTGAGTGAATAGTACACTCACATATACACATGATAGTATAAGGTACGGTTGGAGATTAGATAGACCTTAGGTTTAGGGTAAAAGTTTGGCACAACATCGTGGGCCGAAGGGCCTGTAGTGTGCTGCACTGGTCTATATTCTATGTTCTATGAATGCATGTGCAGGCCTTCTGGAGTCCCCCAAGGCTAGTGCCTTGGTTGAAGGAAAAGTTGGCACTTGCCACTTTAACAGTTGATGATTTGACACTTACATTAAAAAATGTAGAATTCATATTGGATCATGCGTGTCAGCATGCTAACATGCTTTGAAAGTTGAAACACTATTTTTGAAGCAGTGATCTTATAACCATCATCACTTCTGTTTATTCCATATTGAAACATGAAGTACTTCCCGCAGTCAGTTAGACTCACAGCAGTGTACAGTCATCGAACATTTGGAAAAGGACTTGTAAAATAATTCTTAGCCCCAATTGTGATAGTTATTTAGATCCCTTACATGATTGCAGTTATTCACGAACAGCCGCAATCTGCCATTCTTTGGTGAGATTATTGTCAAACTCCAAACTTCACGGTTTGGTACCTACAGCCAGATCTCATTGTAGCTACTAGCTATGGAACTCAAAATAGCTAACTGAATTAAGATGTAAAATGACAATATTTAAGAAAAATTGAATACCGTATGTCTTTCATACAGTGAACAAACTCTAATGACTATTAAACTTTGAATGTTCATTGTGTAAAGATATTAATCTAATGAGCAAAACATTATTTTGGTCTTCCTATCAAATTAGAATATATTTTTATATTTTACTTGGAAAAGTTGATTGTAAAACTTACCACAATTCAGCTTTTGACTGGAAGTTGATTTAATTTTTAGATCAACCTTTCATTATCATCTCGTTTTATGTTTCTGCCAAATGAGGTGAATAACAATATAAAAAATGGAAATGCACACTTTTCATAATACAGATATTGCTGGAAAATTGTGGATTGTCTGTGAGCTGGGGGAGTGCCTGATTTAACAATTTTTGCAGATATTAGAATTGTGTTGTTACGTCGTTACCCAGTAACTAATAATGCAATATATCTGGTTTCCTTTCTAACACATTTGAAGTCTTCCAAACACCTAAAATGTGATCCATGACACACTTAATCCTTGAAACTAGCCTTTGTGCAATGGATGCTCTGATGATCGTTGTGGCAAATCCGATTGAACCCAATCCAATAAATTAAGAGATTGGAGAAGTGAATTAATCTCCAGTCAGTCAGGAGTAAGAAATAAGTTGTCATCCTCTTGTGTACTTCGGAGTTGTGAAGTTTTAAACAAATTAGAAAACTTTGCCAGGAAATAACAGACTACTGCTGTATTAAAGCAGATTTAAAATTGTAACTTTTTTATGGAAATATAATTAGGTATCTGGAAGCCCCTATCAGTTGAATGACAAGTCAATTTACTCTGAATTTTTATCTGTTGCATCATGATCAGGGACAACATTTGCCTGTGACCTGCTGAGCTGACACATGTGTTGATTTGATTCATGTTTGTAACACTGTAACAACCACATGAGGAAGGGTCTGTCAGCACCACCTCCCTCCATCCTGTTCTTTCAACACCCTCAGTTATCTCCATCAAAGATAAGATGTTCCTTTTAGCACAAGGTTGAAATGTAGTTGACCAGAAACAGTGAGGAACCAATTAGAAGATTTTGTTGAGTGAATGAAAAGTCAGTTTTATTATTTGTTGAACCTGACAAAATTAATAAAATGCAGTGTCAGACATGCACAAAGGTAAGAATTGGAAAGGGATACCATCCAGTTTGAAAGAAATGAAAATAAAATGCAGTTCATAGGTCTTAAGTTATTTGGAGCATAAATCATAGAACCTGTACAAACAGGCCATTTAGCCCATCGAGTCCACACCGACCCTTGGAAGAGCATCCAAACTAGACCGAACCCCCTATCCTACAACCCTGCATTTCCCAGTTAGTATCTGAATGAGGAAGAAAATTTGATGATCAGTACTTGTATATAGATTCTTTCTGGTCTTCTTACAAGTGCTGATTGAATTGCTGTCAATTTGCAGCACTTTCTGTATTTATTCAACATCCGCATCCTTTTTTTTCCCTTTTCTCTTTATTTCATAAGCTGAAGCCTGATAGCCAGAAGCATTAGTTTGCGCACAGATGAGATAAATAGATGCAGTATGGGTAGGTTAGAACAGCACAAACTGTAAGATACAGTTATTGGGAACCCAGTAACCATATGTCCCTGTGGACGAATGCAGTGAATGGACTGAATGACATAACTCATCTCTGCTAATTTTTCTAATGAATAATAATGGCAGTGGGTTTTGTGCAGGCATCCGATTTCCATGAGGTTACTGTGGTGCTGAGCAATATGTTATTTGGTTATCCACATTAGCCGCAAGGGTGAGGATGTTTCTCTGAGCCTGCTGTGCAATTGGCTTCTTATAGCTACTATAAAGTTTTGATATATTCTTGACCTGTGCTAATGTAAAGGAAATGGCGAGCATCAATGACTAAGAGTTCAGTTGTAGAATAGTAATGGAAACTTTGCGTAACAGTACTTTAAATTGATAGTTAGAGTTAAACTGAGAATCCTCTGGTTGTAGTTTTGCTGGATTTTAAAACATTTTATGCACCTCTGATTTCTAGGTTTGTGATTGGAGGAGGGTGGGTGGAATGGACATCATTACTGTTGTTACATGTCTACCTACCACATCAGCCATTTCATGTATTCTATAGTAATTGAGGGGCTGGGACCAGATGGGAGCACCCCCCCCCCCCCCCCCCCCAAACTAGGTTTGGGCACCTTCTATTAATCACAGCCCTCACTGCCCTGTTCAGATTGGTCATCTCTTTGCCCTCCTGCTCCCACTTCCTGGAGTTTGTGAGCCTGGCCCTGAGAAAACACCAGACTCGCCTTGTTCCAGGCCCCTGGTTCCTCCTCTGAGGTACTGGCTGTAGTTCCAGAAGTGGCCACTGCTTCTGTTTGAAGCTTTTGGGGCAAGAAAATTTTGATTCAGGGAAAGAGTGTAGTTTGTGAAATTTCAGACTAATGTGTGTTTAGTTGGAAATCTGCACTGGTCATTCAAAGCTGAGAAAGGCTAGGACCTTGGCTGTGTTCAAAAAGAAAGCTTCGTAGCTCACAAGACATCAACAGAGACAATCATTTTAAGTGAAACAGACAGATTTGATGGGGTGGGGAAATTTCTTTGTTTTTTTTTGAGTCGCTGGTGCCTGGCAGTAGGTGGGCTCTCAGTTTGCTTCTTTTTAAATCTTTCAAACTTGTTATGTTTAGCTTGCTTTACTTTATTTTTATTACTTGTGTGTAATAAACCTCTATTTTATTGTGAAAACCAAACCTGGAGCCTTTTGTATCAGAGATAAAAGGTACTGCAGATGCTGGAGAATCCGAGATAACAAGCATGGGGCTGGATGAACACAGCAGGTCAAGCAGCATCATAGGAGCAGGAAAACTTGACGTTTCGGGCCTAAACCCTTCATCAGAGGGTTTAGGCCC
>JAHRHZ010000073.1:18157302-18199056 GCA_024137785.1 Ginglymostoma cirratum
AGGGTTTAGGCCCGAAACGTCAAGTTTTCCTGCTCCTATGATGCTGCTTGACCTGCTGTGTTCATCCAGCCCCATGCTTGTTATCCTGGAGCCTTTTGTGTTCGTTTCAGTGAAAGCTCGCCACATTAAATTAGAAAATGAATCTTTCAAATCATTTTTTTCCTAGGATCCGATTTATCCAATACTAACATTATTTTGTACAGCAACACCTTTCTTATTAATTTTTGTACCTGCAAGCTGAATTTTTGTGGTTCATGTGCAAGGGAACCAAGGTCCTTCTATAATGCAGCATTCTGCAGTCTCTTGAAATGTAGGACCTCAAAGGTATTTATCTCAGGATTACTACCACTGCCTTGAGCTAGTCAGAGTAGAAACAGGATATTTAGGATGAACACATGACGGAAAAAATGATGTGATGGGGACGGTTTCAGATTTGTGAGGCTTTAGGACTGGTTCTGGGAGGTGAGACCTGGTCAAACTGGACGGGTTATACCTGGGCAGGACCACGACCTGTTGTCCTTGGTAGAGTGATTGGGGAGGGTTTAAGTTAGTGTGGCGGGGGATGAGAACCAGAGGAGCAGGGCAGTAGATGCAGAAATTAAGGGAGAGGTAGAAACCAAGGCAAACAAGAGCAAGCAAGGAAGCTCTGCTGAAAAGGTGGTTGGAAATGCATGTGTTTCAATGCAGGATGTATAATAGGCAAGGCAGATGAACTTAGGGCTTTGGTTAGTACTTGGAACTGTGATATTATTGCGGTTATGGATACTTGGCTGAAAGAGGGACAGGACTGGTAGCTGAATGTCCCAGGATTTAGGTGTTTCAGGTGTTTAAAGTGTTTGAGAAGATTTGTAGCTCAGGTTGTGGATGAGGTTGTAGACATGCTCGCCGGGCCAGTGGGTTTGGTTGCAAACATTCTATCACCCTGCTCGGTAACATCGTCAGTGAAGCATTGGTGTTCTGTCCCACTTGCTATTTATATGCCTCGGTTTGCTGGGGTGATTGGTATTACTTCCGGTTCTGTTTCTCAGTGGTTTGTACACAGGGCCTAATTCAATGTGTTTGTTGAAGGCGTTCTGGTTGGAATACCAGGCCTCCAGCAATTCACTGACGTATCTCTGTTCGGCTCTGTGCCAGTCCCAGTCGAAATCGTGTCCCTCAATGTCTGTGCGTAGTGAGACGAGTGAGAATTGGTCGTTTCTCTGGGTGGCTAGTTGGTGTTCGTGTATCCTTATTGTCAGTTTTCAGTAGTCCCCTCTGTCTACTCCACCCACTCCATCCACTCATCCTGAGAATTCCTTAACATCATTAAGGACACCAGGATAGAAGAGGACGAGACGATGATATCCTTCGATGTAACAGCCCTGTTTACATCCATAAACATCAACCTGGCCAAAGAGACAATTGCCATACTACTGGACAAATCAAGTAGGCGGACAACCCAGGACACAAACAATATCAATAACGACACAATCATGAAACTACTAGATGTGTGCCCCACAACCCACTTCACCTTCAACGACCGCATATACAAACAAATCAATGGAACACCAATGGGATCCCCAATATCAGGGCTGATTACAGAAGCAGTAATGCAAAAGTTAGAACGGGCTGCGCTCCCCACTATACAACCCAAACTTTTGGTCCAATATGTAGACGACACCTTCATGATTATCAAATGCACAAAACTAGAAGAAACCGATCGACACAGAAACAGCATCCTAACTGGGATAAAATTCACGAAAGAAGAGAACAACAACTGACTACCTTTTCTGGACATAACGGTAGAACGCAAAAACAACGGGGAACTCCAGACCAGTGTATATAGAAAGACCATATATACAGACCAGATACTCGATTACACCAGCAACCACCCCATCGTCCACAAACAGAGTTGCATCAGGACACTATTTAAATGAGCCACAACGCATTGCAACAATCCGGAACTACACAAAGCGGAACAGGAACACTTATACGGAGTCTTCAAAAGGAATAGATACTCAAAAAGCACAATCCACCGTTACCTCCAAGACGACAGGCCATAACAGGAAGACACAGCACGACCAGACTCTGCAGTCACCTAACCATACATTTAAGAACATTTCAGAGATGACCACAAGACTACTCAGACCCCTAGGTATCAAGGTAGACCATGAACCAACAACCACCCTACAACAGCTACTGATCCCATACGCAAAACCAGAGTAATATACAAAATACCATGCAAGGACTGTGAGAAACACTACATAGGCCAAACTGGAAGAAAACTGACAATACAGATACACGAACACCAACTAGCCACCAAGTGACATGACTAATCCTGACTTGTCTCACTACACGTGGACAATATCGTTGTAGTTCGCCTTCCCTCAATTTAACACCTTCACCTGAGGATACAGAATATTGAGGGTGGCAAGAGAACAAATTGCTGGAGCATTGACAGACCTCTTTGTAGTCTCTTTGGCCGCAGGTGAGGTCCCAGAGGCCTGGAGAATAGCCAATGTTGTCCCATTGTTTAAAAAGGGTAGCACAGATAATCCAGGAAATTACAGGCCTGTGAGCCTCATGTTGGTGATAGGGAAATTATTGGAAAAGATTCTCAGGGACAAGGTCTATATGCATTTAGAAGCAAATGAACCTATTGTCGATAGACAGCATGGTTTAGTGTTGGGGGAGGGTAGTGACTCACTAACTTGATTTAGTTACTTGAAGAGGTGCCAAGGATGATAAGAGAAAAGTGGTTGATGTTGTCTACATGGAGTTCAATAAGGCCTTTGACAAGGTCCCTCACAGTAGACTGGTACAAAAGGTGAGGTGTCAGGAGTGAGCTGGCAAGATGGATACAGACCTGGTTTAATCGTAGGAGACAGACGGTAGTGGTGGAAGGATGCTTTTCGAAATGGAGGGTTGTGGCTAGTGGTGTTTTCACAGGGATCAGTGCTGGGACCTCTGCTGTTCATCGTCTACATAAATAATTTGGAGGAAAACGTAGCTGGTCTAATTGGTAAGTTTGCACATGATACAAAGATTGGTGGAGTTGTGGATAGTGAGGTTGATTGTCACAGCTTACAACAGGATCTAGATCAGTTGGAGGCTTGGGCAGAAAAATGGCAGATGTCATTTAATCCAGACAAATGTGAGGTAATGCATTTTGGAAGGTCAAGTACAAGTGGAAATTGTACAGTGAATGGCAGAATCTAGTGAGAGAGAAGCCCTCTAATCTGGTAAGACTTTGGCGACTATTTTTGCCTACTGGTCTCTTACAATAAACCATCTTGTTAACTAAGACATGTCTCTGCAGCGTCCATTCTCTATTGCTGATAATCAGAGGCCCTATGCACAGTATAGACAAAGGAGTTTGGTGATAGTGAATTATCTTGAATAACCCTCACCCAGGGCCGCAACCTAGCAAAAGTGGCAGATACGAAGATTTGCCAATAATGGCAATCAGGGCAAATTCCATGAAGTGTACAATTCCAATATAGTTGTTTTGGTCTTCTGTAACTATCAGGAACAAATTCTTGAGAATGTTGATTAATATTTAAACAAGGTGAATTCCAAAAATAATTAATAACTGTCATTCATAACCAGGCAGTCCTGATTGGGTGTCTCAAATATTCTCATAACTAATTAAAATTGAAGTTAAATACTCATATCTTTGGTGTAGTAGTTTTACACAGTGAAGGCTGGGGATCAAGTCTTTTGGGAGTGCAACGTGTGACATAACAGATAAATTAATTATCTGGTAACAGTGTTTTTTGAAAAGTTTCAGTTTTAAGAATAATACTTATATGCAAATAAACCTTATTGCATCAAACCGACAAAACCTTTCTTTTTAAAAAGGAGCAAAATGATAATTTATGTTTTTATTTGTACTGTAGTTGAAAAAATAACTAGAGTCATTTGAATTATATGGTGCGGAAACAGACCATTGGCCCAACTCCACGCTGATGACCAGGTTTCCCTAACTAAACTAGTCCTGTCCTTATAAATCTTTTCTGCACCCTTCCAATATAACAACATATTTCCTATAGCAGGACGACCAGAACTGTATGTAGCACTCCAAAAGTGGCCTGACTAACATTGAAGGCCTGGAATGGAACATTCAGAAAAAGTAATCATTTGTAATTTGTATATTAGCTGGAACAATTAAAGATAAAAGTAGAATCTAAAGGTTTATTTTGAGAACTTTTGCCAAACAAGGAAGAATACTGCAACTGAAAATATATATTCATATCTTCAAAATGAGATAACAATTGTTTTTAATTTATTGAAAGAACTCTCAGAATACTTTAGCCTTTTATTGAGCAAAGCAATGGAATGAGCTCCATGAATGATACCTAAAAAAATAAAACCCCAAGCATTCAGACATGTAGCAAGATTTATAAAAACGTGTACAGACATAGACCAACAAGACACGGTGCAAACAGCAAATAACATGATAAATTATCCCATGTATTGTTAGTGCCAGCAAGTGATTTTAGGTAGTTAATGGGGACATAGGCAGTGTATTCTCCTTGGAATATAGGAATATCATGGGAAATTCTGATGATATCTAACTTGCACATTTTAACAAATATTGAGTATAACGTTTACCTTCAGTGATAGGGCCTGACATGTTTTCAGCCAACTCATTGTGCATTGGGTCATGAACCTTCTGGTGAATAAATGCTTCTTTATCCTAAAGTATTGTAAAAATTGAATGGCTATATTCAGGTGAACATGTGCAAGTTTGTCATGTGTATTTCTTCTATGTAGGTGCTGATTTTGTTTCTGTTAATTTTGCTACTCGGATCTGGACTTGGACTTGGCCTCAGATCACATAGACAAGTGGCAGGTGCGTGACATAAGTTTCACCAACTTTAAAACTTGAAAAGTACAATTTTGTCATTATTGATGTTCTACTAATCTTTTTAATTACAATTTCCTTTAGAATTTAAGATAAAAGGCAGTGATTTGTGCTGTGTTTATAACTTTATTACCTTTTTTAATAGACTTAAAAATCAATGTCTTATTTACGTGAATGGAAGTGCATCTAACTTTTGATTCTGTGCACAGTTTGTTCTAACGTAAGCTCTGTCACATTCATGTGAACTTCATTTATCGCTAAAGTAATTCAGCAAAACCTTGGGGCCTAGAGCTTCCAAGGTCGACACAGTGGGACCAGGTACAGATTCATTTACATTAAGCATTTTTTTCCTCCAGTTTCTGCTCAAACCCATTGACTTATCACTGAACCCAAAAGCTTCCACAAATCAATGTGTTCGGGCAGCATGTCAGAATGTAGAAACATGTATCTATTACGTTGATGTACAGTAGTCAGTTTCTTGGTAAACTAAGAGGTATATGTGTGAAATGTTTTAAAATGTACATATTAATATCGTTGTACCTAAAACAAAGTAAACAGCTAATTTTAGTAGCCACACAAGAAGACTTGGAATTAATGGAAAGTCACTGGTGATTATTCAGTCCAGGGGTGTAGTCATTTTTGTGGGCAGCTCAGTCACTTTTGCAGTTTATTTTTATACTAGCACAAGAGATCACAGAAACTTGATTGGTGATGGAGTACTTTGTGCTTGAAATTCCTCCATCTTTTGACTACTTTTGAGATGAATCATGCTGTAGAGCCAGTGAACACTTCAGATATCTACCCCAGACATTGCCCATTTTTACTTGTCATCATTGCTAAGCCGTTTCTCAATCTTGAAAAGGTTTCAGTGATAACAGCAACTCTGATTTAGCTGTCCTTACCACAAGGAATACCAAAGTGGAGAGACGTCCGAAAGGTCTGCAAGTTACTTATTGTAGCCTTTGTCATTTATAAAGTTCCATAAAGTGTTCCTGGCAAAACTAGAACATTTGGCCCAAACAGTGTATGCTGGTGCATATGCTGCATGTGAAAATCTTCCTTCCTAGTTCTATCTAACTCTATTATCATACCCTACTTTTTCTTTCTTTCTCATTTTCTTATCTGGCCTACCTTTAAATGTTGATTTGATTTGTTGTTCAACTGCTGTTCGTGATAGTGAACAAATCAAAGGCTAAATAATTTCTCTTGAAATCTCTAATAAATTTATTGTGATTCTCATATATTTGATATATAATTTTGGACTCCCCTATAAGTTGAATATTTTCTTTTACATCTACCTGATTGAACACTTACATTAAATTTTTTTAAAAAATCTGGCAGGGTACTTCTCTCTCTCTCTCTCTCTTTTCTAGAAAAACCTCCAGCCCATTCAGCCTTTCCTGCTGAGATATATATTCTCGGTTCTGATTTTCCTTTTTCAATCTTTTCAATCTGCTGAGTTGGTTTGATTCCAAGAAAGCAAAGCACTGGCTGGAAATACAGTTGTATTTTTCAAATCCATGAATTTGACTGTAATATAGTTTAATTGCCTTAATAATATTTTTGTAAGATTCCCAAATTGAGGGGAGAGATATATATGTTTTAACCATCTCAATGGCAGTTTTGAAACCATTTCAGACTTTCGAGTTTTTTGAATGTCATCCTGACTATGTGTACCAGAAGTTATTTTTAAGAACATGCTGCCAAAACGAAAGGATTAGGATAATAGTTTAGAAAATTGAAACTGTTTATATTGTGAAACAAAAGAAAAAATTTTTGGCTGCTGCAGAGTCCTGCAAATACTCGGTGTGGTCATGTCTGTGTGGAGTAAGGGGCAGCATTACAGTTAAGAGGTGTTCTGAAGATTCTTATTTAACTCAACATAACTCCCTTTCTGTGTCCACAGATGCGGTCTGACCCACTTTCTGTATTATTTCTCTCAATATGCATACATTTTAGAGAACTTAATAAGGCTTCCATAACGCAGTCACGTGTTTTTTTTTCTTTGGAGCCTTTTCAGGCATATGGCTTTTCTCAAACATGTACCTGCAGTACTTCCCACACATTGTACATATTACTGCCTCATTATGACATATTATCCAACTGCATGGCATAAGAGTTCAGAGAATATCATTCAGACCAGTGGTCCTTTTAAAATTATGGCTTGATAATATGAGAGATTCTAGGGCTGCCTGGGTCACTCAATGAAACAAGAAGAGCCTCTATTAGACATATTTTCACAATTAATACAAAACAAGTATTATTTTATAGTCTATGCCTTTTGAGTCAGCCTTGGCTTGGTGGTCATATTTCTGCCTTTGAGTCGCAGGGTTATGGATTGAAGGCAAACTCCATAGATTTAAAGAGAGAGTCCCCGCTGACAGTTTGACGGGAATGCTGCAGTGTCAGCGTATTGTCTTGTGAATGCAATGCAGCGGTTGTAAAACGTCCCATGTGTAACGCTTGAACATTTACTAGTATTCAGACTTGAGTAGAATGAACGATGTCACTGACAAAGATTTAGGATGATAAAATTATTGATCCACAAGGATCTGAATAACACAACTGTACCTGATGAACTGGTGAATAATATCATGCTGTTTCCATCTCAAAGAAAGAATACTTACAAACTGATTCCTTGCAATTCAGCTGTGTTTTCAGTTCTAAAAAATACCTGACAGAAGCTGAATCCTCCCAAGCTAATCCATTATTACACCTTTGAAAACAGAACAACTGACCTTGTCCAGTTCCCAACGACACTTTAAAATGTGAGATCAAAGATTTACTCATCCATTTATTTGGATGATTCCCGTAAAGCTGAATCTTCCACATAATATCCATTCTTCCCTCTCAATCTCTTCAACCCACAGAGACATAGGCACTTTTCTTACCCAGGTTGTCACTCCTCAACTCAGCCAGGAGATTAAAGGTTTGTACATTTGCATCTTCTCTGAATGATATTTGCAATGCTGTAACCCCTGTTCACACCAGAGTGGGGATCAGAAACTTGAGATTGGGGGGGTGGTCTGGTGAAGCTATAACTTCTCATGTGGTAGCCAGTGTGATAACCCCCTGTGCCTGTGTTCCAAACCTATGGTGAGAGTGATCTCTTGTTCTCTGTGCATGGTCAATTCTGAGAGTGGACAAGGGCTAGAATCCCTAAGAACTGTTTGGAAAGTGTATTATGTGCACTGTCACAGCATCAGGCTTAATTATAGTCTTCATGTGAAGCTGGCAATTTTGTCAAGTATACCACCATTTCATGTTTTTCTGTGTATACAGCCCTATTCAAAAAAGAGCAAAGGGAATAGCTAGGTTTCCTTGACAATGTGTATCCCACATGAAGTAGAGCATTTTGCTATTCATTCGTGGCTATTTCTGGGAAATATTGAACCTTGTGGTGTGCATGTTATTTCGTAAATAAGATATAATTCATTAAACTGTACCCAGTTAGAATGAAAAGGCTGTTCACATAGGTTTAATACTATTAATAAGTCAGCCTTTGGCAACGCTATTCAAATACGCACATCAATTTTCTGACATACCAGGTTAACGTTATCACCATTAACCTTGACACTTCTGTTGTCTCTGAATCATCAAGACAACTTGTCTAACACTTGATATCACATGATCTGAAATTTCCGTCATCTACACATTAGGAGGAACAAAGCTATTGATAAGTAAATTTGGAGCTGGGGTGGGTAGTGGCATTTTTTGAGGTGGGAAGGTACAGAGCAGAGATGAGCCTACTTTCCTGCCACCCTCCATTTGAGTCTCGGGGAGGTGGCTTGTGAGCACCTGGAGGTCACTCGATGCCCTGAGTAGCCGTTTAAGGGCTGGCTCGCCTCCCGGGATTACAAACCTTATCAATTTGCCAGTGGCCTATCAGCGGCTACTGTGGTCTACTGTCAGCCAGCTTACTGGGAAAGGAGAACTCTGCTTGTTCCTGCCATTATTGTTGATTTCCAGTGACCGTTATTTCGTTTAGATTCAGTTCTGCATGAAGATTCATGACCTGTGACCAGCAGCATTCTCACCCAGGATTTTCAGCCTGCTCATGTGTCGCTTCAGTGGGAGGCTTTACAGGCTCCAAGTGAGTGTCTGTTTACCGAATGATTGCAATGAGCTTGTTAGGGAGAAGTAGCATAGTATTCCCACTGATTCTGTAACTGATAGGTGAGATCCCCGTCACACTCATTAAATTCTGACCCTTTCCTATTGGTCCTTGCCACAAATCACAGTCAATTCCTAATTCACAGTCTGCATTCTTCTTGGCAATTATCTGAAGCTGAACTGGACTGTTTGCAGCCTTTGGTGTTCTGTTTTGCCTCAACATACGCTTCTGATCATGCATCTATATAATCGTTAAGCCTATCCATTTCCACTTTGGTAACATCTGGCCCTGTCTCAGCTCATCTGCTGAAACCTTCATCCATTTCTTTATTACCTCAGCATTTAACAATTCTAATGCATTCTTGGTGAGTCTTCTGTAAATTCCTCTGATCTGCAGTCTTCAGTTCTAACATCTTGAGCATCCCTGATTTTTATTTATTCCATTCATGGCCATGTCTTCAGTTGCCTGGGTCCTAAATTCTAAAAAAAAAAATTCCCTCTTGTATCTCACTGCCTCTACCTCCTCTTTCAACAATCTCCTTAAAATCTACATCTTTGACTAAGCTTTGGATCATCAGGTGGCATGGTGGCTCAGTGGTTAGCATTGCTGCCTCTCAGTACCAGAAACCCAGGTTTGCTTCCAGCCTTGGGTGACTGTGTGGGTTTCCTCGAGTACTCCAGTTTACTCCCAATGTCCAAAGATGTGCAGGTTAGGTGGATTGGCCATTCTAAATTACCCATAGTGTCCAGTGGTGTACAGGCTAGAGGGATAACATGAAGGGCTGGCGCTAGGTGGCATGCTATTCAGAAAGTCAGAGCAGATTCAGTAGACCAAATGGCCTGTTTCTGCACTGTAGGCATTCTATGGTTTTGTCTGCCCCAATATATCTTTGTGGCTTAGTATTACGTTTGATTTTTAATGCTCTTGTGAAGTGCCTTTTGGTGTTTGAATAACCAATGATGCTATTCAATGACAAGTATTGTTATCATGACATTCTTACACAACGTTTTTAGGAAAATGTAGCTGCCATTTGTAGCATTTGAAGAATTGGCATTCTTCTACCCGCAGCAATGGAAAAAAATGACTGTTAGTTGTGTGGTGAATAATGATCTGGATCTATCCTAGGATATTTAAATATCAACCAGAACAGGTATAAGTAGGCTTTATTTTAATAATTAAATGACACTTCTGATGTTACCTTTCAAATGCCACCATAATTTATGTGCCCAACCTCTGAAGCGGTTTTGAAACCATCACTGTATATTTGGTGAAAGTTAACTGATAGGTTTCAAGTCTCATGGAATCACAGAGGACAGAAGAGTCCCTTTGGTCTATTGGGTCTGCACCAACACAAACTCATCACCATCCACACTAAATACACTTTCCAGTACTTGGTGCATTTCCTTGAATGCCATAACATTTTAAATGCTTGTTTGTGAACTTTTTAAAGTTGTAAAGTTTCCCTCCTCTACTACCCTCCCAGCTAGTGCATTCTAGATTCCCACCACCGTCTGGGTGATAATTGTCTTCTTCAACTAAGGGGATCAGCTACTTCTTATCAATGTCCATCACAATCGTGTATGTCTCTCTTGGGACATTCCAGTGACTCTGCTGCTTTTGAAGATGAGAACCCGAGCTTATCCAGCCTCTCTTCGTAGCTAAACTTCTCCAGCCCAGCCAACATCATGGTGAGTCCCCTCTGCACCCCACCCAGTGCAATCTCATCCCTCCTATAGTGTGGTGATCAGAACAGCACACAGTAATCTAGCTGAGGCCTAAGCAAAGTTTTGTACAGCTCCAGTGTAACCTCCCTGCTCTTGTCTTTATCAGTTGTACATATTTAACAAGTGTCCAATATATTGCCTTAACCACACGCTGTTATCGTATTCTGCTGTGTTCTGAGGGGCATTGACAGGATAGATACGGAGAAAACGTTTCCCTTAATAGAGGTGCGAATAACCATGTGGTATAGTTTTAAGTAAGGAGTAGAAGGTTTAGAAGGAATTTGAGGAAAAGTAATTTCACCCAGAAGGTGGAATTCAATGCCTAATAGGGTGGTAGGGACAGGAACCCTCAAGATATTTAAGAACTATTTAGATGAACACTCAAAAAAGGTACAGCATGCAAGGCTACAGGCTAGGTGCTGAGAAATTGGATTAGAATAGATGGCTACTTGATGACTGGTGCCGATATAGTAGGCTGAAGGACTTCTTTCTGTGTTGTGAAAGCTCCATGACTCAATGACTCTAGAATGATAGCTTTATGTTCTGCATAGAACAAAGAACAATAGAGCCCAGGAACAGGCCTTTTGGCCCTCCAAGCCTGCGCCGATATATTTTGTCCTTCCATGCTAAAACTGTCTTCACTGACAGGATACATATCCCTCTATTCCCTTCCTATTCATGAATTCATCCAGGTGTTTCTTGAATGCTGCTATTGTGCCTGCTTCCACCACCTCGTCTGGCAGCGTGTTCCAGGCACTCAGCACCCTTTGTGTGAAAAACTTGTCTCACACATCTCTTTCAAAATTTCTCCCACCTCCCCCACACCTTGAACCTGTGTCCCCTAGTAATTGACCCCTCCACTCTGGAGAAAAATGCTTCCTACTTTCCACTCTATCCATGCCATTCACAATCTTTTAAACTTCTATCAGGTTGCCCCTCAACCAGTGAAAACAAACCCAGTCTATCCAACCTTTCTTCATAGTTAAAATCCCTCATACCAGATAACATCCTGGTAAACCTTTTCTGTACCCTCCAATGCATCCACATCATCCCGGTAGTGTGGTGACCAGAACTGTACGCAATATTTCACGTGTGGCCTAACTAAAGTCTATAAACCTGCAGCATAACACTTCTTTCGTTATACTGAATGCCCCTTCCAATGAAGGCAAGCATGCCATAAGCCTTCTGTACTACCTTATCTACCTGCACTGCCGCATTCAGTGATCTGTGGACGTGCTCACCCAGATCCCTCTGCAAATCAATACTCCAAAGGATTCTGCCATTCACTGTATAATTTCTGCTTGTGCTTGATCTTCCAAAATGCATCACCTCACATTTGTTTGGATTAAACTCCATCCGCCATTTTTCTGCCCATGCCTCCAACTGATCTATATCCTGCTGTAAGCTCTGACAATCAACCTCACTAATCACAACTCACCAATCTTTGCATCATGTGCAAACTTACTAATTAGACCAGCTACATTTTCCTCCAAATTATTTATGTAGACGATGAACAGCAGAGGCCCCAGCACTGATCCCTGTGAAAACGCCACTAGTCACAACCCTCCATTCCAAAAAGCATCCTTCCGCCGTTACCCTCTGTCTCCAATGACTAAACCAGTTCTGTATCCATCTTGCCAGCTCAGTCCTAACACCATGTGACCTCAAAGTTTGAACCAGTCTACTGTGAGGGACCTTGTCAAAGGCTTTACTGAACTCCATGTAGACAACATCAACCGCTTTTGCCTCATCAATCATCTCTGTCACCAGTTCAAAAAACTTGATCAAGTTAGTGAGGCATGACTTCCCTCGCACAAAAGCTGTCCATTCTAATAAGTCAGGGTGTAGAGCTGGAGGAGCAGGAAGGCTGACGTTTCGGGCCTAGACCCTTCTTGGTTTAGGCCCGAAATGTCAGCCTTGCTGCTCCTCTGATGCTGATTGGCTTGCTGTGTTCATCCAGCTCTACACCTTGTTATCTCAGATTCTCCAGCATCTGCAGTTCCTACTATCTCATGTCTAATAAGTCGTCTGTTTCTAAATGTGTGTAGGTCTTGTCCTTGAGAATCTTTTCTAATAATTTCCCTAAGACTGACATGAGGTTCACAGGCTTGTAATTTCCTGGATTATCTGTGCTACCTTTCTTAAACAATGGGACAACATTGGCTTTTCTACAGATCTCTGGGATGTCACCTATGGTCAAAGAGACTACAAAGATGTCTGTCAATGCTCCAGCAATGTGTTCTCTTGCTTCCCTCAATATTCTGGGATAGATCCTATTAGGACCCGGGGACTTATCTACCTTAATACTTTTTAAGATGCACACCACCTCTTCCTTTTTAATAGCAACTTGGTTTAGAAATTCAACACTCTCCTTTCCTGAGGTCATCCTCCACCAATTCCTGCTCTTTGGGTGAATACCGACACAAAGTATTCGTTTAGGACCTCACATACCTCCTCTGGCCCCACACACAAATTCCCTGCTTTGTCCTTGAGTGGGCCAACCCTTTCCCTGGCTATCCTCTTGCTTTGTATATATGTATAAAAAGCTTTGGGATTCTCCTTAATCCTGTTTGCTGACCACTTTTCATGAACTCTTTTAGCCCTTCTAATTCCTTGTTTACGTCCTTTCCTGCTTTCCGTAAATATTTCAAGGGCTTCCTCAGTTTCCATCCTCCCAGACCTTTTTGCTCTCTTTTTCTTTTAATCAAGATCTGTCCTTCATTCTTGCAGGAATGCGCTGCTCCTTATCTCTTATCAACTGTTGTTTGATCAACTGCTGTTTGAAATACTCCCACAAGGCCCATGTGGATTTACCCTCAAACAGCCTCCTTAAATCAAAATTCTCCAGCTTAATATTGTTGTAGTTTGCCTGCTCTCTATTTAAGACCTTATGTTTTACACCACATGTTTTAATCCAGGTTTATTTAATGTATTGAATTACATTTGATGTAGGATATAAGGATATTGAGATTTGAACTTCCTTAATTAGCTAAGTAAAATCACCCCTTCTAGTTTTTAATAGTTTAGCTGAAGGCTAAAAATTATTGATCCCAGGGAAACATTCTTTCAGACATCTGAGAGGTTTATGTAGCTCCATTGTACATGGTAAAGTCACCATAATTCTACCAGAACAGGACTACCTCTCATTAGAGAGCAAAGACTGATAGTTTAACCTGTGAGTTATCATCACACTTCAGACATGGGGAGAGGTTCAGAAGGACTATCCTTTGTACTTAACCTTAGCTGGTGTGGGAATTGAACACATGATGTTGGCATCATTCTGTTTTGGAAACTGGCCATCCACGAACCGAACTAACCAACCCCCACATTGCAACCATTCTGCAAAAGAAAGTTTACACGAATACATGAATAAACATTAAACTATGCTGATTGTCACTGTTGTTTCATATAACAACCAAAATTGGTGAGTGGTGAAAATAGCCTGTTTATTGGGCATCTGCAGTAGCACAGCTTGCAGTGGCAATGGAATCCCGAAGTACAGTTCTTACAATAGCCTCTTCATGCACAGTTCTTATGTAGAATTTTAATATATCACTATGGTGTTACACAGTTTCACCTATTGTACACGGCGGTTTGTGTGACATCTGTCCTGGGGAAGCAGGAGATCGTTTAATCATTTACTAAGTGCTGGCTGCTTCTCGGATTAGAGTGTCTGTCTGGTCTGCTGCATAATTAAGAGGTGTTAGTCCTTTTATCTTTTAAGTTAGTAAACGTTAGCAAAAATGTAGACCTATATGATCTAAATAAGTTAGAAATCATACATGCACTGAATAAATATATAAAGGATATTAAACTGATTACCTCAGCTGGGTCGTGAGGTTTTGTTTACGATTTGCCAGGGTGAGTTCATTCATTCATTCGTACAATTTGACAGAAGCGCTGCTTTGACAGTAACTTTGTTAAAGGGGACTGCGCCCTATTCAGAGATAAAAGGTACTGCAGATGCTGGAGAATCCGAGATAACAAGCATGGGGCTGGATGAACACAGCAGGTCAAGCAGCATCATAGGAGCAGGAAAACTTGACGTTTCGGGCCTAAATGATGCTGCTTGACCTGCGCCCTATTCAGTACTTGTTTAACAGGTACATGCTATTGGAGGAAACCTGTTTGATGTTCTGCAACCTATTCAAGTCCTGGGGGATGGTTGCTAAGGGGCTGAGTAATATCATAATCTTTTCATAGTTTCGGTTGGGTCGTGGAGACATGATGGAGGTGAGGGTATTGTTTATGAATAGGTTAGTAGTCTTTGATATTAAATCAGAGGTAGCTTTTGATACACATTGGTCTGATAAGGGTTAAAGATGTGAAGAAGCAGTAATGGATTTGGAAGGAATGTTTTAATTTAGAATATCCTGAAGTGTTAAAATGTAATATGAAAATTGTGGTTTTATGAATGAAAATGCGTTATAGTAAACTGTGAGTCAGTAAAGGGTAATGAATGAATGGGAATGTGGTATTAGTGAATATAGTGAGCAGGAGAGTGAGTAAAGACACCTATAATACAATATCTCTCACCGTTACTCTTTATGTCAGCTTTGACTTTGCAGAAGTGTTTTCATAGCCATGTCTAAACAGCAACCTCTTTATGATGTTAACATGGAGTATTCTTTTTATAAGACTATGATATACACAACGGTATTTATTCAAACTGGTTTGTTTTTCTAGAAACCGGTGTCTGAAACGTGCTAAGTTGTATCACGGCAGCGCATATCGGAACTTCAATAAAGTCAATAGGCAGAGGTGAATGTAGTGGCCATCACTAAGGAGAAGGTGGATATATCATTCGGACTAGATGGACTAAAGCCCAGGGTTCCAAAGGAGATCGCTGAAGTGATTGTGGACATATTGGTGGTAATTTTTCAGGAATCACTGGAGTCAGGGAGGATCACAGAGGACTGGAAAATAGCTGATGTAATCCTCCTCTTTAAGAAGGGTGGGAGGCAGAAGACAGGAAATTAGAGGCCAGGTAGCCTGACCTCGGTCATTGGTAAGATTTTAGAGTCCATTATTAAGGATGAGATGGCAGAGTACTTGGAAATGCATGGTAAAATAGGGCTGTTAGAATTCTTTGAGAAGGTAATAAGCTAGATAGATAAAGGAGAGCCAGTCAACATGATCTGTTTAGATTTACTCAAGGCCTTCGACAAAGTGCTGTACTGGAGGCAATGAAATAAGATGAGTCCATGGTGTTGGGGCAAAGTACTGGCAGAGGTCAAGGATTGGCTGACCGGCTAAAGGCAGAGAGAGGGGATAAGGGGGTCCTTTTCAGGATGGCAGCCGGTGACTAGTGGAGTTCCGCAGGTGTCAGTTTTGGGATCGCAACTATTCACAATCTGTATTAAGGATCTGGATAAGGAGTTGAGAGCATTGTTGCGAAGTTTACTAATGACACCATGTTAGGTGAGGAACAGGTAGCGTTGAGCAAATGGGGAGACTGCAGACTTGGACAGGCTAGGAGAGTGGGCAAGGTGGCGGCAGATAGAATAATGTAGGTAAGTATGAGGTTATGCACTCTGGCAAGAAGAATAGAGGTGTAGACTATTTTCTAAACAGGGAAAGGCTTTGGAAACCTGAAGCTGAAAGGGACTTAGGAGTCCTAATTCACGTTTTGTTAAGGTTAACGTGGGCTCGGTTGGCAGTTAGGAAGTCCAATGCAATGTTAGCATTCATTTTGAGATGGCTATAATACAAGAGCAAAGATGTGGTGCTGGGGTTGTATGGGGCTCTGGTCAGACCACATTTGGAATGCTGTGAGCAGTTTTTGGGCCCCATATCTACAGAAAGATGCGCTGGCCTTGAAGGGGGTCCAGGTGAGGGTTACAAAAATGATCCCGGGGATGAATGTCATTTGAGAGCTCTGGGCCTGTGCTCGGAGTTTAGAAGGATGATGGGTAATCTCATTGAAACTTCCAGAATACAGAGAGGGCTGGATAGAGTGGATGTAGAGAAGATGTTTACACGAGTAGGAGAGAACAGAGGGCACGGTCTCAGAGTGTTGGGGCGACTCTTTAAAACTGAGATGAGGAGGAATTTTTTCAGCCACAGGGTGGTGATTCTATGGAACTGATTGCTGCAGAAGGTTGTGGAGGCCAAATGATTGAGTGTCTTTAAGACCGAGATAGATTGGTTCTTGGATTAGTCAGAGGAGCAAATGTTATGGGGAGAAGGCAGGAGAATGAGCTTCAGAAATGCATTTGCTGTGATTGAATGGCAGAGCAGACTCGATAGATGAGTTGCCTAATTCACCTGCTATATCACGTGGCCTGTGTTTCTATGGTGATTGACCTGTTTTGCGGTGCAGCAGTGTTCAAAATACTGTCATCATTCACCTGTTAAGGGCACGCCATGGAATGTCTTCTCTGCAGAGAGCCAGGCCGGTGCCAAATCCTACCATAGTACACATCATTTGTTACATAAAAAACTATTATTTTGGAACAAGTTTCTGTCCTAAATTAACATATTGTTTATAGTCTTTGCCTGCTTCAAATTATACAGAGACCCTTAGCACTAAAATTCCCTACAAAAACCATCTCTTCCTTGCTTTCCTCCATTAAGGGCACTTGGTAAAACACACCTTGTTTAGTAAGACTTCAGTGTCTATCTATCCTCTGTGTTAAATGTAATCTATAAATGCAATTGATATGGTGACAGACCTTTAGCTAGCTGAAATGTTATGGGGAAAATCTTGGGCTGAAGCACAAAATTAAAATAAGGAACATTATTATCAAAAAATTAGGTAAAAACGCAAATATCCTAAAAGCTTCAGCCACATCCTTTCCTGGATGCCACAAAAAATCTTCAGTAAATGCAATCTTAAAGCTGCAGATAAAAATAAGTCTTGTGGTTTCAAGATAAATAACTGAAACTGTACATTCTCTTGTGTGACTGCAAGTCCAATTTTGGAAAGCAGACTCTGTGGGATAGAAATTTCCTGTTTTGAGGGTTTAACTGGCTTCTAAAATACTGGAAAACAAGCTGCCTTCAAATAGTGTTTTCTGCCTTGCGGTCGCTGTTAATTGATTTTATGGTGATTTTGCCATTGCAATGAGTTGAAACCCATTATGTTGATTGTAGGAATGTTTACTTGAGTCCTACCACAACTGAAAAATATGCTGAACCAATAGCTGCTTCTCAGCTAGTTGCAATTAGAGGCAGCTTAATCCAGTTTGTTTTTTGAAGTCGAATAAAAGATCACTTGGGAATATACTTCAGAGGTAACAGTGTACATGAGTTAACTTAGGATTGCAGTGATCAATAAGCAATTTCGTGGACCCTAGCCCATAACAGTTATTTTGCCAAATGTCAATGTGCGCTTTAAGGATATCCATGTCGGTATTAACTGAAAGAGCAATCTCGACTTGCTGGGTATCTCAATGGTATCTGTCCTGCTGTTGGTAAAATCAGAGGTGAGGAAGCAGGGAGCAATCTATAACTAGCTGAAAAGGCACAGGTTGAGGTGTGAAACGAGTGGATGTTCTGAAGTAACAAGCGTGGGGCTGGATGAACACAGCAGGTCGAGCAGGAAAACTTGACGTTTCGGGCCTAGACCCTTCATCAGAAAATGTTCTGAAGTTCTGTTTCATTTCTTCTGATGATCTGGGATTACGTATCAGCCATGGATCAGTTGGTATTACTCAAGCCTCCGAGTCACTCTGTTCAGGGTTCAAGTGTCAGTTTAAGGTTTGAGCTGAAAAAAAAAATCAAGGCTCGTGCCCTTTACGATATTGAGGGAGATGGAAATGCTGTCATTCAGAAGAGATGTTAAAATGAAGGCCCATCTGCCTACTTGGGTGAATGTAAATGATTCATAACACTGTTTCAAAGAAAAGCAGGGTGTTATCCCCAGTGTCCTGCTAAATATTTTTCCCTCAAACATTATCTCTTTCTTGTTTCTAGGAGTGGCTGTGTTTTGAACATGATACTAACCACATGTCAGGTTAATATTAAGGAGAAATGACAGGAGGTAGCAAAGCCGCCAATGTAAACCATGTTTTGATCCAGATTTTTACGCAATATTTGAGAACTCCAGTTCATTGAGTTCAACTAACAGTTTTGCAGGTGGAGTGCCTAGTTCTAATACTGTGTCCCCACAGCACCTTGCCCCCACCTTGAACTATGATGGCACCTGAAGGAATGCAGAGTTTTTTTTAATCTTCCATGGGACATGGCCATTGCTGGACAAACTAGCATATGATGTCCATTCCTAATTGCCCCTAAGGTGGTAGTGAACCATCACCTTAAATTGCTGCCTATGAAGCGTCGGTGCTGTCAGTTCGCTACTTGGAAGGGAGTTCCAGGATTTTAACTCGGTGACAGTGAAGACACCGCAATATAGTCTAAGTCAAGATGGTGTGTGACTTGGAGGGAACTTGCTGTTGGTGATGTTCCCAGGTATCTGCTGCCCTTTTCCTTTTAGGTGATAGAGTTCATGGGTTTGGAAGGTGCGTGAGTTTCTGTCTGTGTCTTGTCGATGCTGCATGCTGCTGCTACGGATGCTGCTGCCATTAGTCGATCTTTTCATTTTTTTTCAGTTGCAGATGAGTTTTGCTCTTCCAGTGTCTGCATTAGAAATTGCATAGACAGCATAGCAATGAAAGATGCAGATGAAATCCCACTGGTCTGTAACATTAGAACACGACTATCCCTACTCCTGCAGCAATATAAATGGTTCTGTTTCCCTGCAGCCTCTAAGACTTTTTGCATTTACTGATTTAGGTTGTATAAAAACATTTCAGGTGTAGGAGCCTTGCTGCTTAGAATAATGTTTATCCACCTACCCAAAACCTACGGCTTTTTCATTTTTGATGGTAGCCCAGCTTCATTCATTGCATCCTTTGCCAAAGCCTACACATTTTACTTTTATTTTTAGTAGTGATCATTGGATGGTTGTACAACTCATTTAAATGGGCAGAAAAGTTCTCTGGATTTACTGTTTGAAATTTGCTTTCCTTCTACTGTGGGTGTGTGATGGCAAATTAAAGTGTCATCCACTATCAGCTTCCCCATTTGACCATGACTCTGCAAGGTCATAGGTCCTCAGCAGGGATTCATCGTGTTATTTGAGAGGAATTTGTTCAGATTCACCTGACTGGATTTGAATCATTAGGCTTAGTCCCTCAATGACTATACTATATCTACAATCTCCTCTAATCTCATAATCTTTCTCATGGTTAATGCAAGTGAATGGCTTGCTAGGTCATTTCAGAGGCAGTTAAGAGTTAACCACCTTCCAGTGGCCCTGGAGTTACAAATAAGCTAGATCAGGTAAGGATGTCCTTCCCTAAAAGACATAAGTGAAGCAGATAGGTTTACCTCACAATCAACAATGGTTTAATGGTTATTCTTCCAACACTTAATTTCAGCAATTCGAACTCCACCGTCTGCCACAGTGGGATTCAAACCCAGACCCTCAGAGCGTTATCAGACCTCTCTATCATTAGTCTAGAGATAATGCCACTTGGCCACTGTAAGTGTGGATTGCAGCAGTTTAAGAAGGCAGCTCAGCACCACCTTCTCAGGGACAACTAGGGACAGGCAGTGAATGCTGGCTTAGCCAGAAACACCCATGTCTGACAAGTGAATTTTTTAAAAAAATTCAAGACGTGTTGCTCTAATCCTCACACCTTTTGTATTCCCAATCTTAATTGTTCCATTATTGATGGCATTTACTTATCTGGAATTCCATCTCATACCTATCTGCCACTTGGTATACTCCTTAAAATCTACACCTTTGACAAATCTTTTGCTCACCTGACCTAACATCTCCTTATGTGGTTTTGTGTCATACATTGTTTTATAATGTTCCTATCAACCTCTTTTGGACATTTCATTTTCATGAAAGGCACTATATAAGTGTAGATTATTGTTGTATCACAACTTGTAACATCCTGAGAGACCTCTCCTTTAAATTGTGTTGAGCCAAGTTGGAATAAGTTGTGAAATAGGTTTGTGTTAAATAATGTTCACAATTTGTTTCAGTTGACAGCTGGAAATGCACTAAGTCGCGTTGTGGTGAGAAACACTCGACAGAAACCCATTGTTCATGCTCTGATGACTGCATCCAGAAGAACAATTGTTGCACCAATTACAATAGTATCTGTAAAGGTAATGTTCTTACATATATCATGAGTTTAAAAAAGAAATAAGCTAACTTAAAGGAAACAAAACCTAAACTGAAATACATCTGCAATTTTTACTTGTTATTAATAAATGTCTATACTATACAGCCTGGACTCAATAATAAATCCAGAATAAGGCAATTCTTGTCAAGGAATATCCAAATTGACAAAAAGAACAATAATAAATTTAGAATGCCAAATTAGGTTCATTGGACAATAAAGGTTGCTATTTAAAATTTTATTCGTCATAGTATGCTCCAATCCAGAAGTTCAACAGGTGTCTGTTTGTCTTTCCTGTGGATCCTGGGACTGCTGAAGTCTTCTCTTCTTAGTTCCTCCTTGAACCTGGTGCCTCGACATAATTATGTCCTTTGAAGTTTTAGCTTTGCCAACTTAACTCTCGCAGAAGTATACACGCCCATATGTGCAACTCTTGACCGATGAAGAGTTGTCCTAGCATCTCTACGACAATCTAACTTTAATTTGCATCTTTAAACAGAAAGCCTTGGAGCATTCCAAGCCAATTCCTTCTAACCAAACAGTTTTGCAGTCTTGGTGTCCCTTGTAACTGCTAAATCTAAAACTTCTATCTTTGATTAGAGAACAGCTGGTCTGCTGGCCACTTTTGTGGCTGATCAGTTTTGTGACTTTGGCTTCTCTTAACTGCTAAGCTAGACTTGCTAGTAATGGAAAGTGTCAATGTCTTCTAATTAGAGCTACAGTTTACCACACATCACAAATTTGGCACTTAATACAATGCTAACCTTAAGTCTTTCTTTAAAGCGTTAGCCAAAGTTCATCCCCAAATGATCCCAATAATAACGTATTAAGACTTTTCATCATTAAGCTCAGGTACAGTACAATTGATAATGTGTGCCTTGTTAATTATCCAAAGGAGCCAACAAGGTGAAGTCAAACAAAATTCTGTTTAAAATTCTCGAATACTAAAATAAATAAATGTTTTAAACTATTCATGGATCTGTATGTTCCACAAGAACTTACTAATTATTTTTTAAGTCCTTTTTTTAAAAAAAACAAGTCATTTGAAAATAATATTTTAAACCAGTTCTAATTAAGTTTTGTGTATTTGAAGATGTTACAAGATCTCATGAAATTGTAAATACTGATCCGGCAATTCCGATAGCCTGGTTAGTTGTTGCAGGAGCACAGACTGGAGTTGTGTGTCAGAACTATGTGGAAATCTCCATGCAGCTGACTCTGAGAGAATGGTCTGGGACATTAAAATTCCGTTTGGCAAATTTCTTGCATCTGCAATCCTCTCAAAAGACCTTAAAAGATTGAAGGTTTCGAAAGTTTCTGACTCATTTTCAGGTTAATACTTACCCAGGAAAAGTTAAAATGTTGAAAACTAGTTATAACTCTTTGGTAAGTATTAAACTCGAGCCCAGCCCATCACTGATTTCCATCACTACAAACCTTCCCACTCCAGCCTGACCACCTTCTCTCTTTCCTACCTGACCACCCTCCAACTCCCTCAAGAATTTCCCTAAACCCTCACTCGCTTACCTAGACACCTCGACTCTCACTTAATTTACGCAGTTATCCTTCCACAGTCACTGTCAAAGTAACTTTGGAATCTCTATACAATTTCACTGTCAAAGTACTCCTGTTCTCCCTGGTTTTTCCCTAATGGGCACATTCAGATCAGCTCAGACTTTGAACTCTGGCGTGAAAGACTTCCGACAGGTAGATTGGTATTTTAGAGGATTACCCTCAGTCAAATCTGTTCTGATGGTAATTGCAAAATCGGACTGTTTATGTTTTTGGATCCCCATCTTTAGTCGTTCCGTGGAATAGCTATTTCCAAAAGTCTTCACAAAATTATTCTGTCCTGTAAATACACTGACGCTATCAGCCTCTCTAAAACAGCATTACAGAATCCTTCCTGTTTCAGTAATAGCGAGGAGCTAACCAGCAGCAGATTAAATGGGAGAGGGAGAGGTCAGATATATCTGGTGTGAGTGCTCTAGAAAAGAACAATGAACAAGAGCAAGATTGAAATATTTTCTGTGTTATAGTGAACTAATATTTAATTAAAACATCAAATCACATGTTTGCATACACGCAAAGTATGATTATTATGATAAGATTTCGGTGATTCTGTAATGCCACAGATGGTGCCTACTGTTATTAACCTTAACAGGCAGAGATATGATTTTCTGAAAAGACCAATTTCAGACATATTTATGACAAAAACATTTTTCTAAAATGTGAAAAGTATAACATTATTGTAAAAGTAACCATTATATTTTTCACATAGGTGAGAAAACCTGGTTGCAGGGTGACTGTGAAGATGTTGACACGCCTCAGTGCCCAGAAGGGTAGGACTGCTACAGCTCCAATACTGTAGGCCACCTTATGGAGAATGCATGAAGCCTGATTAGGGACAATCTCAATAATCAAAGTTTATGAATCTTGGTTGTCTCTTGCTGTTATGGCAGTACGTGTGACTTTAATGTATTTCCTGGTCACAGATGCTGAGCTTAAGATTTCGACTTGGCATTAGGGAAGGGCCGATGGAGAAATTAACTGTTTTCTTGTGGAGAGAGAGAGGGAGAGTGTGAAAATGAGAGTTCATGGACTGTTCTTGTCTTAACCTGGGCTGCCAAACAATGGGCAAAAATTTCCAATCCTTTGCAGGTAGGCTTCCAACCTGCAAAATTCCAATAGCACTTTTCCCTTAATGCAGTTTCATCTCAGTCTTAAATAGGCGACTTCTTAGTTTAAGATTATGCTCTGTGCTCCTAGATTTTTCCACCGGGTAAACAGCCTCCTTTGTATTCACCTTATCAAGCCCTAAGAATCTTTTTCAAAAGCAAAATACTGCAGATGCTGGAAATCTGAAACAAACGCAGAGTCAAACTTAGAAGGTCCGACAGCATCTTTGGAAAGAGAAACAGAGTTACTGTTTCACATTCAATATGACTCTTGTTCTGAAGAAGAGTTATACTGGATTTAAGTGTTAACTCTATTTTCTCTTCACAGATGCTGTCAGACCGGCTAAGTTTCTCCAGCAATTTCTGTTTTTGTTTGTTTTAAGATCTGCAGATGCTGGAGATCTATGTTTAATTTATGATTAATGTTCTGCCTGCATGTCCTCATTATCTCCTGACATTGTTCTCTATTCTACAGTACAGCTGCTGTTAGGCAGGCCTATGGACTATTCCCACCAATGTCGTCTTCCACTTGATATTTCTCATCTTCACCTATATGGATTCTTCATTTTCCAATCCACGATCATTTCTTGCAACTGTGCTTGTTCCATCTCATGCTAACAAAGCTACTCCACCCCACCTGCATATCTGCCCATCATAGAGCTGTACAACACAGAACCGGATCTTTTGGTCCAACTCATCCATGCTGACCAGATATTCTAAACTGATCTAGTCCTATTTGCCAGCATTTGGCCCATACCCCTCTAAACCCTTCCTATTCGTGTACCCATCCAGATGCCTTTTAAATGTCAGCTGTGAGAGTGCAGTCATTGTTCCCCTGACCTCTCCTCATGGTTGTTCTCCTGAAATCTCACTCTTTCCTCCTGTTCAAAATATTGTTGTTTTTGATCTTTTTTATACAGATCCAAAAACAATGCAAAATGTTTGAAAAATCAAATGGCCCTAAGTATTTAGTTCCCAGCTTTAATTTCATTGTAACTGTGTCTTTGTAATGGTTATAAGATCATACCCATTAACCTTATACCCATTAAAGACCAATTAATTTTGCCTTTACTGTTCCCCCCCTTTAACCCTGTTTGCTGCTGCTTTGTCTATGGTTGAACAATCTGTCCATTCTTGTCCTACTTTTAGTATTGTTATCGAAGTAGCAATGCTGTAATGCTGTCAATTCCCCTTGTAAGCCTGCATTTTCTGTCTCCCAAACTCAATACTGTCCCTCTGTAATTACTTTAAAGCCCTGTCTAAAGCTGTAGTCACTTGATTTGCCAAGATATTTATCCCAGCCCTGGTTCAAGTGCTGTCTGTCCCTCAGTCCTGCTGCCATAAACTGAAACCTATTGCACCCACACCAGTCTTTGAGCTATGCATTTAACCCCTTGACCTTTGCTTACTCAATGTCAGTTTGCTTGGGGTTTATGTAGTAATCTGAAAGTTATTACCCTGGAGGTTTTGCTGGTTTATTGAGTTCCTAACTCTTCAAATCTTTCAGCAGAATGTCTTTTCTAGTCCTATCAGTGTTGTTAGTACCAGTGTAGATGATGACAACTGGATCCCTCCTCTCCCCCTTCCAAGTTCCCTCTGGCTCCAAGCTGATGTCGTTAACGCTGACATAGGCAGGCAAGGAGACTTCACAAAGCAATAGATTTCAGGACTCGCGCTCATGGCTGCAGAGAACAGTATCTATCCACCTAATTTTATTGTCCTGTCTTACTACTCCTACTAAGTTGCTATTTCCTCCCCAACTTGAATGGCGCTGTTTGTGTCACAGTGCCACAGTCAGTTCTCCGTCTTCTCTGCAGTTCCCATATTCGCCCACGCACCTTGCAAGATTGTCATAACTATTGGGCAATTGCAGGGGCTGAGGCTGCTCAACCAGCACCTCCCCCCCAGACCCACATGCTGCTGTCATCAACACCCTGCCGACACTACCCCCGCCCACCCCTGGACCCACATGCTGCTGTCACCTGCAGGCACGTGCTTTTCTCTGATCACACTCCAAATTCTGTGACCTTGTCAGTGGGATGTGATTGCCTCCTGGAGTGAAGTGGTCCAGGAAACTTTTCTGCTCCCTGATGTGTTCTTTGGGATTGAATGCTGTCCCAGCAGTGGCCAAAAGGAATTTGAGAGAGGAGATTAGATTAGTTGAAGGCCTGGCCTTTGCCCGATTAGCTGGCTATAGCTTGGTAGAAACTTTTCTTTTGGCATCAATGTTCTTTGGTGAGGGGAAACATCAGGTGGGTGTCCCAGATGTATGACTAACCGACTTTTCTTCTCCGCAGTCTTGTACTATCTGTTTCTGTTTTCGACTTTTGAAGGTCCTTGGTTAAGAACATCAGAAACAGAGGCAGGAGAGTAGTTCCCTTTCTATGTTCTTCACCATGCAACAAAACTTGTGACTGATTTTCTACCTTGTCTCCACTTTCCACCTTTACGCCCAAATAGCCATGATCGCATTTGTGTTCAAAAATCTTAGCGATCTTAGTCTTAACTATACCCAACAACTTTGTATGTGCAGTCCTCCGGATTAACAGATTTCTTTTGATTTTGGTTTCCTTCGCAGTTGAAGGATGGAAGGTTGCCTGCTTGATGTTGGTGCAGTTTGCTCTGATGCCTGCAGGAGATAAAAGAGAGAATGCGTCAAGAGAAAGGGGTATACATTTGGATTTGATACGTGTGCATTCACATTGGTAGCAAAGGGAGAGCAGTATCACGTTGGGCAATGATTCTTACCTGGTTTGCTGACATGGAGCTTTCAGTGTTACTGTGGGGATGGTCCTGACCTGCTAGGGCCAAGATCCTCTCATATTGAGTGAGGAGCCGAACATCAGGCATCCCATCGCATGTTTTGGCTCTTGCTGCCCTGTTGTGTGCTGTTTTCTCCTGGGGGAAGAAAAGACAAAGGGAGGGATTAAGTGAGATGTAAATGGCTGGTACAGTTCTTGCTGCTGGTTAGCTGGAAGAAGGCTAGTCCTGAGTGAGTGAGTAGACAGCACAGAGATTGTGTCTGTGTGTCTGTGTCTGTGTCTGTGTCTGTGTGTGTGTGTGTGTGTGTGTGTGGAATTAGATAGGTGAAAACAAATGAAGGAGGCTGTTGCATGTAGTAAAGAGAATGGCTGAGCATGGGCTTTGGAGGGAGGTGGGGCCTAGACATGTGGTTGTGAGGTAGCAGAAAACAGATGGTGGCGCTTATCACTGTAGAACAGAGACCTTCTTCCTGGATTATTGCACTTTCCTCTGGACAATGGAAACAGCGCTGACCTAGATGACAATTTTGGGCCAGGGTCCAGTGGAGTGGTATTCTCTGATCCTGAGGGAAGAGGACATTCCTTTCCTGCACCACCCTGTCCAGGAGGACCTTGGGTTCCCTGTCAGCAAAATGCGTGCCAGTTTTCCTCTGTCTACCATTTCTGGGGCAATTCCCAAGAACTACACAGCGCAGCTCCACACTGTCAATGCTTGACCCGGTGCAGTTTTAAATGTGGCATTGGCAACAGGAATAGCTGGAGATCATGACAGTTGTGAGTACTTCTGCTTGTTGTAAGGTTTTTATCATTCCTTGCAGGCTGTTTTCCCAGCTTTTAAGATGTGAGGTTGGCCACTGAGGTGTGGAGCTTTCTATGATTACAGTCTATTCCACCCTGACCTGTTATCAGAAGGTGTAACAATGTAGTTATGTAGGTTCCATATAAAAAGTTATTGCACCGAGTAGGAGCTCATGATGGAGAGAACAATATATTAGCATTGATAGAAGATTGGCTGGCAGCCAACAGAGTACGCAAAAATGGGTCTTTTTCAGATTGATAGAATATGACAAGTGTGGTCCCACAGGGCCCTCAATTATTTATTATTGACCTAGTAAGGAGAGCGAAGGTATGGTGGTTGGATTTACAGATGACACAAGGATAGACAGGAAAATATGTTGTGAACAAGGAATGCAGAGAAATGCAGATAGTTTGAGTGAGTGAGTAAAAATCTGTCCAATGGAGCATAATGTGGGAAAAAATGTGAAGTTGTTCAGGAGGATGAATCAAAAATCAGTATAATTTAAATGGAGAATAACTGCAAAATTCAGAGGTGTAGAGGCACAAAGGTGATCTCATGCTTTGATTTTATTTGTTCGTGGGATGTGAGTGTCACTGGCTAGGTCAGCAACTATTGCACATTGCTAATTGCCGAGAGAGCAGTTGAGAGTCAACCACACTGCTATGTGTCTGGAGTCCTAGGTAAGCCAGACCAGGCAAAGATGGCACATTTCCTTCTCTAAATGAGATTAGTGTTACTTTTATTTTCAAATCAGTGCTTATAAGATCACCGTTAGGCTAGCTTAGTATTCGACATCTTCATGGAATGTAGATTTTGCCATCTGCTGTGGTGGGATTCAAGGCCAGATCCCCAGGGCATTCATTGTATGGAGATACACTAGGTGAATAAGAAAGCTAATGAGGTGCTATCCTTTTAATAGTAGAGAGGTTGAACATCATGGAAGACCATAGGTCATAGAATCCCTACAGTGTGGAAACAGGCCATTCGGCCCAACTGGTCCACACCATCCCTCTGGCAAGCATCCCACCCAGACCCATTCCCCTACATTTCCCCTGTCTAACCCACCCAACCTAAACATCCCTGAGCACTATGGGCAATTTAGCATGGCCAATCTACCTACCCTGCACATCTTTGGACTGTGGGAGGAAACCGGAGCACCCAGAGGAAACCCACGCAGACACAGGGAGAACGTGCAAACATACTTCAGCCAAACAGGCCAGTGGTGCAACCACACCTCAGATACTGTGTGCAGATTAGGTCTGCTTATTTATGGAAGGATTTAGAGAAACATTGAAGGCAGTTTAGAGAAAGTTTATTAGATTGATGCCTGGAAAGAGCAAGTTGTCTTATGAGGAGAGACTGGACTGGCTGGGCTTACTCTCATGGGAGTTTATAAAGACTGAGGAGTGACTTGAAATTTTTGAGATCTTAAAAGATCTTGACAAGGTCAACCTGGAATGGATATTTATTCTTGTGGTTCAGTTCAGAACTAGGGGCTGCTGTTTTACAATTATGGCTCACCCTTTTTAGAACAGAGTGAGGGGAAATTTTTTCTCTGAGAGGATTATGATACAGGAAGTTTCTGCCTGAGAATACGGTGGAGGTGGAGTTCATTTGATTCTTTGTTGGCAGGGGAATCCGAGGTTATCAGTTGTGGATGACAACATGGTAGATCACAGCAGAAACAGATCAGCTATGATCCTATTGAATAGTGGAGCAGGCTTGAAGGGCTGAATGGTCTACTTTGGCTCCTGGTTCATATGAATGTAAGGTGAACAATTTTACCTCTGTAATCTGGATTGGTTAATGTTTTTATGATGTATTTTGTGGCTTAGCAAGATTTTTTTTAGTGGTTCCTATTTAAATAAGTGAGATTGGAATAATGACAACCATTGGAATTTAATGTACAAACTTGCTTTGGAGTATCCAGTGCCAAGCCATCAAGCCATTTCCCAAGTGTTAAATGCAGCTCAGCCAGATGGTGAAGTATGAAACTAGACGTAGATCCTTTCCTTGTTAATATGTTTATTCACATAATGCAGCATTACATAGTTCTGCTTCCTACCCTATCTACCAATATCCCTGCGTATCAGCAACGTCATTCATTCACAGTGTGTTGGACTGTACAGTGTCATGTTATATTTGAGTAAATTAAAGAACCACCTGTAAACTGTCACTTTAAAGGGAAACTTATCAAATTAGATGTGATCAAGATATTTAAACAGTACCCTCCATCTGTTTAGCATTAAGCTTAGCAATATAATTAATATAAGATTAGCACAAAACTCTATTTCGTTAACTCTTGGTGGTGTACAGTTACCTGCAATTCTTAACAATATGACTGTTTTCTAGCTGCATCTATACAAGATAGTCCTTAAACATTTTCAGCCAATTTTTTTCCATGTAATAACCTGAACAGAAGATTATGTTAAATTTAGAAACTGACATATTTGAATAAGTACATGAATACGAGAGGTTTGGAGGGATATGAGCAGGTGGGATCAGTTTAGTTTGGGATTATGTTCGGCATGGACTGGTTGGACTAAAGGATCAGTTTCTGTGTTGTATGACTCTATGACCTTTGGTATATCCAAAATAAGCATTGCCGTTGAACTGTTTGTATTTTTCAAGACTCGCTTAGCTCTGGTCTCAGCCTGTCTTATGACATGTTGATGACTAGGATTTTACAGTAAATATTTTGGAAGGAAATCCCTGGAGTGTTGGGCAAAAGGAGGAGATGGTTAAATGATTGAATCCTGGGATGTAGCGAGCTACAAGAATGGCATTTTTTTATGGACCAGACCAAACACATTCAAAACATTTCAAGACGATAGCGCAGGCCTTAAAGGCAAGTGGTAGGCGTTGCTTTCCAGATGCAATTCGATTGATCAAACTTCCAGGCTTGAAGCAAAACACACTTTATTCATACACTGTAGTTGAAATGCAACAAAAGAAAGAAGAATTGGGAAAACTTAACTCTAGTAGTTTAATAATCCATAATTCTAATAAACAGCAATTGTTCCAATATAGTAACATTTCGTAAATAAATCCTTGGCAAAGGCAAATTCAGCACAATAGATTGTCTCATGTGCAATTCTGGCAGCAGAAAGAATATTCCCAGCTTTTAGCTGTAACAGAGAGGGGAATAAGAGCTTCCACATCCAGCTTCAAGACTCCAATAACTGCTGAAAGCTCAACCAAAATCCTGGTTTTGTGGGAGCTTGACCCGTTCAGGCTGCTCTCATTGTTCCAACTTAAAAAAAAAAGTACCAAGGCCTCACAAGCTCTTCACCTTATTGGCTTTGAGTAGACTGCTCGGGTCTCTGTCTCAACATCTCTCCTTCAAAAAAAGAGACAAAGTAAGTTCTTAAAGCCTTGGTGTTGTCACATATTGTTTGGCAGGAAGCCGTTATAGACCTGGGGAAGGATAAAGCCATGAATTTGAATTTGAAAACAACCTTGAGAAATTGAAAATCCAGAAATTGCTGAATGGGGTGATTGTAAAGTTAAGAAAATGGACGCAAAATGAACCATAAATTTATCGAAATATGAGAAAGCTAGGAAAACAAAGTGTGAAGGCTTGTCTCACTTAGGGAAGTGGATGAGTGGTGTTGGAAGTATTGGAAACTTCTTGTAAGGGCAGTTAGAATGGATATGTTGAAGACAGTTAGTGAGACTCTTTGCAATGGAGCTTTTAAAGATGTTTTCCAAATGTAACTACACTATTTGATTTTGCTTTACTCTGCAAAGCTCCCTGTAGCAAGTGACTGTAATGTTCATGATTCTGTTCATGCATGGACTACACTGTTTGTCAAGGTGATCTCCATCAAAGTTGGCCATTGCCTCTTCAAGGATTCTCAAGGCAGCACAAAGTGATTTTGAGCTAAATGTCTTGTTGGTTATTCTTTTTGCTCATCATCTTCCTCCTCCTCCATAGCCCTCTCTTGTTTCATTTAAATCTGCTCCCCAGTAGAAACTAGCTTTGCATTGGAGGGCAAACAATTCGGCAGCATCCCCTGTGTTAAGCTCATCCAATCCAATCCATTTCTACAATTGTTTCCTTAATTTTTCTCAATAAATTCCATGAAGCCTTTGGCTTTAACACAATTGAGTCATAACTTTCACCACACACCATTCCTGATGTGACCTAATTGCATTCTATCTGCATATTATCAATGGTCTTAATAACGTTATAATACTTCAAAAAATCATTCACAGCTAGGGCAAAATCTTCTCCTTCAGTTTCTCTGAAGGCATGCCCACAAATGCTTTTATGGTAATTGGCAAATTGGCACAGGATCAACAAGATTAGAAGTAAATGCTGGGCTCAAAATTGTCTACCTTTAACCCCATTAGCTTGCCCAGCACTGCCTCCTTAGTGATAATGATAGTTTCTAGGTCCTCACCTTCTATAACCTTCTTGCCATCAGTTTTCGGCATGTTATTTGTGTCTTCCACCGTGAAGACCGACACAAAATAACTGTTTAATGCCTCGGCTATTTCCTCATTCCCAGTTATTAAATTGGCCTTCTCATCCTCTAAAGGACCAATGTTTACCTTTGCCACTCTTTTACGATTTACATATTTATAGAAATTTTTGCTGCGTGTTTTTATATTCTGAGCTACTTTACTCTCATAATCTATCTTACTTTTCTTTATAACTTTTTTTGTGGCTTTCTGTTGGCCTTTAAAGATTTCCCACTCTACTGGTTTCCCACTACTCTTTGCTTTTTTGTATGTTTTTTTTTAATCTGATATTTTCCTTTGTTTCCTTAGACATCCATGGCTGACTATTTCTTTTCCTACAGTTCTTCCTTATCACTGGATGTCTCTATTTGGTGGCCTGTAGACCACACCTATCAGTGACTTCTTCTCCCTGCTATTCCTAATTTCCACCCAAATGGATTCAACCTATTGTTCAGTAGAACCTATATCATCTCTCACTACCGCCCTGATGTACAGGTTAGGTAGATTGGCCGTGCTAAATTGCCCATAATGTCCCGGGGATGTACAGGCTAGGAAAATGTAGGGTTATAGGGTAAGAGCTTGGGTCTGGGTGTTATTCAGAGGGTTAGTGTGGACTTGATGGGCTAAATGGCCTGCTTCCACACTGTAAGGATTCTATGATTAATGGGAAGCCAGAGGATTGGGAAGTCTTTAAAAACCAGCAGAGGGTAATTAAAAAAGCAATAAGGGGGGAGAAGATGAAATATGAGTGTAACCTACCTGGTAATATAAAAGAAGAGAAAGTCAAGACTGAACATTGAACAGCTGGAAAACGAGGCTGGAGAAGTAGCAATGGGGAATAAAGAAGTGGTGGAGGAATTGAATACGTACTTTGTATCAGTTTTCACTGTGGAAGACGCCAGCAACCTACCAGAAGTTTGAAATAGGCTGTAGACTTGCTCACTGAGCCGGTGTGTTTGGTTGCAGACATTTCGTCACTCTGCTAGATAACATCGTCACTGTGCCTCTGGAGAGTTACGAAGCACCTGCAATCAAACACACCGGCTTGGCAAGCAAGTCTACAACCTCATCCACAACCCGAGCTACAAATCTTCTCAAAATCTTTAAACTTCAAGACAGTCAGGGGACAGAGGTGAATGAAGTGACCATCACTGAGGAGAAGGTGCTGAGGAAACTGAAAGGCCTAAAGGTGAATAAATCATCCAGACCAGATGGACGACACCGCACAGTTCTGAAGGAGATAGCTGAGGAGATTGTAGAGGCATTGGTGGTGATCTTTCTGGAAACACTGAAGTCAGGTAGGTCACAGAGTACTGGAAATTCGGTAATGTATTACCCCTGTTCAAGAAGGGAGGGAAGCAGACGATAGGAAACTATAGGCAGGTTAGCCTGACCTCAGTTATCGTTAAGATTTAGAGTCCGTTATTAAGGATGATATTACGGAGCACCTGTAAGTGTATGGTAAAATAGAGCTGAGACAGCGCAGTTTCATCAAGGGGAGGTCATTGCCTGATAAATCTGGTGGAATTCTTTGAAGAGATAATGAGCAAGTTAGACAAAGGAGTGTTATTGGATGTAACCTAGTTGGATTTTCAGAAGGCCATTGACAAGGTGCCACACAGAGGCTTGATAAATAAAAGTCCATGTCATTAGGCATGGATAGAAGATTGGCTGACTGGCAGAAGGCAGTGAGTGGAGATAAAGAGGTCTTTTTCAAGATCGCAGCTGGTGACTATTGGAGTTCTGCAGGGGTCAGTGTTGTGGTTGCAACTATTCACATTATACAGGCTAGCAGAGTGGGCAAGGTCGTAGCAGATGGAATAGTGTAATGTTACGCATTTGATGGGAAGAAAGAGGCTTGGACTATTTTTTAAATAGGGAAAGGCTTTGGAAATCAGAAGCTCAAATGGATTTAGATACTGGTAAATGAGCATTGGCTTCATTTTAAAATCTGCATTTTCACCAAACAGCAGTCAAACCTTTGCTAATTTAAAGGCTGGCATACTCTCTCTTTTCCTACTCTTGAAATGCATGTTCTAGAATGCACTATTTTCTGGAATGAACTATCGTGTTTGAACACTTGTTGAGGAGTATTTCCAATCTCCAAAATTATGTAACTTAATGCATTAACATCTGCACTGGCAGCTTCCCTAATTGTAACAGATGTCTTTCTAGTTAGCACATTTTTCTATACTTTGCAAACATCCTACAACTTGTATTAAATGGTTCTCATGTTTGAACTTGCACCATAGTATTTCTTCATGCTGTCGTACAAGCTTATAGTCTTTTGAATAAGCATTGAACAAAGTGGCGTGTGGTATTAACTTTGATATTCAATTCAAGTGGTTAGCAGTCTTTTCTTGTCTATCAAAAATCTGCTCTGATTATTTCTACATAAGCCAATTATGGTCAAGAAACTGTTAGTTTAATCTGTGGTGTTAGTTATTATCACTGTTGATGGCAAATCAAGAGCCGTAGTGATGTTTGCTGCATGTTTGCCTGTTTCAAAGCACTTAACATATTTAATTTTACTATAAGTGCAACATGACTTTGCTGACTTTTCTCAGCAGAAAGCAGCTCGTAATCATTAGATCATTTTGAGTTCATTATCAATGAGTTTTATGGGTAAAACTAAGAAGTAGTATTACAACATTTCCAGACAACAGATATGGGGACAGGAGATAACTTCTGTTTCGTGTGGTTCACAAAGTGGCACAGTGCACGTTGCACAAGGCAGTGAGTGTTTAAGCAGTGGTCTTTTAAAAAGACTATTGGAGACCACTATGGGACAATGCAATCTGGACCCAACATAGCTAAAACTCTTGTCTGCTTTGAATCTGTCAGAGGCTCATACAATCTCTCAAGATTGCCTGCTGCCATGTTACCTGAGACTTGCTCTTCCCAGGCTCAAAGTGGGAAATATGTAGATAATCTTTGCATATGGTGATGGTAATGTGAAACAACAACCAGGTGATTTGAATGCTGCATATTGAGATTGTGTGGGATGATGTTAACTGAGAAATTGCTGCCTGATGTAAGGAATAGTACAATTGTGTTATTTTATACACAAATGAGAACAGCATAAAAAATGGATTCTATAATTCATTCAATATTTGTTTCTCTGAACAAAATGGCAACAATTTGACCTTAAGTTTCTTTCAAATCTGTTGACTTTTTTTCTTTACAGGTTTTCACAGCCTCCTTTGATCTTGTTTTCATTAGACGGATTCAGATTTGATTACTGGCAGAAGTGGAAGAGTTCTGTGCCTGTTATAGACAAACTACGTAAGTAGCTTCAAAAGGGAGAAGAATAAATACATTCAGTTCTGTTCTTTATGTTGATGTGTTCTGACTGCTATTGCTTGAACTCCTTCTTCCCGCCCAGCAATCAACTTCGATTCATACAATGTGTCTTTCATCTTGCAATGTTTCAATAGACATTCCAAATATCAGCTAATTTTTTGCCGAGCATCTGACCATAGAATTACATGGCAACCTATGACAAATTATATCTTTTAAAAATTAAGTCCAATGATGGTGTTGCATTTTAACATTTAAGCTTTAAAATCCCCCCACTGCCAACATCCTGAGGGACTATCATCAACCAGAAACTGAACTGGACAAGCCATATAATCACTGTGATTACAGGAATGGTTGAGAGGCGAGACTCCCCAAAGCCTGTCCACCATCTACAAGGCACAAGTCGGGAGTGTACTGTCCACTTGCCTGGATAAGTTCAACTCCAACAACACTCGAGGAGCTTGACATCATCCAGGATAAAGTAGCCCACTTGATTGGCACTACATCCAGAAATATTCACTCCCTGTACTTGGCCCTTAGGCTTTTTAATAGAGCCACATAATAAGAAGAAAATGAATGGAAAATGAACTAAAATATCTTGGCTGCACCATGTAAATATAATGGTTCTCAAAAAAAAACCAATTATACTGAAAAGCATACAGTGCTTTAAACCTAAACTCTTATCTTCTCATTTACAATGTTGTTTGAATATCTTGAAACCAAATTTATTAGTAGAGGCAGAGACTACAAATTCCAGGAAATTACAGCTCTGCCTCAGTTGGAGTATTCTGTACATTTCTGGGCACAACACTGTAGGAAGGATGAGAAAACCTCCAGTGAGGGTGCAAATAAGATGTATGAGTATGCTTCCACGGATGAGAAACTGCACTTATGGAGATAGTTTGACACAAGGGTTGTTCTCCCTAGAGAAAAGTGGTTAAGAGGACGTTTGATGAAGGTGTTCAAAGTTGTGAAGGGTTTGTGCAGAGTAGATAGAGAAAAATGCTTCTCATTAGTGGAAGTGTCAGAGCCAGGGGACACCAATTTAAGGTGAATGGCAAAAGAACCAGAGACTACATAGGAAAACATTTTTATACAGCGAACAGTTATGACTTGGAATACGCTGCCTGAAATTGTAGTGGAGACAGATTCAGTTGTAGTTTCCAAAAGGGAGTTGGCTGAGCACCTGAAGAGAAACAATTTGCAGAACTACATGGAAAGGGTGCAGAAGTGTTACTAGCCAAGAAACTATTGTGGGAGTTGGCATGGATACATATGGTAGAAATGGTCTCTGCTTATGCTGTAACTTAGCTCCAATTTTAAATCTGTTTCTGTTGAGAGTTGAAACATCAAATTTCTTTGAGCTTATGCTTCATTCTTTTCTGCTGTTTATCTAAATAGATGTTCAGAAGAGTAAATTTTGACGCTGCTTCATTATTGCTACATATGCTTGGCTGAATGCACTTTCAACATTTTTAACATGGATGTTTTGTTGAAGTTGTCAGAGATTTGTAGAACACTGGGCAATGAATTGGGCTCAGTAACAAACAGTGGATGGGTGCTACGTGTGCTGTTCAGGGACTAAACTTGCATTTTCTGTATGCACTGTCAATTTTGCAGCTATTCATGCCTGATTATATTATAATATATGCGTTTAACTAAGTTGGAATTATAGGCAAAATTGGAATTATATGCAGAGCAAGCAGGATCAGGACATCAATCTGGTTGCAATGTTGATTTGATGCCAGCATTGGCATTTCTAGAGTCAGAGTTATAGAAACATACAGCATGGAAACAGACCAAGTAGCCCATGCCGACCATGTTCCCAAACTAAACTAATCCCATTTGCCTGCGTTTGACCCATATATCTCTAAACCTTTCCTATTCATGTACTTATCCAAATGTATTTTAAATGTTGTAACTGTACATGTATCTGTCATTTCCCCTGGCAGTTATTGCCACTACTCTGTGTCAAAAAATGTTGTCTCGTATCCTTCTTAAAAATTTCTCCTCTCACCTTAAAGTATGTATCCTAGTTTTGAATTCCCCCACCCTAGGGAAAAGACCCTTATTATTCACCTTATCCATGCCCTAAATAATTTTATAAACCTCTATAAGGCCACCCCTCAACTTTTTATGCTCCAATGAGAAAAGTTCCAGCCTATTTTTATAACTCAAACCCTCCATTCTCTGCAACATCCCAGTAAATCTTTTTTGAACACTCTCCAGTTTAATAATATCCTTCCTGTATTAGGGTGACCAGAACTGCACACAGGCCTCACCAACATCCGGGACAACCTCAATATGACATCCCAGCTCCTATATCCAAAGGTCTGAGCAATGAAGGCAAGTGTACCAAATGCTGCCTTAATCACCCTGTCTACCTGTGATGAAAATTTCTAAGAATTATGTATCTGAACTCCTACGTCTCTCTGTTCTACAACACTACCCAGGGCCCTGCCATTAATTGTATGAGTCCTGTCCTTGTTTGTTTAACGGAAGTGGAATAGCTTGCATTTGCTCCAACTTAAACTCCATCCACCACTCCTCAGCCCATTGACCCAATTGATCAAGATCTGTTTGTAATCTTAGATTACCTTCTTCACTGTCCATTATACCACCAATTTTGGTGCCATCTGCAAACTGACTAACCATGCCTCCTACATGCTCATCCAAATTATTTATGTAGATGACAAACAAGAGTGGGCTCAGTAAGAATACCTGTGGAACACGGCTGGTCACACGCCTCCAGTCCAAAAAATAACCCTCCACCACCACCTTCTGTCTCCTAACATAAAGCCAATTTTGTATCCAATTGGCAAGCTCACCCTGAATCCCATGTGATTTAACATTACTAATTAGTCTACACATTTAGTTGCACCATGCTCCAGTTGCGAACCCCCTCAAGCACACACTGTGAACACACCTTAGGTGGTAGGACGTAACTCATACCAATGCTATTTAAAGTGATCTTCAACTGCTTGCAAGTTAGTTATTGTTTGATTTGTTTTTCTTTGACTGCTGGTTTGTGGGTTCTTTTTGACTTCCAAAAATCTACAGAGAGAGGTGCAGCAACTGCTGAAGGACTTTGTCTTGACTTCAAAGCTTCTGCACAAACTAGATTTGCTTTGGCTTAAACCAAAAAAGTGCACCATCACACAGAATGTCCATTTCTACACCCTTAACTTTGTCCAATTCTCACCTCATCTGCTATTGAAATCCTCATTCATGCCTTTGTTACCTCTGGGATTGGTTATCCCAATGCACTCCTTGCTCATCTCCTACAATATTCCCTCTGATGTTGGACTATAACCTGGTGTTGTGTGATTTCTGACCTCTGAAAACGTTTCATCATTCAAAACTCTGCTGTTGTCCTGACTTTACTGATACCATGCCACTGTTTACCTATGACCTCTGTGCTCATTGACCTTTAGTTGACTCCCTGCCAGGTAGTATGCTGTTAAAATCTCTTCTTAACTGCTCTGTGGGTCTGGGAAATGCTGTTAAAGGCGCATCAATGAACTGATGCAGAGCATCTTGCAGATGAGGCACACTGCAGTAACCATGTGCCAGAGCAATACAAAACTGGAAAGGATGGAAAAACGATTTACAAGGATTTTACCGAGACAGGACGGTTTGAGTTATAAGGAGGGGCTGGATAGGCTGGGACTTTTCACCCTGGAACATAGGAGGCAGAGGGGTAACCTTTTAAAGAGGTTTATAAAATCAAGAGGGGCATAGATAAGCTGAATAGCCAAGGTCTTTTCCTCAGGGTAGGGGAGTCCAAAACTTAGAGGGCTTAGTCTAAGGTGAGAGGGGACAGATTTAAAAGGAACCTGAGGGGCAACTTGTTCACCCAGGATTATGCGTATATGAATTGGGTTGCCGGATGCAGTGGTAGAGGTGGGTACAATTACAACATTTAGAAGACATCTGGACAGGTACATAGATGAGAACGGTTTAGAGGGATATGGGCCAAATGCAGTCAAAAGGGACGAGGTCAGTTTAGAAAACCCCGCCAGCATGGACAAGTTAGGCCAAAGGACCTGTTTCTGTGCTGTATGATTCTATGACTGTATATGATTTTGGACCATGTAAGGAGACTTTGGCTAGATGATCAAACATTTGTCCAAAGCAGTCGTTTATAAGGTGTACTTTACAAGAGAAAAATAGAGATTTAAGAGCTTAGTGCATCTGTGATTGAGGGCACAGCCATTATGGTTTATTATGGTTGAATTGCTGGCAGTGTGCATGAGCTGAGGCTTCCGGCGGTGCTAAGTATGCGAATGTAAGATGGGATACATGAATGCTGTGTCTGAGTCCTGAGTGGAAATTATTCATAGTTGAGTGATGCGGAGTATTGGGCATTGAGCAGTTTGTGAGGTTTTTAGTGCACTTTATGGGACGTGATACTTGAAGATCTATTCGCTGTTCTGGATCACTCCAATTAGGTTACCTGCTTGTTCTTGACCATCTTTCACGAGGAGCCCCTGCTTGTCTTTGGGGCCTTCTTTGGAAATCATTGGAGCCCCCAGTCCCTCCAATATTGTGCTATTTTTCGTCAGTTTCCAAGCCAAGATCACTTCCTCCCTGACTCTCTGCTTCAACCACTCTGCATTTTTTCTTTCAGAGATGTGTGCCAACTTTAAGCGGTGCTAGTTTTTAAGAAGCGCTACAATATTGTGATTATGTGCCCCATGATGAGTTGTGCGGTCAATATACAAAATGGTGAGCAGGCAGGGCCAAGATGGCAGCATTTTAAATATGCCTATGTTTTAAATAACTGGTGTGGTGAGTTAATTATGCCTTGTGATCCCCATGCCCACTTACGGGGCTGTTCAATTTAGCTCCCTGATTTTCAGAAATATAGTGAAAATTGTTGGCAATTTTCAGAATACGCAATGAAACATATTTATTTATACAGAGATACCATAGAGTATCCGAAGTAAAATATCTAACAAAAATGTTTTACATTTTAAAAAGTTTAAAATTAAGTGGCTTCACTTTTGAATCTGCTCCTTTCTCAGTTTGTTTTATTTTTATTTTTCAAGTTGTCCTTTATTGTAGTTATATTGCTGATCACTGCTTTGCTCCCTAACTGCCATTGTTGTGATTGACCCGAAAAGGCAATGAATAGTAGAATAAAGGATCATTCGTGAAGTAAGGACATGGAAATGTTACAACACTTGGTGTAATCTGATGGTTTGGGTCAGATTTGCATAGAGCCATGGAGACTCAGTGAAACTTTAAAATGGTGGGCTGAATCAAGGTCTGGAAGTCTCACCCCTCCTCATTTCCAGTTCTTCCAATTCTTGATGATAGAAGTTGGATGGGTGTGAAGTGGACAGGCACAAATTAATAACTGGGTGCTTAACAAGATCTATCGCTGCCTTAAAAAATGTTCAAAGACAATGCAATCAAAACCTTTTAGAAGAAAAGCATTTGAAAAACTTGTAACCCTCTCTGAGAACAGAAATTCTCCTCATCTCTGTCTTAAATAGTGACCTGTAATTTTTAAACAGGAACCCTGAGTTCTAAATTCTGCCATAAGAAGAAACATCCTCTCCACCTCCATCCTGTCAAGGATATAGAGTCTTACTTGCTCCAGTCAGACTGCGTCTTACTCTTCTATGTTCCAGTGGATACAAATTCAACCTGTCCAACCTTTCCACCTAGGAGAAGCTATCCGTTCCAAGTATTAGTCATAATATTTCATCTGAACTGCTTCCAACGTATTTAAAACGTTTCCTTTAAATAGGGGCACCTGTACTGTACATTGTAATCTCACCAGTGCCTTGTATAACTACAATAAGCTATAATATTCCATTTGCTTTCATAATTACTTGTACCTCCATATTAACCTTTGCAATTTATACACTAGGACATTCTAGTACCCCTGGGGTTTCGGTGACTACTTGGATAATTATTTACTATTCTGCCAAAGTGGATAATTTCACATTATCATCAGTGCATTTAATTATCATACTTATACTCTCTTCATCCAATTTATTTATTTAAATTGTAAACATATGAGCTCCAATACTGATCCATGTGGCACACCACTCATTACGTAATGCTAACCAGAACATGACTCATGTATGCTATTTCTCTGTTTCTTGTTAGCTAGCCAACCTTCTGTCCATGCTAAAGTTACCTACTACCCCACGAGCATTTATTTTCTACCATAAACCTTCTCTAATACCTTCTTGAAATCCGAGTACCGTACCTCCACTGGTTCCCGTTTTATCAACAGAGTATATTACTCCCTCAAAGAACTCCAATAAATTGATTAAATTTGATTTCCCTTTCACAAAACTATGTTGACTCTGACTGATTACCTTGAGCTTTTCTGTTACCCAATGACAATGTCTTAAAAGTAGTTTCTAACTTCTTCCCTATGACTGTCATTTAGGCTAACTGGCCTTTTGTTTGCTGCCTTCTACCTCAGCTTTTGTTTAAATGAGTTACATTCACTATTTTCTAATATAGTGGAACCTTTCTCATACCTGAAACTCATTCCTGAAATCTATTGATGTTGACAAATTAATTTACTTATGGTGAGTTGTAGCAGTTGGAATAAAAGCAAGTTTATTTTATTTATTATGATTCTTGGCAGGTACCTGTGGTGTGCATACTTCATATTTGACGCCAGTGTACCCAACCAAAACCTTTCCTAACCACTACACAGTCATCACAGTAAGTAGATCTATGCTGTTTTATGACATTGGGGGCAGGTCCTGATACATGTGTTGCTTCATGATATTAAATTTTTGCTGACAAAACATATTTTGATGTTGACAAAATCTTCCTGACCCATTATTATGTCTCAGTCATAAGTGGTCTCTTTTAGTTTGAAGAATATAACAGGCATCTACACTCTAGGTAACAAGCGTGGGGCTGGATGAACACAGCAGGTCAAGCAGCA
>JAHRHZ010000073.1:18199456-18218712 GCA_024137785.1 Ginglymostoma cirratum
AATTGTATCAGAGATAAACCCTTCTGATGAAGGGTTTAGGCCCGAAACGTCAAGTTTTCCTGCTCCTATGATGCTGCTTGACCTGCTGTGTTCATCCAGCCCCATGCTTGTTATCTTGGATTCTCCAGCATCTGCAGTACCTCTTATCTCTGATACACTCTAGGTAATTTTTTTTCACTTATATTTTTATATAAAAATCACCATTTTAAAATTCAGTAACAACTGTTACCTGCAGCTTGCCCATCATACCTAAATGAGACAAAAACCTGGTAAAGGTCTGCATTGGGTACAAATTGCTAGTTTCCCCTCAAATAGGATTTTGTTGTACAGAGGAGCTTCTTTAGCCCATTATGCCTGAGGGTCTAGGCTTATTTCCCTGTCCAGTATTCTATTATATTAAATTCTGTTTGTGGCACTGTTTCTAGTCATCTGCTTCACATCCTAACAACCATCCCATGTTGTTGTTCAGAATCAATTTTTCAAAAAGAAAACACCATTTAGGCACATGACATTCAGTTTTCCTATTGACCTTCCTGACTCCCTGCTACAGGTGACAAGATTTAGAATTTGCAAGTGGCAGATCATTTGGCAGTTGGAGAAGAACATTATTGAACAAAGTTTTACCTCACTCAGCCCTTGTGCCAAATTGTTTAACAGATTGATGGTGGAGGCTGGCAAATGAAGTTAGTGTAATGAATTTGAAGTTCCCACTCAAAATAGAGGTTACAATGCGTGAGGCTGGATTTGGCCAAATCACAGTCTGTAAGAAATTGAAAGAGGTTCACAGTTTGTAGTTTGGAGTTGCTGCTGGCCCAATCCAGTTGTCTCTATCAGTCCTGAGACAGTTTAAAGCCGTACCTGGGCTGTTTGCCTTTCTGGAGACACTGTGGAATCGAACTATAAATTTCTGTCAACTGCAAAATGGAGACTAAATTAATTAGTAGGGCGAACAGAGAATCCGCTTAACTCAACTGCTGGTTCAATCAACTCATTTTAAAAAAGTATGCTTAATCCACACAGAGACTTCGGCTTGCTATGAACCCTTCATCTTCCAGATGAGGTATAAGACCATAAGACCATAAGACATAGGAGTGGAAGTAAGGCCATTCGGCCCATCGAGTCCACTCTGCCATTTAATCATGGCTGATGGGCATTTCAACTCCACTTACCCGCACTCTCCCCGTAGCCCTTGATTCCTTGCGAGATCAAGAATTTATCGATCTCTGCCTTGAAGACATTCAACGTCCCGGCCTCCACTGCGCTCCGTGGCAATGAATTCCACAGGCCCACCACTCTCTGGCTGAAGAAATGTCTCCTCATTTCCGTTCTAAATTGACCCCCTCTAATTCTAAGGCTGTGCCCACGGGTCTTAGTATCCCCACCTAACGGAAACAACTTCCCAGCGTCCACCCTTTCTAAGTCATGCATTATCTTGTAAGTTTCTATTAGATCTCCCCTCAACCTTCTAAACTCTAATGAATACAATCCCAGGATCCTCAGCCGTTCATCGTATGTTAGGCCTGCTACTGGTGCTCCCTGTTGTAATCTAATATTTACATATGTTAGTTAGCTGCAATAAAACCTTGTTGGATTCTTCAATACCACACTATCCATCCAACTTACTTGTATTAGGTATCATAACATAAGCATTGCCACATGAAGTAAATACCTGGCTGGAGATAAAATCATATCAGTTTTTGACTAACACTTGAGTACACAGAATAAGCCATGCTTTGGAGTCACAGCATGGTAGCATGTCAGGGCTTGGAGATGGTACATGTGAGAGTGAAGCAGCTGCACTACATTTCCAGAACTCTAGGCAAGTGGCCATTAGTCATCCATCATACATGACATTTTATGACTGTTTAGTTTTAATTTTCTGATCTCTTTCAAAACAGTCATTACACTTCAGAAGTAACGCATTGTATTATGAAATGTTCAAAAGTTGTATGAGAAATATTTGTTATTATAGAAATGCAATTCTGACTTTGTTTCTTTGACTTTTTTTTCTCTCTTTCCATTTAATAGAGTCATTCGTGACTCAAAATGTCTTTCTTTTTATTGAATTAAAACAAAAATCAGGCTCCAGAGAATTGAAATAAGGCAGATGAATGCACAGCTGGAAACATGGTGCAGGAGGGAGGACTTTAGGTTCCTGGACACTGGGACTGGGGAAGATGGCATCTGTCCCAAGAGTTCTACATGAATAGAACTGGGACTGCGAGATAACAAGCATGGGGCTGGATGAACACAGCAGGTCAAGCAGCATCATAGGAGCAGGAAAACTTGACGTTTCGGGCCTAAACCCTTCATCAGAAACGTCAAGTTTTCCTGCTCCTATGATGCTGCTTGACCTGCTGTGTTCATCCAGCCCCATGCTTGTTATCTCGGATTCTCCAGCATCTGCAGTACCTTTTATCTCTGAACTGGGACTGCGTTCCTTGTGGGGCAATTTACAAGTGCTATTGGCTGGGGTGGGGTGCAGGGGTGCCAGTGAATTAACTTGGCAGTGATGTGGGAACCAAGAAAGAATATTAAAGATTACCATGATTCATAGTGTACTTGACGATACAGTTTGAACTAGCATCACGAGTAGCAACTTAATAGGTGAAATATGCAAGATGAAAATATGATGCTGTTGAGAAAAGAGCTCTGGTTCAAGGACGGGCAGTACTGGGTGTTGAGTATTCCTGTGTACAAGTTGTTCTGAAAAAATAGAAAAGGAAGGAAAAGAGAGGGGGTGGAAGTATTGATTAAGGAATGTTGCAGTACTTAAAAATAGAGTGTCTCAGAGGGTTCAAGGACAGAATCATTTGACTAGAGGTAAGGAACAAAAATAAGGATATAAGTATAGTGCTAGATGTAGTCTCTGAAGCAACAACTATTGGGAAGGATGTGGAAGAAGAAATATGCAGAGAAATTACAGAGATGCCAACATTAAAAAGTAGTTATAATGTGTTGACTTCAGTTACCCAATATAGACTAAAATACTGGTAGAGTAAGGGGCATTGAGGGGCAAGTATTCCTGATTGTGTTCAGGGGAATTTCCTACAGCAGTGTATGACCAGTCCAACAAGAAAGGATGCACTTTCTGGGCCTGGTCCTTGGAAATTTAATAGGCCAAGTGGATCAAGTGTCAGTAGGGGAAGATCTCTGAGACAGTGATCATTGTATTGTAAAGTTCACGATAACGGTGGAGAATGACGTCGGTCAATCCAGAGGGGGAGAAAAATCTATTGAGCAGAGAGCTGACCTCCATGGGGCAATGACAGAGCCAGGAAGGGCAATCCAGAATGAGCTGTTAACAGGAAGAACAGTAACTGAGCAATAAGCTACCTTCAAATGAGCAGTGCTATGCGTGCAGTTCCGGTATGTTCCCTCAAATGTGAAAAGTAGAACATACAAACACAGAGTTTCCTGGATGACAATGAAAATAGAAATTAAATGAAGAAGGAAAATGTACTGAAGACAGGTTTCAGGTAGATAATACGATTAAGAACAGAGAAGAATACACAAAAAAGCAAATAGGAGAAGCAAAGAGGTATAATGAGAAAAGACTGGCAGTCAATACAGAGGGATTATCCGTATAGGTATATTGGTAGTAAAAGAGTGGTAACAGGAGGGTTAGGGCTGATTAGAGGCCAAAAAGAGTATTTATACACTGAGATGGGGCCATGGGTGGGGTGTTAAATGAATATTTGTATTTACCAAGGAGAGAGAGAGCTTCTGCCTGGCCCAGTGTGACGTAGAGACAACCCGGCACGGGAAGAGTTGATGAGGAAGAATTGTTGGGTTTTCTATTAACACTTAAGATTTGTCAAGGGATCGAGACTGGATGAGATGCGTCGAAGGATAGTGAAGGAAGTGGCAGTGGACCTGACCACAGTCTTCTCTAGACTCCGGGAAGGGGCCAGAAAGCTGAGAATTATAAACATCATGACCTTGTTCAAGAAAAGTTGTAAAGACAAGTTGAGCATTTGCAGGCCAGTGAGCTTAACTTGAATGGTAGAAAAGCTTTTAGAGATAATTTTTCAGGCAGCATTACTAGTCACATAGAAAAAGGTGGGTCAATTAGGAAAAGTCAACATGGATTTCTGAAAGGAAAATTTACCAACTGGCTGGAGTTATTTTTTGAGGACATAACAGACTTGATAACAGATGCTGTGGTATGATGTACATGGACTTCCAGAAGGTATTTGGTACAGTGTCATTCAAAAGACTTGTGAGGAAAGATATAGGTCATGAAATAAGAGAAATTAGCAATGTGGATATTAAATTAGTTGCGTGACAGGAAACAGAGTAATGGTCAATTAATATTTTATAGGCTGAAGGAAGGTTTGTGGTGGGCATCCTCCAGGATCATTATTATATCCTTTTCCTGATGCATGTCAATAATCTAGAACATGGTGTGCACGGGACAGTTTCAAAGTTTGCAGATGACCTGCAACTTGGAAGAATTGTGAACTGTGAGGATAATGTAGAGCTCCAAAAGGACGTCGGCAAGTTGATGGAGCAGGCTAATAGATATCAGATGAGTTTCAATACAGAGAAGTGAGATGATGTATTTGAAGGAAGAACATTGAAATACAGTATAAAATAGGTGATACAAGTTAGAGGGTGCAGGAGCAGAGGAACCTGGCTGTATAAGTGCACAAGTACTGAAGGTGACAGAACAAGTGGAAAGATCAGTTAATAAAGCACACAGTACCCTTGTCCTTGGCAATAAGGGCATGGAGTACAACAGCAAGGAAGTGATTTTTCATCTGCCAAGTTTTTTTCCCACTTGCTTAACCTTTCTGCAGACTCTTGTCATCCTCATCACTTGCCTCCCCCATATGCTTTTGAGGCATCCATAAAATTGGCTAAAGTCTATTCATTTTCCACATCCAAGCCATTAATATATATGGTAAATAATAGTGGCCCCAGCACTGATCTATGTGGCACTCCACTAGTTATAGGTTGCCATTCTGAAAATGCCCCATGTACCTCAAATCTGTATCTTCCATTAGTTAGTCAATCCTGTATCCATGCCAATATACTACCTCCAACACCATGTTCTGTTGTCTTATGTAGCTTAATGTGTAATACCTTATCAAATGGTTTCTGAAAATCCAAATGTATTAAATCCACTTCTTCCCCATTATTTATCCTGCTTTTTACCTCCTCAAAGCATTGTAGTAAATTTGTCTGGTATGATTTCCCTTCATGAAGCCATGCTGACTCTTCTTGATCATATTATACATTTCTAAATGCTCTATTATTGTATGCTTTATAATAAACTGTAACATTTCCCCAATAACAGATGTCAAGCAAACTGACCTGCTTCTTGTCTCCTTCCATTTCTAAACAAAGGTGTCAGATTGGCTATTTTCCAGTCCTCTGGGACTGTTCCATTCTATAGGGATTCTTGGAAGATTATTACCAATGCATCTATTCTCTCTGTTGCTATTTCCTGTGGTATCTTGGGATGCATCTCATCAGGCCCAGGGATTTATTGATCGTTAGCCCCATTTACCTCCTGCTTTCCTTTGCAATATATTGTCTTTCTATTAACTTAACTGTTTAGCCTATTTCATATGCATATTATTTCTTAGTGCTGCTACTTTAGGGTTTTTTTTCCCCCCTTTTAACACCAGTTATGAAGTATAGACTGGCACTGCAGTCTCTTGGACTGCAGAATTCTGCTGCGACAGTGTTGAAATTGTCAAGAATACAGTGTATTATAATGTAATCTTGCCAGCAATGCAATTGTCTTATAGAATGTGACACCTTGTTCTGGAGACTGATTTATACTTAAATTGGGATGTGATGCTGGTGCTGTGCACACTGTACTTGCATAAAGAGGCAGGTACACAGAATATAGGTCTGTCAACTTTATGTATTCACTGAAGGGCAATTGAGGCAACGCACCATTTTAAGAAATCACTTAACTGGTTGAGGTCATCGGAAAGGGGTAAAACGAGCTGTAGGTAAGGTAAGAATAGTCACTTTTTAAAAGAAGCCTTGGTTTCCACAAGCACAGGTTATGGTCAGTTGTAAAAATATTTTGGAGAGAGGACTTATACCGTTAATGGTAGGGCCCTGAGGAGTATTGCTGAGCAAAGAAACTTAGGTATGCAGGTGCATTGTTCCTTAAAAGTGGAGTCATATGTAGACGGGGCGGTGAATAAGGCATTTGGCACGCTTGCTTTCATTGGTCAGTGCATTGAGTATTGGAGTTGGGACATTATATTGCAGCTGTACAGGACATTGGTTAGGCTACTTTTAGGATACTGCATTCAATTCCGAACTCCCTGCTATAGGAAAGATGTTGTGGGAGAGGCTGAATATGCTGGAGCTACATTTCCTGGAGGGTCAGAGGCTGAGTGTAGACCTTGTAGAGGTTTATAAGATGATGAGGGGCGTAGATAGGATGCATAGCTAAGGTCTCTTTCCCAGGGTAGGGAAGTCCAAACCTGGAGTACATAGATTTCAAGTGACAGGACAGGGGAAAGATTTAAAAGGGACCTGAGGGGCAGCATTTTCACGTACAGGGTGGTACATGTACGGAACAAGCCACCAGAACAGGTGATTGAGGCGGGTACGATCACAACATTTAAAAGGCGTCTGGATGGCTACATGAACAGGAAGGATTTAGAGGGATGTTGGCCAAATGCTGGCAAGTGGGACTAGGTCAGATCAGATACCTATTCAGTGTGGACAAGTTCGACTGTTTATGTGCAGTATAACTCTATGATTTTATGACCATAAACAAACAAAGATTAATGTCATTTCAGGTTTGGCCTGTGATTTGGCAATGTGACTGGCTTTGAGTGTGACAGGTTGTGCATCTCTGGTATAGAATGCATGGTACTCATCACATTGAACCTTTAGGTTCCCCTGAAGTGGGCAAGGCAAGCCAGTTCCTTGTTTTAAGTACAATGTTATTTCTACCTATTTATGCTAGCACTTTCAGGGAGTAATCCATTTAGTCTCATTTCCCCACTCTTTCCAAATTGCGATTCTTTTCAACCATCACTTCAAAAGCCCAACCAACCAATGTCTTAAAAAAAAAAGAAAAGATTTTATCCACATTTTATTTGTTTATTAACCATCTTAAATTTATAATCATTGGTTGTCAAACTGCCAGTCACTGGAAGCCAGTTCTCCTCATGTACTCTAAACTGTTAATGGTCTGAAATCTAATTTGTTAATACAAATACCAGAAAAGTCTTGTGCTGTTAATTTCAATTTCAGGGTCTATATCCAGAATCTCACGGTGTAATTGGAAATCGCATGTATGACGTGGACATGAATGCCTTTTTTAGCCTTCGAACTGAGGAGAAGTTCAATCCCCTTTGGTACAAAGGACAACCCGTGAGTATTGAACTCAATAACATTTTGAGTATCGAAACAGTAAAATTGGCCTTGTAGGGAACAGGAGGGAATTTAAATTCCTCTTCCTGGGGCAGGTTTGTTGGTGGGATCGGCATTTAATCAAATAGGAAGCTCGTAGGGACCAATGAAAATCCACTACCAAAGAGAGTGGTTGAAGTGAATGGCATGGATGCATTTGTGGTTGGTTGGCTTGCCGAGCTGGTCCGTTGTTCCGAAGGTGTTCAATATCCTGCTGGGTAACATCATCAGTGTAGCCTCCGATGAAGCGCTGTTGTGTTTTCCCACTTGTTATTTAAACTCCGGTGTCCGTTGAGCAGGATTACCTCGCTCCTGGTTTTCCTTCGCAACGGTGTGTATGTGGGGTCTAGCTCTATGTGTTTATTGATGGCTTTCTTAGTGGAGAACCAGGCCTCAAGGAATTCCTATGCTTGTCTCTGCTTTGCCTGTGCATCCAATATAATCTTACATGAAGAATGAGTGTGCATTCAGTTGACACTTGTGCAGGGTCTGCATTCACCCAGTATTGAACAGTTTGGGAGCTCCTGTAAAACTTTAAGGATCAGGCTCATACTTGGGCAGGATCTGGACTCCTTTTGAGAGTAGACATCCGACAGAACTGACACCAATGTGACGCCAGCAAATGTCCAATACCAGCAGCAGAAACAATGTCTGCTATCGGTGTAACACTGTCTTTCATCTGGGCCTGCTGATGTATCTTTGGAGAGAGGTAACTGAGACAGAATAGGGCTACTCGGGCAGGTGATGCCAGAAAGGGTAGCAGAAGCGTAGCTGACAGCAAAAGCACAGGGGTGTGCCTCCCTTCCTTGATGCTGGGTCCCCCAAGTGGGCACGGATGTGCATGTGCATGATGGATCCACCTCTAGTTAGCCATGGGAAAGCCCAACAGGATTTGTTGTGCTCCTCATGGGGCAAGTTCCATTCTGGTCATTGCTAGAATTACTAGTAGTGGACATTTAACAGTCTTATTTGGCCACTGACCGTCAGCTTGTACTGATCAAGCTCTGGATGAAATTGCAAGGGCCAGGGGTCTGTAAAATATTCTTGGTCTTAGACTAATACAGAATAGTCATATAGTCTGCTGATGTAAGAAAAGCATATTTCTGTTAAGAAATCTCTGATTGTGACTTCATCTTGCCATGAGGCTGCATGATGAAGACCATGTGACATTACATCACTTCCTGCGATGAAATGTCTTATTAGCATATTGCATAGTTTAACTTAATCTTTTTATTATCGTCTCCAATTCTATCCATCCAGAGGAGCATGAAAATCTGCCCCTTACGTCATGGACAATTCAGTGGCTTGGTTTGTGCAGAGCTAATGCAATTACTGTATTTGAACCCAAACCTTTTAAATGACACAAAATATTCTATGTTACTGGTTGAAAATTAACTCTGCACTACATCAAAATGTGCCTTTTTTTCCTAATTAATTGATTATCCCAATCGACAGTGGTTTCTGATTGTGGGTGCAGTGTTATTATTTTGTCAGTTCTTAAAACTAAAGATGTTCACACTGCACTCATTTAGTTCCCACCTCCACATCCTCTGTATCGTGCTCCAGATGAGTGGGAAGGTAAACATAACCAAACTTCTTGGCATCTGCTGATGCAAGCAGAATTCTGTGCCTGAGCGATCAAAAACTGTGGTCTTTAAGTCTAAAATTTTTCCTGCTTTTTTTTTGTGTGAATAAATTGTGCTCAAGTTAAATCAAGAAACCCAAATCTCCAGTGCTGGCATTGCTTATTATTTGAATTCAAAATAGTTCTCACGTGATGCCTGAATCCGAAATGATTCGCAGTTTTGTTCTAGTTAACTGCTTTGTGCACAATATAAGGGATTTACTTCAGTTCAGATGCAAAATAATATCACTGCTTGTCGTTCTTTGTTAACTATTATAGTGAATCCATTGTCTCCATGTTTAAAGCATTTTCAGTTATGACCAATTTTAACAGCACTTTTACAAGGAGGTATTCCCTTTCTAACTAGAAGATATCCTATCAGTTGACCAAACTAAAAATTAGCCAATCATTTCAAGCACAGTGTATTAATGCTGACCTTATTTGACCCGAGGATTTAAAGTGAATAATGCTAAAAATGTTCCATAGAACATTACAACACAGCCGTCATCTTATGATTCATTTCCTTTGTACGTTCATTCTCCTGAGAGAATGATGAATAAATTCAATTTGTGAAAGTCTGAAAAATGCTTGTTTTCTCATTGAAATAAAAATTGGACATGCTGGATATGCATAGGATGTTGGTAACAAAAGAATCCCAAGTTAACACATTTCCAGCATGTTGTCTTTATGTTTTTGGTATTTGCAGTTTTTAATTTTAGTTCTACAGCTTGAATTTTACGCAGATGTCTATGAATCAACATCAATATTGATTGACATTGTCATTTTTGTCAAATATGTTCACAGCAATGTTATTTGACCCTCCTGAGATATTTGAAACATTGTCACAATGTTAAAGGATGCTAGGTCAATTTTTCTGATGAAGGGTTTAGGCCCGAAACGTCGAGTTTTCCTACTCCTATGATGCTGCTTGACCTGCTGTGCTCATCCAGCCCCATGCTTGTTATCTAGGTCAATGTCCTGTCTTTATTTTAATTCACTCACGGAATGTGGGTGCTGCTGGCTAGGCCATCATTTATTGACCATCTCTAGGGTAGTTAAGAGTCATCCACATTGCTGTGAGTCTGGAGTCACATGTAGATCAGACCAGGTAAGGATGGCAGATTTCCTTCCTTTAAAGGACATGGGTCTTTTCAACAACTGACAATGATTCCATGGTCATCATTAGACCCTGAAATCCAGATTCTTTATTGAATTCAAATTCCACCATCTGCCATAGCAGGATTTGAATGTGGGTCCCCAGAATATTATTTGAGTTTCTGGATTAATAGTCCCACAGGACAAATCCAGTCTGGCCAGTTACCACCACCTCAGTCTACTTCAACCATCAAAAAAGTGATTGAAGGCATCATCATCAGTGCTATCAAGCAGTACTTGCTTAGCATTAATTTGCTCAGTGATGATCAGTTTGGGTTCTGCCAGGGCCACTCAGCTCCTGACCTCATTACAGCTTTGGTTCAAGCATGGGCAAAAGAACTGAATTCCAGAGGTGAAATAGAGTGGCAGCCCTTGACATCAAGGCCACATATAACTAAGTGTGTCATAAAGGAGCCCTGAAGTCATACATGGCACAAGGAAGGTGGTTGTGGTTCCTGGAGTTCAGTCACCTCAGCTCCAGATATCCGTGTAGGAGTTATTCAGTGTAGTGTCTTCAGCCTAGCCACCTATACTGCTTCATTGAAGACATTCCTTCCATCATAAAGTCAGAAGTGGGGATGTTCACTGCTGAATGATTAGCACCATTCATGACTGCTCAGATAGTGAAACAGTCCAGGTCCAAATGCAGCAAGATCTGGACAATATCCAGACTTGGCGCAATGTTACTTGCCTCTTGTCAGCCCATGAAAGTGGCAGGTAACCATCAATTCTTGACATTCAATGACATTACCGTCGCTGAATCCCCCAAAATCAATATCCTGGGGTTGCCATTGACCAGCAAATCAACTGGACCATCCATATGAATACTTCTTCTTTAAGAGTGGCTAGGAATCCTGCAGCAAGTAACTCACCTCCTGACTCCCTCCAAGCCTGTCCACCATTTACAAGGGATAAGTCAGGATAGAACCACTTGAGTGGTCAAGTGCAACCTGACGCCATCCAGGATAAAGTAGCCAGCTTGGTTGGTAATATATCCACAAACACACACACTCCTGATGCTCAGTAGCAGTACTATATACCATCTACATGATGGACTGCAGAAATTCACCAAGGCTCCTTCGTCAACACTAAACCCACAACTACAACTATCCAGAAAGACAGGCAGAAGATACATGGGTAAACCAACACTTGTGAGTTCCCCTCCAAGTCACCCACCATGCTGACTTAGAAATACATCACCATTCCTTCAGAGTAACTGAGTCAAAACCTGGGAACTCCCTTCTTTACAGCATACACCGAGTAGACTGAAGAACTCAGTTCCCCGCCACCTCCTTTTAGGACAGCCAATAAATGCTGTCCCAACCTGCGATGTTCACATTCCTTGAATGAATAAAAATAAGCCTGAAGATCCATTCTGTGCTAAAAAGCTGCTCTATAGTTGTTCATGTGCAGCTGCTTCTGCCTCTAGAGGTTCCACAGCAGTTGTAAAAGCCAGCAGTGATGGTAGCTGCTGCTGTTCTTGTTGTGCCTGCAAAACCTGCTCTTTTAAGTTGTCTTTACAGCTGTTTCTGCATGGTAACAGCCCCACCAGAAATACAACAGGATTGAACCGTTGAATCTCATTTGAAGTAGATCTGTGAGAAATACAAGATAGGACACACAGCCTTTATGAAAGGGACTCCTGTTCCTAATATCCTTTGCAATGAAGCTACATATTATGCTCTCTGAGAGTAATCTAGAACCTCTGCGAGGAACCACATGCAGTCAGGAAGTGGTTTACAGATGTGCTCTTAACTCAGTGACCTAACAAAGTGTCCATAGTGTCTCAGCATGGAGCAGGTGCCAAGAGGCTTCCTTCTAACATTCTTTCTCCCTGTCTCCACCTTCTATGTCAGTAGTCATGTCCGAGTTACCTGTTATGTGTGAGGATAAAACAGCTGTAATGCATTCGTTTGCAGTCCTTCAGACTGTGTGCCCTGGCCAACATAATCAAAGACCCCTCCCACCCTGGTTATATTCTCTTCCATTGGGCAGAGGTATAAAAGTTTCAATACACATACGAACAGATTCAAGAACAGCTTCTTCCCCGCTGTTATAGACTTTTGAACAGACATCTCGAATGTTAATGTTGATCTCGCACTCTGCACCTTCTCTATAGCTATAACACCGTATTCTGCACTCTGTTCTGCTACCCTGATGCACTTTGATCTGCCTGTAGAGCACACAAAACTACACTATTCACTGCATCTTGGTGCATGTGGCAACAATAAATCAAATCAAATGATGGAATCAAATCAAATGGGAAGATGAGATTGCGATCAAAAGTGTATTATTCCTTTCAGATTTGTTGATCTCGGAGATCACAAAATGGCAATCAGAGGGTACAATGTAAATCTAATGATTATTTTGTGAGTACACTGCAGAACTGGGTGCTCTGAATATTGGTTTCTACTTTAGCTGTAAATTGAAGGCAGATTAATAGCATTGTTTAATCACTGCAGTCATGGTGACTGCAGTTGTCTTGTAGAGGACCTTGTACATAAACTCCACACTTTGCCCTATGAAGAAACTTATTTCTGTCACTTTGAGGGTACTGCTCTACATTGAGACCTTCTTGTACAGTATGTAAGGTTCCAATTTGCATTGGCATGAGTGACTTGCAGGATCCACCTGTGACTTGTGAATGAACTCCATTCTTAGATTACAAGATAATAGGAGAAATTATGTATCCCCAAAGATCCTTCCTCCACCCCCATTTTTGTTGAGCATCTTTACGTTATCATAAATATATCTGCCTTACGCTGGAGCTCATGAATCTCGAGTTCCTGCTCCCCTTGTTGACCCTGTACCCTCCACATATCAAGGTCAGAGTGACTATGATGGGCTTTGCCTTGCCAGCCCCCTCCAATAAAGCACCAAGTCCAACCCTATTGGCGGTTGCCCCCAATTACTGTGAACGTTGCCTCAGCAACTGAATATAATGAGGCATGATGTTTCAAATTCCCAGAGCCCTGAACAGTGTCAATGCTGGACCCCTGAAAAGCCCCGATGATATTTCACCCCACCCCCCCAGCCCCACTACTGATCGACTGCGCCCACTCCCTAGTCTACCTTGCTAGGATGTCCTCCACACTGACTTTGCAATAGGATATGATTGACTGACCATCCAGGTCCAAACTGATTTCACTTGCCTGTCAGTACTGATACTGACCCAATTCCCAGACTTGTGTTGGACCACCTGCCTTATTGACAGTGGCCAGTCCCTGTGGTCTATAAATGGTCCAGCCCCTAAACTGAATATGGTGATGCCCCTTACTGAACTCTGCCCTGTCTTCACTGAGGGCACCTCGATTTTGACTTTTACACATTGCCATTGAGAGCTACAGTTGAAATCAACAGTAAGAATCTGATTTTAGTGCTCTCGTCTGATTAGTTCATCATGCTTGTCGTTACTGTCACCATCTTAGAGAAGGGAAAGTCACACTATCTGTTCCTGCATCCCCTTTAAACTAGTAGTTTTATTTCAACTTGCCTGTCCTCGTCATCATCAACAAATGTAGCAGTTCACACTTTCTCTTACTATTAAATTTCATCCGCTGTGTGTCTGCTTATTTTTCCAATCTGTTTGCATCCTCCCCTCATTGTTTACTACAATGTAGAGTTCTTTATCATCTGCAGACTTTGAAATCATGCTCTGTATGTCCACATCACAGTCATTGCAATGTATCGGAAACTATCTATCATTAAGGGCAGAGGTCCTCCTACTGATCCCTGGATAGCACCATTGTATCCTTCTCTTCATTCTGAGAAACACATATTCGCCACTTGTTCCTGGAGAGGCCTTGAATTGACAATGGAGCCAGGGCAGACCTGAGCGCAAGGCTTCCGTGTGGTGAGTCAATCAAGGCTGTAAATCGCAATAGCTATAGTAATCTGGAAGACGGATAGATGAATACCAGGAAAATAGAAGATTTCACTGATAATCCCTCCCAACATCAGTAATGTGCTACAGCTTTCTCTTTGCTTTGGCTGAATTCCTTCATTGTTTCCAGATGTACCTTCTTTGTCATTTTTTTTCTTTCAATTGTCTGGGAGATCAGGGATCTTGTTTGGTTCTCTTTGCTGATATCCTCACTGAGATACTTGTGGGAAGAAAGTTGGCCATTATACTGTTACAAAATATCTAAGGTACTCTGGAAAGATCATATTCATTTTATTCTCTGTAACCACTCATGTTTGAGTCAAATCTAGTATATCTGTGACCTGACAGAATGGAAACTCCAAATGGAATCTTACAATGGTTGGAATGACATGGGTTAGGGTGAATAATGTGGTGAGTTCACAAACGAAGTCCAGTGAAGCCTGTCTCGCCATCAGCAACAACTCGCTGCATCTTTTACACAACTGCTGGGTGTCGACATGAGATTCTTGCTAGGCAGTGGAGAGTTGCTTTTTGGGAAGGTTTATAGGTGATGAAACACCTTATTAACTGTACATCTTGTCCCATCGATATGCAGCTTCCTCTCTTGCCAAACACAACAAATGAACTAGACGCTGAGAATGTTTGACGCGGTAAGTCGGAGTTGGTACTGAGCGACTTCACCAGCCACCAACATCTCGGCATGTTCCATGAGCACCAGCCATATACGTCCCACACTGATATCTGACGTGTCAGCCACTGAGACATCCCATCACACATGTTGCACCTCAGGCTGCACTGGCCACTGTCATTCTAATGCAGCAGCAAGGACAGTTGGCTAAGGGACATGTAAGGTGGTTCAGCATGCCCGACTAATTGGGATAATTTGGTCACGTGAGATTCAGATGAGCTTAGCGTGGTGGTGGAGGGTTGTTTCTCAGACTGGAGGCCTGTGACCTGTGGTGTTCCACAGGGATCAGTTCTGAGTTCACTTTTGTTTGTCATTTGGAGAAATGATTTAGATGAGAATATAGAAGGCATGGTTCGTAAGTTTGCACATGGCACCAAGGATGGTGGTATAGTAGACGGTGAAGAAGATTATCTAAGATTATAGAGAGATCTTGCTCAATTTGGTCAATGGGCTGAGGAGTGGCAGATGGAGTTTAATTTCGATAAATGTGCGGTATTGCATTTTGGTAATACAAACAACCTCAGGATGTTTACAGTTAACAGCAGGGACTTGGGTAGTATTGTAGAACAGAGAGACCAAGGGGTTCAGCTACATTATTCTTTGAAGTTTGTTGTCACATGTAGACATGCTGATTAAGAAGGCGTTTAGCGCACTTGCCTTCATTGCTTAGACCTTTGAGTATAGGAGTTGGGAAGTCATGTTGATATTGTACAGGAGTACTGTGTCCAGCTCAGGTTTCCGTGTGATAGAAAGGATCATATCAAGCTGGAGAGGGTTCAGAAGAGATTTACTAGGATATTGCTGGGAATGGAGGGTTTTGTGTTATTGGGAGAGAAGCTGCATAGGCTGGGAATTTTTTCACTGGAGTGCAGGAGGTTGAGGTGTGACCTTAGAGGTTTCTAAAATCTTGAGGGGTATAAATAAAGTGAATAGCAGGTATCTTTTCCCAAGCTGGCAGATGGCGGGGGTGTTGGTGGGGCGTGATTTCCAGACTGGGGGCATAATTTTAAGGTGAGAGGAGAAAGATTTAAAAAATAGATGAGGGGCAATTTATTTACACAGAGAGTGGTTTGTGTGTGTAATGAACTTCCAGAGGAACTGGTGGATGCAGGTACAGTTACAATGTTTAAAAGACATTTAGATAAGTACATGAATAAGAAGTGTTTGGAGGGATATGGACCAAGCACAGGTAGGGCGCATTTAGTCTGGGATTATGGTCAGCAAGGACTGGATGGACTGAAGAGTCTGTTTCCATGCTGTATGACAGTGCACCAGTTCATGGACTCACTTGTCATTTTAGTGCTCGCTCATTTGAGCCAACTCTGATCCCTACTTTGCCTTGACTTTTTGTGCCTCACTCCTCTGCGAGAGCTACATCACAGAGGCTTACAGTACTGCTGTGCCATGCTGCACAGAGGTCAAAGACAGGAGGTTTGTCATGGCTGTAAGCGGTTCACAATTAGGTCAAGAGAGAGAGCCTGCAGTAAGGGTGTCCTGGCACAGTGAGCCGAGGGCAACCTCTGATAATGGTCGAGGGTCTTGGTGAGGACTGTCAGGGTCAGAATGCTGCCCATGTAAGGGGTGATGACCTGAATGCTGGGCAAAGTACCAGCCATCTGGATGCTTTCTGCCCTGCTGTGGGCTGTTTCCTTCCTGGAATGAGAGAAAGGCAGCTTTAAAGGAAGTAAAAATGGGTGGCACAGCAGTCGCTTTTATTGCTGGTGATCAGGTGGCTCAAGAGAGTAAATAGGCAGTGCATAGCGCATGGAGAGTTATTGGCGTCAAAGATTGGGGTGGGTGACGGTGAATGAGGGAAGATGTTGCAGGCAATCATGAGAGACGTAAAGCATGAGACTTGGTGGGTGGTCATGGCAGCAGCAGAGAAAAAGTGAGAAGGTAATTGATTTCCTGCATTGGTATGCGTTCCTCCGGATGGCTGATTCAAAGTAGCATCTCTAACTGGGCTGGCATGGTCGGATGCCATGCATCCTCTGCTGGTTCTGGGGATGGGTGGGGGTAGAGAAAATTCCGTATCTGCACCACTCTGTCCACCATGACCTCCAGGTCCCTGTTCACAAAGTAAGCTGTCAATTTGCCCTTGGCTGCCATGTCCAGGGCGAATGTCAGGAACTGTGTAGGGCAGCTCCACACTTAACAGTATTTGTCAAGTTGCACAGTAGCCTTTTACAGAAGAGTGCTGGTTCCCAGGATGCCAGTCAATAGCGACATATACCCTGCCGCGGCGAGTTGTTCTGGGAATGGCAGATGGTAGAATGGGACGAGAATTGCATAAGTGAGATACCACAGGGATAGTGTCAGTCAGTCTTTGATATTTTGTTGATTCAATTTTTGATTCAGTAATGAGGTAAGTTTTGTAAGATGGCGAGAAAACGTACTGAACTTATGGAGAGATATCCTTCATGAAATCCAATAAGACTGATCGGGAAAAATGGTAAGATTCAGAGTTTTATGTCCTGCTGCTGCCATGCACCCCACATTTTGGTTATTTGTGTCTATGAAGAATGAAATTAAATGATTTTTTTTTTCAAGGTTAAAAGGAATGTTTGTGAAGATCGTACAGAGATTTGATATTAGACATTAACTTCATTTTTTCTTCTTATAGTTGTGGTTGACAGCAATGTATCAGGGTCTGAAGACAGGTACCTTTTTCTGGCCTGGATCTGAAGTCAAGATAAATGGATCATATCCAAATTTTTACAAACTATATGATAGGTGAGTAGAACAATTACTGGTTTATTTTCTTTGTTTACCAAAGTATCATTCAATTTGTATTATGAGTTAATGGAGGCATTGGTATTATTCTGAACTTTGTTTTGAGCGTGCCAAGGTGCTGTTGGGAGGACACGCATGTCCTGTCATACAGAGCGTGCGCCTATTCCTGCTGCATCACTAATTTTTTGTAAAATTCATTTTTGTGGGATGTGGGCGTCGCTGGCTGGCCAGCATTTCTTGCCCATCCTTAGTTGCCCTTGAGAAGGTGGTGGCGAGCTGCCTTCTTGAACCGCTGTAGTCCTCCTACTGTAGGTTGACCCACCATGCTATTACAGAGGGAATTCCAGGATTCTGACCCAGCGACGGTGAACAAACTGCGATATATTTCCAAGTCAGGATGGTGAGTGGCTTAGAGGGGAACTTGGAGGTGGTGGTGTTCCCATATGTCTGATGCCCTTGTCCTTCTAGATGGAAGTGGTTGTGTGTTTGGAAGGTGCTGGCTGGTGAATTTCTGCAGTGCATCTTGGAGATAGTATATACTGCTGCTACTGAGCGTCGGTGGTGGGAGGAGTGGATGCTTGTGGATGTAGTGCCAATCAAGCGGGCTGCTTTGTCCTGGATGGTGTCAAGCTTCTTGAGTGTTGCTGGGGCTGCACCCATCCAGGCAAATGGGGAGTATTCCATCAAACTCCTAATTTGTGCCTTGGAGATGGTGGACAGGCTTTGATGAGTCAGGAGGTGAGTTACTCACTACAGTATTCCTAGTTTCTGACCTGCTCTTGTAGCCACTGTGTTTATGTGGTGTGTCCAGTTGAGTTTCTGGTCAATGATAACACCTAGAATGTTGATAGTACGGGATTCAGTAATGGTAACACCAGGACAGTGGTTAGTTTGTCTCTTATTGGTGATGGTCATAGCCTGGCATTTGTGTGGCACAAACGTCACTTGCCACTTGTCAGCCCAAACTAATACTGAACAGTCTCTCCATCTGGCCTAATGAGACCAGTGGGGAATGCTTTGACCACAGATACTTAGTGACAATCATTTTGTGACTCAGTAGACCTGTGGTAGTCGATGAAAGGCAGATTCACCAAGGAAATGAAAATCGTAAATTTTACAATAAGTAGATAGCAAATGATTGATAATCCAAATGGTAAAGATGAAAATGAGCAAACTATTTGGGAATATTATGAATTACAAAACAATTCAGTTATGTGGCAGTAAAACTTGTCTTCCTTCATTTAGCACTGAAACTTAAGAATAACTACAAATTCACAAAGTTGTGTATTTTTCCTCTTTCAAGTTCTATTTCATTTGAAGAAAGAATTTACACAGTTCTTAAATGGCTTGATTTGCCAAAGGAAAGCAGGTAATTATTTATATTTGTAAAACCTATAGTTGGCATGATTAAGCCACATTTACGAAATAAATCATTCTTATTGCTGTTTAGTCCATTTAAAACATAAGTTGGTCAGACGTTTTGAATTATCTGCTCGTCTGTTCCAACAAGTCGCTGTGCTGATTTAAGTATGGTTCCACTGGCTACAGTTCCAAGAAAACATCTGAATGACAGTTCATGTATGAATTTGCAGGAAGTGTTAGCAGATTTTCTGGAACAAGACACAGCTGTATTCAGAGATAATAGGTACTGCAGATGCTGGAGAATCCGAGATAACAAGGTGTGGAGCTGGATGAACACAGCAGGCCAAGCAGCGTCATAGGAGCGGGAAAGCTTGACGTTTTGGGCCTAGACCCTTCATCTGATGAAGGGTCTAGGC
>JAHRHZ010000073.1:18233587-18344342 GCA_024137785.1 Ginglymostoma cirratum
ATGCTGCTTGGCCTGCTGTGTTCATCCAGCCCCACGCCTTGTTATCTCGGATTCTCCAGCATCTGCAGTACCTTTTATCTATGATCTTTGTGCTGTTGACTTTCCCAGAATCAACAAAAATGCATGGGACTACTGCAGCAGTATTTTATCAGCAAGGAAATGACAGGAGACAGTTTGTACAATGCATGTTCCATACTGGCTGTACCATCCAAACAAAATGTAAGGCAGCTGCTGAGAATACTTGAAGTGTGCCCACTTGCTTTCTAACCCCCATTGACATGATTAGAATAATCCTGATGTTCTCGTGGTTCTTAGAAAAATTCATAGAATCCCTACAGTGTGGAAACAGGCCATTCGGTCCAACATGTTCACACTGACCCTCTGAAGAGCACCCCACCCAGACCTAACCCCCACCCCATCCCTGCAACCCTGCATTTCCCACGGCTAACGCACCTAACCTACACATCCGTGGACGCTAGGTAATTTAGCGTGGCCAATCCATCTAACCTGTATGTCTTTGGACTGTGGAAGGAAACCAGAGCACCTGGAGGAAACCCACACAAACATTGAGAATGTGCAAACTCCTCACAGTAGGTTGCCTGAGGGAGGAATTGAACGAGTGTTCCTGGCACTGTGAGGCAGCCGTGTTAACCACTGAGCCACTGTGTGGCCCTAAGTTGAAGTTTATTACCTAAAGTGTTGGGGATTGCTGTGTTGTCAGAACCTTCTCAAGCTAACACCTCAGATGTTCAAAATGTGAAGGCAGGTTACATAAATGTGATGTATAGCGTATTTATACTATAGGATATTGTGGGATGATGCAAATGATCTGCTTAAAATGTCAAGCTGAGTTGAAAGGGTAGATTCCCATGAAATTATTTCCTCAGGTGGTATATGATTTTTAAATTAGAGCTAAGCGTTTTAGGAGGAAAATCGGGAATCTTGCGTGTAACAAATGCCTCTTGCCAGGAAGCTATGGATGCCTGCTTGGGATGTTTGAGATTTCAAGATTGAAACTAGCATTATTAGGTTAAGGTATTGTTATGATCCAGTGGCCTCAGTTATTATGGGGTAATGCTTAGTTGATGTTGATACCAGACAAGTCAGATCCCTGACTGAAATGTGGCGGAATGGATGATAATTTTTTTTGTAACCAAATTGATCTTTTACTAAAACAAAAACACGTGATGTTGCTGTCTTTGTTTTAACAATAAATCAAACGTTTATTAAAAATAGAAATGAAGATAAACAAAAAAGCTCTATTTCCTCATAGCGCTGATTCAAAGATGTTCACAATAGAAATAACCCAAGCGATCTATATAGATTGAACAGAAGACCAGTTTTGCATTAGAATTAGTGCAACCTAGCACAGCTCCCAAACATAGTTACGTTTCTAAGTTAATCTAGCTAAACCTCTAGCAGGACCTAGTCCTGCTCATGTCCAATGATAGAGATTCTTTTTTTCAATAGTTGGGCTTGAAGTAATTCAGGTTTCAATTTATCTACTGGAACTGTAGATAACTCTTTCTTTATTACTATGAGCATATTTCATCATCATCATTATCCTCCTCCTGTCTCAGCTTCCTCCTAGTGCAACACTACCCCTGACTAGCAGCAGTAGCCAGATTCATGGCACCGTGGCTGGCTCTGCTATACAGAAGGGAGGGAAAAAGAGTGGAAGGGCTATAGTCATAGGAGATTCGATTGTAAGGGGAGTAGACAGGCGGTTCAGTGGTCGAAAACGAGACTCCCGAATGGTATGTTGCCTCCCAGGTGCACAGGTCAGGGATGTCTCAGATCGACTGCAGGACATTCTGAAGGGGTAGGGTGAAGATCCAGCTGTCGTGGTGCATATAGGCACCAATGATATAGGTAATAAACGGGATGAGGTCCTACAATCAGAATTTAGGGAGTTAGGAGCCAAGTTAAAAAGTAGGACCTCAGAGGTAGTAATCTCAGGGTAGCTACCAGTGCCACGTGCTAGTCAGAGTAGAAATGAAAGAATAGGCAGGATAAATGAGTGGCTTGAGAGATGGTGCAGGAGGGAGGGGTTCAGATTTTTGGGACATTGGGACCTGTTCTGGGGGAGGTGGGACTATTACAAATCGGATGGTCTATACCTGGGTGGCACTGGAACCAATATGCTGGGGTACTTTTGCTAACGCTGTTGAGGAGGGTTTAAACTAATGTGGCAGGGGGATGGGAACCAAATGAGGAGGTTAGGGGACAGTAAGGAGATAATAACAAAAGCCTGTAAGGAACTAGATAATGAAGTCAGTGTGACTAATGGGAAGAGTAGGCAGAGAGCAGATGATGAACGCAAAGGGACAGGTGGTCTGAGGTGCATTCGTTTTAATGCGAGAAGTGCAGTACGTAAGGCAGATGAACTTAGGGCTTGCATTAGTACCTGGGAGTATGATGTTATTGCTATTACTGAGAATTAGTTGAGGGAAGGGCAAGATTGGCAACTAAATATCCCAGGATATAGATGCTTCAGGCGGGATAGAGAGGGAGGTAAAAGGGGTGGAGGAGTTGCATTACTGGTCAAAGAGGATATCACAGCCGTGGTGAAGGAGGGCACTACGGAGGACTCGAGCAGTGAGGCAATATGGGCAGATCTCAGAAATAGGAAGGATGCGGTAACAATGTTGGGGCTGTACTACAGGCCTCCCAACAGCGAGCGTGAGATAGAGGTACAGATATGTAGACAGATTATGGAAAGATGTAGGAGCAACAGGGTGGTGGTGATGGGAGATTTTAATTTTCCCAACATTGACTGGGATTCAGTGTTAGGGGTTTAGATGGAGCAGAACTTGTAAGGAGCATCCAGGAGGGTTTTAAAGAGCAGTATGTAAATAGCCCAACTCAGGAGGGGGCCACACTGGACCTGGTATTGGGGAATGAGCCCGGCCAGGTGGTTGAAGTTTCAGTAGGGAATTACTTTGGGAATAGTGATCACAATTCTGTAAGTTTTAGAATACTGATGGACAAAGACAAGAGTGGTCCTAAAGGAAGAGTGCTGAACTGGGAGAAGGCCAACTATAGGAAAATTGGGCAGGAGCTGAGGAATGTGGATTGGGAGCAGCTGTTTGAGGGTAAATCCACATTTGTTATGTGGGAGGCTTTTAAAGAGAGGTTGATTAGAGTGCAGGACAGACATGTCCCTGTGAAAATGAGGGATAGAAAGGGCAAGATAAGGGAACCATGGATGACAGGTGAAATTGTGAGACTAGCAAAGAGGAAAAAGGAAACATACATAAGGTCTAGGTGACTGAAAACAGACGAAGCTTTGGAAGAATATCGGGAAAGTAGGACCAATCTGAAATGAGGAATTAAGAGGGCTAAAAGGGGACATGAAATATGTTTAGCAAACAGGGTTAAGGAAAATCCCAAAGCCTCTTATTTGTACATAAGGAGCAAGAGGGTAACTAGAGAAGGGGTTGACCCACTCAAGAATAAAGGAGGGAAGTTTTGCGAGGAGTCAGAGAAAATGAGTGAGATTCTTAATGAGTAGTTTGTGTCGGTATTCACTGAGGAGAGGGACATGATGGATGTTGAGGTTAGGGATAGATGTTTGATCACTCTAGGTCAAGTCGGCATAAGGAGGGGGGAAGTGTTGCGTATTCTAAAAGGCATTAGGGTGGACAAGTCCCCAGGTCCGGATGGAATATATCCCAGGTTACTGAGGGAAGCGAGAGAGGAAATAGCTGGAGCCTTAACAGATATCTTTGCAGCATCCTTGAGCACGGGTGAGGTCCCGGAGGACTGGAGAATTGCTAATGTTGTCCCCTTGTTTAAGATGGGTAGCAAGGATAACCCAGGTAATTATAGACGGGTGAGCCTGACGTCAGTGGTGGGGAAGCTGCTGGAGAAGATGCTGACGGATAGGATCTATTTACATTTGGAAGAAAATGGGCATATTAGTGATAGGCAGCGTGGTTTTGTGCAGGGATTGTCATGTCTTACCAACTTGATAGAATTCTTTGAGAAAGTGACAAAGTTGATAGATGAGGGAAGGGCTGTAGATGTCATATACATGGACTTCAGTAAGGCGTTTGATAAGGTTCCCCATGGTAGGCTGATGGAGAAAGTAAAGTTGTACGCGGTCCGGGGTGTACTAGCTAGATGGATAGAGAACTGGCTGGGCAACAGGAGACAGAGAGTTGTAGTGGAAGGGGGTCTCTCAAGATGGAGAACTGTGACCAGTGGTGTTCCACAGGGATCCGTGTTGGGAACACTGTTGTTTGTGATATACGTAAATGATCTGGAGGAAGGTATAGATGGTCTGATTAGCAAGTTTGCAGATGATACTAAGATTGGTGAAGTAGCCGATAGTGAAGGGGACTGTCGGAGAATGCAGCAGAATATAGATAGATTGGAGAGTTGGGCCGAGAAATGGCAGGTGGAGTTCAATCCAGGCAAATGCGAGGTGATGCATTTTGGAAGATCCAATTCAAGAGTGAACTATACGGTAAATGGAAAAGCCCTAGGGAAAATTGACGCACAGAGTGATCTGAGTGTTCAGGTCCATTGTAGCCTGAAGGTGGCAACGCAGGTCGATAGAGTGGTCAAGAAGGCATACAGCATGCTTTCATTCATCGGATGGGGTATTGAGTACAAGAGTTGGCAGGTCATGTTATAGTTGTGTAGGACTTCGGTTCGACCACATTTAGAATATTGCATACGGTTCTGGTCGCCACATTACCAAAAGGATGTGGATGCTTTGGAGCAGGTGCAGAGGAGGTTCAGGTGGATGTTACCTGGCATGGAGGGCGCTAGCTGTGAAGAGAGATTGAGTAGGTTAGGATTATTTATATTAGAAAGACGGAGGTTGAGGGGGGACCTGATTGACGTCTACAAAATCATGAGAGGTATAGACAGAGTGGATAGCAAAATGATTTTTCCCAGAGTGGGGGACTCAATTACTAGGGGGTCATGATTTCAAGGTGAGAGAGGAAAATTTTAAGGGAGATATGCGTGGAAAGTTCTTTACGCAGAGGGTGGTGGGTGCCTGAAATGCGTTGCCAGCGGAGGTGGTAGAGGCAGGCACGATAGTGTCATTTAAGATGTATCTAGACAGATACATGAATGGTCAGGGAGCAGAGTGATACAGATCCTTGGAAAATAGGTGACAGGTTTAGATAGAGGATCTGGATCACTGCAGGCTTGGAGGGCCGAAGGTCCTGTTCCTGTGCTGTAATTTTCTTTGTTCTTTGATGTAGCTTCTACTCATTTTCTTCTTTCCTAAAAAAAATCAAAAGCTTAACTTCACTTCTTTTCCACTGACTGTATCTCAGATTTCCAGTCTGGGATTAATAATAACTTCTTAACGAAAATAATTTCTTTACTTTAGATTCCTTTACTCAGGAACATGGCTTAGCACAAGTTACTCCATCAAAAATGGTCTTCAGCACTTCAGTGCTCGATACATGCTTCTCTCTCAAATGACTTCCCAACACAGAAAAGGTCTTATCCTAAGCCCTTCCAGCAGTTCCCTAGGAACTCCTGGATGACCTCCTCTTGTTTGAAATTATGCACACTATAGTTTTTAAAGGCTAATTATTAACTCCAAACACACAGACAAACACATACATATAACTTAGGATTCCAAGAATTACATGCAGTACATGGTATTAGAATACTTAGGTAAATCTCTCAGTTTCATCACGGTATCCTGGTTTAAGGAGCAAAGATGGTTGAAGATAATTAAGCTAAAGATCAGATATGGTCTGATTTCACAGTGATGGACCAGATTTGACAGACTGGCCTGCGCTGCTCCTCCTCACTGTCTGCCACACAAACAATTTTGTGTCACTTACAAACTTTCAGATGTTGCAAAAGTCCAAATTATTAATGTACATCACCAAAAACAGAGGACCGAGTACTGAGCTTTATGGAATTCTGTTGGAAACGGCCTTCGAATCACAAAAACACCCATCAGTAATTACCCTTCATGTCCTGCTACTGAACCAATTTTGCATCCAGCCCTGGATTCCATGGGCTTTTCTTTATTAACCAGGCTACCTTAAGTCATTCTTACATCTATGTAGTTTACATCAGTTGTACTACCCTCATCAATCATTCTGGTTATTTCCTCAAAAAAAAACTCGAATCAGTTAAATTTGCCTGATGCTTGGATTCTCCGTGTTTGTACAAAGGCCAAGGTAAGGTGGTCAGGAGCATTGGGGAGACCACGGTCTGAGCATCAATGAGCAAGTTGTTGCTATACAAGTGCTGCTTGATAGAATTTGTTGCTGAGACCTTCCATCACTTGATGATTGAGATTATTCTGTGGATTGGATTTAACCTGCTTCCTGTGATCAGGATATATTTAAGCAATTTTCCACCTGGTTTATTGGATGCCAGTATTGTAACTGTTCTGGAAAGGTGTTGTGGCTTATTCTGGAGCACTGGTCCTCTACTACAGCTGGGATGGTTTCAGTGCCCACGGCCTTTTCTGTCTTCAGTGCTTTCAGCCATTTTCTGATGTCACATTGAGTCAATAGAATTGGCCGAAGACTGAAATTTATTATTGAGTTCACTGACGCTTTCTCAAGGGCTCTGGGTCTACCATTGCGAGGAGTCCCGCTTCCGGTACTGCCAAGAGTTCAGGTTCCAGGCCTACGTCAGCCAGGAGTGCAAGCCTCGGGCACCACCGCCGCTGTGAGTCCAGACTCTGGGCCTCCCTTCACCAGGACTCCTCGCCAGAGCACCACCACCACCACCCAGAATCAAAGCTCTCAGCCTATTGCCTTGGGAGTCCAGGCTTCGGGCCTACCACCGCTGCCACCAGGAGTCCCGTTTCATGCTGGCAACACTGCTCCAGTCTTGAATAAAGTAGAAAAGAAGAAGGAAAGGAAAAAGTCAAATACATTGAGAAAACGAGTCAAAGAGGTGTAGCGTTGGATGAACACAGCAGGCCAAGCAGCATCAGAGGAGCAGGAAAGCTGGCGTTTCGGGCCAAGACCCATCCTCAGAAATTGGGAGTGGACGAGCTCCTCAACAAGCCCAAGCACCTACCTACCATGTCAGCACCACCTCATTGTTGTTCTCTAGATGTTTAATCATGTTCAATCATGCTTCATGGGCCTTGGTAAACTTGGCAGCTCACAGGGGCTGAGGACCACTTAAAGGGAAATTGCCTGTACCCACGCTGTGACTGGGAGGAGCAAGAGTGTTTCTGTTAACCACCAGACCCCCAAGATCATCTTCCACCATTGCTCACTCACTGATTCACTCACTCACTCCTGATATCCTCTCGCTCTCACCCTCTCGTGCTCTCTCGCTCTCTGACTCTCTCTCTCTGGCACGTACTCTCTCTCTCTCGCGCTCTCTCTCTCTCTCACCCTCCTGTCCACCCTCTCTCTGTCTAGCAGCAGGGTCTGTCTTGCTCCTTTGGCCTGTTTTGTAGTGCTCCTCATACAGCTGTGTGCCGCACTGTCAATTTGGGTGCAATTCTGAGAAACTCCCAAATTTTCTTTATAGATCTGTTTTGAGGTTTGATTAAAAGTGTGCATGTACCTTTTTCCCATCCCTTTCAAATTGGAACCTGATTTATTTCCATTCCATTTTGCCTCTTCTGGTTTTTATGTAATTAGCAGCAGATCTCCCATGATATTTTGCATGATCAATGTGAGAATTTCCTGTTTGTTAACTAAGTTGGGTGTATGATGGAAGGTGCCACTGACGGGGTTACCGGGCAACACTCACTCAACAATAGTTTGCCGAGTAGCAGTTAATGGGTGATGATCTAGGTTTATAATGAGTGGGTAAGTCGAATTCCACTTTATGAATGAAGGACGAATTGTACTGTTGCTTTAAAGTTTGATGCCTGATGCTGTTTATTATTCTGTGAAAATGAGCTACAATGCTGTTTTCATCATTTATTTATTTCAGTCCATGTATTTGATGTTTATTCCTTATCAGTTTTAAAGCTGAGATGTACTTTGAGTGAAGTGTGTGTAGAAGATGGGGTTAGCAATCATTCAAAGTGCATTTATTCAGCACCGAAATGGGTGATGTGCAATTTGACAGCCCAAGATGGGGTGCCCTTTGAACCAACATGACAGTGAAGAGTGAATCTGTGTTTTATGGGGGGAATACTATGGGGTAGGGACTCTGTGGTATGGATACGAGGGTGGTATTTGAGACTCGATGAATTTTCGGGACTGAATTTACTGCCCATTGATGTAAGCCCATCCACTAACTGGAGAACTGGCTGGCGGCTAAGCGGCAGGGGCCATTCCTGGGAGCTCAAAAGTGATTGAAGTCAGATCGGGCACCCACCTGCCAGCAGGGTTCCTTGAGCCTCCAGGAGAAATGGCCAGCCTCAGACAGCCTCCAGGAGCTGTGCCCACTGCTGGGACTGCAGGGGGCTAAGGGGACAGACTGGCAACATTGGAGTCATAGAGTCACACAGCACGGAAACAGACCCTTCGGTCCAGCTTATCCGCACCGATGAGACATCCCAATCTGACCTAGTCCCATTTGCCAGCATTTGCTTCAAGACCAAGATGAGGCCAGTTAGTCAAACCCTACAAAGGGGTGTTGAGGGGAGATTGCTTTGAAGGGTGAGGAGGGCTCTGCTTGTGGGGCATGGTTCATGCCTCCCTGGGTTGGGCGTGACATTTGGTCAAAGGGTGCCTAAACAGGATTTTACCCTACCCAGACCTTCTGACCAGCTTTGGGCAAGTTCTCCACAGTATGATCTTCCCACATGGCATGCCTACCCCTGGAATTCCAGCATCAGAAGGCTGAGGTCCTTAAGTGGCCATTTAATTGATTACCCAAAGACTTAAATTGGCCAGGAGATGGAAAGAGCATCCATTTCGTTCTGTACCCTGACTTCACTGGCTCTAAGCCAATCTGCCTCCTGCCCCATTAAGTAGGAACCATAACTCCCAATCCAGTCTGCGGGAGGGAGTGTGAATAATAAATTCAGTCCTGCTATCGATCAGCAAAAAAACAGGGGAAGAACATGAGTTTTCCATTCCCCTCTGCTATCACACAAGTTATTTAAATAGTTATATTTAAATAATAATCCAGCACTATTTAAATAGTGCTTAGGGGAAAGGGTAGAAAAATAAAGGAAACAGCCTCGTCCTATTCATCTATATTCATTGAATGACATTGATAGGGCTAGAATCTGGGACTTCAGCTTGTCGTTTTGGATAGGTAGTTGGATGGTGGATATCAGCAGGCAAAATGTATTTCTTTTTAACCATTCTTTTGTATTGTGGCTAATTCCATGTTTTGTTTTCCAGTTGATTCAGAAGGTCTTGTAAAAAAGCTTGCTGTAAGTAAACTTCACATCTTTCTCATAAGCTTGATGGGTTTCATATATTCCTTGAATAATCATGATGATAATTGAGTTATTTAAAGTGAAAGTTATGATCTGAAGGAGGACTTGTGATACAGAGGGTTGCATCCCTGCTTCTGTGCCAGAAACTCCATGTTGGAATCCCACAGCAGGACTTGATTATGCGACATGGCCAAGTGGGATCATTTATCAACCTTAACCCTTCCAGTCCAACTGTAGTTGGTAAAAGTGGTCAGCTCATGAGTTCATAGTTCAAGCATGGACAATAGAGGTGAATTCCAGAGGTGAGGCGAGAGTGTCTGCCCTTGACATCAAGGCTGCATTTGACTGTGCACAGCATCTAGGAACCCTAGCAAAACTGGAGACAATGAGAATTGGGTGATTGGTGGTGGTTGTGGGGGGGGAGCGGGGCGGGGGTGGTGGGGTTGGTGGTGTGGAGTTGTTGGTGGGCTTGAATATCCATTGGTTGGAGCCATACCTGGTTAAATGGTTATTGTTGTCTTGGAGTTCATGTCAGCTCCAGTCCATCTCTGCAGGAGTTCCTCAAGGTAATGTCCTAGGGCCAACTATTTTCAGCTGCTTCATCAATGACTTTCCCTCATCATAAGGTTAAAAGTGGTGATGATTGTGCAATCATTGGCAATGTTCACCACCATTCACAACTCCTCAGATACTGAGCCAGTCTGTGTCCAAGTGCAGCAAGATCTGGTCAATATCCAGGCTTGGGCTGACAAGTGAGGGAAAAAAAAGACATTAGTACCATACAAATGCCAGGCAATGACCTTTTCCAATAAGACACAATCTAACCATTGTCCCTTATCATTTAATGGTTGTACCATCACTAAATCCCCCACTGTCAACAGCCTGGGGGTTACCATTGATCAGAAACTCAACTGGACTTGCCACATTACAAAAGCAGGTCAGCGGCTCGGAATACTGCAACAAGTAACTTCCCTCCTGATTCCCCACAGCCTGTCCACCATCTACAAGGCAAAGTCAGGAGTGTAATGGAATACTCCCTACTTGCCGGGATAAGTGCAGCTCCAACAATCATCAAAAAGCTTGACACTTTCCAGGACAAAGCAGCCCACTTGATTGGCATAATATCTACAACCATCGACTTAGGATGCACTGCAGAAATTCACCAAAAAGCGTGAAACAATCTTAGATTCCCCTGACACCTTTCTATGACCACCACTATCGAGAAAGACAAGGGCAGCAGATAATGAGAATACCACCACTTGCAAGTTCCTCTCCAAATCACTCACCGTCTGGACTTGGAAATATATTGCCATTCCTTCACTGTAGCTGGGTCAAAATCCTGGAATTCCATCACTAATGGCATTGTATGTCCACCTACGGCACATGGACTGCAGCGGTTCAAGTAGGCAGCTCACTGACACTTTCTCAAGGGCAACTAGGGTCAGGCAGTAAACACTGGTCCATTCAGCAACACCTACGTCCTACGAGTGAACAAGATAATGTCCTGGTCAGCCATGCTTGATGCAGACTGATGGTTAACCAATCTATTCCCTCCACCTTCAGGCTAATGACTTGCTCCAAGGAAAACAAGCTAATGAAAATGAACATAATCTGTTTGCCTTGTGAATCTCTTGATATGGGAACTCTTCTAAGCTGAGTTCTAATGTAGAAATTTTGAAATGTAATACAAATAGTTAATGGGGTTTTGTTTTGATGTTTCATTAGTGCAGATCACCAAATCAACATTTTACACCCTATCTGAAGCAATTCTTGCCAAAGCGCTTCCATTATGCCAACAGTAGAAGAATTGAAGATGTTCATTTGTATTTGGATCCACAATGGCAGGCCAACCTGTAAGTGGTGAGCCTGTGGCGTTCTCTGCCACAGGAAACTGTTGAGACTGAATCATTGAAGTCTTTCAAGATGTAGATTTGGTTCTTAGGACTAAAGTGATCGAGCGATATGGGGAGAAAGGGAGAAAGGGAGAGAAAGTAACAGGGTACTGAATTGGATGGTCAGCTATGATTGTACTGAATGATAGATTGGGCCTGAAGCGCTGAATGGCTTACTCCTCCTCCTATATTCTATGTTTTTATGTCAAGTTAAGCAAAAGCCAAATGCTACAGATACTGATAATATTAAAAAAATAGAAACACTGGAAACCCACAGCAGGTCATGCAGTGTCTATTGAAAACCACGAACAGACGTCCCGCTCTAATATAGAACTGGAACAAGAGTTCCATATACAATACTTATTTCTGTTGTTTCCACAAATTCTATCTAACAGCCTATATCCAACCTCTCTGCTTTAACTTTATAACTTAGTTTTACTTGTTAAATTATTTATAGATGATAATTGTAGATGGTGAATTCTAATAGGCACAAAAGCAATCAAAAAATAATGATTTCAGCTTCAAGCATGATTGCTGCAAACAGTCTAATTACAAGCAGACGCCATGGTAACGCTCTCTCTCATCTTTCTGTATGTGTTTCAGTTACTTTGTTCATGGGAATTATTGAATGAGGGCTACATTTCACAACTGCTAATTGGTTTGGTAAATTTTCCTACATGTCTCAGTTAGTCTAGTATCGCCTGAGAAAACTGGTGTTTCCTTTGCTTTTAATAAAGGAGAGGCCCTCCTGTTTCCCTTTGTCAATAAAGTCAAGGCAGTAAATACCATATATGTCAAAGTCAAGCCCATGATCTTCAGAGGGTCTGTTTCCATGCTGTTTGACTCTTCGGTCCAACTGTTCCAAGCCAACCAAGCTTCCCCAAACTAAACTGGTCCCACTTGACTGTGTTTGGCCCATATTCCTCTAAACCTTCCCTGTTATGGACCTGCCTAAATGTTTTTTTAAATGTTGTAACTGTACCTGCATCTACCACTTCATCTGGCAGTTCATGCCACATATGAATCACCCTCTGTGCGAAACAGTTGCTGCTCAGGTCCCTTTTTAAATCTTTCTTCTCTTACCTTAAATATATGCCCCCTAGTTTTGAACTCGTCCACTCGAGGGAGAAGGCCTTTGCTATTCACCTTAGCTTTGCCCCTCATGATTTTATAATCCTCTATAACGTCATCCCTCAACCTCCTATGCTCCTGGGGAAAAAATCCCAGCCTATTCAACCTCTCCTTCCAACTGAAACACTCCAGTCACGGTAACATCCTGGTAAAGCTTTTCTGAACCAGACCTAATTTTTTTTTAATATATGTACAACCAATTTTATTTTTGATCTACATTGTGGAAAAGTTGTACCTAAATTTTCATTGGTCAAGTTACTTACCAGTCATTGCCAGAATTCATTACTTTTAAAGGCACATGTGAGACTATTAGATTTTCCATTTGCCAATTCTAGTAGCAATACTCCAACAAATCCATGAGAATAATGTGTGCCACATGGTCTATCGTAATGCCTAAATGAGGAAATAACAAGCTTTCAACTCAATTTAAACTTGAGAAACAAGTCTCAGTGTGGCTTAATGAGAAGTGGCAAAATGGGCATATTATCATATTATCACCCATGGAGCCATCTGACTCCACACCCTGAGAGAAGTGAAGGAAGGTGGTATTTCGGGATTCAGAGCTAATGGTGACTGGTACACAAGGTTCATGAAAAGGTGCAATTTGTCAAAAAATGAAAAGTTCACAGCATCTGCCATTTGAACAACAAAATCATACACCTCCACCATTCTGTCATCTGATATCAAGAAAAGAATACACGTCAACTGGTCTACATTGGAAATGTAGATAAAATATTGAAGAGATTTAACAGGCTCGCAAGACCATCACCACAGCTGGTGGGGAGGAGAAAAGAAAACATCTTGTAAAGATGACTTACCATGTGTTTTGTGGTGGTTTGATCTTGTATGGCAGATGGTATAAAATTGAAGCCAGTAGTGATATTCGGATGTGAAGTTCTCCCCAAGGAGAAATTTCGGAAAAGTACTATCATTTGTGGCATGAGGCAGGCTGGATAGAGGAAGGCAATTGCAAGATATGAATGAAAGAAGTACGGAATTTGAGACTTGGAGGACGAGGTCAAGAAAGAAAGTTTACTCATTTGAGCCATGTTCAAATGCCACTTTATCAACGTTTGTAGTCCATGACATGAGCTCAACTAACACAAATGTGGCAGCTATTTCTGGCTGTCTTACAAATGTTCAGCCCTTGAATCTGTGTATAAATACCTCTTGAGAGACACTATCCAAAAGATGTTAAACAAATGGTTGGATGGTGAAACAAATGCTGTAAATGTGGAAAATAAACAAAAACCTTTACTAGCAACATTGTATCAATGTGGCATAGATACATGAAATGAATTTGGTCTCAATATTGCCAAAAAATTAGATACAACATAGATACATCAGGTAGCCTTACACTCCACCCTGTGTGTTTCTTTAATAATGCAGACTCATGGAATCCTGCATAACAAAGGCATTTGCAGTGGTTTTGCCCACATTAGGATTGTCGGTTCAAAAGAAATAGGAGAGGAAATGGGCATTTTGAACTGTTGAGTCTAATTTTCCATTCATGGAGATCATGACGCAATTACTGTGACTTTAACTTCCACTTTCCTGCCTGACTCATAATCTTTAACTTGATCACTAATCCAATTCTCTTCATGGAAGAGAATTCCAAAACTAAATGGGAAACCACTTCTCCTTGGACTATACCTCCAAATTCTAGGTTCCTGATGTGGATAAACATCAAAATCAGCTTCTATCCAGATAAGCCCCTTCAGAAACCTGTATGTTTTAATAATGTCACATCTCGTGCTTCTAAACACTGGGTTCGTATCAACCCAGCCTTTACAGCATTTTCTACTAGGCAAATAAGCCTCTGTTAATGATGGAGCCTTGCTGTATTACGAAAGCGGAATATCCCATGCATCCTTCTTCCTACAGAAACATTGATGAAGGTGCACACAGTGTTTCACTTCATTACTTTATGTCAGGTTCACTATGTGGCGCCTTCGTTTTGTGTTGTCTTTTGTAGGATTTGATGTTCATTTTCATGAACAAATTTAGGCTTCCTTGCCTACAGTAAAATGAATGAATAATTTTGCATAAGTGATATTGTAATTCGAGCTAACATGGCAATTGTTTGCATTTCCTTTCTCAGGCAGCCTCCGATGAAATATTGTACAGGGGGATTTCATGGTTCTGATAATCAATTCAAGAACATGCAGGTAAGCTGCAGTTTTTAGGATCTGAATCATCATGTATCTTGCATTATGCTTACTTACTGAGAAAATGTTTTGAATGTTGTTGCAATTTTTGCAGTATAGTTTATTGCTTTGAAAAGTAATTGCATTTCCATTTTCTTTAAATGGCAGACCATCTTTTTAGGCCATGGGCCTGCATTTAAAAGCAAAACTGAAGTTCAACCCTTTTTAAACATTGAAGTCTACAATCTGATGTGTGGTAAGGACATGGAGATTTTTATAGTGGCATTTACTCAGTTATGAAGGGGACTTGACAGCGTGGATGCTGAAAAGGCTGTTTCGCCTCCTGGGAGAAACTGGAACTTGAGGTTACAGTTTACAAATAAAGGGTGTAAAGTCAGCAGTGAGGGAATTTTATATTTTTCTTTGTGGGTCGTAAGTCTGTGGAGTTCTCTTCCTCAGAGATTGGTGGAGGCATTATTGAGTATGTTTAATGTGGGGTAGATAGATTTTTGATTAACAAGAGGATTGTAGGATTTTGGTGGTAGGCAGGAAAGTGGAGATGAGGCTGCAGTCAAGCCAGCCACAATCTTATCAAATTGCAGGTGGATTGACCTACACCTCTGGGTTCATATGTACGTATGCTTTATTTGTATTTCACTGAATTCAGTTACCATCTCCATTATCAACTCTGTAATTATCTAACTGTTCATTATGGGAACCATGTAATTAGAAATAATTAGATCCATGGTTTTGGCTAGTCTGCTGTTGTGGTTGAAAGTTATGAGCAGGATTTTGTGGTTTTTCGGCGTTATGCAAAACTACAGTAATGAAACAAACTACCCAACCGTGAGAACTTTGATAGAATACAGAATCGGGCTGATAATGTCTGGGTAATGACCATCTTAAGCTGGAGAAAAGCTGGCGGAGAGTGGGAGGGTGGGGGCCAGCGAGGACGGAGGCAGGGTAGTGGGTGCGAGTGTGCTCCAAAATGAAAGTGGGCCTTTCGTTTGCTGTTGCATTTCTAACAATAATTCAAAAAAGCAATTCCATTCGTGATCGTTCTGAATAAAAAAGTAAAATTAAGTAACCGTTGTGAATTTAACTGATCAAAAAACTTGAGCCATATGTAGATTTTATCTTATCTTTTTGCATATCTGAAGTGCAATATAATATTTGTTTATCTGTTTCTATTTTTTGTTATCACCTTCCAAATCAAGGAGCTTTGCTACTTTAAATGTTCCGTTTTTATCTGGCATTACTGCCCATTCTAATATATTTATTTGGTGTTATTGTTTTGTAATACACAAAGAAACTGATTTCATGTCTCTGATTTCCTAATTGCCTGCATTGATATACAGTTATAAGTCTTACATGTCTTTTAAAACACAACTGAATAGAACCTGAAATTAAGAAAAGTATAGATAGAGATGACAAGAAAACTGCAATGCTAAAATATCAGTACATGTTGAAGGTACCGAAGTCAGATTAATATTTAAGTAAAAGACGCAGCAGTAAGTTTTTTTTGCATAGATGTTAATTATCCTTTGCATTAGATTTGTTGCAGATCATTCCTGCACCCAACAATGGAACTCATGGAAGTCTAAATCATCTCTTAAAGAAACCTGTCTACAATCCTACCCATTCCAAGGAAGTATCCTCGACATCATCTTGTTCTTCAACAAAATTTAGACCAACTGTTATTCCACAAACAAATTGCATATGCAGTTCTCTGGTAATGAAGACGATATTTAATGGCAATTATCTGACAATCAGCTAACTGCTTTCAGAAGCTGGTACACTGGTTTCTTACACAAATATTTCAACTTTTTAGGAATCGTTACCAGCAGATGCATGCAAGGAATTAAAACTCTCCTCAATTGAAGGTAGGAAACTACCACACAAAGTGTAACAGTATAATTGTTACCAAATGTTGCCTATTCTGGTTCATAAACTGGGATGGATTTTCATCTTTACTGCCTGGGTGGTATCTGGCAGAGCGGTTTATTTATCTTTTGTAAAAGCCAGATGACTATTATTCTGTTGCTTTGAGTGGAAAAAAATCAGTCAGGTTCAACATAATGTTCTTCCCGACATCCCGACAAATTACTGTCCAAGGTGAAGGTAAACATCTATCTTCCATGTTCTAATAGGTTTCACAATTTTAATTGCACATTCACTCCCTCAAAAATCCAAATGGACTACTGCCTATCTAAATAACTGCTGGAATAATTCAATTATAATCAGTTGTAGTAATCTCTCTGACCTCCCATTCGTTATTTACAGTGCAGGACGTGTTTCTACAAATGTTGAGAATACTCCAGGACAAACAATAAACAGTAGATTTGCACATATCAGCAACAACACACCGTATTTATGTAGTGCTTTTAATGCAGTAAAATATGCCAAGGCATTTCACAGGAATGATTAAGGATACAAGTATCCAATATTTGGATGATCTTAAGGGTAGACGGTTGAGATCAGCAAAGAGTGCGTTGTAATAACTAAGTCTAGAGGTAACAAGGGGTTTGAGCAGAAGCTGACATGAGGCAAGGATGGTCATCTAAAGTTTACAGGGTAAAAATTGGCATCTTGGCACAGGTACATGGCCAGAAACTCATCTCCGAGTCAAACATGAGAGCAGGATTATGAATGAATTGTTTCAGCAGTAGACAGTTTACAGGGAGAGGAAATGGAGTTTGTGGTGTGACTTGGAGATAACGTCATCAGTCTTTCCAATGTTTAGTTAGAGGAAATTTCAGCACATGCAGAACTGGATGGTCGGACCAAGTGATCTGAAAAGTGGTTTGAAAAGACAGCGGCGAAGTGGCAGGGAGGTATACCTGGATGTTGTCGTGACACATGGGGAAGCACGTATTGGAATATTTTGATGTTACAACTTAAAGTTGCAATGTCTCTTTCCTTAACTGATCGATAATTTCTTTCTAACCAGGTTTTGTTTTAACCTTGAATTAATCTTCTACCATACCTAGAAAGAATGAAGCTAATATTGTAATATACCATTTACTGGAAACTCTGTTCTCTGATGTTAACAAAAATTGCTACTATAGGGCTGCTAGCCCACCTTTTGATAACTTGCCTTGTGGTGTGATTGGGGCAGTGTAAAATAGTGAACCGTGTTTATTACCAGCTTGCCCCTGCCCATTGGGTGAGTATTTTACCTGAAATGGATGGGGTGCTGGTGACCTGCTTGCTTATGGGTAAATTAAGGCTCCTCTCAAACCAATTATTGGTCATTTAAGGCACTTTCCCTTCCTCTTTGGGGACTTTACCCAGGCCCCAGTGAAACCTGGTGAGATTGTGACTGTGCCAGGGATAGGTTTCCTCCTCCCTGTGCCTTCTTGTCCCCAGTATGTTCCCACATTCTCCCCAAGCTCCCTCGACAAGCTACCCGGTGAAATAATTGTTAAAGTGCTCACTAAGTTGAGCTGTTATGACCCAGAAAGACAGATGGGTGGAAATGTCAGAGGCCAGAAACTTCTTCAGTTTAGAAGAAAAGATCTAAAACAGCAGATGGTGCTGTTTAGCAGCCTGAAAGTGGTCAAAAAGAAATTAGAAAGATCCATACAATTTTTTCTTCAAGCTCACTGAGAAAATAGGAGCAGGAGCAGGCCGTTCGACCCTTTGACTCTGCTCTGACATTCATACGACTGTGGCTGATTGTCCAACTCAATAGCCTGTTCCTGCTTTTCCCCCATATCCTTTGATCCCTCTAACCCTAAATGCATATCCAGCTCCTTCCAGAAAACATTCAGTATTTTGACCTCAAATTTTTTCTGTGGTAGTGACTTCCACAGGCTCATTGCTGTCTGGATGAAGACATTTTTTCTCATCTCAGTCGAAAATGATCTATCCCGTATCCTTAGACTGTGACCTATGGTTCTGGACTCCCCAGTCATTAGAACATCGTTTTAGCATGTACCCTGTCTAGTCACAGAGTAATAGAGAGGTACAGCAAGGAAACAGACCCTTCGGTTCAATTCTTCCATGCCGATCAGATATCCTAAATTAATCTTACCCCATTTGAACTAGAACTAGAAACCCTACAGTGTGGAAACAGGCCCTTTGGCCCAACAAGTCCACACCGAACCTCAGAGCATCCCATCCAGACTCATCCCCCTGTAACCCACTTAATCTACACACCCCTGGACACTACAGGCAATTTAGCATGGCCAATCCACCTAACCTGCACACCTTTGGACTGTGGGAGGAAACCAGAGTACCCGGAGGAAACCCACACAGACACTGGGAGAATGTGCAAATTCCACACAGACAGTTACCCAAGGGTGGAATCGAACCCGGGTCCCTGGCGCTGTGAGGCAGCAGTGCTAACCACTGTGCCACCGTGCCGCCGACATTTTGCCCATATCGTTCTAAGCCCTTCCTATTCATATATCCATCCAGATGCCTTTTAAATGTTGTAATTGTACCAGCCTCCACCACTTCCTCTTGCGGCTCATTCCATACATGCACCACCCTCTGTGCGAAAAAGTTGCCCCTTAGGTCCCTTTTATATCTTTCCCCTCTCACCTTAAACCTATGCCCTCTAGTTTTGGACTATTAGAATTTTATAGGTTTCGATGAGACCCCCCTGCATTTTTCTAAACTTCTGTGAATATAGTCCTGACCGATCCAGTTTCTCTTCATACTTCAGTACTGCCAAACCCAGGAATCAGACTGGTAAATCCTTACAGTCTCTCCATCGCCAGAACATCCTTCCTCAGATAAGGAGACCAAAACTGCACATGGTATTCCAGGTGTCGTTTCTCACCAACGCCCTGTACAATTGTAGCAATACATCCTTCGCTGACTTATCGTGTATCTTCAGGAGAGACAAAGAGAATTGCATTTGGTGAATGTGCGGGAAGTCCCAAAAGGAAACCCTTGTGGCCATGTCAGTTTAGCAAGACATTAATGAGTGCATATAGGAGTGATACTTCACTGAGATTAACTACCTATAAAGTATATTGGTGGGGAAAAAGATTGAATTTTTGTTTTTATTGTTTATAAGACCTTTACAAATTGTCTCTTATAGCGTTTATTTCTTTTATTTCCTGTAATATGCTTGTTATTTAATTTAAAAATACATTGGCAGCCTCGTGAGTATTTCTATGACTGACTACCATGGTAACTCATATTAAATCAAGTTTCACTCTGTGAGTTGACTTCTCCCTTAACTTGGACCATAAACCTGTAGAACTGTCACATACTTTTTACAACCTGATGTATGGGAAGTCATTAGAAGTGTATTTTCTAATTTGTAGCTTCATGAGAAGAGTTTCATAAATGAAGCACCAAATCAAATCTGGTCCAACAGTAGGACCCTATGCCAGTATGTTACCAGCATGTATTAGGTAATTTGACTGAATTGTAATGACCTGCAGTTAGAAAACTGTTTCTGGTCCCACCTGTGGGAGTTTGTACAAACCGTAAGTAGTAATACAAAAATGAACTATTTCAAGCTTTTGTTGTTTCTCTGAATAGAGTCTTGGGTAACTAATTTGTTTTTGACCCTTTGATTAAAAAGCAAATAAGATCTGGACGACTTGTTTACTCATTCTTAATTTACTAATTAAATGAGGTGGTCTGAAGGCATGTAATTTTGATTTTTTTTATGCCTTTTTTATGATTTACATTTGGACATAATTACCTATATGAAGAAGGTAGAGAAAAGTTGGGTGAGCATTGTGATAGATATATGATCCTCTGCGCCTTATCTTCCTTCAAGTCAATTACTAATTCACAAGCACCAATGAGAAAAAAATCCCTGTGATTATTTAAAAGATATTAAAATGACTGCACTTGAAGGCAATTTATCTCACCTGAAGATAGATGGTAGGTTTAAAACTTCAAAAAGAGAGTCATTTCTGCAAGTTGAATCTTTAAGTATGAATATTAATGTTAGCTGTTACAGTTTGCAACGTGTTCTGTTTTTTTCATTAAATTTCTTTAAATACCCACAAAGATATTCCTCCAGGAGGTAATTCTTGAATATTGTATGCTATTCGAATAACAATTATAAGCTGGTATATATGGCCCAAAAGCTGATATACCCAGATCAATGCACTTATGTTTATTTAAATTGCATGACATTTGGGGTCTAGTGACTGCATTGCAACTGTTAGAAATTATTTGTATTAAACAAATGTTGCTGACTTTGTATATTATATTTCCTAGTTGAAGGGGCTAATGAGCATCACTTGCCCTATGGACGACCAAGAGTTTTGCAGGAAAACAGTAAGTGGTGCCTCCTGCATCAACATTTGTATGTAAGTGGATACAGCCATGACATTCTAATGCCATTGTGGAGTGCATACACTGTCAACAAAACTGTAAGTTTCCAATTAGTATCACATTTCTGTTATTTACATTGTTTTTATTTGATATTCTTTGAAAATTTCCCTTTAGCCAAGTGTATTAATTACAGAATTGACTTTGAATAAAAATTCAGTTACTTGTATGTGATAGTTTATTGACAAAAAGAAAACCATTGACTCAAATTGAAACTGTACGGCCATATTTAGGGTTCATATTTGTTGGCAAACAGCAATTACATTTATTTGTTTACAAGTTAGCAAACACCACGTGAACACTTTTTTTCTAGGAAATTCCATGGTGTTAAAAGCAGCTTCAGTTGCAAACTTAAAACAGCGAGGGTTGAAGAACTACAGGGATTTTTTAGATCTGTAATGACTTTTGTGGGAGCTCACTGGAGAATCATTTAATGGGCTATTTGCCCCATTTCTTCAGGGCTCCCACTGACTGTCCACTGAAGTTGCAGGAAGAAATTGGGAGAAGTCCCCACAATTGTTTCAACTGTAATATTAATTCAATTAAACCATCCAAATCCTCCTCATAGTTTTATTTTAGTTCTGCTTTTATGCATTGTAGCTCCATCAGACAAAGATTTGATGGCAAGTTTTGTGATGTCCTATTCTATATTGAGATATGATTAAAGAAAATGCAAATTGTGATTAAAAATCTTAAATGTAAGCCTCAACAGAGTGGTAATATCATATCTCTAAGACAGAAGGTCACAGGTTCAAGTATCCTCTACAAATGCAGTATTACACAGTCGGGGCTTTCAAATGACGTGACGTCTGTCAAATGAAATGTCAAATTGTGATTCCAATTTCTTTGGTTGTAACTGAAGGGGCAGCAGGCCACATGCTTCCTCTAAGCAAGAGAGAGAGTTTAATTCAGGAACCCTCACCTACCCAATGTCACATGACCTGACCTTGCATTGTCCCCACCTCGTACCCATGCCGGGCCATTTCCATGGTTCTGGCACCAAACTTGGTCCCCTGAAGTAAACTGTCTCTTGCTTAGAGGAAGCGTGGGGCCAGCATTGGCATTCCTGCTGCTGGTTCCTGTTTGATTAAGCAAATACAGAGGTAGCTCCAGCAGAGTCGCTGATGGGGAGAAGACTTTGCACCAGATTAAACATGATATTCCCGGACCTGGGATGCGGGGTGGGGGTGGGGGCGCGGGGGAAGCGGGTGGTGGTGAAATGGCAGTAGGAATGCCAATGCCAGCCACGTGCTTCCTCTAAGCGAGAGAGACATTTAATTCAGGGGATGAAATTTGGCGCCGGAACCATGGAAATGGCCTCGTATGGGTACGAGGTGAGATGAGGTCCCTTGACATACAACATTCGGGTAGGTGATACATTCCTGCACAAACCTATGGATCACCTGGAAGCTGCTACCTCACAAGAAGGGCAAGAGCAAAACGTACCTGGCTCCTCAGAGCGGCCAGAAGGCCTTTCGGAGACCGTGGGTTCTCCCCCTCTGTCTCATCCGAGATAGATGTGGCCTCGACACCATTACCGAAGGGGAGGAAACTCTCCTGAGAAACTCCACACATCAGACGGACTACAGTCTGGTACACGCTGCCCATGTCAGAGTCAGAGGAACCGGACCTTTTGAGCGAAAACATACCAGGAGAAGCTACCAGAGAAAGACCAGGCCTACATCCCTAGATTTAGGGGGGAATTGATGTAGTGATTGAAACCAGGTAGATCTTATTAACTATAAGATCCTTGATTGGCCCAGGTAAACAACCCCAATCAGGGAGCCCTGGCTGACAGATATAAACAGGTGATTCAAAGAATTCCTGAAATCAGGAACTGACTCTGAGCTGGCTGGTCACAGCCAGTGTACTCTGCACATGTAAATAAAGGGTGACTTAGTGATGGGATATCGGCCTCTGTGCAGTTATTTCAGTAACATCGTGAAATATAGTCCTTGATAACAGATTGTGAAAGGTTCTATATAATTGCAGATATCTTCACTCTGCTTTCCATCTAAAAGTTAGGTTTCCCATGAATTCATACACTTCTTTTATAGCCAAATAATGCCTCTTTATGAGAATGGTTGCAAGAATGACACATTTCAGTTCTGAGGAAAGATTGGAGAAGTTGTGACGTTTTTCCTGAGAGAGGCGATGGCTATCAGCAGATTTGATAGAAGATTTAAAAATCACAAGGACTCTGGACAGTGGATAGGGAGAAACTGTTCCCACTTGTAAATGGATTGAGAGCACAGTTTTAAAGTATTTTGCAAAAAAGAAAATGAGGTGACAGGGGTGTTTGTTTTTTCAGACAGAGAGTGGTTAGGATGTAGAGAGCACTGCCTGGAAGTGTGGTGAAGGCAGGTTCAATTGAGGCATTCGAGAGGGCATTGGATGTTTATATATAAATAATCAATATGCAGGGTAAACACTGGAGATTGGTACACAATTAAAATGCTCAGAGAGCCACTGTAGACATGATGGACCAAATGGCCTCTTCCACACCCTAACAATTTGGTGATTCTTCTGTGAATGGATGTTCAACTAGGAATATTGTGGATTAGATCTTTCTTCTATTGTATTCACTGTTTTTGACTGGGGTTGCAGGCGCGTTGGACATTTTAATGTATACCGTTAAATCTGCAGGCAATTAGGAAATCCTCACTGAACTGATCTATGCTGAGATGTTCTGGTTGAGACTTGGCACTTGGTCAGATGTTTATTCAAGTAAAGTACACATCTTGACAGCTACTGTAGATAAAAGCAAAGGACTGTAGATGCTGGAGATTGTAATAAAAGCAGAAAACACTGGAGGAGTTCAATCAGCCTGGCAGCATTTATGGAGCTAGAAACTGAGTTACTGTCTGAAACAACTGTAGATGCTTTGTTTTCAAAAAAGCATACATTGCTTTAGGGCAAAAATGCCCAAAAGGAACAGCAAGAGAGCCATGGCTAACAAGGGAAGGTATAGATAACGTTTTATGAAAGAGAGAGGCTTGGATAGTGGTCAAAATAATTGTAAAGCTCCAGATTGTGAGAATTGTGGAATTCAACAATGAAAGACAAAGAAATTGATGAAGAAAATAGAGTTGGATTATAAACCGCGATGGAAAACCGGAATTGAGGTAACCAAGCTAACGGACACCAGAGTTTAAATAACAGGCGGGAAAATACAACAGCGTTTCATCAGAGGCTGCACTGACGATGTTACAAACATGGTAATGAAACATCTGCGGAAAAACAACGAACCAGCTCGGCAAGCCAACCAACTACAACAGTGACATAATGCTGTTTGAGACACTGAAATCACTATCAAATTTGGTTTCTCCCCACTGTGAAAATTCATTTTAATTGTTTCTGGTCATTTAATTTTCACCTAAATAGTGGCTCAAATTCATAAGTAAGGAGAAACTGCTTTCAGTGGCCAATGCTTCAATATCCAGAGGATGTAGGTTTTTCTGCACATTTTTCATTGTTTGAAGTTAGTGCAATATGTGATGAGAAAATGTTGAGCAATGTGAATTGTATTGAGCATTTTACAGGTGAGGAGGTACTTGGCAATTCCATTTAATCACTGAAATTAGGAGAGTCCTATCCTGTGCCATACTTTCTTTATGTATTCAACTTCACTATTCAGTAACTGAGGTTTGATGTTCCCCTCTGCACTGTTTGGAGACCAGAAGCAGAAATAATGGAAGTTTTTTTGAATCAGTTACAGCTTTTATTGTGTTTTATTTGTCTTATTTTTGTAATTTTCAAGGTCCTGGGGTTTGGATTTATAATATTGTTGGATTTTACGAAGTTCTTTTTTTTTAGATGTACCATTGGTAACTTCTAAAGGCATTGCAATGTGAGGATGATGAAATTTACTTTTAAAATTATTTTGATAGCAGAAAGGACATCAAAGAGTATTCACTTCTCATGAAGCTGTTTATTACTACTTTTAGTCATCAAGCCAAACACCAAGTAATGGTGTGTCTTCAATTTACTGCAGCACTATACTGTGCGTCATCCAACAGTTAATTGTTTTTCCCATTTCTCTAACGTTGCTGAGAAATGAAAAGCATGGCCAGGCCAGACATTAAGGTGCTGGGTGCACTTTGCACCCATCAATGGACGCATTTGGAAATGCACATGTTTGTGGTAACTGTTATAAAATGCATTTGTACTTTGTCTCCAACCAAAAAATATAGAACTAGAGCTAGAAGGAATATTAATATTACCTAGCTTTTGATTTATTGAGAGCCTTATTGTAGAAAGTTTTTTTGCACATTAAGGTTTTTATTTTGTTTTATTAACAGGAAAATTCAGTTGCTCCTTTACCAAACATCTTAGACTGTGTGCTTGTTGATGTTCGAATTCCTTCTACCGTAAACCAAAGTTCATACATTAATAAAGATCAGGACGTAACTTATGGATTCCTGTATCCACCCAGTGAGTGTAGCATCAATTCATGTTCGAATTACATATAACTTTTTGAATACCTCACATTTCTGTTAGAGCTAGTTAGAGGTTCGTTACAACTTATGCAAACTGTTGTTTCACATCGGAAATAAGATGTCCTGCAAATAGTAAGAAGAATCGCTATATCTCCATCGTAGCTGAAGCATAGGAGAGATTGCAGTTGTTTATGTCTTATTGTTGTAATTTTTCTGTTGAATTATCTAAGACTCGTTATCATATTTTTCAGTAGCAGAATTCAGCTGTTCCTGAACACTTTTCACAGCACTATAAAAAGCATTAGAACATCTTATTGCAGTTTCAAATTACAGTTCCCAGGATATGTGGATCCCGCCCCGCCGCCCCGCCCCCACCAACCTTGGCTACAATGCCCATTTTCATGCTGTTTGACAGCAGCAAACAGGAGAAGTGAAAATGGGAGTGATGTCCAAAAGTCCCAGCAGAACTTCCCACTAATTCTGCTCCATCATATCTATGAAGGGATGGCTGACTCAGATATTTGATCTCTACTATCTGTCTATATGAAAAGAAATCATTGACCCTGACAGTCCCTTCCTGCCTGCCAGTAAAATTGATCTAAATGATTGATTCAGAGGCCCAAACTAGAAATGCACATTCAACAAGAAAACTAATCTTTGCAATGATCTGATATTAGGATTGGGCATTTCTTTAGCTGAGATAGTAAGGTGACATCTTGGGTTTCAGACATTGTGAATGTGACTCTCAATCAAAGTCAGTATCATGCCATCAAAGGAACATAGGACCATAGGTGCAGGATTAGGCCCACCAAGCCTGCCCATCATTCAGTATGGTTATGGGTGATAGAACACTTTCATGCCTTTTACCCACGCCATCCCCATAACCCTGTACACCACTTAGTATCAAAGAAATCTATCAATCTGAACTTTTAAATAAGCTCAAAGACGGAGCTTCCACAGGCCTATGTGGTAGAAAATTCCAAAGATTCACCATCCTCTGAGCAAAACAGTTCTCCTAATCATGGATCAAAGTGGCATTCCCCTTATTTTTAAATTGTGCTCACTGTTTCTAGACTGCCTGACCAGGGGAACCATATAACCCATATTCACCCTGTCTATCCATGAGATATGGGAGCAGATGTAGGCCATTCAGCCCATTGAGCCTGTTCTGCTATTGAGTGAGATCATGGCAGATCTGATAATCCTCAACTCCACTCCTGCCTTTCCCAATGACCCTTGATGCCTTTACTGTCTAAAAATCTGTTTATCTCCGCCTTGAATATACTTAACAATACAACAAATACAGCTGTCTGTAGTAAAAGATTCTGCATCTTGACTACCCTGAAAGAAGAAATTTTTCCTAGTCTCTGTATTAAATATGTGAGCCCTTTGTCTGAAATAATGCCCTCTGTTCCTAGACTCTCACACAAGGAGAAAATCCTTTCTGCGTCTACCATATCGAGTCCTCTTAAAAACCTTGTATCAAGAAGGTCATCTCTAACTCTTCGAAATTTCAATGAATATAGGCCCAATGTACTCAACCTCTCCTTTATAAGACAATCCCTCCATACCTGGATCAGTCTGAAAATCCTCTCTGGACTGTCTTCAATGCCAGTATGTCTTTCCTTCAGATAAGGGCTTCAAAACCATTCAGTGTTCCAGCTACGGTCTGCTTAGTGCCTTGGTACATTTTTAGCAAAACTTCTGTCATTTATTTTCCATTCCTTTGAAATAAGGGCCCACTTTCCATTTGCCTTCCCTATTACCTGTGAACTTTGATGCTAGTTCTTTGTGATTCATGAATGAGGACTTCCAAATTCCTCTGTTCTTTAGCTTTTTGCAGTCTTTCTCCATTTAAATAGTTTTCAGTTCCTCTATTCTTTTTGCATGGAAGTCATAGAATCCCCACGGCGTGGAAGAAGGCCATTCGGCTCAAGAAGTCCACGCTGACCCTCTGAGCAGCATTCCACCCAGACCCATCCCCTTACCCAATCCCTGTAGCCCTGCGTTTCCCATGGCTAATGTACCAAATCTACACATCCCTGAACTATGGGCAATTTAGCATGCATAACTTGCATATCTTTAGCCCGTTGGAGGAAACAGGAGCACCCGGAGGAAACTCACGCTGACACATGGAGAATGTGCAAACTCCACACAGACAGTTGCCAGAGTCTGGAATTGAACCTGGGTCCCTGGCACTGTGGGGCAACAGTGTTAACCACTGAGCCATCGTGCCGCCCTAAAATGCGTAACCTTACATTTCCCACATTGTATTCCATCTGCCATGTTTTTAACCGCTCACTTAACCCATCCTCGTCTCTCTGCAGAATGTTTGTGTCATCCCTCACCACTTGCATTCCCACCTATTTTTGTGTCATTAGTAAATGTGGCGATAGTACATTCATTGCGTTATTCAAGTCATTGATGTACATTGTAAATAATTGTGGCCCTAACATTAGACCCTCTGAAACCTCACTACTTAGAGCTAGCCTGAATGTGCCCCTCCTCCCTGTCCCAACTCTGTCTTTTATTAGTTAGCCAATCCTCTACCCATGCTAATATGCTACTTCCATCACCAAGAGCTCATATTTTGTTAAATAGCCAAATGTGTGGTACCTTATCGAGTTGTTTTTTGAAAATTCAAATATATTGCATCCAATACTTCCCCTTTATCTATTCTGCTTGTTAACTCCTCAAAGAACTCTCTTAACTTCATCAACCATGACTTCCCCTTCATGGAGCCATGTTGGCTCTGCTTGATCATATTATGCATTTCTAAATGTTTTGCTATTAAGTACTTTATAACAGACTCTCGTATTTTCCAAGTAATGGATGTTAAGCTCATTGGACTATAAATTATCTGTCTCGTGTCTCCTGCCCTTTCTAATTAAATTTTTGGCAGTTTTCCAATCCTTCATTCAAATTTATTCAAAATCCAAGGATCCCTGGAAGATTGTAACCAATGTGTCCACATTCTTGTACTTAATTCATTTAGTATCCTAGGATGCATCACATCAGGACCGGGGGATTTATCGGTCTTTAGCCCCATTAGTTTCTTTAGCTCTTTTTCTCTAGTGACAATGACTGTATTTATTTCCTAACCTTTTTCCCTTTGAATATTTAGTAATGCTGGGATGCTATTTATGTCTCCAACTATGAAGACTCCTCTGCCATTTCCTGGTTCCCTATTATTATTTTGCCGGCATCATTCTTTTAGAGGCCTATGCTCGCTTTGGCTTCTCTTTTCTTTTTTTTATACGTTTAAAGAAGCTCTTGCTGTCCATCTTGAATTAACTTATGTTTACCCTCTCGGTTTATTTTTGTCCTCTTTTTATTTGTCTTGTTTTTGGTTGCCTTCTGCGGGATTTTAAAACTTTCCCAAATCTCTGGTTTACCAGTAATCTGTGTCACGTTGTATTTTGTTCTTTCAATCTGATGCTATCCCTGGTTAACTGTGGTTGGCGTATCCCTTCCCTAGAATCCTCCTTCATCACAGACTATGCCATAGGAATCATTCCAGAATCTGGAGAATTTTGAAAGATAATCGGTAATGCATCGACTTACTTTGTTGCGACCTCTTTCAACGGTCTGGGATGTATCCTGTCAAGTCCAAAGGATTTATCAACTTTTGGCCCCATTAATTCTCCAGTACAGTCTTCTCACGACTGCTAATTTCCTTCAACAACTGATTGTCCATAGCCACTCAAATCTGTAGCCCTGGTATCTCCCTCAGTGAAAATAGACATGAGTAATCATTTAGCTTTTCCCCCATTTCTTTACTCCCGGTTAGAAATTACTGTGCCTGTAATGGACCCACATGTGCTTAAGCCAAACGCTTCCTTTTTATGTATCTATAGAAGCTTTTACAGACTGTTTTCGTGTATTTTGTGAGATTGCGTCTGTATTCCAGTCATCCTTTCCTTATCAGTTTCATGGTGCTCCTTTGTTGTGTTGTGTAAACCTCCCAGTCCTCGGAATTACTGCTATTTTCTGACAATTTTAGGGTCTTTACATTTAATTTTACGTAATCCTGAGATGCCTTTCTTTGGCCACTGTTGAGTGACCTTTTTTGAGCTTGCGCCTTGAAGGAATATATAGTTGCTGTAGAGTCGTGCAATAGCTCTTTAAAGACTATCCATTACCTAGGTAAAGTTATCCCTTTTAATTTATTTTCCGAATCCACCTCAGCCAATTTCTGCCTCTTGCCTTCATAATTTGCCTTATTCAAATTTATAACACCCTTGCTTCAGATTGACCTACCTCTATTTCAGCTATAATGTAAAATTTTCACATACTATGGTTGCTCATCCCCAGAAGTTATTTAACAACAAAATTATTAATTTGCTGTTATTACATAAAACTAGATCTAAAATAGGATGTCCTATATTTGGCTCCTCCACATACTGCTCTAGAAAACCATCCCTTGTACATTCATCCTTCACAGCTTTAAAGCTGCATAAGATATAGCAACAGAATTAGGCCATTCACCCCATCATGTCTGGACTGACATTCAGTCATGGCTAATATGTTTTTCAACCCCATTCTCCTGCTTGCTCCCCATAATCCTTGATACCCTTAATCATCAAGAATCCATCTATTTCTGTCTTAAAGGCATTCAATGAATTGACAATGAGTTCCACACATTCACTGCCCTCTGAGGAAATTCGTCCTCCTCTCAATTCTAAAGGGTCATCCCTTCACTGTGAGGCTGTATTCGATTAGCTTACCCAGAATATATGCAGATTGAGGTCTCCCATGTTAGCTGTGTGGCTAATGCTACAAACGCCTCTCATCTCCTGATTAATATCATGCCCCACATTATCATTACTGTTTGGTGGACTATGAGTATTTTTATCCAGTGTCTGCTGTCCCTTTGCTGTTTCTTAGTTTCACCCAAATGGATTCCACACATTGTTCTTCCAAAGTGAGACCTTTCTTTACTAATGTACTGATTCTGTCTCTTATTATCAGTGCACCTCCATCTCGCTTTCTTCCTGACCTGTCCCTCTTAAAGGTTGAGTACCCTTAAATATTCCTTCCCAGCCCTGGTCACCATGCAGCCATAGATCATAACGCATGGGCATCTATTTGTGTCTTTAGATTATTTACCTTGTGAATACATTCAGGCGAAGTGCCCTTAACTTTAGCTCTTTGACATCATTTTACATTTGTAGTATTCTCAGTGTTCAGCTTTGTTTCTTTTGTTTTCTTTTTGACTTACTGTTAAACTTTGCTGCTTTCAATTTGGGTTACCCCTCAGATTCCCATGCCCTGACAAGCTGGTTTAAACTCCTCCCAATAACAGTAGAAAATCTTACTGCAAGGATATCAGTCTCAGTTGGTATCTGCAGCCAGTTTTATCATTGAATAAAGTAAACTCATCCAGGCAAATGTGCTTTCATTTGCAACAAGTTTCTTTCTTTTTTAAATTAAAACATGTCCACTTTTTATCTAGACTTGCAATCTGGACAATATCAATTTGAAGCTCTATTCACCAGCAACCTTGTACCTATGTACAAAGCCTTCCAAAGTAAGTAAAGAATATTTCATATTACTTGATCAAATAATTATCATAATGGAATGTCTGTTTCCATGTTTTGTTTCTGCAGTAATTGTGATTTTTTTTTTGTGGTCATTTGATAATTCTGTTGTGGCTCAATTTGAATTTAAATTGAATGTGTTAATTACTTGTATTGAGTCATCGGTTAATATTCTAACAGTTTCTGAGAAGTAACTTAGCTAATGGCAATAATGATAAGCTCATAGAATGGAGCAAGCTGCTTATAGTTTGAGGAGTTTCTTTGTGATTTATAGAACATCAACTCTCCCTCCCTCAGCCATTATGACTCATTTGAACACTTGATTAAAAGCCATTCATCACCGTTTAAAGTTACACAAAAAAATCACATGATGATATATTCCTGTTTAATGGTATTATATTAATAGAGTGGTTCTGAGGAAGAGTCATACCAGACTCGAAATGTTAACTTTAAGATAGCAAGAACTGAAGATGCTGGAGTCAAAGTCAACACAGTGTGGATCTGGAGGAACACAGCACATCAGGCAGCATCAGAGGAGTAGGGGAGTGGGTCATCAGGAGGGTCTAGGCCCAAAATTTTAACTTTGTTTCTCTCTTCACACATGCTGCCAGACCTGCTGTGTTTCTTGGCATTCGCAGTGTTTGTTTCAAATATGCGCTCTGTTAGGTTTTTCGCTAAACTAATTACCTGAACTACCTGTAAGCTATCCATACATAACACCAAAGTGAAACACTGACTGTACATTTGGGAATTATAGATATGCACAGAAGTGTGGTTTGGGGAGGTGTTGGCTAGATGGTATTGTTGCTGAACTAATTAATTAGAGACCCAGGTAGAGCTGTGGGGACCTGGGTTTAAATTTCACCATGGCTGATGATGGAATCCGTACTTGATTGAAATCTGTAATTAAAAGTCTAATGTTGGCCACGAAACCATTGTTGGTTGTCATTAAAACCCATCTGTTCATTAATTTCCTTTTAAGGAAGGGAAACTGAAGTCTTTACCTGGTTTGACCCTCATGTGAATCCATACCAACAGCATTGTGTCTTACTCTTAACTGTCCTCTGAAATGGCCTAACAAATCTCTCAATGTCTAAACCACCAAGAAGTCTCAAAAAAGAAATGAAACTGGACTTTATGGACCAAATTCCAGAGGTGAGGTGAGAGTGACTGCCTTTGACATCAAGATCAATTTGACTGTGTGTGGCATTTAGGAGCCCTAGCAAAACTGAAGTTATTGGGAATTTGGGAAGGGAGGGGAATATCCAATGCTGGTTGAAGTCATATCTGGCACATAGGAAGGTGGTTGGAGATCAGTCATCTCAGCTCCAGAATAACTCTGCAGAAGTTCCTCAGGGTAGTGTCCTAGACCCAACCATTTTTCAGCTGCTTCATCAATGACTTCCCTCCATCGCAAGGCCAGAAGTGGGGATGTGCAGTCATCAGTGAACAATATTCAACACCATTCGCGACTCCTCAGATACTGAAGCAGGCCATGCCCAAATGCAGCAAGTGCTATGCAATCACCATCACCAACAGAGAATCTAATCATTACCCCTTGACATTCACTGGCATTATCATCACTAAATCTCCCATTTATCAACATTCTGTAGGTTATCATTGACCAGAAACTGAACTGGACTTGCCATATACATACGGTGGCTGCAAGAGCGTGTCAGAGGTTAGATAGTCAGCAGTGAGTAACTCGCATCCTGTGTTCCCAAAGCCTGGCCACCATCTACAAGGCACAAGTCAACAGAATATCCCTACTTGCCTAGATGAGTGCAGCTCCTTCAATATTTAATAAATGACACCACCCAGGACAAAGCAGCCTGCCTGATTGGCACCATATCCACAAACATCTGCTCTCTCCAGCATCAACGCCAAGTAGCAGCAGTGTGTCACACCTGCAAGATGCACCGCAGGAATTCTTCAAGGCTTTTTGGACAGCACCTACCGAATCCACAACAACCACCATCTAGAAGAACAAAAGCAGCAGATACATAGAAATACCATCATCTGCAAGATGTCCTCCAAACTACTCATCATCCTGACTTGGAAATATATCTTTGTTCTTTCAGTGTCGCTTGGTCAAAATTCTGGAACTCCCTCCCTATTGGCATTGTGGGTCTACCTGCATCAAATGGACTACAGTATCTCCGGAAACCAGCTCACCATCATCTTCTCAAGGGCAACTAGGAATAGGAAATAAATGGCCCAGCCAGCAAAAGCCACATCCCGTGAATGAATGAATAAATAAAAAGTGATATTCTGGGTCACCAACTTTTTAATAAGTCTGATTTGAAATGAGGAATGTATCAACAACCATAAATGAATATGCAAGCTTCCTACTGTACATTAGACCCAAACCAACTGAAGTTCAGATTATGCTGAAGCTATTGGTGTTAGTACCTGGAAAGTGTGATGTCCTTCTGGCTGATTGGAATTGAATACCCATTTCTGCGTTATTTTGAAGTCAAAGCATTTCACTATTTTTGCATCAGCATTGAATCATTTGGGCACCTGCATGTTTTCTGTCTATTCTTTTCATGTATTAAATCTTCTTGTCTGTTAGAAACCAGCCAGTGGAAAGGTAGAGTATTTGGAGTTATTTGTTTATTTTATGTTTAGCATTATGCTGCATGATGAAAGATATCAGAGTCATTTCTTGTTTCTTTGACAGAGATATGGAATTATTTTCATAATGTTTTGCTGCTGAAGTATACGGAGCAGAGAAATGGCATCAATGTGATCAGTGGACCTGTGTTTGATCTAAATTACGATGGGCAGTTTGATACTCCTGACATAATCCAGGGGTAAGTAACTCCATTACTTTCCAGTGATGCTGTGTTTCATATATACCCTGTGACTTTATAGAAAACACCGAGAGTTATGTTAGAATTCAATCTAAGGTACACACTAATAAATTTGTCCTGCAATATCTTTAAAGTTTATATTTCCTCTTGGGGCAGCATTGCTGAAGCATAAATATTTTAAAAATATATTTAATATGTATTGAGTAAAATGAATCATAGAATTTCACAGCATAGAACAAAATAACTTGGTCCATTAAGCCCTGTCATAGCTCTTCAGAAGACCACTTTTGTTTCGTCTCATTACCATGCTTTTGTTCATGTCCCTGCACATTACTCATTCTCCAGCACCTGTGCAAATCTCTTTTAAAATTATTTATGGAATTAACTTCCACACCTATATAGGATGACCATTCCACCAAATTTGATTGAGAACACTTATCCTTGTATTCGTTCTGAATATTTTGCAGGAGATTTTGAATTTTTGAACTCTGGTTATTGGCTCATATTTCGTTTGGAATAGCTTGTCATTACTTATTCAATTAAAACATATCATCGTCCTGTAAATCTATGTTCTAAGGAAAACAAGGCTACCTTTTTCCAGTGTATTCCTCATCAATCATTCCAGCCATTACCCTGACTATCCGCCTCTGTACCCTTTGTAATGCCTTTACATCTCTCCTAAAGAGTGGTGCCTATAATTGTGCTCAAGATTCCAGCTGAGCCCTGTCATTGATTTATAAAATTCTAGCTATTTTTGAATTTTTATTTTACATGCCTCTGATTATAAATCCAAATAACCTATTTTTAAACCTGGCAGATCAACTTAACCTGTCATCTTTTTAGGGATTTGTGAATGTGGATGTCTAGGTGTCTGTGCACATTTACTCAGTTCAACATCATGTTCTTTCCATATTAATCCTTGCAAAGTATACCACGTCACATTTGACTTTGAAGTCCATTCACTATGCTTACACCAAACTCTGTCATCCTGACATCCAAGGCCTAGGAAGGGGAGTTGCTCAAGAGGAAAATCACCTAAATCCGTGTTCTTCAGGGTGCTGAGCTCATAACACTGAAGTCAGTCAGTGACAAATGAAGAATCCATTTGGGAGAGGGTCACCTTTATAGGCAGACAGGCATTGATTAATGGTGAGGGCAGTTCATCGTCGCTAGTTGACAGCACATGATGGTGTCATGTGTTGCCCAACGGGGTCAGCAATGGAGCCGCAAACTGCAGGACTCGGAGATGTGTAGAGTGGCTTCCAGATTGTGTTCGAAAGTTGGAAGAGGGTCACTGTGTCTAACAAGGCTGATAGCCATAGGGTTGAGGGAAGGAGGATAGCTACAAGCTGGGAAAGAGCGATAGAAGTATGGGCAACTGAAGACCCAGTAATAATCAAACTGGATTAAAGTCGATCAGCCCACACATTAATGAACTGTGAGTAAATTGTTGCCAGTCCATCAGGTCCCAGGGCTGGGTTGTGTTAAAGACGGGAGAAGATTAGTGAAGGCCCCAGTGCCTGACTTCTGACTTCATCACCCCATTCTCAACAGAACTAGAGCACCTTCAGGTCAAAGCCCACCTGCCTTCAACATCATAGAATCATCCAGCACGGAAACAGATCCTTTAGCCCGATTCGTCCACGCTGACCAGGTTTCCTAAGCAGATCTATCCCATTTGCCTGCATTTAGCCCATATCCCTCTAAACCTTTTCTAATCATATACCTGTCCAAATGTCTTTTAAATGTTGTAATTGTACTTGCCTTTCCCACTTCCTCTGGCAACTCATTCCATGTATGCACCACCCTCTGTGTGAAAAAGTTGCCCTCAGGTTCCTTTTAAATCTTTCCCCTCTCAGCTTAAACTTTTGCCCCACAGTTTTGAACTCCCCTATTCTGGGGAGAAGACCATGTCTATTCACTTATCTATGCCCCTCATGACTTTATAGGTCACCCCTCAGCCTCATATGCACTAGGGGAACAAGTCCCAGCCTATCCAGCCTCTCCTTATAACTCAAACCCTCCAGTCTCAGTAACATCTTTGAAAATGGTGCAAAAAACGATTTACAGTTTAATAACATCACGTGGACTAAGAGGCCTAAAAACAGGAGATGCAATCCTGGTGACATCTACTGGCCCTGGTAACAACTACAACTATCCTCATCTCCCTCCATCATATTTATAACCAGCAAACATCAGAATGCTACTTGCTATTCCAAGTTAGTTATTATAATTGAACAGTCATGGAACCAAATCTGATCCTTTAGGAGCTCCATTGCAAACCGTCTTTCAGGCGAAAGACTACTATCATCTGCTTTCTGTCACTGATTCACTTCAACATCTCTACCAGGACCATCTCCTTTTTATTCTATTAAAATAGACAGTAAAGAGTGAAGTATGAGAAATGAAGGCCTTTCAGCTCATAAGCACGCTGGAGAAATGGATTTCAATCTCTCAACCTGTCGTCACTGTATTTTGAAGTCCCCTTAAGATTTTGATACTCACTGATAGAGATTATCTTAAATTTATCAAAACTTGAGTAAAGAAAGCCTTGACGCTTCTTTTTAAATTTACTTTTTGACTGAGTTAAATTCATGGTTGTATTATATGTCTTGCCTAACTTAACTTTAAGTAATATTCTAGAATATTCTTTACTTATCTTATCTAGGGCATACAATATATATTATAATTTAATGAGATTCTCCTTAATATTCTATCTAAACTCCAATGTTTAAATTTTCTTCATTGTTTTTCTCAGAACATAACTCCTTTGCACTTGGGATCATTCTTGTATATTCCTTTACAGTCACTTCACTTCATCTCTGTTTTGAGGTAGAATGGTCAGAACTATACTCCATACCTAAAGTGTGGTGAAACCAGCTCATTATAAAGTCAGAGGACAACCTCTCCATCTTTCTGAGCCTTCCCCATTAATAACATAAATTGTGAAATGGAAAATGATAGTAAAAGTAAATGATTTCGGAATGGCTGGATTGGATACTAATTGCCCACAGATCTACGCTGGGTCTTCATTTATCTTTGTCTGCATAAATATTGTGACGTAGGAACAAGAGTAGTGATATACAAGTTTGCTGAATACACCAAATTACAGGAATAACAAGATGTAAGAAAAATTGGAACCAATTACAGAAAGGCATAAGTTAATATCTTTGTGACTACTGCAGATTTTTTGCAAAGAAATGTGAAATAGCAAATTTTGGGGAATAAAGAAAGATGGATAGTGTCCCTGCTTTGAATATACACGTAAGAATGTAAGAGGGATGTAGGCATGCAGATTATAAACCTTAAAAACTGGTCACACTGTTCATTGTTGTAAATTAATAAAGTACTGTCTTGTTCAAATCGATCATTTTGTTTTTGAAGGAAAGTTAAGAATACGGAAATCCCTATTCCAACTCACTACTATATCATCATTACCAATTGCAAGGACACCTTGAAAACTCCTCTAACATGTGATACCTCACTGGATGTATTGGCTTTCATTCTGCCTCACAGACCTGACAACAGTGAGAGCTGTGCAGTGAGTAAACTTGAAGCATTGGTAGTGTTGTGACATCTCTAGCAAGATTAAGTGACTAGTATTAGCAGCATGATAAGTGTAAAAGCATGGTTTTTATGTGTCTTTTTAGAAAATGTGTTTTTTTAAAATAAATTTTAAATGTTTTTAAAATAACTAAATGTAACAAACTACCTGTTCAGTATTTCCAGCATAGATCCTTGGGTAGCTGTAAAGCCCATAAAGTTTACATTGCCAGGATTTTTTGTTTTGATTTTGGCAGACTTTGACAGCTTTCTGTTTTATAAGTATCTAAATCAATGATCGAGTCCTGTGCTCTTTGGCAGGATGGCAAAGAGGAATCCCAGTGGGTTGAGGAGCGAATCTGGGCCCACAGAGCACGAGTGAGGGATGTGGAGCTGATCACAGGACTTGATTTTTATCAGGACAGGAAGCAGCCAGTCAATGAGATTTTACAGCTAAAGACATATCTGCCAACAGTTGAAGCCAAAATATAACTTTTATTTTTTAAAGGCCTGTGAAGTATACCGTGACACTTTCACATTCATAATATATTTATTTTGTTTATACGTAAATGTAATTATGAAATTCAGCGCTTTGGATGTGCTTCAATAGAAGTTCGAGTTTCAGGGCACACAATGTAATTAAAGTGCGGTGCAATGAAGTCTTATCAAATTCGTTGGGTGTTTTCACCTACTTTTGTTTTCAACTTCAGATTATTTTAAAAGCGCAGTTTATAGCAAAAATTTGAATGAGAAAGGATTAAGGAGAATTGCATTGGGATTTACCGTGCATGTCTAGGTTCATGTATTTGTTACCATTTGGCTTCAAGATATAATAAATCTTCGAATCCAGCCTGCATTAACCAACAATTCTTATCACACCTGGAAGACCTCAAGCACATGACCTGAAATTGAATGTACTGCTTTATTTACCTGCATAATTTAATCAACATAGTAATTTGCACCATCAATAATCACGATAAAAGTATAATTGGTAGAAGAAGAGTCATATAGTAATACATTACGTAATGTTATAACCTGGAGAATTATATTTTGTTACGGGTATTACTTAACATAAATAGGTAGTTTCCAAATTAAATCTCCAGCTGGGGTTTTGTAAATAAGGTTTCAGGTAGTAACAATGAGGCAGCATGGTGGGTCAGTGGTTAGCACTGTTGCCTCACGGTACCATGGACCCAGGTTCAATTCCACCCTCAGGCGACTGTCTGTATGGAGTTTGCACTTTCTCCCCATGTCTGCGTGGGTTTCCTCCAAGTACTCCGGTTTCCTCCCACAGTCCAAAGATGTGCAGGTTATTTGAATTGGCCATGCTAAATTGCCCGTAGTGTTCAGGGATGTGTAGCTTAGGTGGGTTATAAGGGAATGGATCTGGGTGGGATGCTCCAAGGGTCAACGTGGACTTCTTGGGCCAAAGGGCCTGTTTCCGCACTGTAGGGATTCAATTCCATAATAACAAAGTTAGGTACTATTCAACAGTTGTACTGATTCAGCTTTTGTTAGTATGTATGTTATTGTCTTCCTTATTAATGATCTTCTTAGTATCCTTTGTTCTGTTAGCCTTCCCAAACAATCTTCCTTTCAAAAATTTCCAGGTACGTTTTCCCAATATCACCTCTAAAACTGTTTCAAATTATAGATATATGACATTAAACCATTACTCACCAGTAATTGAACATGATTGGACCATTAATGGAAATAAGTACTTCTCCCTTCAATTATTTGAAAGGAGGCAATTCAATTAGAATGGTATCAAATTAATTATTTTAATAGCATAATTTTAAATGAAATAAAACTAGTTATTAAAGAATTTTACAGCACTAGGTTATTTCTCATACGAGCAGGGAGATCAATTCATTTGAGCTAGTCCTATATATATGTAATTTTTGGAAACTCAGCAATCATGATCAGGAATTTCCTCACCTCAACTTCAGTTTAGATGTATTGAATGGCATTTCTGCTGAACTTCAGGCAGGACAGAGGAAGGTTTGTATCCACAGGAACAAATAACGGGGATTGGGAGTAGGCAATTTGACCCTTTCAGCCTGCTCCACCATTCAGTAATCGAATAATTGTGGCTGACCTGGTTGTGGGCTCAGTTCCAGTTTTATGATTGTATCCCATTACCCATGATTCCTTTGTCGATCAAAAATTCAGCCTTGAATACCTTCCAAGACCAAGCCTTCCACACTCTAATCATCCCTGAAAGGGAGAAAAAGAATTCCCATGTCTCTGTCGTAAAATTGAGATCTCTTATTCTAAAATTATTTTTCCTGCTTTTTGTATCCCTACAAAGGGAAACATCCTTGAGGAATCCACTGTGTCCAATCTCCCCAAGATCTTATCTGTTTTCTATTATTCATTGATACAAAATAAACTCACCAGTTTCCACATTAGGAAAAGGAAACGGTTTATGCTGATTATTCTTTATAGTATTGTCTGGATTATAATATTGATTCAATTAATGTAACAGGATCACTGTTATAATGTAACCTATAATTTGCCTAATTTTCTGCAGTGTACATTTGTAATGATTTTGTTCCTCAGATTAATAATAATTAAAATAACAACTGATATTCTGTGTCATTTATTGTGCGCTTGTAATGCTAATGTCATTGCAGTTTCATTACAACTTGTAGTTATACTCGAATATATGGGTTGTTGACTTGCTCGCCAAGCTAGCTGGTTATAGTTCAGATGTTTCATCACCATGCTACGTAACATCATCAGTGCGGCCTCTGATGAAGCAATGTACTTCTACTCTGCTTAGCATTAATAAGATCCAGTCTGTTGCAGTGTTTTGTGTCATTTCCATTTTTATTTGCAAGGGTTTGTATATGGGGTCTAATTCCGCATGTTTATTGATTGCATTATGGGTGGAGAACCAGGCCTCTAGGAATTCCCATGTGTAACTGTGGTTGGTCATGTCATCCCAGTTAAATTGATGGCCATACACCCAAGCTACAAATCTTCGCAAGAACCTTAAACTCGAGTATACAGTCATGGATTTTATCCTATGCACATTTGGAGTGCAGTTTAACTTACCAATATCAGTGTGATTTTACTCTTTAAATAGAACAGACTGTGTATACAGTCTTTTAAACCATTAGATGGACAGCTCAAATTACAGGCCAACCTGAGGTAGAATCACAGACATTTATGTTGCAGAAGGAGGCCATTTGGCCTATTGTCCCTGCACTTTCTCTTCAGATGGGCATCATTACCTTACGCCAATCTCTAGCTTTTTCCCCATACTATATATAATTATTGTCCAGAGCCCCCTCAAATGTGTGAAAAAGATTTTTTTTTCCCCGCAAATTAGTAGTTAAGATGTAGATTGCCTTTCATTTATTTTGCACATCAGTTGAAATCTTAGCTCCAGAAAGTCTCCAGGATGACCAACTGGCTTCGGCTGCTTCATCAATGACCTTGTCTCCATCATAGGATCAGAAGTGGGAATGTTCACTAATGACTGCACAATGTTTGTCTCCATTTGCGATTCCTTGGATACGGAAGCAGTCCATGTCCAAGTGTAGCAAGACCTGGACAACATTCAGGCTTGGGCTGAAAAGTCGCAAGTGATATTTGGCACACAAATGCCACGCAATGACCATCTCAAATAAGAGACAATCTAACCGACGCCCCTTGATGTGCAATGACATTACAATCAGTAAATACCCCACTATCAACATCCTGGGTGTTGCCGTTGACTATAAACTGAACTAGACTAACCATATGAATACAGTGGCTATAAAGGCAAGACTCCTTCGCCACTGACGTGCTGTTGTGTTCACAGTGTTTAAATGTCTGGGCTAGTTCAGCTGCAATGGCAGTGGGAATGGCTGCAAGATGTTTATGTACTCTCAAATTGGACATGGTCATTGACTGGCATTTGTGTGCTGTAAATGTTACTTGCCACTTATCAGCCCATACCTGGAAGTTGTCCATGTCTAGCTGCATATGAATGCAGACTGCTTAAATACTTGTGGAGAGGTGAATGGTACAGAATATTTTGTAATTATCAGTGAACATCCCTAATGCTAATTGAAAGCTGAAGGAAAGGTCATTACTGAAAATGAAGGTGCTTGTGGCACACTGGTGGTCTCCCTACCTCTGATCCAGGAGGTCTGGATTCAAGTCCCACCTGCTTCAGAGGTCTGTAATAACATGTTTGATTGTGTTGATTATAAACTGTCTAATCTGAGTAGACAATCTAACAGATTTGTCCTGGGACTTAGATGATTAACCTTCGTCAACCACAATCATCTTCCTTTGTCATAGGTATGACTTGCACCACCAAAGAGCTGCCCCTTGATTCTCATTGACTTTGTTTTTCTAGGGCTCCTTGATGCTAAACGTGGACAAGTGGTCCCTTGATGTTGAGGGCGGCAGCTTTCACCTCACGTCTGGAACTTGGCTGTATTGTCCAAGGTTTAAACGTAGTATTGAGGCCAGAGGCTGAATGACCTTGGCAAAACTCAAACTGTGCAGCAGGGAGCAGGTTGTTGCTGAGCAAGTGTTGTTTAATAGTCGTTGTTCGCTTCCATCCATTTGCTTATGATTGAGTGCTGACTGATAGGGTGGTAATTAACTCTGTTGGACCTGTCCTGTCCACACAAAGCAGGATGCACTCACCTGGGCAACTTCCACATTGTCAGTTGGATCTCATTGCTGGAGGTGCACTGGAACAACTCGGCTAGGGATGCAACATTTCTAGATTGTACATCTTTAGTGCTATTGCCAGATTGTTGTCAGGTCCCATAGCCTTAGCAACATATGGTGCCTTCAGCTATTTCTTGGTATTGTGGAGTGAATTAAATTAGTTGAAGTGAGGTGCCTGTCAAGCTGGTAGCCTCCAGAGGAATCCAAGATGGGTCATCCACTCAGCATTTCTGGCTAAAGATGGATGCAGATGCCTCAGGCTTATCATCTGCACTGATGTCCTGTACTTGTCTCTCACTGAGAATGGGCTTATTTGTGGAGTCTTCTTTTCCAAATGAGTTATTTTGTTGTCCAGAATGATCGCTTTTTTTTTTGGATGTATCATAGAATCCCTACAGTATGGAAACAGGCCCTTCGGCCCAACAAGTCCATGCCAACCGTCACAACATCCCACCCAGACCCATCCCCTATAACCCACCCACACGGACAATTCACAGACTCCACACAGACAGTTGCCCAAGGGTGGAATTGAACCCAGGTCCCTGCCTCTGTGAGACAGCAGTGCTAACCACTGAGCCACCATAAATTCCACTATCTGCCATGGCAGGTTTCAAACATTGATCCCCAGAACATTTCTTGAGTCTCTGGTCTAGCAACAATACCACATTGTAAAATTTTCCTGAAAAGCTCTCATTTTCCTTCTGTGTAGCAGGCGACGGTAATTCATGAGCTTTGCTCCATGAACCGAGGAAGATGTATATAAAGCTCCATCTAGTGGTGTGTTAAACTAGTTAAATATTTGAAGCTGGGCTTAGTGATGCTTTCTACAGTAGAGATCTGTGGTAGAAATGAAATAACTTGCGTTAGTCGTGTATTTTACTTTGTTAATCTTCTTTTCTTTGTTCTTTATTCATTGAAGATGTTGACTTTGTGCTGGCCTGAATATCTTCAAGCAATGTTACCATTCTTTAGTGAACCTGGTGTGTAGTGAGGAGAGGGATTTTACTATTATAAATAGGGGTAGCGATGAGCACATCATTTGTCTGATTGGCAGGCAAGTAGTAACTAGCAGGAGTCCCATAAATGTGTGCGCGCTGGGTCCTCAAGTTTTTACAATTTACATCAATGACTTAGATGAGGGAAGCAAGGGCATAGCAGCTAGAGTTGCAGATAGATAGGAAACTTTAGCATGAAGAAAGCATAAGGACAATGCAGATAGATATAGACATGTTGAGTGAGTATGTCAAAATTTAGCAGATGGAGTATTATGTGGAAAAATGAGAAATTGTTCTGTTTGACAGGAAGAATGAAAAAGTAGAGAATTACTTAAATGGAGAATGACTACAGAATTCCCAGGTGGAGTGGAATCTGGGTGTTATGGTTCATGTATCGCAAGATATTAGTATATAGGTACAGCGCATAATCAAGGTGCTAATCAGATGCTAACCTTTATTACGAGTCAACTTAAATATAAAAGTAAGAATGTTATGCTTCAGTTGTACAGGGCATTGGTGAGACTACATCTTGAATACTGTGTCCAATTTTGGCCTCTTTATTTAAGGAAGTCTGTAATAGCATTGGAGGCAGATCAGAGTTGGGTTACAAAATTGGAATAAGTTGGTTGTATTATGAGGATAGGTTGGACACAGTGGCAATGTTGTCACTGGAGTTCAGAAGAGTGAGGGTGATTTGATTGAAGTTTATAAGATTTTGAAAGATTTCAACAAAGTGGATGTGGATAGGATGTTTCCTCTTGTGAGTGAGTCCAGAAAGACAGGGTACCATTCCAAAATTAAGGTCTACCCTTTTAGGATCGAGACGACAAGAATTAGTCTTTCTCATATGGAACTTTGTCTCAAAAGGAGGTGGAAGTAGGGTCTTTAAAAAAAAAAAGACTGAGTTGGATAGATTCTTATTAAGCAAGGAAATCAGAAGTTATGTGGTGGATGGAAATGTGAAATTCATAGAAGGAACAGATGAATCGTTAATCATATTGAATCATGGATTCAGCTCGAGGGCTGAATGGCCTACCTTTACTCCTATTTCGTGTGTTCGTATGTCCAATATCTGAGATCCTAGATCTTCATTCTATCAGTTAATTTTTTTTTCTCTTGGACTCTGTATCATTCCATCCTGTAGCCTAAACCTTTGAGGGCTTCGTTTTTGAGCCACAATCTTGTGCCACTTCACGTACGTTTGTGAAATTCATGATGTTGCACAAAGCGCCTGTGGCTATCTGATACTTCACATTTAGAACTTGATAACTGCTGGAAAAAAACACAGTTTGTGAAAGGTTGTTTTTGTCTTACAATCATCAGGACAATTCACAAGAGATACCAACGTAAACAAGAACAAAAGTTTTTTTTTTATTCATTCCTGGGATATGGGCATAATTGTATAGTCCAGCATTTATTGTCCATTCCTACTTGCCCAGGAGAAGGTGGTGATGAGCTGCCTTCTTGAACTGCTGTAGTTCTTGCCATGGAGGGATGAACACAGGCACCGTAAGGAAGGGAGGTTTAAGATTTTGACCCAGTGATAGTGAAGGAATATGATGTAGTTTGAAAGGTGGTGATGGTGGTGTTTCAATGTAACTGCTCCCTTGTCCTTCTAGGTGGTAGCGATGGTGCTATTGAAGGACCCTTGCTGAGTTACTACTGTGCATCAGTGGTGAAGGGGGTGAGTGCTGAAGGTGGTGGATAGGATGCCAGTCAAGCGGACTGCTTTGTCTTCGATGGTGTCAAGTTTCTTGGATATTGTTCAAGCTGAATGCATTTGGATTCTGCCTTGGAGATAGTGGACAGGCACTTGTGGTCAAGCTCTGGGAAACAGGAGGTTGCTTTCTCAATACAGATTTCCCAAACTCTGACCTGCTAAGCCTGCATTTATTTCCCATCCCTAATTGCCCAGAGAGCACCATGTTGTTGTGAGTCTGGAATCACATGTAGGCCAAACCATCAATGGTAGAAGATTTCATTCCCTTAAAGAGCATTAGTAAATCATATGGATGTTTACAACAGTGGTCACATAGTTTCCATTAGACTAGCTTTTAAATTTTATTGATTTCAAACTTACATCATTTGCCATAGTATGGTTCGAACCCATGTCCCCAGAACATTGAGAAAAGGAAATAGACTAATTAACCATTTCCGTTCGATCAAACCTGTTCAATTTGACCTGGTCCAATCTACATATACCAATGATCCCACTCCCTGTAGTTACTCAAACTCAGATGAGGCAAAAGAAAACCTTTTGGCCATCTTGACCCCCTAGAGTCAATCAGGCAATCTCCTGTAGGCAAAAGTGATTGCCATGGAGGGACAGGCTTACACCACAGAAAACATTCAGCCCATTGAGTCTGCACCAGTTGAAAACAAGCGCCTAATTATTCTCATCCTATTTTCCAGCACTTGGCCCTATATGCCTTGGCATCACAAGTTTTGTTTTATTCGTTAAGGGGAGGAGGATGTTGCTGGCTAGGCAGCATTTATTGTCCATCCTTAACTACCTAGAGGCAGTTCAGAGTCAACTACATTGCTGTGAGTCTGGAGTCACATGTAGGCCAGACCAGGTAAGGATGGGTTTTTCCCGACAACCGGCAATGGATTCATGGTCATCATTAGATTCCAATCTAGATTTTTTTTTTATTGAATTCAAATTCCACCATCTGCCATGGCAGAATTCAAACCCAGGTCCCCAGGAATTTAATCCAGAGACCTGGATAACGAGTCCAGTGATAATACCACTAGGCCATTGCCTCCCAGAAATGCAATCTAACCAATTTTTGACATTGTAAACCACAGAGATACCTGTCTACTAATTTTATTGGGATGTTCTTTGGTTTGGTGACTTAGATTTCCCGTGGTTTTATTGATGATTTGCTAAGTCAGTACTTATAAGATTACGTAAATTTTAATCTTTGGTTCACTATGAAGGTTTCTTCCTCTACCACCCTTGCAGGCTGTGAGTTCCAGATTCCAACCACTCTTTGGGTGATTTTTTTTTTCCCTCACATCCCCTTTAAACCTCCTGACCATTACCTTAAATCTACATCCCCAGTCATTGATCCATCTACCAAGGGGAAGGTGGTCCCAGTTAACATCTTGTGTTCTAGAACTTGAGGTGTCTTCCATAATAAATAAAGAAATTTCTGCCTCAGCTCTTCAAGAGCCTTTCTCTTCATATTCCATTTGAATGCCATCTCCCTTTCATTTCAAATACTCAATGGGGAAAGTCACTGTCAGTTCCCTGGTATGTACATAAATAAGAACTCTGAATAATTGTGGCCAAACTAATTTCTAAATGACTTTCCTTGATGAAATAACAAACATAAAGGCACAGAGCTGTGCTTATTTTGGAAAACCAAGTAGTATGCATGAACCATCTGCCAGCTTGTGCAGCAACATTGCCAGGTTACTTGTTGCAATATTGTTAACAAAAGTTTTCTGCGATGTTTTGACATAATTATAGAATTAACAGGTTACCTAAGTTTGTTTTCCTTCCAGTATTATCTAAAGCAAGACGTATGAGCAGAATAAATGAACAACTAACAGACAAATTAAATTGTTCAATCACAATATTTTGTACTTAATGTTAGAGTAAAGAGTGAAGATTTCCTGTGTTAAGAGACAACAAGGTGTCGAGCTGGATGAACACAGCAGGCCAAGCAGCATCAGAGGAGCAGGAAGGCTGACGTTTTGAGCCTAGACCCTTCCATTTTGTTGTTAAATCATAAATTCATGTTTTGTATATTCATTGAATATTCATCTAAATTTTGCTACAAACAGCAAAGAATAAAAGATTCCACTTTGTTGTTCTTAATGAAGTTGATATCCTATTTAATTAAGGTTACTCAGTTTAGTAAAATATGTTTAATGGTTGAAGGCAGTTTGTGGGTGTTAATGCATTAGTTGTCAAAGTGATTACGGATTTTTGAAAAGCTAAAATATTTTCAAATATTTTCAGAATTCCCACCAATGAAAAAGAACTTGTTTTTCTCCTTCCAGAAATGCAATCTAACCAATCTTTGAAATTGTAAACCACAGAGATACCTGTCTACTAATTTTATTGGGATGTTCTTTGGTTTAGTGTCATAGCTTTCCCGTGGTTTTATTAATGCTTTGCTAAGTCAGTAATTACAAGATTATGCACATTTTAATCTTTGGTTCATTATATCTTTATAATTCTCACTGTATTTCAGATAAGGTGGCTAACTTTGTTTATAGTACTGATAGACGAACCAATAACTGATGCAATGAATGCTGACTTGCTCATTTAAAAACTAATAACATTTAGTTTTTACAGTATGTGACCAAGGAGATGGCATTTTGTTTGCTGCTTTACTGCTTTAGTTTGGCTTGACTGGCATTTGAGGCATCTCTGACTTTGTTTCCTCCCTCTGGGAAATTTTCTGCCCTCTCTCAAATGGGAAATAATTAAAAAAGCATTCAACAGAGTGTGGGGAGAAAAATATATTTTGCATAAAAAAAAATCATATTCTAGTGAGACTTGTCAGTGAATAAAGACACAAGGGACCAATCGAGCATGAAGTGAAAAGCATATGTTAGGTATATAGAGCACCGTAGATTGCAAGATAGGAGAGAATTGGATGAGTTTAGGAGCGATGTCAAAACAAGTGGAATGTGAAGAGTAACTATGAAACCAAATTAGCAAGGAAAACAAATCAAAATTGTAAAGTGTTAACAGGCCGATCACTAATAAAGGGAGACAATGGTAGGAATAGAATCTCTACAGTGTGGAAGCAGGTTGTTTGGCCTATTGAATCCACGACAACCCTCTGAAGAGCATCCCACCCAGATCCACCTTAGCCCTGCAACCCCACATTTCCCATGGCTAATTCACCTAGCCTGCACATCCCCAGACGCTTTAGGCAATTTAACGTCGCCAATCCACCCAACCTGCACAGCTTCGGACTGTGGGAGGAAACCGGAGCACCTGCTGGAAATCCATGCAGACACAGGGAGAAGGTGCAAACTCCACACAGTCACCCAAGGCTGGAATTGAACCTGGGTGTCTGGTACTGTGAGGCAACTGTGCTCATCACTGAGCCACCCATGCTGCCCCATGGACAATTAAGGGACAGACTATAATACCGGCAGTGGTCAGGTCAGTTGGCTTGACAACCTGTACCTGGATCAGATTAATGTCTTTAATTCCCCCTTCTAGCCAGGGAGAACTTAGGTCCTGCCTTCTTACCTTACCCACAGCAAAAACCACAACAATCTGCTGTGGTTTGGTGAATAGGTGCCAACGTCTTGTCTTCAGGCAGATGACAGAAGAATGTGGACATGACACTGAATTATGAAATAAACAATGAGAAAAGTGAATTTAAAATAACACAGGAGATGTATTGAATAAACTAAACAAACTCAAAGAGCTAAAAGCCCTTAGCCCAGATGGATTCAATCATGTATTTTGAAACACTCCAAAAAAGTGATAGAAGAATTATTATTATTCATAATTAATAATTAATTGTAGAAAGGTGTAATGATAGAGGACTAGCAGGCTGATGTCATTCCAATATTTAGGAAGAAAAGCAGAACATGTTTGAGGAGTAACGGACCATTCTACTAAATGCCGATGCAAGGAAAAATAATAGAATTGCAATAAAAGGAGACAATTGAAGAAAGTCAAGAAATAATAATAAATAGTCAGCATGGATTTCATAAGAGTAAACCTATTGAACTTTTTGAAGTGGTAACCAAAGAGTAGAGGGTGGTAATGCAGTTCTGAAGAAGAGTCCTGTTGGACTAGGAAACATTAACTCATCTCTCTCTCCACAGATTCTTGACCTGCTGAGTTTCTCCACCATCCATATTACATGGCTTTTAAACATTTCATCTGATTTTGGAAAGGGAAGTAGACATTATTTATAGAATGAGTGTCTAACTGGGATATAGTAACAACTTGGAGTACAAATACATCAATCACCAGAAGCTTTTTTTTCATAGTATCCCTACAGTGTGGAAACAAGCCCACCAAGTCCACACCAACCCTCAGAGCATCCCACCGAGGCACTATATATTAGCAAGACCAAAAGAGAAAATACAAACCATGATGGTTTATTTCTAAGTTGATAGAATTGAAGAGTAGGTAAGTTGTGCTAAACTTATATCAAACCTTAGAGTACTGGGTGCTGTTGTGGTGACTATATTTATTTAAAAAATGATTGAGAGGCCCTGGAGAAGGTGTACAGAAGGTTTGATATAAGACATGCATATACATATCAAAAAAGTATTGACAGGCTTTGTCTGTTTTCTCTTGAAAAAAGAAGGCTGAGAGATGATCGAATAGAGCTATTTAAAAATTGAAGGATTTTGATAGACGTGTTTAGAATGATTACTTCCTCTTTCCTCTAGTGGGGAACAGCAAAACCAGAAGCCACTATTATAAGATTAAAATGAAATGAAGAATGCAGAAGAAACTTCTTTACTCACGAGATGGTGAAAAGTGAACTCAATGCCGTAACAATGGTAGAAGCAAATAGAATAGATGCATTTAAGGGGGGTTTTGACAAACGTATGTGAGAGCATGTCTCAGGCTCTTGTTGTGCAGTTATCGTGTCCCTACTTCTGAGCCAGGACATCTGGGTTCAGGTCCACCTGCTCCAGATGTATGTCATACCAATATCAGAACAAACTGGTTAAAACAATATTTATGAAGGAAGTGAGTGGGCAGCTGCAATGGTGCAATGAGTAAGAATAAGGAGTAGCTTGTGCAGAGTGTAAACACTGCCATGGACTGAATGGGTGGAATGACCTGTGTAGGACCAAACACCCCCTGATGGGGGATAAAAGCTCAGGAGTCAGGCAAATGGAAGATATCTATTCAAGCAGAAACCTGTTGATACAGGAAGGGGGCCAAAGAATCTTCCCCAAATCAGAAGAGGGTTCAATGACAAGTTCTGATTTTTATAGTAAAAATTCTGCATTTTATACACTTTGTTACAATGATCAAATACAGCATGGTCACTGTCCTTCCCTCTTAATCCATACACCCAATTCCATGGCTCACCCAGTCAATGATGGGCATTCCTATGGTCAGCCCCATGTTCCTATGGTCTTATGGTATTTGTAACCTGTAGGCCTTGGGATCCTTCTATGCATCCTATTCATTCACATTCCAAATGTTTACTGGCTACACTCCTTCTTCGGATCTGTCTCAGGTTTCCTATCTAAGGATGGTGTGAATTCTATTATTTATTGTACTACATGTGCTTTATTTTATCAAATTCAGCCATTCCTCTAATATTTCCCACTGTCCCAACTACATAATGTTAAAATAAAAAGTCAGTTAGTTTTAAACTAATTGCGATAAGGTTAATTTCTGTTGCAACGTTAATTATAAAGTGTAACATTATACAACCATTACAGTTAGCATTTTGTAATTTGTGGATTGTAAGCAATCTATCTTGTTCAGGGCATAGGAGAAGGCGCCTCCTAAGGCTAGTTAAACCTTCACGTCTAGGCTTAAATGTTTTCTTAATGCTTGTATTATGTTCTAGTTAGATATTGAAACCAACTTCTATGATTAAAGCATTTTTAACTGGAAACTATTTGCTATTGCAGGTAGCTTCAAAGAAGCAACAACTTACGACCAAATAACTTTTGCTGTTTTCCTTGCTTAGGGACTTAATGTAGCACTTGATGTTATTCATTTACTGGGATAATCATCCTTTCATTAATAAGGCTAGAATTGGTCATTTACCTGTCCTAAGGCATCCTTTTATCAGAACTGTCTCAGATGGGAACATACAATGTCCTTTTACCGACCTTCTACCTGTTCTGTTCATAGGTACCATTGTATTTCACTGAGTGAGTAGGCTGCTTAGTTTTTCTTAGTTTCTGTTTGCCATCTTGTAAGTAGGCACGGTCTGCTTAGTGTCGTCAGATGCAAGTCACCTCACATAGCCAGGTACAGGTCTCCCCTACACCTGTTTCTGTGTTGTACATCCTATGTAAGTGTTACTTTATAAAGTCTGTTCTTCGACCTGTGATTGTTGATCTTCAATTTCATATAAATCATGGATCCTTTTAATTCATCTTACCTCACCCTGCTCCAGTTTGTTTAATCCCTGCAGCAGGGAGTGACACATTGCCAAGTGGGAAGGTCTGGTGCTGTCAAGCAAGAGGCAGGGACATCCTTTGCAGATCCCACTGGCCCCTTCGGAGGCACCTTTCCCTGCAAGGCCATCCACAATTAAACTTTCTCCCACTCCTCTTGGACCGAGGCCTCCATTCACCACACAGCCCTGTTGAAGAGCCTGACCTTAAATAACTGGGGCCCTTCAGCACAGTGAGATTGCCTGCAGTCCCATCAGTGACCGCCGACCTCTGTGTTAAATCCAGCCATCTGGATCATGTGCAGGCTCCCCCACTAACCCAAACATTTTAGCTGAAAGTGTTAGGACAGCTGTACCCAGGCAAAGTCCAACTCAATGCCTGTTGTGTTAGGTCTCATGGTCAATATGTCAATGTGTTCTAAAGAGACATGTTATTGATAACATCACTGCTCTATTCAGCTCAACAGCTTAATGTTAGTCCAGACGTGGATGTGCCTGTGAAGGAAATGTTTCTTTATATTAGCTAGTTGTTCTAAATATCTGTTGGATTCTTAAAGGTCATGATATCTATGCTCAGTTAGGGTTGCTGGGGTGGTGGTGGCTTAGTGGATTGTTTCCGGACTAGTAATCGAGAATCTCAGGCTAATGTTCTGGGGCCACGTGTTTGAATCCTACCATGGTAGCTGAAGGCATTTAAATATCTTTTAAAATCTGGACTTAAAGATTTAGTGATGGCCATAAAACCATAGTTCATTGAAGGAAACAATCATCTGTTTCACTAATGTCCTTTAAGGAGTGAAATCTGCGGTCATTCCCTGGTTTGGCCTACATGTGTCTCCAGATTCACAGCAATTCTTAAATGCCTTCTTAAATGAGCAAGCCAGAATCTAACAATTAATCTTCAGCCTTCAACCAGCTTTGTCCACTCCACATGGTATCAAGAAAAGGCTGAAAGCAAAGGATGTTGCAAAGTCTATGGATCTTGACAGTATTCTGGCAATAGTACTGAAGAGTTGCGCTCCACAACATATGTCACACCTCTAGACATGTTGTTCCAGTGCAGCGACAACACACAGTTAGTTGATAACATGGCTGGTTAGAGTCATACCTGGCACAAAAGAAGATGTTTGTTGTTGTTGGTCAGTCATCTCAGTTCCAGCACATGTCTGCAGGAGTTCCTCAGGGTAGTGTACTAGGTTCAACTATCTTCAGCTGCTTCGTCCATGACTTTCCCTCCATCGTAAGATGTAAAGTAGGGATTTTTGATGATAATTGTGCAATGTTCATCACCCTTTCTAACTTCTCAGATTCTGAAGTTGTCCATGTCTATATGCAACAAAAGCCTGGATGATAACCAGGCTTGGGCTGGCAAATAGCAAGTAACATTTGTGCTGCATATGCCAGACAGTATCATCTCCAATAAAAGAATCTAGTCAAAATACCTTGACATCCAATGATATTACTAATGCTGAATCCCCCATAGCCCACATGCCGGTGTTTACCATTGACCAGAAACAGAACTGAACTAGTCATATGAATACAGCAGTTTCAGAGCAGCTCAGAGACACGGAATCCTGCAGCAAGTAATTTCCCTCCTGATTCCCCAAAATATGTCCACTATATACGAGGCAGCGAAGAGTGTAATCAAATACTCCCACTTGCCTGAATGAGTGCAGCTCTACGTCTCTCCAGAATGTTGATAATCTTCAGGACAAAGTAACCTGCTTGATTGACACCACATCCACGATCATCCACTCCCTCCATCACCAAGGCTCAGTAGCACCTGTTTGTACTATTTATGTACACTCAGAAATTCACCCAAGTTCATCAGATAGCACCTTCCAAACCCACTACTGCTTCCATCTTAAGAACAAGGACAACAGATACACAGCAATACCACCACCTGCAAGTACCCCTCCAAGTTACTCACCATCCTGACTTGGAAATATATCGTTGTTCTTTTGTTATCACTGGGTCAAAATCCCAGAACACTCTCCCTCGAGGCATTGTGGGTCTAACTACACTGAAAGGACTGCAGCTGTTCACAACCACTTTCACAAAGGCAGCCATGGACAGACAATAAATATTGGCCCAGCCAGCAACACCCACATTCCCAAAACAAATAATTTGAAAAAAGCATTGCTGCATCAAGTAAAATATGCTGTTAAAGGCCAAATCAAATCAATGTCTCTGTTTATCTCTCTAATATCCCATGTGACTTTTTAACCATTTCTGTATCTGATCTTTAACCATTTCAGTACCAGATCACTGCTTTTGAACTCCCCAGTATGTTAGATTTTATACAATCTTACAAAAACATTATCACCAAATTCTCCACAAAAAATTTAATCTGTCATTCCAGTTCCACCAACCTGTCTACAACTGGAATGAAGTCTTATGCCTGTCACTCATTTGAAGTTCTCATCTGATTTAACTGATGGGTCTGTTCTTCACAGTGGATAAGATATTGCAGGTTGGCTTCTTCAGCATCAGTGAAGGTTCTCTTCTGGTGGTTATTGCTTGCTCTTTCCTGTTAAAAAGTGAACTCTGAGCATTCTAACAGCAAGCTGCCCAACAAGAGTTTGCAACTAGTTTTAGGAGTCATGTAGTAAGTTCATGAGAAATCAAGACAATGGTTTGAGGCTGAAAGGGCACACATCTCTTGGCAGCCATTACATTGCAGATAAATTTTTTAACATTTTTGTTCAGACTGGCTGTAAGCATTGACACAAGAAAACAATCCATAAAACCTTTGACTCTGTCACTCAAATGCTTTATTTCAAAATATGCAAAAAGCATAGTGGTTTCTTCCAAATTAATATTGTAAATTTCTAGACCTCTTCTAATCTGCTAATCTTTCTTGACAACAATTAACCTCCAATTCATCTCAAAGTGTTGTACTTTGAGTGATTATATCTTTGAAGATTTTTTCTTTCAAGTACAAAGATTGTTTAAAAAGTTAAACAATGAAGCAGATGTCTCCATTGTGTAAGTAAGCTTAGATGGTGTTTTTAGTTAACAGCAATCTTTCTCAGACAAAAATTTATTGAGGAAGCAGATGTCGCTAAAAGAAGTCATCTTAGTAATCGAGATAACAAGGTGTGGAGCTGGATGAACACAGCAGGCCAAGCAGCATCATTGGAGCAGGAAAGCTTGACGTTTCGGGTTGGGACCCTTCATCAGAAATGGGCTTTTTTCTTCCTTTTTTTACCCAGTATGTTGGAGTCACTGGCAAGCCAACATTTGTTGCCCATTCCAAATTGCCCTTGAACTGATTGGCTCTCAGTCCCAAACCATTTTAGGGGCCATTTAAGTAATCCTCACTTTGCTGTGAGTAACACGTAGGCCCAATGTAGTAAGGATGGCACATTTCCCTTCCCTGCAAGCCATTAGTGAAGTAGATGATTATTTACAGCAATGGTCACCATTAAACTAGCTTTTAATTCCAGATTTTATTCAATTCAATTGATTTGCCATGGTAAATTTCAAACCTACGCTCTCACAACATTAGCATGAGGCTCTAGATTATTAAAATTAAATAAAGAACTGCAGATGGGGAAATCTGAAACAAAAACAGAAATTGCTGCAGAAACTCAATGGGTCTGGTAGCATCTGTGGGAGAAAGCAGAGTTAATAGTTCAAGTCTAGTGACTCTTCTTTAGAACAGAACAGAAGAAGGGTAGCTGGACTCAAAACATTAGCAGGCCTGCTGACTTTCTCCAACAATTTCTATTTTTGCACTGATTACTTGTCTAGTGGCATTACCACTATGCTGTTGCCTTTCCACAAGTAAAAGTATATTTATGCCTCCTTTTGAGCTACATTCTTTTCAATAATCTAGTGAAAAAAGTCAGTGAGTTATAGCTACATATTCTGTTTTTAAAACTAAAAAAGGTTTCCTTGTCTTATTCATTTTCACTTCTTTGGAATTTTAACTTAAATTCGAAATTACAATGCTGTAATAATTTATATCTCCTTAACTCAACCTTGTTTGAAGTTGTCATCTGTATAGTCTTGTCTACCTCTTTAGGCTAAAAGTCACATTTAGAACCTGAGAATTAAAAGTAATGCCTGATCTAATAAATTCATTTTAACTGAGCATTCATCAGAAAAGCCCTACATTTCTAAAGCAATTAATACAATGTTTATTCATTTCTGAGACTGAACGCAATGCACAATGACGTAAAAGCATGAAAATAATGTCAGTCTTACCTTAAGGGTAGAATAACTTCATTTAAAATGATTTGTCACATAAGACTACAAGTTATACTGTAAAATATTGAACTTTGAATATTTGAGGTGTTTGTATGAAATTCTTCATGGATAAATGCTGTTAGGGGGTAGGAGAAAGTGACCTTCATGTGGTCCTTCTGATAAAGTACATTTTCCAATCTGAAAATCTGCAAACTAATGTTGGAACAAAGGTGACTAAAACTTGGGTACTGGGCTCCAGGTCCAAACATTTAAAAACCTACCAGAAAATGAATTCCCTCAAACACAACAAGGGCAAAAAAAAACAACTTACAACAAGACAATAGTGGCTTAACATTGAAGTCTATACCAACAAAGTGTGAGCTACAAGCAAACTTTCTGGCAGGAATGTGGACATAGTTACTGTGCAAGAAACCCACGCACTCCAGCCATCAAGCTCACAATCCTGCCTACCAAGTCATTCCAAGTAGAGATATCAATACAAACAGCTTAGCTATCCACATCAAGGAACACAAAACACTGAAGGTGTTAAATCAAATGATTGCTACTCCATCAAAGGAGTAAGCTGACCATCACAAATGCCTGCAAGCCACTAAATGATCAGTAGCCCCAAATCTTAAAACAGTCTGTAACACTTCCAACCAATAACATTGATGATTTCAACAACTAGAATCATGTATGCGGTTACCGCAACAAAACCATCTTGGGAGAATAACTGTCAGACTGGGCCTCTGTGCATGACTGATAAAGAATTATTTCTAATACACGAATAACCAGACTGCAGCTGCCAGATTTTGAGGTAAAGTGAACTTTTTATTGTGATATTGCGCACAGTCAACGCTAACAAAGGTTAGATACCGAAGACTCTGCAGCAATGCAGAGTTACAGGATATTTATAGAGAGAGACGAACAAGTCAATGTGACAGATAACAGTGATCTCATAGCCCAAAGCTTAACTTTCTCCAGAAATCTCATTGTCTTCCTGAGCTGAAGGCTTTATTCTTCTGTTAATGTTTAGCTAACATGCACTTATTTTACGGTCTAGGGCAAAAATGTGATTAGGTTTTACCAAGATAGCAGTTACTAAGAACTAGGGGGGGTTTGAACACTTTGGGTTGACACTTCCTTTTAATGTTCTGACTGTCAAGTGGTCTTTTTGCCTTTTTGACACTGACTTTTCTCGAACGTCCTACAAAATGCTAATTTCTTCCACAATGACTAAAGCTTACACACAGAACAAAGCGACTTGGTGTATTCCATTTAGGCGGGTGGAAGAAGGGATATTTGCATTATCCTTGCTCCATGACCCATCTAAGCAATGACCAACCACTGACAAATGTTGATGATCTTCCCCAACTTCCAACATTGCCAATTCTCACACATAATGGTCTCTAACAACAATCCATAAACTCAACGCTAAAACCATATTGGAATTTGCAGAAGGATAACTGGAATGCCTGCAGCAGATACTTGACAACTACTATTAACCGATCTCACCCCTCCCAACTAGCAACCATTAACTTTGTTCCCTGGGACTCCAGAAAAACTTTCATCCACTGTTGGATACTGGAAAGTGAATGACCCTGGAAGAATACAGGGAAAATGGGGACCTTCCTGTGGCAAAAGAACTTGTTGAGTAAACCTTGACAAAGGTTGCCTCATAAGATGGTGATAACAACAGAAAAGATTGAGGTTATCCATTCAAGACAAAAAGCATGAAAGTTGCTACACTGTCTGAGTAGTTGAGCAACAATCACACCAGTGGTCCTGAATCAACTCTGATGTCATCGCTTCACAGTTCCTACTAATCTCCAAGGTACCAGCCAAGAGGAAAGACAAGCAGAAGGTAAAACAGCCCTGTTCAGTCACTCAACATGATTCCAGAACAGAAAGACTTCACAAGCCTTTACACATAAGAGAATGGTTAGCACTCTGATGGCAACCAAGTCAGGAAAAGCAGCAAGAGTTGATTGGAGTTGTCCTGAATTCTTATAAAACATCGGATCACATGGAAGGAAGTATCTACCAACACCCATAGCTCAAGCACCATTCCAATCATCTGGTGTCAATCCAAGCTCGTGGCCATTGCAAAGCCAGGGAAACCACTCAATGACCCATGCAACTGCTTCTCTATTGTCCACCTTCTCCAAAACATGTAAAGTTTTGGAGTGCCCCCTGTTAAACGGAATTAAAATCAGGAAGCAGCATTGTTCCTGACATGTCAACTAGGTTTCTTGTTAACCTGTGACTGCTGAAAAATTTCAGGTCCCTGTGGAAATACCCATGTTTTCTTGAAGCCCACTTCATAAAATACAGACTTTGATCAGACACCACCAAAACTTTATGTCTAGTTCTGCGGCCAACCACTTACTGCCTGTTCAACTTTTTGTCATATATTAATGCAAGCTAAAGACAATGGTAAATCTCATATGGAAATTAAAGCAAAGAATTGCAGATGCTGAAGATTTGGAATATGCAACTGAAATTGCTGGAGAAACTTGGCAAGTCTGACAGCACCTGTGGAAAGAAAACAGTCACTGTTTTGGATCCAGTGACCCTTCTTCAGGACTGTTCTAAAAAGGGGTCACTAGACTTTAAACATTGATTTTGTTTTCTCTCCACAGATACTGCCAGATCTGCCAAGTTTCTCCAGCAATTTCCGTTTTTTTTGTGACTCACACGGAAACTGTTGGCTACCAGCTGGGGCAGCAGGGTCAATATACCACACACTGCTTTACTTGTCCTGGGCTACTCAACAGCAGAGCACTGATGTTCAACTTCATTCAAGAACCAGCACAAAAAATATGCTGGATGTCAATCTCTAACAAGCCTTGTGGATTATTTTTGAAATGTTCGATCTACACAGCTTGAGTTGTTTCCTGTGCCATCACATTTTAAACCTCCTTACATCCTCCTCAAAGAACATCACCAGTTGATAGTCAATGAAGCTTTTCCATTGACACAGTACTGTTAAAAACACTATCAGAAATCCCATTAACCCTAATGAACATACTCCATACCCTACAAACTGACAGCAGTCACAACTCTCAATGGCGCACCTCCTGATTGACTTCAGAGATCACCAATGGCATCCTGATAACTGACCCATGTGGTAATGTCCCAGGTTTCAACTTTCCACAGATCATTAGAACATTGTTCAACTGCTTGAAAGTGGACCAGGGAAGATGTGGCATTCTGCACAAGTAGAACATAGGAACAAACCAAATTGTTATCATTGCCATCCAGAACAGCTATATATTGGACTTCTGCCTGGAGAAATCCATTGCTGGTGACATCACTAACATGCAGTCTATCAACAGAAACCTGTTAAACAGATTGTTAAACTCGACATTATAACTGCTTTCCAAGCCGTATGAATAAAAGAAGTGCTTTCATAGGTGGACAGATTGTTTTGATGTGAATTTTTTAAGCATTAGTATCACAATATAATTTTTAGGTTGCAACGTTGTTCATATTATCAAGTAGTTTGATTACAGCATAATTTGCATTTTTATTTTACTTTCAAAATTGGATTGTATGTTGCTGTGAAAATTAATCAGAGTAACCTTATCATGGCTAGATAAATAGAACAATTTATTTCACAAATATCATGTGCTAGTTTTCTCTAAGCCTTGCCATATCATGCCAAATGCTGCAATTGCTATTGTCTATTATTAAGTTGTTCATTAGCACAAAAATCTCACTAACTTGATCGTTCTCTCTGTGAAGTTTAATGTGGGAAAAAACCCAATAATTCTGCCTATGACTTTAGTTACATTAGAATTGCTGCCGATATCTTGAAGGCTTCTTCCTAACTGGTTGGGAGAGAAGAGGGGGAATCTACAGTTGAAATTGCATTGCTCTATTCCCCCTGTTCCCAATCCCATCTATGCCATTGTACCTCCCCTACACCCAAATCTGCTTAATTTCTTGCTTGCCTCAAAATCCTATTTTGTTTTGCTGCACATTCAGTTTCCATGGATGGAGGTGTAATGCTGTTAAAATTTGTAAAATTAGTAGTAATGTAAAACGAGATAGAACGCATTTTTCACTACCTTTTAGTATACACATATGAATAAAACTATATTAAATCAAACTGATTAAAAATCATTATATCTAAATAAATGTTACAGTCTGTAAAAACTTCGTATTTGGATGTGATAATCTTTGTGGCAGAAGATTGTTCCATTTGGTAGATGTATTAATCAAGAAAACATTATTTTGTATCAAAAATATATTTTATTTTGAACTAGAAAAGTGCAAACATTCAACTTTTGGTCACACTTCTCAATGTTATAATAACTGTTCAAAAATAAAAAAAATCAAAGAACAGTCATTTTGTCAAGTCTATAACTACAGTACTTAAGCAATAAACACATAAGGCACATACACTTAAATTAACTTAGATGACTGTACACATATGTACATTATTTACAACGATATTACAGCTAACAGTGTACAAGCAATGCAGTTTCAAAATCTTGGCTGAGTGCTCTGACATTTCAATTTCTCATTTGATAACTGATCATAACTCAACATGTCAATACTTCCTCTGTATTATGCAGTAACCTTTGAATAGGATATGGAAAATCTTTCCAGTTAGAGGTCTTAAGTCCATTACATAGTTTATGCCATATCACCTATCATTTTCCTGTAGTACAAGGACTGAAAGACATCATTGTCCATGGGGCAGTTGTAGTGGCAGGCACAAGTCTTGATGAACATCATCTTCTTTTTCATCAGTTGGCCATCAGGACATTTGAACTCGACAGACAGTGTAGCGGTTCTGTGAGGGGTGCAGCATCGTCCATCTGTGCAAACACCACAGAATTTGGCTTTGTAAGACTTCACACTGGTACAGCCAGAGAATTCAAACTTGGTAGGTCTGTAAACCTTTGGAGTGCGGATACATCTTTTGCCTTTCTATTGGGTGAATAACAGAAGACAACATTAACAAAAATTATTCAATGCAAAGATAAATTAAAATATATCTTGAGGCTATTTTAAGATCAACTGATCTGGGAAAAGTAATTTTTTACCTTAATGGTGTCTTTCATGTCCATTTCACAGGGCCTGACCATACAAAGTCTGGTCTGTTTCTCCAGTCTGCACTCTCTGTTGTCATTAGTTACTCGGCTGGAGATGCCCATTCCACAGGTCTTTGAGCAGGCACTCCATTCAGTGGTCTGTACAAGACAGTTTGCACGGAGCATGGAGGGGTCAGGACCATATGTGGCTTCTTCTCTGTAAGCTGCAGCGAATTAAAAAAAATTGCATCTATCAACTTTCTTGGTAACAACAGATAAATAAATGAGTTCCATTAGACAAAGTTAAATGCTTTAAAGATGGTAAAAAACACCATAAAATTTAACAATGATCACATTACTAGAGCATACATAACATAATGCTGAGTTAACAGCAACATATAATTTTTTTCTTTCCTAGTTTTTTAAAAATTTGATCTGGTGATGTGTCTGCTATTGTTTACTTAAACATTAACTCTTCGGACTTCATAGCTTTAATGACTAAATAAGCACCTTACCTGCTAATGCAGGTCCAACCATGGTGTGCTGTCTGGGTTGCTCACAGATCCATTCCTCACAACACTTGCCAGGCACTTTAATCTTCTTAGGCATGGGACAATCTGGGCTAGCCAAGCGGATCGACACACTGCAGACAGGGACACAGCCGATGGAGCCATCCAGACAGGTGCACTTATACTTGCATCCACTCTGAAAGGTCTCACCACTTCTGTACTCAACACCGTCAAACAGGCAAGGAGCACCTTCTTTAGCTGCAAGGGACCACATAAAGAAATCGCTGTTAACAATTTAGTCCGACTGAAAGCATTTTAGATGACAGTAAACACTATGATAAGCAGTGCAGTTTCACTGCAAGTACGATTCTGAACAGTTTCAACAGCATTCCCTCAACTATTCACCCGTACTGAAGGCAATGTATAAATTATTCGCCAACGGTATTTCCAAACTAATAAAACATGAAAGGGCAGGAGCCACCAAACTAAATATGCAGACAGTTCCACAGAAAACTGCTTACACCCAGTCCAGCTTGATATTTATTAACTTGAATAAAAGAAAACCCTCAGCAGATTAAGGGGTAGGCTGCCTCCCTTGCTGGTTGTTTCCAGCACTTTCGGTGTTGATGTTTGCACCCACAGCATTTTGCTTTTCTCTAAAGCTCCACAACCAGGCTGTGATAATATCTGATGTGAGTACAGAGCTGACGGTCCTCACCTGCACAGACGCCGACTGTGGCGTACGTGGCGGAGCCGAACTCGCAGAACAGGCCCTTGTGGGGATCGCAAGGCTGGCGGCGAGAGCACACCTCACCCGCTTGTTTAGCGCAAACACTGCAGCAGCCGCAGCCGTCAGTGACCAGGGAGATTCCGGGAGGGCAGCGCGGTGGCTGCTCGGGACACTGACAGGGAACTCGGCATTCATCACCAGCAGAGACCTGCAAAAAAAAAAATACACAGCACTGCATTTACAACCGTCTCCTGCAGAAGGCGCAGATCACAGACAGTATCGAATGAATGAGACAACTATTCAGGAACATGAACTGCTCTGTATCATTTAAAGATTATAGTTGCTTGCCCATTAGATTGCTGCAAAATACAGTCACTAAAACTTACCAGGTAAGCCAGTCCCAGAAGCAGCAATAATGCAGACTTCAATCCAGCAAACATTTTCACTCAACTTTTCAGTTGGACTTCCTCAAATGTTTCTGTTCTTCTTGCAAGTTGTCGGATCGAGTCGACTTGTTGAGATTTGCTCCTGTTTCTCTCTCTCGAGCACTTAGTGAGTGTAGAACAGCTGAAGCGTCCGCTTTTTATTGCCTGCCAGGCGGGCTGACGCACACAAAGGGGCCGCCTGCCAGCAGCCTCGCCTCTGGGTCAACAGCAGCATTCCTGGGCAGGCCGCCAGTTCCTGCCTCACACCGGATTGGATGTGACCTCTTGACACAGCGCATACCTCCAGCCCAGCAAACAAGCACATTTCAAAATAAGAGGGCTGTGCAAACACTGGAGTGACGCGAGCTTTGAACAATGCTCAGGGAGGACGAGCGGCTAAAATACTATCACAAAGTGAAAACGTTCCCCTAACACAGCGCATTGCGCGCGTTTTGTCTGTAACGCGGCAGAGTCTAACACGAGTCCATATAAGTAAATGTGCTGTAAATTCTCATCGGTTGTGTTTTTTTTTAATCAGAGAATTATTTCATTACAACTGATGTACATATATATAAAAGCAAAGTTAGGTAGGTACAATGCGTTCGAATTGGCAAGATTGGCATGAGTGCCAAAAAGTTGTTATGTCTACTGAGTTTCCAAGATCTCAATGGAGTTAAGACGGACGTGTTGGAATGTTGTACTTTTGATTATTTTTATTTCCCACTGCCCGATCAGATATTAGACAAGTTTCAGACGGCCAGGATTGCAGGAAAGTGGCTAGACGATATATGTGTGCACAGGAAACGCACCTTTCCCTCTATAGGTCGTGATCCTAGACGTGACTTGTGAGATCCAGTTGAGTACTGGCAGCTGTTTTCGGAAATAAGAAAAACCCTGACGGCTTGCAACCGCAAGAACGCGTCGAGGGAATGTGAAAATCAGTCAGTCTGAGCGGAGGAAGCATAGCCATCTATCTCAAATGTATGGGTCTAGCTCCGTGCTGCAGAAATAAAAAAGCGGCGAAGCAATCGTTTCAGAGCACAGTTGTGAAGCCTAAAATATACATCATTCAAATAAAATATATGAATTTCAATACGTACGAAAGACACAGAGGAAGATCCAGTTCTACAATTTAAACATTTATTCCTTTTATGAGATAACACTGCAGATAGTTGTCTTTACCTCTGTCACTTTTGATCAAGATACCTCAGCTAAACCGTACATAGGTCAATAACTAGGGTGTATAAATATGTTTAATTAACCTGTGTGATGATGCATTTCTGGAGTAGGTGGGGCTTGAACTTGGGCCTTCCAGTTCAGAATATGGGACACTACCACTGGCACCACAACTTGGCTTTATAAACATTGAAGAAGGAGGACACTTCAATGCGCCTTATAGAAATAATCCAATGAATGAATGGGCATTGCCAGGAAAAAAAGGGAAAGGTTTGAGACATTGCTTGAAGAGCTGTGTTTTAAGGAGTCAAGGGTGGAGGAAGAGGTTCTAAAAGAGGAAGAAGAAGCAGAAAGGTTAAGAGAAAGAAATTTAGAGTATAGGGATAAGCAATTGGGAATCATACTACCAACAGGGGTAGGAGAGCAAAAAGATGGCATTTGAACAAAAGCCAGAGACTAACAGGGTTGTAGGCTTGCAAGAGATTGCAGAGATAGGGAGGAGTTAAGCTTTGAAGAGATTTAAACACAATGAGAATTTTACATTTGAGACATTTTGGAATCTCAAACTAATGTGGATCAGTGACTAAAATGCAAAACAATGAGCAAATCTTGACATGCTGTAGGATACAGGCACCAGAATTATGAGGGAGCTTAAGTTCACGAGAGTCAGCATCAGGGAGCATCAGTTTGCTAATGATAGTAGCATGGGATGAGAGTTTCAGCAGGCGACCACAGAATTGTTACAGTGTAGAAGCAGCCCATCCTGTCTGTGCTGGCTGTTCAAATAAACATCTGACTTAGCACCTTTCCCTTGCCTTCTTCCCATAACCCTGCATATTGTTTCTTTTCAAATAGCAATCTAATTCCCGTTTGAATACCTTGATTGAACTTGCTTCTATTGCACTCTCAGACAATACATCTCCGGCCCTAACCATTCATTGCATGTAAAAGATTTCCTTCATGTTGATGGGCTGAGGCACAGCAGGCATTTGTCATGTTACAGAGGGTGAAGTAAGTGATCCTTTCGATGGATAGGTTTTGGATTGGAGTTCAGATCAAATAGGATGTTGAGATTGCAAATGGCCAGGTTCTGTCAAAAGCAAGGGCTAAGTCAGCTATTGTCTGCCTATACAGTCAGTACCAAGGTTCTAACTTTTGTTTTAGGCTACAGATGAATGGTCCAGCATTCTCGTTTTTTAATGGAGGAAATTGAAAATTATTCAAGGTTGAGTGCTGGGCAAGAGACCTAACAACAAGGAGGCAATGAAAAGGTTAAGAGAATGATGCAAAGATAGTGCAGTTATTATCAATGTGCAGCTGGAACAAGGCCCCATCTCTCCAGGTGATACCACCAATGGGGCCATATACGTTGAGGAGAGATGGAGTTACAGATAGATATTTGGTTGGGGATGGGCTGGTGGGGGGCAAGGTCCAGATGCAACAGTATGGGGGCAGGAGACAAAAGCATTGTTAGAGATGTGCTGAATATGATTAGTTAAATTGGAATGGAATCACATAAGGGTAATCACACTGAATTGAGTAATGGACGAAAGGTTTGTAAGGAAAATGGTATGGTCAACTGTATCAAAGGCCATAGAAACTTTGCAAATATAGGGGAGAAATAGTGCATTTCCAAACCTGCTTATGTGAAAAGTACTCTTGGCCTTGACTCTTTTTTATAGGTTATGGATAGGTGAGTAATTTTGTCTGTTTCTCAATGTTCAAACCACCAGTTATTAATTAAAGGCATATTCACACTACTAACTTAGCTTTGATGAAAAGCTGTTTGAATTTACATTGACACTAAACCTATGTTGGCAGGTCTTGACTGTACAGCTTAAATTATAGACTGAGCAGAATGCAGGTAAGAACATTGGAGAGAAGGATTGCTCACTGCTAACACCGCCTGCCTGATTTTCTTTAACCTAATTAGAGGGAAGATTGGGTAGGGCTTGTTTAAGGCTGTGTAATCCTTCTTTTCTGAATTTTCATCCAGTGTTCTTTTCTCTAAGGCAGGAGAGTTCAAAACTAGGGGACATATTTTTAAGATGAGAAGAGAAAGATTTAAAAAGGACATGAGGGACAATGTATTTACACAAGAGTGGTTAGTGTCTGGAATGAACTGCCAGAAAAAGCCGTGGATGCAGGTACAGTTACGATGCTTAAAAGATTTTTGGATAAGTACATGAATAAGAAATGTTTGGAGGGATTTGGGCCAAATGCAGACAGGCAGGATTAATTGTGAACATGGTCGGTGTGAATTGGTTAGACCAAAGGGTCTGTTTCCATGCTGTATGACTGTATGACTGCACTGCTTAGACAATGCTTTATATACATGTGGTACAGGTGAAAATCTACCATGTTGAGTATAAATCAACATTAACGCCCAAGAGGAAAGAACAGTGAGTTACATCCTGCTGGGAATCACCTTCCTCTTCAATCCAGCATCAAGTTGAACTGTGACTCTAAATTAAGTCTGTGTTTATACAACAGTGTCAGTGTGAAGCAAAATCATATCGCACAGTACTACTTACAGACTAAGTATAACTGAGTGACTAGTTTCTTGCAGCACCAAAACAAAACGTTGCAAGTTCCTAAATGTTGACTGGATCATCTAACTACTTTTAAAATAAAGCTTTACATTGGAGTGGAGACCAGTAAGAAAGACTACACTGTTGGGATTCCCATATTTGATTAACATCTGTCTCTATTTGTGCGTGCAAGCCAAATGCAATGTGAAAGTGGCAATATAAATCTGATGACAATGCAGAAATGATGTGAGAAATAACAATAACTACCGATTAAACAATGTTAGCATTTCATTTGACAATTAATAAATCATCTTTAAAGTTAAATTTTTAATCATCATTATCAAATTAAAAGCTAGCACACACAAAGGGAAAATTGTTGAAGAAAATGGAACAGGAAAATAAACACTCAACAAACGTTCTATCAGAATTATCTTTTCTTTCACAGTGTGGCCAATGAACTGGTGGAATAAGACCAAAAGACCATAAGAAATAAGAACAGGACTAAGTTGTTTGGCCCCTTGAGCCTATGCCACCATTCAACAGGATCAAATCTGATCCGACACTGCTCACGTCCCATTTCCTGCCAAATCCCCTTAACCTTCGATTCCCCACTATTCAAGACTCTATCTCAGCTTTAAATGTACACAAAAAAATCTGTCATCACAGCTCAAATTCTGAAGACTCACAATCCTCTGAGAGAAGAAGTTCCTCCTCATCTCAATACTACACTGGCACCCCTTTATTCTGAGACTATGCCCTCTGGTCCTAGACTCGGGGGAGATATCTTCTCACCATTTACCCTGACAAGCCCTTAAGAATCCTATATGTTTTAATGAGATCATCTCTCTTTTTCTAAATTTCAGTGGATAGAGTCACAACCTGTTTAGCCTTTGCTCATCAGACAATCCCTCCACACCAGGGATTTTCTGAGTGAACCTTCTTTGAACTGCTTCTAATGAAATAAGATCATTCTTTAAATAAAAGTACCATAGCTACTCACAGTACTCCAGATGTGGTCTCACTAGCACTTTGTACAGTTGCAGTAAGACTTTCCTCCTCTTATACTCCAATTCCCATGGCCCAACATTCCATTAGCCTTCCTGATTACCTGCGGTACCTGTGTGCTAGCTGCCAGTGTTTTATGTTCAAGTAACCCCCAAGTTCCTTTGTGTTGCAGCTTTTAGCAGTTTTTCTCCAGTTAAATACTGCTCTGTTCTTTTGTTCTCCTTTCCAAGGTGAACAACTTCTCATTTTCCCAAGTTATACTCCATTTTCCAACATGTTGCCCACTTATTTAACCTATCAATATTTCTGTAAACAGTTTCTAACCCTCTTGCAATTTGCTTTTCCACTTATTTTCCTGTCATCTGCAAAACTGCCTCCAGTACATTTACTTCCTACCTCTAAGTTATTAAAATATATATTGTAAACAGTTGCAGTCCCAGCACTGATCCCTGTGTAACCACACGGGTTACAGGTCATCAACTTGAAAAAGAACTAATCATCCTTACTCGCCATTTCCTGCAAATTTGCCAATTCTCTGTCCATGCAAATATACTGCCTCCAACACCATGGGCTCTTATCTTATGACTTAACTTTGTGTGTGATATCTCGTCAAATGTTTTCTGGAAGTCCAAATCCAATGCATCTACTGGATCCCTTCTATCCAATCTGGTTAAGACTTCCTTGAAAAATTTTAATAAATTCACCAGACATAACATCCCTTACATATAGCTGTGCTTACTCTGCTTGGTTAGCTTATGATTTTCCAAGTGGATTAGAAATGAAATGGATTGCTGAATTGTCATACAGTTTCACCAATTTCCATTTTCACTAAATAACGTGTCAACAGAATGTAATAACTTATTAAGAGGCCAGATATGATTCTGGAAATGTACAAAGCTGCTTGATTAAATTCAAAAGGTAATACAATGCTACAATGCAGTAATGAGGCCTCCAGTTCTGGATTGGATTTTGGTTAAAAAAAAATTCTACGATCACAAAGATAGAGTGAAACATGTGGCTCAATTCAGGACCTGTGCACATTCATTCACGGCAATGTAGGTATCGCTGGTCAGTCCATCATCCAATTACTACTCCTATTGCCCTTGAGAAGTTTGTAATAAGCTGCAGTTCACAATGAATGAACAGCAATATATTTGAAGTCAGATTGTGTGTGGCTTGGAGGGGAACTTGCAAGTTTGGTGTTCCACTGTATTTGCTGCCCTTGTATTTCTAGGTGGTAGAGGTTGCAGTTTAGAAGGTGCTACCCAAGGACCTTTACTGAGATTTTGCAATGTATCTTGTAGATGGGACTCACTGTTGTCAATCTGCATTGACGCTGAAGGGAGTAAACTTTGAAGGTGTTGGATCGAGTACCAATCAAGCAGGCTGCTTTTTGTCAAAATGTTTTGGGTGTTGCATTCCATTGCAGTCCTGACAATTGCATTGTAGATGGTGAACAGTCTTCAGGGACTCAGGTAGTGGGTTACTTGCCGCAGGAATCCCTGTCTCTAACTTTTTCTTGTAGCCATAGTATGTATATGAATGCACCTGTTTGCTTTCAAGTCAATGGTAACTCCAGGGTGTTCATTATGGCGAATTCAGTGATGGTAATGCCATTGAATGCGAAGAGGTGATGTTTGGATACTCTCTTGTTGGGGCAGGTCATTGCCTGACACTTGTGCAATATGAATGTTATTTTCCACAAATCAGCTCAAGCTTGAATGTTGTCCCGATCTTGCTAAATTTGGATACGGACTGTTTCAGTGTCTGAGGAGTCACGAGCCGTGCTGAGCCTTGTGCAATCATTAACAAACATCTTCATTTTTGATCTTATAATTGAGAGAAGATCATTGATGAAACAGCTGGGCCAAGGACACCACATTGAGGAACTAAAGTGATGTCCTGTGGTTTAGATGATTAACTTTCAAAAAACACAATCGTATTCTTTTGTGCTAGATATAATTCCAACCAATGGAGATTTTCCCCCGCTTCCCATTGACCACAATCAAGCTAGGGCTCCTGGATAGCAAACTCAGTCAAATGCTGCCTTGAAGTCAAGGACTTTCCTCCTCACTTCCCAAACCTGAGGAGAAGATACCACTACGCTAGAAATTCTGAGATACAGTCTAATCTTTTGGAGACTTGGATTTGAATCTCGCCTTAGGAGATAGTTCAATTAAATAAGTCTAATAGCCTGGGTTACTATCTAAGCATAGTGTTAAGAAAATGCTAAGAATACCCAGAGGTTTCATCTCCTGGTTAAGACACTGAGCAATTAAAAAAATGTAAAACATTGGTCTAGAAAAGTGAATAAGACCATAATTTTGATAGGATTTGTGTTAATATGATGGATTGAATTTTGCTTCTCTATGATTCTTGGAGTGAGAGTTGAGCCATAAGCTTGATGAGATAAACATAAAGGGATTTAATTTAATTGTGGGTAGTTGCATAAATGGACAATAGTTAATTGGCAGGTTGTCTTGCAATCCAACTAATTAAAATTAGGTGAATGTGTGATAAACTGTCAATTAATGTTACAACACAAGTCAAATTTGAACCATAAATGGCCCCAAGGCATTATTCAGAATAAAGGCAGGGTGTTGTCTCAGTATCAAGGCTAATATGCATCACTCAACCAACAGCATCAAAAAAACTGACCAATTCTCTTATTTCCTGTTTTCAGGAGCTTGCTAAGTTCAAAGTAACTGCCTTGTTTGCCTACTCTGTCTATACTTCTAAAGTAATTCATTGGCTCTGAAGCAGGTTAGGCCTTTCCAAGGGCATGAAAGCTATAAAATCTAAGATCGAAAATTTAGATAAAAATAAAGGATGGTGTAATAATTTAGTGAAGAATGATTAAATTGTTACACAATGATTGATCTCTTTCATTTTAGAGCCATGTTTATTAGTTAACTGCTTAATTTAGAGGATGAGAGATAACAAGCATGGGGCTGGATGAACACAGCAGGTCAAGCAGCATCATAGGAGCAGGAAAACTTGACGTTTCGGGCCTAAACCCTTCATCAGAAAATAATTTAGAGGATGCATGCTTTTAACATAGTTAAAAGGTGAAAGTCATTGCCAGATGGATTTACTGCCATTCTATCTCACATAGTAATTCATTTTGTGCATGCATCATAATGTGTATTGGCAGAAGGTTAGAAGCAAAGTGTAAAATGATTAATATGCTGTTTTGAACTGCAGGACTATGTTCACTGGCAACATTTGTTGCCCTTTCAGAGTACAAAGTGCTTGTTGTCAGAGGCAGTGCCAATCTCCTGGGTTTTAACTTCCTGCCTTGGGCCAATAATGCACCTGTGCAAATCTTTAAAAAGGTACCAGTGTACTACCATTTGGTGTCTGGCTATTGGTAGGCAGACACATCAGTCTGAAATGCCTTAAGTTTGTCACTAGACCGTATGGACATTTCCCTGACGTCAAGGAAGCTCGTAATTAGCTTGCTGAAGTAGGAGGTATGTTTTATGATCTCAAAAGTCAATCCAAAATGGGCAACATAGCAGGCTAATTGAGGATACTAAATTAATTGCTATCACTTCACATCTAAGAACATGGAGGCAAGATATCAAATCAAAAACTAAATATTTCTGAATAACCATTTTCGTAATAAATGATTGCCACTACTTGATAGGCAATGATCATCTCCACCGTAAAATGGAATGAACAGCTCATTCAGACTTTAAATAGCACCATCAATGCAGTGTCCTTCTATTATTATCCTGAAGGTTATCATTGACCAGACACTGCAATGGACTGGTCATGTGCACATCCCTGGCAACCAGGCCAGGGCAGATACTGGGTACTCTGTTCAATGGCTTAAAGGTTTATCTTTTAAAGCTGGGCCCTCATATACAAGGCTCAAATCAAGATTGTGATGAAACACTCATGACTCATCTGGATCAATATAGCTGCAACAATAGTTACAAATCTCTTGCCATCCACAATCGAACCAAAAACCCTGACATCAAATCCACCGCCAATGCCTATGGCTGCAGTATCTGCTAAATGCAGGATTTACTATAGTGACTTGTTAAGATTATTTTGATAACAACATGATCTCTGGCACCTAGAAAGACATGAGCAGTAACAGCGAGGGAACAAATAACCTGTCAGTATCTAATCCAGCTTTGCACCATGCTGACTTGGATATATTCTTCCCTTATTGCAACCAAGTCAAATTTCTGGAATTTCCTTCCTGATAGTATCAAGGGAGTACCATCTCAGCAGCATCAGAATTGATGTGAAGAGAAGCCCATGACTAATTGTCAGCAGAACTAGTCATGGGCAATATAAACATTGGTCTAGATTTCCTGATGGCTGGATAGTCATTTCTGCAGCACAATGGGAGTTGCAAACTGGGACCCGATGGAATCCCCAAAGTAGCAGACTCCAAGGACAATAGCCCTGAAATTGAAGATTTCTGCAGGCCTTTCCCACTGTGCTTGGAAACATCCAAAAAATCCATTTTAGTCAAAGAATTCAAAGAGTTCTGCTGCGGTTAAGTTAATAGTTACCCAGGAAATGTCAGATAATTATATAGAAAACCTAGTTTAACCCCTGGGTAATAATTAAACTGAACTCCCTACAAGTTAGCACCCATAACCCAACCACATCTCTCCCAGACATCATATACCTCACCCATCAATCAACTCAATGTCTCCCCTACTTCCAACAAAGCGCACCCTCCCTCTCTCCCCCCAACCTGACACCACCTCCCCTCCAGGACTACGAATCCCAGTCTCTCTTTGGAACCTGATGCTCCTATGGAGGCTCTTCCTATCTGAGTGTGATACCTCCTCATCCACTTGGCATCCTACTCACTTGGAATCTTGGCATCCTACCCACGTGGCACTCTAACATTACATTTACCTTAAAATCAATCTGTTCGGACTTTTAATGTCACACCTCTGTGACAGATGAGACTTGAACCCATACCTGTGGACCAGAAAGAGGGAGATAGGGATACAGGCCCTTAACAGGTTAGGTCTATACTAAAGTCAGATACCCTATGCTTTAGATCATGTGACCACCCACACCATTCTTATTCCTGAGCATGGTAATCCATTGTGCCACATTTGAACTTAATACTTACTCTTTCACAGGAGCTGTCAAAGTGGCTGTCTGTACTGCTGGACATTTAAATCATTGAATGGAGTAACTACTGCTATTAAAAGGGCTGTGGTTTCCCTTCTTTGATAATCTTGCACTATGAGAAAAGGCTTTGATTTAAGGTATGTCTTCATTTCTGGCAGGAGTCATGATCGGAATCTCTTGCCAGAAAGGTAAGGCTCTTTCTTAATGGAAAATAAAGCAGGAACAGAATGTTAATCTGACGACGATTGCCACTCCTCAGAAAGTCCAAACCATTGTTCTCATCCCAAATGCCACAAGTAGAAAGACTTTTGGATTGAAGAAAAATAAGAAAGTCTGTCCACTTCGTTGTTCTATAACACTGACTTATAATAGAATGTTAGATGGGTGAAATGACCTTCTCCAATTTCGCATTGCCTCAGTCTCATTCATGTACTATGTAATTGAGACTCCATGGTCACATAAGCTTATGTCTTCAACTAACATACAATGACATACCAGCCTTTGTCTAGAGAGCAATTCTCAGGCCACAGCAAGCAATTCGATATTTACCTGCAGACGTATGAAGTGTTTATTCGTTCATATGCCAACTGAATTTTGGGTACTACCAGTAGAGGGCAATCTGCTTAAAATCAGGGTAAAATTATTGCAAGAGATGTTTTTAGGTCACCACTTCAGAGTTGGTGAGTGTATTATTTATCAGCGTTTTATTCTATCTGTGTGGACAAGTGACCACTGTTAGAGTTAAGATTCTAACTTCGGGCATTGGTAAGCTCCCATTCAGTTGGACTGCATGTTAATGTATATCCCACTCTTGGTCAATCATGTCAATCATTTTAAAAATTTCTTTCAGCTCATATTCTTTCCATATCTACCTTGTCAAGACCCCTCAGGATTTTGTATATTTTGTTAAGATTACTAGCTGCTATGGTGTGATTAGAACTCATGCCTCTGGATCCTTAGCCCATGTATTTGTTTTATGAGGTTGATAACATAGCCTGAGTGAACTAAGTTAATGTATTTAATTGGTTTGCTAAGTGCACATTGAAAGCAAATCATATGGCAGGGCAATTCTGCCATTGTATGATTAAATCCACAATTGTTGTGTACTAGCTAGGTGCCCTTTTAAAGCCGAAAGCATTTAATTGGTCATTTTTTTCTTCAAGGTTTTCAACTAAGCTGACAGTGTGAATTACCCTTTGTTGCAGTTCTAAATAAAATGCTTTGTTGCATCTAAAAGATTTCTCTGTTGTAATACTTTGTAACCTTGTATGGCACATTATTCCTGCTGCCAAGCTTTCAGTTAAATAAGTGTGCCTCAGACATTATTGTCCTTCTAACAGTGGCATTGCTGTGCTGTGGAGACAAAGACGTTTCCATTCCTTCCTCTTGAGAATGACTACACTTAAAAACAGATCCCCTCTTCACAACTCCTGCCTTGATATATCCAAAATGAAACTTTTCAACAATCGGATTAAAATGCTGGATCTCTCATTCAAACTAGCCCTGGATTTTAAAAAATCTGCAATCAGTTGCTTGATGATAAATAATATGCCTGTGCTACATGTTGTATCCTGTTTAGGTCAGAGTTTAAACGTGCACATCAAATGGAAGAAAGTGTGCACATCATTATAAAGCTCCTATTTATTCCCTTCAGTTGATTTTCTGAGTTTTTGGTTTTAGTTAATGCCTGTAATATTTTACTTTTATGAACAATATTTGCCCTAAATCTGCAGAGCCATTGACATAAATATCATACAAGAAGTGCATTCAAAGTATCACCCCTTTAGCAATTCTTTGTTAGGAGTAAGAAACAGCTAGTTCCATAAACCAACACTTTCCAGACATTGTGCATTTCTCAGTTCTAAATATTTGTCCACATTTCTCTTAAAAGCTGCACTGGCCTCTGTCTCAACCATTCGCTGTTGCAAAGCATAATATGCAGCAACAATCCTCTTGTAAACAAGTTTCTCCTAACTTTTCTTTATTCACCCTTAATGATAACTGAGTTTTTATGGCAAGCTCTCCCAAATACTGTTTACTGCTATCTTTTGGGGAGGATATACTCTCGGGACAAACATTTCTTTCCTCCACTTCTTGTATCAACAATTCCAATGCAGAAAGTCTGAGTACTCCGCTTGCTCTGTAATGAGTCTACAGAATGCAAGCAGGTAACTAAATCTTCTTCCAGAGCTTTCCTGTGAAAAGTGACCTGCCCTTCAAATGGCAGTTGCGCTCCTTTTTACTGCTAGCAGCTATGATTGATATTTCTTCCAAATCCACTTGTTCTCCATAGCTGACGAATGACATTCAGCAAAATGCACGGGAAGTATATATTTAGATCTGACCTGGAAAGTTTTGGAAGGGTCAGGCATATGCTATTCAGGTGGGCACAAAGCCCGTTCGGCTATGTTTTCCATGACTTGTGAATACTGAGGAACACATGGACTATACGATATAAAGCCAGGAAACATTTGATGGCCCATGTTAAGATGACATTGATGCCTAAAATTAATTTGTGCTGAATACGACCTAAATAGAAGCATTGTAGTATTGATTTGAATTTTATATGACAATTAAATGTATCTCTATTAATCAACTGTTATTATTAGTCAAATTCCTCCCTGCTCTCTTTCATGCCTAGGTATTTATTTTAATGTGTTCATGGGATGTGAGGCTGGCATTTATTACTCATCTTCAACGTATTTCAAAATTTGGTGACTAATAGCCATCTTCTTGAACTACTTACAATCCATTTAGTATGAGCATATCCTTTGTTATGAAAGGAGTCTGAGACATTTGACCAAGCAACAATGAAGGAATGTCAATATAGTTCCAAGTCAGGCTGGTGTGTATCTTGGAGAGGAAATCACAGATGGTTATGTTCTTATTTTCTCTGTTGCCTTTTTCCTTCCAGATTATATAGGTTGAGGGTTTGGAAGTTGCTGTCAAAGGAGCCTTGCTCATTTACTGCAGTCTATTTTCTAGATGGTCCAGAATGCAGTCCCTATGAGCTGGTGATGAAGGGAATCAATATTTATGTAAGGATCAAATCAATAGGGTGCTGTGTTTTGGATGGTATTTCACTGCTTCAATATGCAGGTGGACTGGGAAAATCAGGTTGCTAGCAGATCTCGCGGAAAGGAATTTATGGAATGTCTACAAGATGGAGCAGCTCATGGTAGAGCCCATTGGGGAACAGGCAATTATGGATTTGGTAATATGTAATGAGGCAGACTTGATTAGGGAGCTTAAGGTGAAGGAACCCCCTAGGGAGCAGTGACTATTATATGATAGAATTCGTCCTGCAGTTTGAGAGGAAGAAGCTGGAATCTGATGCAATGGTATTACAATTGAGTAAAGGTAACTACAAAGACATGAAGGAGGAGCTGGCCAGTGTTGATTGGAAGGGGACCCTACCAGGGAATATGGTGCAGCAGCAATGGCAGGAGCTTCTGGGGGTGATTCGGGAGGCACAGCAGGGATCCATCCCAAGAAAGAAGAAGCTCACTAAGGAGAAGATGAGGCAACCATGGCTAACAAGGGAAGACAAGGACAACGTAAAAGCAAAAGAAAAAGCATACAATGTGGTGAAGACTAGTGGGAAGGCAGAGGATTAGGAAACCTTTAAAAACCAGCAGAGGCTAACTCAACAAGCAATAAGGGGGAAGAAGATGACACATGAGGTTAAGCAAGCTATTAAATTAAAAGTAGATTGCAAGAGTTCTGTTTGATATCTAAAAGGTAAAAGAGAGGCAAGAGTGGACATTGGACTGCTGAAAAGTGAGGCTGGAGAAGTAGTAGTGGGGAACAAAGAAATGGCGGAGGAAAAGAATTGGTACTTTGTGTCAGTTTTCACAGTGAAAGACATCAGTGGTATACCAGAACCTCATGAGAGTCGGGGGCAGAGGTGAGTGCAGTGAACTTCACTAAGGTGAAGGTGCTGGGGAAGCTGAAAGGTCTGAAGGTGGATAAATCACCCAGACCAGATGGACTATACCCCAGAATTCTGAAGGAGATAACTAAGGAAATTGTGGAGGCAATTGTGATGATCTTTCAGGAATCACTGGAGTCAGGGAGAGTCCTAGAGGACTGGAAATGGCTAATGTAACACCTCTATTTAAGAAGGGAGGGTGACAGAAGACAGAAAACTATAGGCTGGTTAGCCTGACCTACTCATTGGTAAGATTATAGAGTCCATTATTAAGCGTGAGTTTGCAGAGTACTTGGAAATACATGTTAAAATAGGGCTGAATCAGTATAACTTTGTCAAGGGGAGATCATACCTGATGAATCTATTAGAATTCTTTGAGAAGGTAACAAACAAGTTGGACAAAGAAGAGTCAGTGGACATGATGTATGTCAATTTCCAGAAGGCCTTTGACAAGCTGCAGTATAGGAGGCTGCTAAATGAGACTAGGGCCCATGGTGTTAGACGAGGTACTGGCATGGAGAGAGAGTTGGCTGACTCTTTGAAGGCAGACAGTGGGGATAAAGGGGTCTTTTTCAGGATGGCAGCCACTGAATTGTGAAGTACCACTAGGATCCATGTTGGGACCATAACTATTCACGTTAAACATTAATGATTTGGACAAAGGAATTGAAGGCATTGTTGCTAACTTTGCAATTGATACAAGGCTAGGTGGAGGGACAAGTAATGTGGAGAGGCTGGAGGAGGACTTAGATAGGCTAGGAGAATGGGCAAAGAAGTGGCAGATGAAATATAATGTAGAAATGTGTGACTTTATGCACTCTGGTGGGAAGAAAATAGACACAGATTATCTTTTAATTGGGGAAAGACTTCAGAAATCTAAAGCACAAAGGGACTTGGGAGTCCTAGTTCAGGACTTTCTTAAGACTAACTTGTAGGTTCAGTTGGCAGTTAGCAAGGAAAATGCAGTGTTAGCACTCATTTCAAGACGTTTAGTGTATAAGAGCAGAGATGTAGTGCTGAGGCTGTATAAGGCTTGGTCAGACCGCATTTAGAATATTGTGAGCCATTTGGGCCCTGTATCTAAAGTATGATGTGCTGACATTGGAGGGGGTCCAGACGAGGTTTACAAGAATGATCTTGTATCAACAATGATGTAAGGATGAGGGGCTTGTCATATGAGGAGCAGTTGCAGACTCTGGGCCTGTAGTCAATGGAGTTTAGAAGGATGAGAGAATTCTGCTTGAAACATAAAGAATACTGAGAGGCCAGGATAGAGTGGAAGTGGAGAAGATGTTCCCACTAGTAGCAGAGTCTGGGACCCACGTGCGCAGCCTCAGAATGAAGGGTTGACCCTTTAGAACTGAGATGAGGTGGAATTTCTTCAGCCAGTGGGTGTTGAATGTGTGGAACCCATTGTTGCAGCAAGCTGTGGGGGCCAAGTCATTAAGTGAATTTGAAATAGAGATAGATAGATCCTTAATTGGTAAGAGGAACAAGGGTTACGGGTAGAAGGCAGGAGACTGGGTTTGAGAAGCATATCAGTTATGATTGAAGGGTGGAGCAGACTCAGTGTGCTGAATGGCCTATTTCTGCTCCTATATCTTATGATTATGACTTGAGTGTTTTTGGAAATCCACTCATTCAGTCATTGAAGAGTCCTCCATGATGCTACTGACTTGTGCCTTGCAGATAATGGACAAGCACTAGGGAATATGGGGTTGAGATATATGCTACTAAATTCCAAGCCTCTGACTTGCTCTTGTAGCCCTTGTATTTGATTTTCTGGTTCTGCTAAGCTTCTGGTCAATGGCAAGTCCCATAATGTTGATAGTGGAGATTTGAGCATTGGAAATGCTATTGAATGTCAAGGGGAGATAGTTAGAGGCTACAGTTTTGGAGATGGTTATTGTCTCATACGTGTGTGCAGTGAATGTTAAATTAACATTTTTCAGCCCAAGCTTGAAGCAGCCTAGATGTTGTTGATTGTGGATGCAGACTGCTTTATTATCTGAGGAGTTGTGAATATCACTGAACACTGTACAATCATCTGTGAACATTCACCTTGCCTTATGAAAGAGGGAAGGACATTGATAAAGCTGCTGAAGATGGTTCAGAGTACAGCGCTGACCTGAGCAATTTTTGTAGCACTGTCCTGAGGCAGAAGCAATTGACCTGGAACAGCAATTACATTTTCTTTTGTTCTTGGTTTGACTCCTACCAATGGAGAGTTGTCCTGTTAACTAACACCAAATTCAATTTTTCTTGTGCTTCTTATTCAGGAATGTCACACTCAGTATCAAGGACAATACTTTCACCTCACAGCCAGGATTCAGTTCATTTCAACAAGTTTGCATCAGATCTAGAGCTGAGTGGCCCTGGTGGAACCCAAACTGAACATCAGGGAGCAGGTTATTGATGAATAAGTGTGAGAAAGGTTAGACACAATCTCAATTCATACAGACCCTTGATAAGGTCTCTGTGAGAAAAGTACAGATGATATGCAATGAAAATCGCTATCACTGTGGTGAAAATGAGTACATAAATTTTGTGTTTGCTTAAAGATGTCGGTGTTCAGAGGGGCAAGTTATAATTTTAAGATTAGAATTGTTTTCTTCTCAATTATAATAATTCTGATCAAATAGGACATGATAGAGATAAAATGTGCACTGAATGAAGACAGAACAAGGTCATAAAAGAGTGATAGATGTTGAATGGCCTTAGTATAATTGGTGAGGAGATTGTACTTCACATTTGACTTGTTTAAAAATTAGTAATTTGAACATAACCCTGAATTTCATGGTGAATAAGATTAAATAAGAAATCCTATTGAATCCTACTTTATAGCTTTTTTTCTAATCAAATGAAATGTTAAGTGAGGAGTGTTATAATAGTTAAAGAATTCCTTTTGCATTCTGGAGAATCCACACCTGAACTGCATTTCACAGATTGCCCTTTGTAGGGCTGCAAGAAGAAAGGCAATCTTTTGGAGAGACACAATGTCATATGTATATTGAGTTGGATTCAGCTCAGACTAAAGTCACATTCCCCAGCTTCATCGAGCTCACAATAATATCACTCCCTGGCATGGTAGGTCCACTTTATAAACACCAGGAAAATCATTAGCAATGGTATGCTTTTAAACATTATATTTTAGGTTCCAAGGTTGTTTAATAAATATGAGTCAGCGTAATTAATAAGTCACGCGGTTATGCGACATAAGCAAATAAAGAACAAAAAGAGCCTTGCTGAAAAACTTCATATTTTATTACAGTTAATTCAGTTAGTAAGATGACTTTGGGGATCAGAAATTTAGGGTTTGAGGAAAGAATAAGGAATTTGAGCTTGGTTTCTCTGAAACGTAGAGATTTTGAAGTGATTTAATTGGAGTTTTCAAAGTGCAGAATCAAATTGTAAATTAACTGATTCAGAAAGATTGTCTGCTGTGATGGAAGGCTCAAATGTCAAATAAAATGAGAATACAAAGTTAGAAGTAAAACAAGGCTTTATTTAGAAGTGCAATGAAGCTGTGCAATAAATATGAAGGAAATCTATTGGAACCAGACAGATTAAGCTTGAGGCAATTTGATAGTTTTTTTGGAAAGTTTGAGGAATACAAGAGAAGTCCAAACGATTGATTGATGATAAAATGAAGATATTTGTTAGAACTAATGAAAACATTTTTGGTAACTCTTTCTTAGTCTTAAAGGGATGCTGGGTTTTCTATATATCATGTTAGATATTGAAAAAGAAAGATAATCAAACTGAGCCTAAATCTTGAGGAATTGCATGAAAATTAATTTTAAAAAGCAAAAATTCTTTAATGAAGGGATTATATTGGCTCTTCTACTTTTCAATTACACTAGAAGACTTTGTCAACTTGCAGTAGATCAATAGATCAGAGTTTTACATTGGCAGTAGGCATATCGGCAGTGTATTTGCAATATCGTAATTAGGAGTGTATAAGTAAGGTGGCAAAAATGCCACTCCCTCCTCTCAGATGCATCTAGAGAATTTCATTACTGATTTCCGGAAATGGCAATTACCTTTTTCCAGTGTCTGTTTAAACCATTCTGCTTGTGCAGATCTACACTCACTTCTGGCAGAATGAGAAAAAGCAGCAAACAAGAAGGTTCAAGCTTTACCTGCTCCAGAGGTGTGTAAAAACATCTCTGAACAGGTTGATTGGAAAGTTTCTATCTCCAAGCCACTTCAACGTCTGAGTGATTCTGAGGAACAGGTCTTCTTTTTTCCCTTTTGCCTACCCTCCTTAGCTATCATTATTCAGGAGAAGCTCATGATGGGGCAACATAAGAGGAATAGCATATGACAGAACATCCACCAGCTTTCATACCATCTCCTAAATGCTGGTCATTTATTAACAAGATATATAAAGGTGTTTCACCAAATAGTGAATAGGGATTGTCTGAAATTTGAAAAAAACAGCAAAACAGCTGGAAAAACTCACCAGATTTGGCAATATATGTTGAGAGGGAAACAGAGTCAATGTTTGAGTTCATCATTTGATCTATTTACTGTCACAAGTATGTTGCAACATTATTTTGTTACCAGAAGTCTGTACTAGATCGCCGACAGCCACGAATCTGCACCGGGCCTACCTGAGTCTGCACTGGGTCGACGCGAATCCGCACTAGACTCACTTGAGTCCACCACCCCCTCCCCTACCCTTCAGCATTCTAAAGGGACATTTCCCTCCTTGATACCCTAACCTACTCCTCTGTCACCTTCTCCCTCGCCCACCTCACCCCCTCCTCTCTCCATCCCCCATTATGACTCCTCTTTGGAATTGAAGTGAAAGGTAGAAAAGCTATATAAATAGAAACAATGCATATGGTTACAGGTAAAAGGCAGGAGATTTGCTCAATGTTAAAATTATCAGGGAGCTGGTGCAGACATTGTGGGTTGAGTGGCATCCTCCTGAACTGTAAACTTTCTGGATTTTGTGAAGTGAAGGTCTTTACACTGTAAGAAAAGGTGGAGAAGCGCAAGTGGAACAGAAGGGAAGGTCAGTGGAAGGTGAAAGGATGAAGGAAATTAAAGGTCAAAGGTGACACAGAACCAAAGGCATTCAGCAATAGTTGTAGTTGGCTAGTATAAGATATTAATAATAGGGTGTTACTGGCAGAATATAAGTCAGTTCTGCTGAAAGCAAATCCAAGAAGACCACATACTGGTGGATGCAGGTATGTATTTGGGTATGGAGGTGTGGGCAGGGGTCTGGTGGGGGAGGCGGGAGAAATGAAATGAAAGACAGGGTTCACAGTCTGAAGTTGTTGAACTCGATATTGAGTTGTAAAGTTGAAAGGTCGTAAAGCACTTAAACGGAAAATGAAATGCTGTCCCTCCAGTTTGCATTGGGCTGGAACACTGCAATAGACCTAGAAATGTGAATGTGAGAGCAAAGTGATGTATAAAAATTGTAATCAACCAGAAGGTTGTGGAATGAATAGAGATGTTCCACAAAGCAGCCACCCAATGTACATTTGGTTTCCCCTTCATTGAGGAGGCTGCATTGTAAGCAGTGAATATGTAAACTAGATCGAAAGAAATGCAACTAAATCATTGCTACACCCAGAGGGAGTGGTTAGGGACTTGACAGAATAATTGAATAGCAAGGTGCAACGGCAAGAGGGATTGGATTTAGGGGCATGGGTGGGGGAGGAGGTGGGAGAAGGTGATAGAGGAGTGGATTAGGGTATCATGGAGAGAGAAGTCCCTTTGGAATGCTGAAGTGCAGGGAATGGTGTGGTGAAAAGATGTTTTGGTGGAGACATCATGCTGAAGTTGGTAGAAATGGTGAAGGATGGCCATTGAAATGTAAAGGCCTCTAGAGTGGAGAGTTTGGGCAGAAGTAACTCTATCACAGCTTTAACAAGGAGGCGAAGAGGGTAACAGTTAGGGAAATGTATCAAACACTGTTAAGGGCACTGTAAACCACAGTGGGGAAAAGTCCTCTGATGAAGAAAACAGAATACATGTCAAAAGCAGTATTGCAGAAAGTAGCATCATCTGGACAGATGTGATGGGGTCGGTGAAACTGAGAGGATAGAATTTAGTTCTCGTGGGAAGTATTGTTTGAGGAAGTGTATCAAAGTAGCTACGGGAGTTGGTGGTTTGTAATATTATTGGTAGGCAGCCTATCCTCAGAAATTGAGTTAGAGGTGTCAAAGAAGGGAAGGGAAAGATCAGTGATGGACCAGATTAACAGAAGGCTTAAAATTGAAAGCAAACTTTGAGCATTTATCCTGTCAAGATTATGGCAAAACATAATTTACATCATGTGCAATTGGCCAAGAGTTGCATATATCCAGAGACTCAGATTAAAACCATCATACTCATAACACATTGAGTAAGTATTTCGGGTACACTTTTTGTTCAAATTGAAATGGAAAATTATGTTTTACTTTGGAGAATTCCATGTGCCCAAAATGCATGAAGGTGTGCTTTTCTTTTATTCATTCACAGGATGAGGGTGTCACTGGCTAGGCCAGCATTTATTGGCCATCCCTAATAGCCTAGAGGACAGTTATGAGTCAACCACATTGTTGTGAGTGTGGAGTCACATGTAGGCCAGACCAGGTAAGGATGGCAGTTTCTTTCCTTAAATGACATTAGTAAGCCAGATGGGTTTTTTCAAAAATTGGCAATGGATTCATGGTCATCATTAGGGTCTTAATTCTAGACATTTATTGAATTCAAATTCCACCATCTGCTGTGGCAGGATTCAAAACCAGGTCCCCAGAACATTACCTGGGTCTCTGGATTAGCAGTCTAGCAATAATATCACTAGGACATTCCACCCCCCCATACTAAATATGGATGTTTCATTCAATTAACTGAACACACAAAATTGGAATTTTTGAGAAGACAGTTTCTTTGTTGAAACAGAGACAGAAACAGCTTAAGATGGCCAGCCATATTAGACAATGGGCAAACCTGTCAATGCAAAGCAGTTCCGTTCTGGAGTCCATTTACAAGTTGACTTGATCAGAAGTCAAGTCAGAACACCATGCAGGACAGTTCAAATACAGGAAGTAGTCATATGTCGGATCTTTAAAATTACACTCCTGTATGAGATTGTTTGTAAGTTGGACGATCAGGTACCAGGGGCCCCTGTATACAGTTTGTAGTTTGTTGACTCAACTGCATTCAGGCTGTATCTGATGATCTCGATGGTGCTTCCTGTAGAATAGAACCTATCTTCTACTACCTTAATAAGCAAGATTTCTTTCCCTTTCACAGACAACGGACAAATAGGATCCTGTGTCTCAATGCTCAAGATACTGAAAGATGTCACAATATTTGAAATTTGGCCAATCCTTTCTGCTTGATTCTGCTTGAATATGTTGATCCACATGATTTTATCTGATTGAGGATGTTCATTGATAACAGAGTGAGGCATGGCTGTGATTGTCATGGTTGGTAAACAGATAAATGAACATTGGTGATGTGGTGTATATGGATTTAAGTAATGCGTTTGATAAGGTTTCCCATGGTAGGCTATTGCAGAACATATGGAGGCATGGGATTGAGGGTGATTTAGCAGTTTGGATCAGAAATTGGCTAGCTGTAAGAAGACAGAGGGTGGTGGTTGATGGGAAATATTCATCCTGGATTTCAGTTACTAGTGGTGTAACTCAAGGATCTGTTTTGGGGCCACAGCTGTTTGTCATTTTTATAAATGACTTGGATGAGGGCGTAGAAGGATGGGTTAGTAAATTTGCAGATGGCGCTAAAGTCGGTGGAGTTGTGGATAGTGCGAAAGGATGTTGCAGGTTACAGAGGGACATAGATAAGCTGCGGAGCTGGGCTGAGAGGTGGCAAATGGAGTTTAATGCAGAAAAGTGTGAGGTGATTCACTTTGGAAGGAATAACAGGAATACAGAGTACAGGGCTAATGGTAAGATTCTTGGTAGTGTGGATGAGCAGAGAGATCTCGGTGTCCATGTGCATAGATCCCTGAAAGTTGCCACCCAGGTTGATAGGGTTGTTAAGAAGGCATACGGTGTGTTAGGTTTTATTGGTAGAGGGATTGAGTTTCGAAGCCATGAGGTAATGTTACAGCTGTACAAAACTCTGGTGCGACTGCACTTGGAGTATTGCGTGCAGTTCTGGTTGCCACATTATAGGAAGGATGTGGAAGCATTGGAAAGAGTGCCGTGGAGATTTACCAGGCTGTTGCCTAGTATGGAGGGTAGGTCTTATGCGGAATGGCTGAGGGACTTGAGGCTGTTTTCGTTAGAGAGAAGAAGGTTAAGAGGTGACTTAATAGAGACATACAAGATGATCAGAGGATTAGATAGGGTGGACAGTGAGAGCCTTTTTCCTCGAATGGTGACGGATAGCATGAGGGGACATAGCTTTAAATTGAGGGCTGATAGATATAGGACAGATGTCAGAGGTAAGTTCTTTACACAGAAAGTAGTAAAGGTGTGGAATGCCCTGCCCGCAACAGTAATAGACTCACCAACTTTAAGGGCATTTAAATGGTCATTGGATAAACATACGGATGATAAGGGAATAGTGTAGGTTAGATGGGCTTCAGATTGGTTTCACAGGTCAGCGCAACATCGAGGGCCGAAGGGCCTGTACTGCGCTGTAATGTTCTATGTTCTCTGTTCTATGTTCTATGGGCAAAGTGCCAGAGATTACAAGTAAACATGCAGTTACTGCTCATGATTGGTTAATGTCTTCATAAGAAGAAAAGTCATTGAAGAAGAAGATGATAAAACATTGGCAACACATTCAATAATGCAATGTAAGTCAATTGAAAATTCTGAATCTAATGAAAAGCTACATAGCATTTCTTTGAAACTATGATTAATCTGATTTACATTAACCAAAAATGTTCATTTCTATTCTTGCTATATTATGCAGCCCAACAAAACATGTTTCCAACAAATGAAAAGACCGAGTGGTTTATAAATACCATGGTTAAATAAAACATTTTGAACTTTCCTAAAATAAAGATGTTTAAAAAGACAAGGAAACGTCTGTCTCAATATACAATGCTGATCGCAAGACATTTAGAATCATAAAAACTATTCTAAACAGTCTCAGGCAGTCTGGCTGAAATTCCATTCCACTGAGAGTGATTATTCAGTATGTTCTCATGAACTACCACAAATTGAGGAAAGTAAGTTATAAGATCCATAAATGTTACAACTTACCACTGCCATGTCACTCAAATTCCTTCAGCATCTGGTTGCACAATCAATAAATAATATACTGATATCATTTTGTTTGCTGGAATAGTGTTCTTGGTTAAATAAATTAGGATATTCAATCCACTTTTTGGTAAAGCATGAATCCAACAAATAAAACCGTATTCTAGTTCACTAACTTGTCAACCATAACAATTTAACAACAAATATTTAGAAATGAGGAAAGACGTTGAGACAGTTGAATGAAAGCAGAATAAACATCAAATACAACTTTTATAACTATTTAAATGAATTTATGTTCAAGCCATGTTTTGTGTCTGAGAATTATGGATATTTAGTTGGTAACTGAGCAGCTGTTTTAGCAATACTGTCAACGTTGACTTTATTCCTTTATAAAACAATACACAGTATAATTATGTTATCTTTTCTTTCCCCACAATCATATGTGTTTCTCTGTTGCATGATCTTTAAACCTTGTCAAAGAAACTTCAAGGAACAACTTGTAAATACACATGTTGTCCTCCAATTCTAGCTTTTAGAGAGTCTCAAATTTCAATTGTACTACCATTTGTGGTCTTGCCTTTAGTTGGCAGGAATTTGAACACTGGTGTTGTCTTCCTAAAACTTCTTTATTTCTCTATTGCTTCTTCCTCTTTAAAAGGATCTTTCCAGACCAGAAATCAAGCTGAACTAGCCATTTAAATATTGTGGCTAGAAGACCAAATCAGAGGCTAGGCATCCTGCAGCAATTTTAACTGACATCTTGACTCCTCAAAGCCTGTCCAGAATTTATAAACACAAGTTAGGCATGTGATGGAATACTCCCCACTTGCCTGGATAGGTGTAGCCCCAGTAACACTCAAGAAGCTTGATGCATCCAAGACAGAGCAGTCCCCTTCATTGGTACCACATCCACAAATAATCACTCATCCACCACTGACATTGTAGTAGCTGTGTGTACTAGCTACAAGATGCACAACAGCAGAAATGTGCAAAGGCTAGTTTGACTGCACATTCCAAACTCACAATTATTACCATCCTGAAGGACAAGGGCAGCAGATACATAGGAATTCCACAATCTACATGTTTCCCTCCAAGCCACTCACCATCTTGACTTTGAACGTATCACTGTCCTTTCAGTGTTGCTGGGTCAGAATCCTGGAACATCCACACCAACAGGATTGTGGGGGTATGTACAGCAAATGGATTCCAGTGGTTCACAAAGGCTACCACCTTCTCAAGTGCAACTAGGGATGAACTATAAATGCTGGACCAGCTAGTAATGCCAACAGCCCCTGAAACAAAACTATCTGCTGGACCATCAGTCTGCTCAACTGTCCAATATCCCTTTGTGTGCTTAGTTTCAAGTTATGTCTGAAAGTGCTCCTGTAAAGTACCTTGGAGCATTATGTTTCAGCAGAGGAGCTATTTGAGGAACAAGTTGGCAAGTTCTGTGAGCTATTTAGCAACTATTGCAATCACAGCCAAGCTTCATCCTGTTTTCATCCAACATCCTTAATCACACACAACCAGTATGGGTCACTAAACAGAGGAAACATGTTTTTCTTTATTCATTCTATCCCGTCTCCTTCCTGTTTACCAAGGCTCCTAGTTTGGTGTCATCAGCAAATTTTGAGATTGTGTTTCCTACACCCAATTCCAAGTCATCTATAAACACGTTAAACAAAAGTAAATCCAGGCATTGATCCTTAGACTAGACCAATTTCACACTTTCCCAGTCTGATTGTCATCAATTGGTTCTAACTCTTGTTTTTTTTGTGACTGTCAACCAACATTCTATTCTTGGGTCCTCTTACACTAAGGGGAGCAATTTATCCTCATAGATTGCTGTCAAGGGAGAACAGCACACAGGCTGAGTAGTGAATTCTGTGACATTGCCAGGCCTGAGGATCAACATAGTCTGTTGGTGCAACAGGAGGCAATCTTCCTTTGTATGTCTAAATATGCCTAAAAGTTCTTTTGAGACAAATTATTAAACAGTAATCAATAACTTCTTCAAACAGCTCAAAACTATTTTCTTAAATTTGATGTCTTTATTCTTGATAAAGTTTCTAAATGATAGCCATTTTTAAAGCCTTTTGGATGTGAATGATAGATTTTAGATGAAAATGCATGCAAATTGAAAAAAAAAACTTATGTTAAAGCTGAACTATTCAATTTCGATAACTACAGAAAGGTACTTAAATTTGGATATCTTGACCAAGGATGCTGATATTTATGGGAATTTTGAATCTATTGGAAAAGAGGGAAATTCAAGTAACCAGTTTCAGTTTTGGCATTTTGCCAGACCTCCACCAGTTAAGAGTTATGAAAAGGTTCTTTTAAGATTCTACTAAGTAATTCAATGGAGTCACTTGCAATCTGTCCCGGAATGTTGTAAACACATTCCAGGTTTTTACATGAAACCGAGATCAACTCTATGTCAATGAAAGTTGATTACACAACAGGATATTTCTTTTTTGTAATTTTATCTTGCATGATTAGAGAAAGTCAGGTTTTTACTTTTATATATTTTCAAAGCAAGCTATTCAGAGATGCTATTATGTACCTCTAGAGCAGGTGTGTCTCTTGATCCCAGGGCCCCAAGTCCTGGAGTAGGTGCACTACAGTTGCACCAACAGACTCCCAGATTTATACTTTTTGATAGATATTTTCTAATCAACCTGTTCAGAGATGTTATTACACATCCCTTCAGCAAGTAGGCCTTGACCCCAGGCCACCAGATTCAGGGGTAGGGGCATTTCCACTGTGAAATAAAAGCCCCAAGATTTTTGCTTTTGTATTTTCTAGTCAATCTGTTCAGCAATATTATTACACACTGCTGGAGCAGGTGGGACCTGAACTTGGGTCTCCTGACTCAGAGGTGAGAGTTTCATTTTTGCATCATTTTGCATATTAATTTCACTTGAACAGAGAATCCTATTAACTACCTCCAGTGTCACTATCACTACTTGAGTATTGAAGATCTCCATCAACTGGCATATTAGTTTCATAACAGAGGAGTGGAAAAATCTCTAGTCAAATTTAATTCATCATATTTACTGTGAGATAACACTAGACAGAATAAATCCAAATTAAACAGTAATCATTATTTTGTTAAGTGAATAAAATTACTATTTTCATTTCAGGATGAATAAAATAAGTCACAAGACATCTCCTGTAGCTGAATGCCAGCTTAAAAAAAGTGGAACCTTAAATGTGTAGAGAACATTCCGTTGTGTTTATTGGCCACTCTCACTCAATTTGTTTATAAAGAAGAAAAAAATATATACACAGAATCTCCACATGCCTAATTTTAAAAGTGAAATACATCCTTAGGAATAAGAAATGTACTGTTATAGTAGGAATATCAATATTATGCTTTGTACTATAAATAGCATAATAGGTGGTCAAGGGTGAATCGCAGATGTGTATGTGGTCTTGTTGGTTTTATTCCACTAAATATACACAAGTGTCAGCCAAAACCAGCAAGGGATTCAAACACTTTTATAATTTATCTTCTCTCTGATTATTCAGGAGCAAGTAAATATAACAGTGTTGTCCATTTAAGTTTTCATTCGTAGTATGTAACATCTCCTAATTGCCAGTTGTGTGCAGTTTATCAAAAATGAAGTACAATGTGACATCCAGTTACAAAGATAAGAGACTTTGCATCCATTATACAAAATCATTAGATTTGGAAAGAACTAGGTGATTAAATTATCTTGTTATTTTAAAAAATACAGCACTTGGCATTGTTAAATTAAGATTCAATATCAAAAATGCCAGCTCTTAATCCTGATGATGTACGTTGTTGTTAGCCTCAAATTAACATAAAAATATTTGTTTGAAAATGCTGTAAACTGCTGTAATATAATTCCAAGGTTCAATTAGTAGCCAAGACTGTTTCCATCACCATATGGAAACATACATTGTGAATGAATACACATGACATTCCTCTGTCTGTTATTTTAACACAGCTATTTATCTTCAAAGAGCTGAAGATTTAGCTAAAAGTCCAACCAGAGGAATAACATGCATGCACATTAAGTATTTGTACCTTGAAATCACCAGCAATTATTTTACACAAGGGGTTCTTTGATTTAGAATGTTCAATTTACGGATTTGCAATATCATGCAGAGGTATAATTTTAAAGATTAGACATACAAACATTTCCTGTACTTTATATTGTCCTGCATTGCGTTCCAACTTACATACAAATTGATTTGCAAATGGAGTCAAGAACAGAACCAGTTTGTAACCCAAAAATTGCCTGTAGTTACATAATGCTGTCTCACAGAGATTATGAACTACAGAACTCAAAATAATGGTTAGAATAGAGGTAAACAAAGTGTACCATTATTCCTGTTATACGAAGAATGTTGAATTTATTTCAGTTAGTTCATACAATTAGAAATGACTAATTTTGAATCCATCATTAAAGGGATAGGTAGCCTTTACTGTAACCTTGGCCAATGATGTTGCCACTGAAGACACAGAACAAGGGAAAGAGATACTCAGTTGAAAATTATGGAAAATATGACTGAACAGCATGAAATTGTTATTTATGTTAGTATCATGACACAGGGAAAGCACAAAGAAAGATCATGAAGATGTTATAACATAAAAACTACTAGATTGCTTATGGTACTCTATACTGCATCACTTGGGGACTGGGTGGGGGCTGTGGCAGGGGAAGTGGTGCAGAACTAAACACCTATTAATGAAGAAAGGAATGTTTCAGGTTTCTACGACATTAGGACAACTGCTGCAGCAAGTAAGCAACACATTGGAAGGGCTTCCCTTATGTTAATTTAGTACCAATAACAATAGTAACAGTGAAGAGTACATAAGATAATTGTAAGGGAAGCCATAAGGGTATGCGGGGCACTGTGTACTTTTGGCCATTTGCCATTGCAAGCCTCCACCTTGCTCCTGTGCTGACCTTTCTGTATGGTCTGCTACAGTGTTCCAAACAGTAGGGCACAGTATGAAGCAGGAAATATTGAGAGCTTGTAAGTAAAGTGTGACGATAATCATGAGTAATTTTAATGTACAGATAACCCAGATTAATCAAATTCACAAGGGTGGCCTCGTGGGAGAGTTCATTGAATGTATTAGAGATTGTTCCTTAGAGAAATATATTGAGGAACGAACCGGGGAATAGGCTAATACAGATTTGGTATTGTGTAATGATGTGGATTAATTGGCTATCTCAATGTAAAGACTGCTGTAGGGAAGAGTGATCACACCATGCTATAATTTCAAATTAATTTGGAGGGTGAGAAGCTGGAATCCTTCACTAGTGTTTTAGAGTTAAACAAAAGTAATTACTTAGGCATGAGGACTGATATGGATCTAGACAACTGGTCAGGAAGACTTAAATGTAGAGCAGTTGATAGACAGTGGCAGATGTTTAAGAAGATATTCAATTCCTCCCAATTAAAATCTATTCCAGAGAGGAAGAATGATTGTAAAACTGGAAAAAGTCCATGGCTAAGCAAGAAAGTTAAAGATAAAAAAAGACAAGGACAAAGGCATACCATATTGTAGAGTTCAATGGCAGACTGCAAGGTTGGGACACTTTTAAAGATCAACAAAATGTTACCAAAAAGTAATAAAAAGAGCTAAGTTAAACTATGAAAGAAAATTTGTGCAAACTGACAGTTAAAGCTTCCATAAGCATATAAAAGGGAAAAGAGTAGCTAAAGCGAATGTTGGTCCATTGGAGGATGAGACTGGGGAATTAATAGTAGAGATCACAGAAATGGCAGAGACATTAAATCAATATTTTCCCTCAGTTGTCATGGAGGTGGGCATAGTACCATGCCAGTAGTAACTGGTAAAGCAGAGGTTATAGAAAGAGAGGAACGTAGAATAATCATCATCACTAGGGAAAAAGTACTGAGCTAAACATTGGGATTGAAGGCAGATAAGTCCCCAGGGCCTGATGGCCTCCATCCTAGGATCCTAATGTAACTGGCAGCAGAGATAATGGATCTGCTGGTTGTAGTATTCTAAAATTCGCTGGATGTGGGAAAAGTTCCAGTGGATTGGAAAAATGCTAATATAACATTCTTATTCAAAAAGAGAGGCAGGCAGAAGACAGGAAATCATAGACCAGATAGTCTAACATCTATCATTAAGAAACTATTAGAATTCATAATTAAGGATGTATAAAAGGACATTCCATAAGCCAAAATGTAGTCCCATCTGAGTCAGCATGGTTTATTAGGAGGGGACAGGAAAATGGAATTGAGGCTGAGATGACATAGCCACGATTGTATTAAATGGTGGTGCAGGTGTAAGGAGCAAAACTGTTTATTCATGCTTCCAGTTCTTATATGAAAAGGATTTTAGTTACTTGAATGTTGACTGCTACTATCATGCAATGGCTTCTTTTCATTAGGCTATTTTAGCTTACTTAAAGACAAATGTCTGAATTTGACTTGAACTTTAAAACTGAACTTAGAACAGATGATATGCCCAGCTGCTCTCAGTTGGCCTTTGTCTCACTCAGATGAAATATCCATTCACATTGACCGGGCTCCTGACGACTAAGAAAATATATACTCATAGATTAGAAATGAGGTGAGTCTAAGAAGATTTAAAAAACAGATAAATCAGGCTCCAAATTGTTGTTGAAAGGCAAATAGTTGAATGTTGAAGCTGCCACTGTAAATGTTAACAGTAGTACTGAATAATTGGTTTCATGATCCTTAGTTTTGGAAATTGGTTGAGATTCTGTAGTTCTGACTCCTCTTGACCATGATTTATTCCAGCATTCAGGGTGAGAGGGACTCTTGATTCCCTTTGTCAGAATGTTAAGTAGTTGACTTCTAACCTGACTTTTAACCCTCTCCTAGTGTATTCTTCATAAAGAAAAACAAAACGGCTCAAATTTTCTGCTGGCACATGGTCGTTATGCCAGCACAGATAAGAATTGCACATGGGTCCCTGTACACTCCTATTGGAGCACAATCTGAGGAATTTCCTCAGATATTGAATTTTCCACTAGACAATTCCACTTGGAACACTCAGAAATTCTCTACTTTAAATCAGAGACTTTGGAGGGTCTAATGATATTAAGGAATATAATTATTCAAGTTAGCCTATTAAATACATAACCTAATGGTTAAATAACTATTAAGGTGGGGTGAGAATGGCAGCCCTTGACATTAAGGCTGTGTTCAACTGGATGTGGCATCAAGGATCCATAGCAACACTGGAATCAGTTGGTATCACAGGGCAAACTCTCTGCTGGTTAGAGTTGTATTGGCACATAGGAAGATGGCCAGTCATCTCACATCCAGGACATCTCTGCAGGAGTTCTTCAGGGTAGTGTCCTACCTCCAACCATCTTTAGCTGCTTCATCAATGACCTTCCCACCATCATAAGGTCAGAAGTGGGGATGTTTGTCGATGGTTGCACAATATTCATCTCCATTCATGACTCTTCAAACACTGAAGCAGTCCATGTTGAAATGCAACAGATCTGGACATGATCTAAGCTTGGGCTGACAAGTGACAAATGACATTCATGCCACACAACTACCAGGAAATGACAATCACCAATAAGAGACAATGTAATCACCACTCCTCGACATTCAATGGTATTACCATCACTGAATCCTCCACTATCAACATGCTGAGGGTTACCATTGATCAGAACTTCAACTGGATTCACCACATAAACATAATGGCAACAAAAGCAGGTCAGAGGTGAGGAATACCGTAGAGATGCACTCACCTCCCGACTCCTCAAAGTCTGTCCACCAACTACAATGCACAAATCAGGAATGTGATGGAATATTCCCTACCCGCTTGGTTAGGTACAGCTCCAATAACATTCAAGAAGCTTGACACCATATCCACAAACATCCACTCTCTTCACTGATGCTCAGCAGCAGCAGTGTGTACTATCTGCAAGACACTCTGCAGAAATTCACTAAAAATCCTTAGATAGTACCTTCTGAACCCACGACCACTTCTATCTAGAAGGACAATGGCAGCAGATACATAGGAATGCCACCACCTGCAAGTTTCCCTCCAAGCCACTCACCATCCTGACTTAGAAATATATTATTGTTTCTCCACTGTCACTAGGGCAAAATCCTGAAATTCCCTCCCTAATGGCATTGTGGGTCTACGTACAGAGCATGGACTGCAGCAGTTCAAGGCAGCAGCTCACCGCCACCTTCTCAAGGGCAGCAAGGCATGAACAATAAATGCTGCCCAGCCAGCAATGTCCACGTCTCATGAGTGAATAAAAAAAATTTAAACAGACCCCATACTTACCTCACAAACCTCCCAACATCACCCCTCCAGCCTCTGTTCATTCCCCAGACCCTGACCAAGACAAACCCCTCCAAGACCTGAACCCCATTGTCCCACAGCCAGATCTGAGCCAACCCAACCACAGCAACCTCTCCCTGCCATTGCTTGACACTCTGTACACCCTGTAAGGCCCTAATCCAATGCCTCCACTACTGGTCCCAAAACCATTAGACCCATCATCTGCAATCCCCACTGACTGGACCTAGCCAGACCCTTCCCTCCACTGGTCCTGACACCAACACCCCACCCACTCCTCACCCTGCTAGACCTGACTGAGACTGCACTCACCCCTGACCTGACACTGACACCACATCGACCCGTCCCCCCAGATGGACCTGACCCAAATCTCATATGTCACCAGATCTCCCCACCCAGTCACAATCCTCATCTTGGCCAGACCTGCCTGAAAACCCTCTTTTCACTGAACTCACCCACCTCAGCCCACATTCCCATCAGATAAGACCCAACAATGCAACTCACCACCGCTGGACCCGTAACCCTGATGCTTACACCTGCACTCTCCACACCTCTTCTGGCCCAGATTTCCCCCATTCCCCTGATCTACTCTAAACACTGCATCACGTACCTTGCCATCTTACACCCTGGCACTCTAGCCACTTATCACCCTACATCCTTCTCACTTGATATTCTACCCACCTGGCATTCTACCCAGCTGATACCTTATCTCCTACTCATCTAGCATACTACCCTGGCACCCTGCCCCCTCCTTAGTTGTCATCTTATTTACTCAGGAATTTGGCACCCTACTTGCCTGGCACTTACCTGGCACCCTACTCCCCATGCATCTGCAATTTTAACCAGTTCTCTGTGTTTGTTACAAAGCTACATGAGAATATTTCAATAGTAGTTATAGGACTTTAGTCTCAACCTGAGAGTGATGACTCACAAGAACCCATCATGTATCTCAGATTGAATGTAACCAGGTATGAAGTACAGTGATATGTAATAAACCTGCTTACTGCACATCAATGTTGAGTCTATGTTTTGCCGAAGACTTTGTGTTGGGTGTCCTTACCTGAATGATATCAGTAGCTTAGACATATAACAGCAAGAAGGGTTAATGGTAATGAAACTTCCCAAATTTTCTCAGCCCCTCAATGATCTTGGCTACAGGCCTTCTGATTGGGCCTCCCACTTCCTTGGCCATCAGCTATGGTTGATTAGATAAGGATTCCAGAGGCAGCATCTTAATTGGTTGCCTCCAGCAATATCAGGACCGGCATTCCCCTATCACAACTTCTGAGTTCCTGACCTTGAATCAGGATGTCCATCAGGATTGTGACCCAGCCAGGATAAATCAGCCTGTCCACTTTGTTCTTTTTTCTCCACAGATACTGCCTGACCTGCTGAGTATTTCCAGCATCTATGCCATTTGGTTTTGTGACACATTTTAATTTGGTGAGCTTGCTTGCTGGTGGGGGCTGGGAGTCAGCCGCACTGAAGATGCCTACTGTAGTGACTGTAACAAGGTCAGCCAGGTGGACCTCAAAAGCTAGGGGTTCCCTGATAACAACTGTTAAGCTGGTCCAATCAGGAATGTCAGAGGGTCTGTTCACGCTGAAAGCTGGCTCTGATGAACTGGATCAGTTACTCTCCATGTGTAAATAAAGGGGGATTTGGTAATGGGATACTGGCTTCTGAGGAGTTATTTCAATGGTGAAGAAAATAAAGTGCGTTCCTCAAGAAACTTGCTAGCAACAGCTGTCTTTGAGTTGGGGTTAGCATTTCTGCTGCTATTTGGGAAGCTTGACTCGCTCGACCTTGCTGTTGAAGACTGGGCCCAGTAAGTGGAAAGAATGTGTTATATTTCCCAGGCAAATGACAATGTGGCAGATAAAAACCAACAAATAATTCTCCTAACAGCCTGGGGACCCGCAGCCTTTTTAATTATTAGGAGCCTAATACTCACTGAGGGACCAGATATTAAAACCTTTCAAGAGTTGACTGATTTACTTAAGAAATATTACAACCCCAAGCCTTCTCTAATTCTGGGGCACTATCTGTTTTACTCGGCAATTAGAGAACCAGGGGAATTTGTATCAGGATATTTAATGAGGTTAAACCAACTGGCAGAAGCATGTGACTTTTGGTTTAACCTTTAATGCGTTGCTGAGAGATCAATGGTATGTGGGATTAATTATGTAACCGTGCGAAAGTGCCTATTAGTTGAAGTCCAACTGAACTTTAAACAGGCACTACGACTGGCTTTATCATTGGAAAATGCAGCGAGCAGAGCATATGAGTCGCAGGGCATTCTGATGGAAGTGGACACCCTTGCCAATCTGACTGAGCTTGGGAACACCACTTGAGTGAAGGCAATTGCATAGCCTCACTGAGGACATATCTTGCACAGATGGACTTCAGATCAGCCCACAGCAAAACCCCAAAACAAAGCCAATCCTCAGCCAAATGGTTAAAATTCTCTTCAGGATCTGGGCCAGCAAGCCATTGTAGTTGCTGCCAGTATGTGAACTCAAGACAGCAAAAGAGCCCCACTCGACATAAATTGAGTAAGAGAACACAGGTTGGTATCCAGCAGAGTGCACACCCTGGAAAGTCCACCTACATCTGGTTTGGAAGAGTTAAATTGCTTAGCAACATCCAAATCAGAACCAATCAAAATAAAAGTCTGGTTAAATGGTCACCCTATTCTAATGGAGGTGGATACTGTCACGGCTAGACTGAGAACCTGCAAGAGGGAACCTTTACAGATTAAACGTGCAACTTCTGTTCCAGTCTCTTATGAGAAGCAGCTGGTTCAGTTAACACTGAGTGTTAAAAGATTGTAGTAAAAGGTTCGGGCTGAAGCTTGACAAGGCAAAATTGGTTGAGAAAGATTCACCTAAATTGGTTCAACATTTTTCAATTAGAAAATCACTGCCTGAGCAAAGATCTAAATAAATACCTGAAAGGTTTTCAGGAAGATCTAGGGACTATCAAAGGAGACAAGGCCGCCTTGCATGTTGACCAGGAAGGAATTCCATGATTCTGTAAGGCCTGTCCAGTGCCGTTTGCCTTACGGGCAAAAGTAGAGGCAGAAATCCAAAGGGTGGAAAGCGAAGGAATTATCAAACTAGTCCAGTTTGCAGGATGGACAGCACCAGTTGTACCGATTGTGAAGCCTGATGGGTCAGTTCACCTTTGTGGGAATTTTAAACAAATGGCAAACTGCTATTCACAGCTGGATAAATACCCAATTCTTTGCATAGAGAATTTATACACATAGCTGTCAGGGGAGTTCTCCTTCACGAAACTGGACATGAGCCATGTGTATTTGCAGTTGCAGTTGTGATTAGATGAGGATTCCCAGAAGTATGCCACAATTAATACCCGTAAGGATTTGTACCAATATACGAGACTGCCGTTTTGGGGTATTCTCAGCATGTGCAATTTTTCAGCAGACAATGGAGAACATTTCACAAGGTCTATCCCAGTTGCCATGCGTCTAGAAGATGTGCTAACAACAGTGACGACCAAGAAGACACATTTAGAGAACTTTGACATGGACCTTAGGTGTTTCTCCCAGGTGGCCGTACACCTTTGAAGGGAAGAGTGTCTGTTCCAGGCATCCCAAGTGACCTACTTGGGCTACAGAGTTGACAAAACTGGGTTACACCCCCAGAAGATAAAATGAGGGCGATCAAAGGTGCCCCGGCTCCCGTCTCTGTACTGGAGCTTAGATCATTCCTTGGGCTGGTGAACTATTATGGACAGTTCATACACAATGTGACCTCCATCCTGGCACCTTTGCATCTATTCTTAAAAAAGGATCAGCCTTCAAATTGATGGCATTGCCAAGTCATAGATTTCAAGGAAGAAAAGAAACAGCTGCCATCCTCTAAGGTGTTGCCACACTATGATCCCAAGTGAGATCTGGTATTGACTCAGCATCGGGGTAGTATTAGTTCATAGGTGGCCCAATAGAGAGGAACGCCCAATAGCGTATGCATCCAGAGCTTTGGCTATTGCAGAGCATAAATGCACCCAGATAAAATAGGAAGGTTTGGCAGCCATATTTAGAGTAAGGAAGTTCCACTGATACTTTTATGAGTGTGAATTTGCAATAATAACGACCACAAATCCCTACTAGGTCTACACAAAGAGTACAAGGCAGTGCCACCCGTAGCTTCTGGCTGAATTCAATGGTGGGCTTTAATATTAAGTGCGTATAATTGCAACTTGGAACAACATTCGGGAGGCCAAGTAGCAAATGCAGGCGCATTGAGCCACCTCCCACTCGCAGATACACCACCGGTGATACACCCCACCCCCACAACCCCCGTGAAAAAGTCCATCATGGTTTTAAATTTTTTGGATACACTTCCAATCACAACTGACAATATCAGACTATGGACGCAGGAAAATCTGATCCTGATAAAATTGAAACAGCTGGTGTTGATGGGGGAAATCAAAGGATCATCACAACCAGAATTGAAACATTTTTGGTTCTGGAGAAACCAGATCACAGTAGAGGACAACATATTATTATGGAAAGCAAGAGTGATTGTCCTGCATAAAAGTTGCTGCCAGATACTGGCTGAACTCCGCCAGAGTCACCCAGGGGTTCCCAAAATGAAGATATTGGTGAGAAGTTATCTCTGATGGCCAAGACTGGATGCAGATCTAGCTGCATTAGTGGGGCAGTGCCCAGAGTGCCAACAAGGACGAAAATTACCGCCAGCAGCTCCCCCATTTTCGTGGAAGTGGCCGGGTAAATCCTGGACTCGGTAACATGTCAAGTGTGCGGGTCCTTTCATGAGATTAATGTTCTTAGTCATTGTGGATGACCTCTCAAAGTGCCTGGACATGCATAGAGTTCATTTGTTAAACACGGAGAGGACAATAGAAAAACTATGCGCGTCTTTTGCAATACATGGATTCTTGGGAGTGTTCGTCATAGATAATGGGCCATCGTTTATCAGCAGAAAATTTGAGTATTTCCTATAAATGCAAATAAGGACAGCTCCATACCATCCATTATCCAATGGTCTGGCAGAAACAGCAGTACAAACTTTGAAGGCAGGTTTAGTCAAACGACCCACAGCTTCACCAGATCCCAAAATGTCCCGGTTCCTATTTGATTATAGGACCACCCCTCATACAATGACATAGATATCTCCAGCGGAGTTGCAAATGTGGAGGGAGCTCCACACCAGGTTAAATCTGATCTTCCTGAACCTGGAGGGGTAGGTGAAACGGCATCAGGAACGCCAGTGCCGGACACAAGATTCTGCTAAGCGAGAGAAACCCAGTTTTCTTCAGGGGATGAAGTTTGATATAGGAACCACTGGAATGGCCTTGCATGGGTAAGAGGCAGGTTCGACAAGACATCAGGTCCAGTGACATATAAATTTATGGTAGGTGTGACAGTGCTGAAGAAACATGCGGACCAAATGAAAGCAGCAAACTCGCAAATGGCATGGGAGCAAAACTTAAACAGCTTCTTGACAACCTTTCTGAATGCTCTGGAAGCTGTGGATTCTCCTTCTCTATCTAACATTGAAGATACCTGAGAATTTGAGATAGACACGGTGGAATATTTACGCCTCGATGCCTGTGCCACTTGAAGAGGAGGATGAATTTCTTCCGAGATGCTCTGGGTGTGAGAGGTGAGCTACTGTGTGTTGCATGCTGCCCATATCAGAGACAGAGTTGGAGGAATCTGACCTGGTGCTATAACACCCTAGGAGGAACTACAAAACAAAAGAACCAGCCTATGTCATTGGACTCGGGGGCGAGGGGAGAGATATAGTGATTGTAATGAGGTCAGCCACGTGGACTTTATAGAATATAATTTTGCTGATTGGGGCTGTTTATCTGAACCAATCAGGCACCCCTGGCTGACATATATAAAACGAGTGTAAGAGGTTCTGCTCACTCTGAGAGTTGGTTCTGAGGAAGCTGGATCAGTGTCAAGGACACGCCACATGTAAAGAAAGGGTGACTTGGTGATGGGATAGTAGCCTCTGTGAAGTTATTTCACCTAATCCCAGCCTGAATGCCTGAAGAAGCATTAAATCTCCACCTAGGTTTTACACAATGCTACTAAAATGTGATTATTAAAAGCAAGCAATTGCTTTATAGTGAAGTCACATACAGCATTCTTTCGAAGATTACAAAGTTGAGCATATATTGAAACATTAAGGAAAATCTTTCAAGGAAGAAGCCATTATTTATTTATACTGGGTAAATTTAACTTGAGAGACTATTATAAGAATATTTGTGTAGACAACAACTAGACTACAGGAATGTGGTTCAGAAAATGAAGTACCTTATTAAGGATAAGTATATTTCTTAAAATAGCAAGTAACCTCTTCAATTATAAATTATAAGGTATTATTATGGACATTATTATGCAGATACAAGCTGGCTAAAGTCATTTTACCAAATAAGGCAATATTTAACCTAGTTGCCACAGTACATTCTCTATCAGTTTTGTTTCAGATCAAAAGAATGTTAACAATAAGCTTCCAATTAAAAAAGCTAAGGGGCCAAATGTGTATGTTAGATAGTACGTAGGGAGGTTTGGGCATTGCCCAAAAACTTTACTGTCCTTGAACACTGTTCCATAACAGATTTCGAATGCATGAATATTATAGATTAAATGGCACTATAGTCTGCCTTTATAATATTTACATATAAAATAAATTGTATATATTTAGCCAGATTCAATCTAAACCTGATCGTTCTCAATCACAGTTATAATACACTGGATAAATATTTAACTTATTGACCACACAAACTGCACTTTCTTTGCAATGTCACAGCTATAACTCCAAAACTAATTTCCTAAGAATATAACAAGTGAGCAAAAGAAAGAATGAACATTAACAAATTTTAACTTACTGTTAAAATATATCTGCAACTTCCTGCATTTTACCCTCAGTAACTAGTTCTGCATTCTATGTATGCTTGATGCTTGAAGAACTTGATATTACTCTTTGAGTTTCCCAATCTATAGTGCAATCCTGCCTCTTTTTATGATACTAGCAATGCAACATACATTCTCCCAATTTCTCAAATATTTTTCTCCTATCTGCTGGCTTGTGTAGTCATACAAACGCATGGATTAGGAGCAGGAATGGGCTACTTGGCCCTTTGGATCTGCTATGAGAAAGATCATGGATTGTCTTATTGCCCCATAATTCTGCCGTCAGAGAGGAAACACTTCATTAGCTAAATAGCTAAGGCATCCCTCCACTAAAGCACTGGTATGAAAGCTGCAATCAGTGGGCAACAAACTATTAAATCTATAGGGATAGTAGGAACTGCCAATGCTGGATTTTGAGATAACAAAGCGTAGAGCTGGATGAACACAGCAGGCCAGGCAGCAACAGAGGAGCAGGAAAGCTGACATTTCGTGTCTGGACCCTTCTTCAGAAATGGAGGAGGGAAGGGGACTCTAAAATAAATAGAGAGAAGGGAAGGCGATGGTAGAAGGCAGATAGCGGCGCAGATAGGTGGAGAGAAGACGGACAGGTCAAGGAGGCGGATATGAGGCCAGTTCAGGTGAGTGTAGGTAGGGAGTTGGGATGGGGGTTGGTCAGTTGGGAGGGAGGGGCGGGTAGGTGGGAGGGAAGACGGACAGGTCAAGGAGGTGGGGATGAGCTGGGCTGGTCTTGGGATGAGGTTGGGGATGGGGAGATTTTGAAGCTTGTGAAGTCCACATTGAGACCATTGGGCTGCAGTGTTCCCAAGCGAAATATGAGGTGCTGGTCCTCCAGCCTTCGGGTGGCATCGTTGTGGCACTGGAGGAGGTCCAGGATAGTAATGTCATCCAAGGAGTGGGAGGGGGAGTTGAAGTGGTTCGCGACTGGGAGGTGTAGTCGTTTGTCTTGAACTGAGTGTAGGTGCTCCACAAAGCGGTCTCCAAGCGTCCGCTTGGTTTCCCCAATGTGGAGGAGGCCACATTGGGAACAGTGGATACAATATACCATATTAGCAGATGTGCAGGTGAACATCTGTTTAATATGGAAGGTTTTCTTGGGGCCAGGGATGGGGGTGAGGGGTGACGTGTAGAGTCAGGTGTAGCACTTCCTGCGGTTGCAGGGAAAAGTGCCAGGGGTAATGAGGCTAGTGGGGAGTGTGGAGCAGACGAGGAAGTCGCGGAGAGAGTGGTCCCTCCAGAAGGCAGATAAGGGTGGGGAGGGAAAAATGTCCTTGGTAGTGGGGTCAGATTGCAGGTGGCGGATGATGCGTTGAATCCAGAGGTTGGTGGGGTGATACGTGAAGACGAGGGGAATTCTGTCTTCGCTGTTATTGCGGGGAGGGGGTGTGAGGGATGAGTTGCGAGAAACGTGAGAGATGCGGTCGAGGGTATTTTTGATCACTGTGGAGGGGAAATTGTGGTCCTTGAAAAACGAGGACATCGGGGATGTCCGGGAGTGGAATGCCTCATCTTGGGGGCAGATGCGGTGGAGGCGAAGGAATTGGGAATAGGGGATGGCATTCGTGTAGGAAGGTGGGTGAGAGGAGTCTGTAGGCTTGAAATAGACTAAATTTACTAAATCTGTAGGTCAGATTGTGCACAACACACAAATAAATGACATATTATGCACATTTGATATTTTAAACGCAAAAAGGGAGAAATGTTGAAACATTTCTATTTGACTCCATTTTACGCAATCTTTAAGATAGCTGTTCCAAATTTTACCTAGCATATGTTGTGCTATATAAACTGTATACTGCCATTTCTCAAAGGAGCCACAAAGATATATGAGTCAGGCCATAATCATGCATAAACATTATACACATTTGTGACCCAATAGTGCTTCTACAAGCAGACAGACTTAGCATTTGGTTAACTTTTTGAGCAAAACTACAATCATAGATGTAATTGTGCTGTTGACACTTGAGTCTAGACCTGTTCCACACCTGTAATCATCTCTAATCATCATCATCATTAGTGGTCCCTCGCAGACGAGGATGACTCTCCTCCACTCTCAGGGTGAGTCCATAGGTGGCTTTACAGTCTGGTGTGGCTTCCGCAGGGTCTGTCACACTTGGGGCAGAAGGTGGTCTTGGGAAGGGGTGGGTAGGCTGTTGGTGTGGCAGCATGCTCCTTACACGGTTCTTGCCTGGCTTCCGCTTTATTACAATGGCAAGTCTCAAGGTGCTCAAGACCTTCCAGATGTTCCTCCTCCACTATGAATGGTCTTGGGCCAATGATTCCCAGGTATCTATGGGAATGCCGCACTTCACCATTGAGGCCTTGAGGGTATCACTGAAGCGCTTCCTCCGTCCACCTGGGGTTCACCTGCCGTTTCAAAACTGGGAATAGACCACCTGTTCTGTAATAATAACCCCAAGTAAGTACAGTCGTTTAATGTATTTTACTTTATTCTCAATAGCCACAGAGAAATAGTTAGAAAACTTACTTTTGACAGAAGATGCAAGCATGAGCAGAGCTTTTAAGCTTAAAATAATAAATTATCAACTGCTGTAGTGCTTTTGTCTTTGTTTTTAGAGGGCACCTCCTGCCTAAAGTAAATTCTTATAATTGAATTGCGAACCAGCTTTTTTCCCGAACACATCAGGATGCTAAATCAAAAAATGCTGATTAAAAAGATTCACTTGTTTAATGAGCTTGACTAATTACAGAATCTAATTATTACTATGACTGACTTGAAAAATCAAAACAATATTTTCCTAGATGAAATTAGTTCCTGTAAGATAAAATATTTGGCTTTGATCCATTATAATGATATATTTATGTTATGGTGAATATGCAAAGTGAACAATATTCTGGAAACAGCACTCTATTTATGCTATCTGTTTCTCTCACTGATTCCTGTTACAGATTTGAGTCTGCTATAGATACCTTGTCTGGTTCAGTGGTGTCAGCTCCCATAGTGAGTAACTTATTTTCGCAGGGGTTGACTCACACTGCTCAGTACGGTTAGGCAACTTGGAGCTGTAACAATAGAAGCTCTTTGTGACTTGAAGTGGAAACACATGTCTTCTGCTTGTTTGTTACTTCAATGTTTCCAAAAGTAAACCAAGGTTAACACCAGATAAGGGGGAGTTTAGTTTGAATACAAAACTTCATTGTTCTATAGAAGTGCAAAACAAGTGAAGTAATAGTGAAATACACAAACTTATTTAGTTCATTTGGTACAGCGTATAGATTTAAACGATATATATTAATAAAGGAATGCACAGTCTTCCTTCCTGTGGTTTAGGCTTTCTTAAGTCTTTTACAGGTTGTGGGTGTCATTGGTCAGGCTGGCACTTGTTGCCCTCAAACTGGCGACCCAGCTTCTTGAATGATTACAGCCCATTCAGTGTAGGTACAGTGCTGAACACAGATCCTGGAAGAGAGATCCAGGATTTTTACCCAGCAGCATTGAAGGAATGGCGATATTGCTCCAAATCTGTACGGTGCATTGCTTGGAGTGGAACTCACAGGGTGATGGTTTTCCCACGCTGCCATTGTCATTCAAGGTGGTGAGAAGTTTGGAGGGTGTTCTTTAAAAAGCCTTTGTGAATTGCTACAGTGCATCTTGTAGATAATTCACACTTCTGCTACTTTTGCGTTGATAATGGCGGGGGTGAATATTTGTGGATATGATACCAATCAAGTGGGCTGCATTGTCCTGGATAGTTTTGAGCTTATTAATTTATTTTTTCATTCATTCACGAGATAGAGGGTGCCACTGGCTAGGCTAGCATTTATTGCTCATCCCTAATTGCCCAGAGGGCAGTTAAGAGTCAACTACGTTGTTGTGGGACTGGAGTCATTGGTAGTCCAGACCAGGTAAGGACAGCAGTTTCCTACCCTTAAGGTCATTAGTGAACCAGATGGGATTTCATGGCCATCCAGTTTTTTATTTAATTGTTGAATTCAATTTCCACCATCTACCATGGCAGGATTTAAACCTGGGTCCCCAGAACATTACCTGAGTTTCTGGATTAGCAATAATACCACTAGGCCATCGCCTCTCCTTCGTGCCACTGACCTAAGTGAGTTCAACACTCAGGATGTTTGACAAAATCCAGGACACAGTAATTGCTTAAATCTTTACTCCCTCCATTGTTAAGGATCTAAAGCAGCTTTCCATCTTTTTCCATCTTCAAGATCACATCTCATCCAATACTGATTTGAAAATAGATCAACTCTCTTTCATCATTAATGGGCCAATTTCCTGGAATTCCTGCTTTACAGCTCTGTTTAAGTACTACTGCACTGTGCAAGTCTGTGCAAGACTGCAAAAGTTCAGGAAGACTAACACCTTCTCAGGACAGCTGGAGATATGCAATATCTGCTGGCCTTCAGCAATGCCCTTATTCCATGAACAAATCAACATTTTTATCAAGAATATCTTCCAACCTGCCTTGCATATTTTCATCATGCAGATCACACACGCCAGTGATAGAAACTGAATTTCCTACTAGATGGGAGAAGGGGTTCCTGTGCCCTGAGCTGGGTCACAGTCTCAGGATACAGGGAAGGCCATTTTGGACCGAGATGAGGAAAGATTTCTGCATTCAGAGGGTATCAATCTGTGGAATTCACTTCCTCAAAAGGCTGTGAAGGACTAGTCACTGAATATATTCAAGAAAGAGATTAATAAATTCTTAGATATAAAAGGCATTGAGGGAATAGAGAGGAAGTGGAATATGACTTTGAGATAAAGGATCAGATATCCTCACATTGAAAGACAGAGCATATTTGAAGGCCCAAATAGCCTACTCCTGCTCTTAGTTTCTATATTCCTATGTTTCAGCCTTTGCTGGTTATTATTAAAGTATACATTTATCAAAACTCTAAAAGTTCCCGGTCATATTTAATACAGAGTTTAAAAGAGGATAGCAAAATGGTAGAAAGAAAGACTTGCAATTATTCAACACTTTACAATATCAGAATATCCCAAAGTGCCTTACAACCAATTAAAAACTTTCAAAGTGTAGTTATTGTTGTAATACAAGAGAAGCTCTCAAATTGGGCTCTGTAGGGATTTTTCAGAGGGTGAAAAAATAATGTGAAAATAATAGTTGAGCAGGGCCGGTCTTACAAGCGGGCATGTGGATGGAACTCCAGGCTATCTTAGATCTCCTCTTCCTACCATCTGGTCAGTCAGACTGGCTCTCGCTCCTAAACTTTTCTATTAAAAGCGCTGAATGAGATGTAATGCCAAATGCTAACAGAATATGCAACCTCTTACGTATGGCACACTGTCAAGAAGATGCAGAAAGCTGTCGGACTAATTTCAGACTATTCATCCGCTGGCCTCCTAGTACTTTGCAGGGCCACTGCTTTACCAGATTGAGTAAATCAATTTCTATTTTTAGTTGCATGGAATTTTTTATTTTGGGACGAACATTCTACAATTCCATCCATTTTTGTTTCTCCTGAAGAACAAGAAAAGTTGGATTTTATACAGAATAAATTACAAACATCTTTACATTCTTTCTCTCAGAGGATCAGAAATCTTTGAAGTTCTCTTCAAAAAGCAAAGGGTTGATTGAATATTTTGAAGCAGAGGTGAACAGATTCTTGACGAAGAAGAAATCAAAGGTTATCGGGGGCAGGGGGGAATGTGGAGTTGAGGCCACAATCAGACCCCCGTGCTCTTATTGACTGGCCTACTCCTGCTGCTAATTTGTGTTTTCATTGAAAGTCATTATCAAAAGTCACAGTATGTGGCACACACCAATATTGGGTGGCTCAGTGGTTACCACTGCTGCCTCACAGTGCCAGTGACCAAGGTTCAATTCCACCCTCGGGTGACTGTCTGTGTGGAGTTTACACATTCTCCTCATGTCTGTGTGGGTTTCCTCACACAGTCTAAAGATGTGAAAGTTATGTGGATTGGCCATGGGAAGTGCAGGTTTATATGGATAGGGTGGGCTGCTCTTTGGAGGATCAGTATGGAGTGACTGCCCTGCTTTCACAATGTCAGGCTGTCTGATCACACTAAGCATAGACAGGCCCAACATTGAGAAGCAGGATACCTATCTCACCAATGTCTTTGAATCAATATTTGTTTTCTTAAAAACATTATTCGGCAAACAGTGATGTAATGTTAATTGTATTGTATAGAATTATCATTTACATGGGAGGCTGGGATCTGAGATTATTAATCAGTTTGTAAGTATTTTACAGAATGTTTCATAGAATCCTTTATTGCATTGGTGTGCCAGCTCACTACACTGTATGAGCTGCTGCTTGGCATGTCGGTTGCTGCCACCATTCTCTTTAAGTGAAGAGAATTATACAATCTAGTTGGTCTTGGTGTGGACAGGAAAACCACTTCCTTTTCTAACTATAAGAGTCTCTTGGTAACAAGATGTGCTTTGTTACATGTTAGCAACTAATTACAGGGTACTTTGATATAATAGACATCGTTACAGAGACTTTAAAGAGGACCAGATATTGGGACCCACTCCTTTGAGATCCTAAGCTGTTTTGCCCACAGGCAACGTTTCCTCTAAGCCATATGGCAGTCAGCATCAGAATGCCAATTGCGTTACTGATTTCTGATTGTGGAAGTCAGTGCTGCACATGGGCCTCAGAGACCTGTACAACCAAGAAGAAAATTCAAGAAAACATTGCCCACAAATCCATACGATATCATCATTGTGGGTGGCGCTAGTGGCACTTGTCAGTACTAACAGCTTCAGGGCCATTTACAATATTCTTCAACCAAAAGGTTTGAGAATTGCCAATGTAGGAAACATGCCAGCAAAAATATTCTGAGACTAAGAGGTAGGTGATGCACCATAGAGATGTGGAGGACTTCATTCTCTTGGGAGGATAAGATGGAAGTGTTTAGAGGCATAATCATTGAGGATGCTCTGCATTTGCAACGGTGCAATGAAGGAACTTGATATTCTCCAGGACAATACGGATAGTGAGGGAATAAGGTGAAAAAGCATGTTACTCAGGATGAAGGAGAACAGGGAAGTGTTTTGAGAGGTAAGTCTGTCTAATCTCCCTCCACCTTGCTTAAGGCAAGGCCCAAAGTCATAGTTTTCCCTTCAGAAGGCCCTGGTCATGGGATTACACATGGTGGTGCAGCTATAGTTGCACCTAATTAGCGCAGAGTCAAGGTCTGTCCATGTACTTTGTCATTGAGTCATTGAATCATACAGCGCGGAAACAGACCCTTAGGTACAACCAGTCTGTGCTGAACATAATTGCAAACTGAACTAGATCTATCTGCTTGCTCCTGGCCCATATCCCTCCTATTCATGTACTTATCCATGTGTTTTTTAAACATTATAACTGTACCCACATGCACCACTTCCTCAGGAAGTTCATTCCACGGGAACCATCACAACTCTTTCTTTGGCAATTACCTTAAATCTGCATTTTCTGTTTACTGATCCTGCCATGAGAAATTGTTTCATTCTATTGACTAATTTTATAGTTTTGAGCACCCTTATTAAACTCTCTTCACCTTGTCTACTCAGTTTCTCCACGTAAAAGAAGTTTCTTGCTCTTGGTGCTATCACTGATCAACAGTTGCTTACACAATATAATTTCCTGCCGGTCACACTCATAAGGTACATTATCTTGCAAATGAAGCATAATTATATAAGTCAATTTACTGCCTTAATTCATTTATATAGAGACTCTCACTTAACAAGGAGAAAGCAGTGGGCACAGAGCAAGGAAGCTGAGGGATAACGTATAAAGAGGGACTGAACTTTGATAATTCCAGAGGAGTCAACACCTCCCAATCAACTGGTTTCCAAAAGAACAATGTAAAGGCAAACTGTAGGAAGGTCAATCATCCTGGAATCAATTAGCAATAGGTTGGCACAGGCCTATTTGTTTCATTGAACCATTACATTGGCTTTTTCCGGTCTTTGGGCACCCTCCAGGCACATCTCAGGATCACGACTTTCTGCTTCTGCAGATAATTCTCATTTTTGCTTTTATCTTCTCCCAAGATATAACCCACCCTCACCTTCGTGGAGTGGGGGCCGCTATTGCTGATGTACATATCAATGCACTTGCTGAACAGTGCTGGCATAGGATTGACCTTTCCAGCAGGTCTATGGTCTGCTCAGTAATAGTTCTTGAGGAAGCATGTGCAGTATTGTACCTCTCCTCGGGGCCAGTCTGAGGACCCCTGATAGGGATCATTACCCAGATCTTAAACACTTGTCTCGCAGTAGTCTGCCCTGCCATAAGGAGCATTAAAAGCTATAGCTACCTGTCAGTAGGCGTCGTGAAACCTTCCTCAATATTGTCTGCAGTCCTGAAGCAATGGGTAAATTCGCCATATTCCCAGAGGACATAGAACTGCTCTCTCATTAGATACAGGTGACTGGCAGTGAGTTTAATCTGAGGATTACCATACCTTAGGTGAGGGGCGAGGTGAAAAGGTAGGACCTTCATGCTGTATTCTTGCAGTATTTGACTGGTGTTCTCACAAATGTTCTGTATATTTAGGGAGGTGAACCCTTTTCTAATGACAAGCACAGCTGGCTGGTGTCAGGCCGCTCATGTTGCAACGTGAGTTCTGTCGATTGCACCTTGCAGCAATGGGAAGCCTGTTCCGTCAGCAAACCCGGCTGCCCAGGTATTCATCCAGCAGATGGCAGATGTTCTGGGACATCCAGCCGTACCTGCTGCATACCTCTGTAATTGCTGCACCGATGATGATCTGGATCCCGTTGATGCAGCCTGATTGCCCAAGATGCCGTGCCTCTGAATCTGGAGCACAGCCGTCAGTTGCTATTGCTTCCCCTGAATCCTCCAATGCTAGTTTCTCCTCAGCTGCAAGGTGACCACCCTAAGGGTTGAGTTCATCTATGGTGTTATGCTGTCAGTTTCAGGAGGTAGGTGAAGACAGATATTTGATCGATACAGATATCAATCGCTTTGAAGTTTGCACTCCAAATCTGTTTTATGATACCCTCAATAAGTCCTTAAACTATCAATGTTTCCAGCCTGACCTCCTCCCCAACCAGCATGTGTATCATACGTAAGCTCCTTGTGACCAACCACGCATGCTAATTTCCCAGGAACCTTACTTATGTGCATACACTTCGCTTAATATACCAGCTTCCTTCTCAATAGACCTGCCAACAAATTTCCCCACTCCTTTAGCACCACTTTTCCCCCATCCTTCCCATTTGTCCAGCTGGAGCTTCCAACTGAGAATTTGGAATCAGAATTGATGGTAAATATATTATCCTTCCTCTACAACTGCGTCTATATCTCAGACATCATGAGATGGCAAACCAGGTCACAATGTATTGCGGCTGCATGATTTCATGGGATCTTGTTGGAGTGTGGAGAAATGTTGGTTAATTGGAAATGGAATGCTGCCAATCATGATTCTCTCTCCACTAGACTCATGATTGATCAGATACTCTCTCAGTCAGCCAGAAAAATCTAAACTTTAATGCTTAAAAGAAGTCTCCCTCCAATTTTGGATATGAACTTTTCAAAACCAAAAGATATTTTGGTTGACTATCTAAAGATGGGAAGCTTTACATTATATTCAACACCTTCCCTTCTCACCCAACATGTTCCCCTTTTACTGACTGTCATGAATTCCCTATGATCCTATCGCTGACCAACATTTGTTTCTTTATTTGGGTCCCTGAACCCATAACAATCCAATTTCCAATGCCCTCCTGACCTTCTATTTTTGCATCATTAAATCCACCAGCTCCATAACATTTTGTATTCCTGTTACAAGATTGTATGGTCCTCAAACCTGGCTTCCCAACTCTCACCCTACCAGATACAGCCCCCCTTATGATTGTAAATATAACCAATATCACAAAGCACACTCCAGGACATCCCAGCTTCCTGTAGCTTTGGCCTCATCTGGACACCCAGATCTGTGTGACCCTCCCCTGCCAGCCATCAGCCCAAACACCTAGGACAGGACAGTACGGGATGGGACAGGACGGGACAGGACAGAAGGGATGGGACGGATGGGACAGGACAGGACAGGATGGGACGGGACGGGACGGGATGGGACAGGACGGGATGGGTCAGGATGGGACGGACAGGACAGGTCAGAATGGGATGGGACAGGACAGGATGGGATGCGACAGGACGGGGCAGGAACGGATGGGACAGGAAAGGACAAGACAGGACAGGATGGGACGGGACAGGCCGGGTCAGGACAGGACAGGACAAGACGGACCGGGACGGGTCGGGATGGGACGGGACAGGACAGGACAGGTCAGGTCAGGACAGGATGGGACAGGACAGAACAGAAGGGACAGGATAGAACGGGATGGGACAGGACAGGATGGGATGGGACAGGTAGGGACAGGACAGAACAGAAACCACTGCGATGTCCAGTACCCTTCCCTCCTTGGTTAGGTAGTACCATACTCCTCAGCAGTTTTCTCTTCAATCTGTCTCACAGACACAACCATCCTACTCTCCCTATCTGCTTGGTCTGCACCTAAAAGACCTTACACAACAGCTCATTGCAAACATTATTTAAAGCCTTAACACTATAATGACAAAACGACAGGTACTTACACCAAAGTCCAGGAAAAAGTGAAGGTCACCAGATGTATGTTTTTTATATGTGCGAACTGGTATTTGATGGGATGGATTGCTCAAACTTAACTAGTACATACTTGGGAGGGACTACTTAACGAAACTAAGATAACAAGCATGGGGCTGGATGAACACAGCAGGTCAAGCAGCATCATAGGAGCAGGAAAACTTGACGTTTCGGGCCTAAACCCTTC
>JAHRHZ010000073.1:18346390-18432889 GCA_024137785.1 Ginglymostoma cirratum
GGAGGGCTGCACGTTCTGCGGGGGAGAGGTTGGAGTGTTTGAGAGGGGTAGAGAGGTTGAGGCGATTGATGTCTCGACGGCAGTTGGAGATGAAGAAGTCGAGGGAGGGTAGGAGGCCTTGGGGTGGTGTCCAGGAGGAGGGCTTGTGTTGGAGGTGGGAGAAGGGGTCAGTAGAGTTTATCTTTGATACTTAACAAAACTAGTTGTGTTTTTAATTAGATGCTAACACATGGAAATAAACTTCCCACTACCAGCAGTCAGGAAGGTCGGCTTACCTTTTAAGGTCAGAGAAACTAATCACAAAACTTTATCTCGCGACAAGAACCAAGTTTTTGGAATCTCATCTGGTTAAATTCACCCACCCATTATTATTCTTACCTCCTCCAGGCCTGGGAGTGTCTGCCCTTTGACTTTGGTTCAAGCTTTCAGGAATCTGCTTTTTCCATGTTTGGACACCTTTTATCAAAGATTTTCCTTGACACCTAAAATCTGTCCTTTATAAATGATCCAGTTTTCTTTTGACACTGGATTAATCAGAATCCACAGATGTAATCGTAGTATCTCCTATTGGCATGATTAATAATTTCACTGCCCGCAAGATAATTCATAACTAATACTATTTCAGATATTTCAGATTACACAAGGTGATTACTTAGTAATTCATCGCGCTCGTGCCAGTAAATATGTGCCAAATATTTTGATTTGTTGAAGCGGGAGGCTTTACAAACAGCTTCTTTCAATTAATGTCTCTTTTCAGAAGAGCACCCGTGATTTATGTTGCAAATGTGTCTGTTATTAAAGATGGAGTAAATTGCTTCCAAATATAAATACAGCCATCAAAAAAATCCACAAATTTTCAGAAAATTACTTTGGGAACGCGAGACCAGAGGATAAAAAAATGTCAGTTGCCTGTATTACATATTTCCAGACTGTAAAGATGGTGATGATCCTTCACGCATATATTGCTTGACTCTTAGTTGTTATGGACCAAATAGTAATGGTGGAAAATCAAGAGAAGTTGTGTTGGGAGGACCAGCATCATAATTCCAGCCCTATCAGCAAATGGTTTCATTTTCATTTTCTGTTCCACAAGGGTAATTAAAAGACTGACCATTCCTTCAATTTCCTTTGCATGGAAGTGATAGTGAGGAGGTAGGGTTTGAGAAACTTCCTAATTTCCCTACCCTGGCTGATGCTATTGCCATTGACACTGGGAAGTAGTAGGAGATGTATGGTGTTGAATGACTCTGGAACATTATTGGAAAATCTGCTAAACCATTACTTGGAAGTAAAAGACTCAGTTGTGACCACCTGTCTCCTTACTTAGACTATAAGACCATAAGATACAGGAGCAGAATTGGGCCATTTGGCCCATCAAGTCTTCTCTGTCATTCAATCATGGCTAATATGTTTCTCAAACCCATTCTCCTGCCTTCTCCCTGGAACCGTGATCCCCTCACTAATCAAGAATCTGTTTATCTCTGTCTTAAGTACATGCAACAACTTAGCCTCCGCAGCCTTCTGCAGCAACGAGTTCCACAGAGTCACCACACTCCGGACGAAGAAATTCCGCTTCATCTCAATTCTAAGGAGCTGTCTCTTCATTCTGAGGCTATACCATTGGGTCCTAGTCTCTTCTATTAGCAGGGACATTTTTTCCGTGTCCACTCTATCCAGGCCTCTCAGTATTCTGCAAGTTTCAATCAGATCCCCTCTCATCCTTTTAAACTATATTGAGTACAGACCCAGAGTCCTCAATCACTCCTCATATGATAATCCCTCCATCCCTAATATCATTTTTGTAAACCTTGTGTGGACCCCCTGCATGCCAGCACATCCTTCCTTAGATATGGGGCCCAAAACTCCTCCCAATATTCCAAATGTGATCTGAACAAAGGCTTATACAGCCTCAGCAGTACTTCCCTGCTCTTGTATTCTAGCCTTCTTGAAACAAATGGTAACATTGCATTTGCCTTCCTAACTGCCAACTGAGTCTTCATGTTAACCATGAGAGAATTCTGAACTTGGATTCCTAAGCCCCTTTGTGCTTCAGCTTTCTGAAGCCTTTCCACATTTAGAAAAGTCTACACTTCTACTTTGGACAGACCTGTTTACATTTCAAAATAGTCAGACTCTGGAAATTTCACAGGAGCAGAGATCTTCGCAAGGATAATATGTGATTGTCCAGTGCCAGTCCATTGTCCAGTTGAATAGGATTGTCTAATTCCACTTTCACTTTTCCCTCATTTGCAAAAAATCTCATGTGTAAGTTTATTTTCCTTACCCCCGTCATTACCTCTGGATCTCAATGTCTTCAAATCCTATCACAAAATCCTTTTCCATTCTTTGTATTCTATTTACCCTCCCATCTGTGGTCTCAGGTTGACCAGACTGTTTGCAATCTCTATGCCTTTTTAGCTCTGAACTGAGCTTCCAACCCCTATCGTCTCCATCACAAATATGGCCTACATCCATCTCTTTAGAAGATTGGCTTTGGATAGAAGATTGGCTGTCTGGCAGAAAGCAGAGAGTGGAGATAAAATGGTCTTTCTCAGGATGGCAGCCGGTGACAAGTGGTGTTCTGCAAGGGTCAGTGTTGGGATCACAACTTTTCACTTTATACATTAATGATCCAGATGAAGTAATTGAGGGCCTTCTGGCTAAGTTTGCAGATGATACAAAGATAGGTAGAGGATCAGGTAGTATTGAGGAGGTGGGGAGACTACAGAAGGACTTGGATAGGTTAGGAGAGTGGGCAAAGAAGTAACAGATGGAATACAATGCAGGAAAGTGTGAGGTCATGCGCATTAGTAAGAAGAATATAGGCATGGTCTATTTTTTAAATGGGGAGAAAATTCAGAAGTCTGAGGTACAAAGAGACTTGAGAGTTCTAGTTCAGGATTCCCTCAAGGTAAACTTGCAGATTAAGTCAGTAGTTAGGAAGGCAAATGCAATGTTGGCATTTATTTTGACAGGAATTGAATATAAAAGCAGGCATGTACTTCTGAGGCTCTATAAGACTCTGGTCAGGCCACATTTGGAGTACTGTATGCAGTTTTTGGCCCCATATCTCGGGAATGATATATTGGCCCTAGAAAGAGTTCACAGGAGGTTCACGAAAATAGTCCCAGGAGTGAAAAGCTTAACATATGAGAAATGTTTGAGGACTCTGGATCTATACTCAATGGAGTTTAGAAGGATGAGGAGGTATCAAATTGAAATTTAGAGAATACTGAATGGCCTGGACAGCGTGGATGTTGGGAAGATGTTTCCATTGGTAGGAGAGACTAGGACCTGAGGGCACAGCCTTAGAGTAAAGGGAAGACCTTTTAGAACGGAGGTAAGGAGAAACTTCTTCAGCCAGAGAGTGTTGAATCTGTGGAATTTACTGCCACAGAAGGCTGTGGAGGCTAGGTCATTGAGTATATTTAAGTTGGAAATAGATAGGTTCTGGATTGTCAAAGGAAACAAGGGTTACAGGGAGAAAGTGGGAGAATGGAGCTGAGAAACTTATTAGCCAAGATTGAATGGTGGAGCAGACTCAATGGGCTGTATGCCTAACTTCTGCTCCAATGTCTTATGGTCCAATGGTTTACATTCCTCATTTCAGCCTTTGCCTCAGCACAGGCCCTATTGAAACCCTCATCTATGATTTTGTTAGCAGCAGGCTCAACTATTCTATTAACCTCCTGAACAACCTCATACATTCCACCCAAAATAAACCTGGACTCAGCCAAAGTTACACCCTAAACTTCACCAAGGCATCCTTGTGCATCACACTTGTGTTCGCTGACCTGTATTGATACCTGGTCCAACAATATTTCCAAGTTAAAATTCTTATTTTCATGCTCACTCTCACCAGTGTTTCTGCAACTTTCTCCAGTTGTGCAGCTCTCTAAGGACTCCACACCCAAACCATTGCCTCTTTATCTCTTTCTCCTTTAAAATCCTCCTTGAGTAATGCTGGTTCCTGCTCACAACTACTTGTCATCAATTTTTGTTTGATTGATTACACTGCTGTGAAAAAGGAATACTTTCTTTCTTAAAACGTACTTTTAAAAGGGAAGCTATTGTTTTAAAGTCCATTCTGCCATCCAGTCCTTAGCAATAAATTCAACACTTGGCTGGTTCAGGGATGGAACGTTAAAGTAAAAGTTAGTGCACAATTTATCTTCTTGTTCAAGGTTAACACTGCAGCTTCTTGGCGCCAGGGACCCGGGTTCGATTCCACCCTCAGGCAACCGTAAATGTAGAGTTTGCACATTCTCCCAGTGTCTGCCTGGTTTCCTCTGGGTGCTCTGGTTTCCTCCCACAGTCCAAAGATGTACCGGTCAGCTGGATTGGCCATGCTAAATTGCCCATAGAGTGCAGTGGGAAATATGGGGTTACAGGGATAGGGAAGGGGGGATGGGTCTGAGTGGGATGCTCTTCGGAGGGTCGGTGTGGACTCGATGAACCGAATGGCCTGCTTCCACACTATAGGAATTCTATGACCTATGTATGAAAACAGTATTGATACTCATCGAGCCACTGAATACGCCATAATTCAGGATTTAATGAAATTTGTGCCCAAATGCTGAGAATTACCTGTGGTTTCCCAATTTGGCTGATGACTTTGCCAGAAGATCATCAGAAATATGAATTACATGGTCTATACAGGACGTCTGCCATTGTTCAATAAAGATTATAGTGGACAAGCAGAACTCTGAGGAAACTGCTGGTGCTAGAGTTACCAACTGAGTATCAACTGCATTCGAAGCTCCAATTGTATTAACAAGGCTTTCCTTAGGTTATGTCTTAGACAAGAGGAAGGTCAACTTTTGAAAATATTTTTTCCATTGTTAACATTTCAGTATCTACCAGGAGTAGTGCTACTAAAGAATAATCATCATACCGCACTAGTGGTTGAGAGTTCCTTCATAATCATTAGTGAGATACACACAATATCCAACATTGTGGATGTACAGATCAACTGACTAAGTTCTTTTGCAACTCTCTGAGTGTTGGATGGCTGCCTAAGGTGAGGTTATATGTCCACTTTTGTGTGACCGCAAAGCAGTTTCCATTTTGCAGCAACTGGAAAGCAGTAGTTATATTTCAATAATCATGCTGAGCAGAGTAGAGAAACAGTTGTCTCACACTAGTTGGGTTGGCACCAGTGCCATACCAAACAAAAATTAAAATGCGTTTGGGGACTTTGGAGGCTTTCTTAGGCTTTAAACAGTGTTCAGATAACTTTTCCGAGAAAGCAAACCATTTACACAACAACAAGAAAGTTTTCCCTCTACTTCTGGACAGGAACAAGAAGCTAAACTCTCAGCATCCTTATGAGTACCCAATTTGTTTGACAAGCTGGCTGTTCACAAAACCTTAAGTATCAGAAACCATATGCGATTTTATATAATATCCCTCACAGTAATTCATAAATAATAGTATAATGGGCCTAATAATATTATTTGCAGTGTTCTTTGGTTAAACATCCAAACTATTTGAAAATGTGTGTATTTTCCTTTGTTGAGTTTTCCGGTTTTTATTCAATGCTCAATAAGGCTGTGAACATAGAACAATCAATTAATTTCTTCCCAACTATATTCCCTGGAAAGTAGGTTATATATCCCACATCGTCAACATTGGTTTGAAACACACTTCGTACAATGTTATTTGAATAACACCACTCTGTCCTGTGGCAATCCTGCGTAAGTGAATCACTGTTATGCACACACTGGCAATGAGCTCTATTCTGCAGCCTACCACTTTGAACTGTTTTATGTGCACTATCTTCACATCGAAGTGATTTCTCCTACATTGTTATAGAGTCTTAAAGTCATATAGCATGGAAACAGACCCTCCAGTCCAACTCATCCATGCCAACCAAATCTCCCAAACTAAATTAGTTCCATTTGCCTGCATTTGGCCCATAACCTTCTAAACCTTTCCTATTGATGTACCTGTCCAAATATCTGTTACATGTTATATTGATGTACCTGCATCGACTACTTCCTCTGGCAGCTCATTCCACATACAAACCACCCTCTTGCCTTAAATATGTGCCCTCTGGTTTTGAACTCCCCTACCCTAGGGAAAAGTTATTTGCTGTTCACCTTATATATGACCCCCATGACTTTATATAACTCTATAAGGTCAATCTTCAACATCCTAGACTCCAGTGAAAAAAGCCTCAGCCTATCCAGCCTCTCATTATAACTCAAACGCTCCAATCCTGGCAACATCCTTGTAAATCTTTTCTGCACCCTCTCCAATCTAATAGTATCCTCCCTATACCAGGATGACCAGAACTGTATATGCTACTCTAAAAGTGGCCTCATCAACATCCTTATGCAAACAAGCAGATGATTGCAAGGAGTGTGAAAAAATTTCAAAGAATTGAAACTTGGGTGGATCTTATAGAGCTTTGAGTAATGGGGGCTATAGCAAAATTTGTGGCAAAATCAGATGAACAATCCTGTTAGGTGTGTCCCGACGTTGGGAGCATCTCACTGCATCTTTTATACATTTGCCAAGAGACAAGCAAATTTCAAGCTAGTTAGGGAGAATTATAGTTTGTTCAGCATTTTGTTAATACCACATTTCACCTTATTAACATCCAATATCCTAGTTTAGCAAATGCATTGACCAAACTGGATGTTGAGAATTCTCAACTTAGAAATCAGAGCCTTGCTATGCTAACTAGTGCAGTTCCACAACCAGCCAGCTTGCCTTATTCATTAGCAGTCCTCAGTCAAGGGGGCATACATCTTGGCCTGGGCAGTGTACTGCATCATTTTCACACCAGCACCATGTTCCAGCAGCTAAAGCAGTCTCAGAAGTATAGACCTCAACAAAGTCAATGGACACACCGATCAGTCAGGGGTCCCCTCACAGTTAGCTAAGGGGTCCAGGGGATTGGCCATGATGCTAGTCCAGGGGATTGGCCATGCTCAGGCATCTGGTTGGGTGTTGTCAGTGATTGGGTCTGTACATTTGAAGGCTGGGGAGTGGGTCATGGTCAATCCTGTGATTCCATAGTGGCCAATACAGAGAAGGTAGTGCTAACATAGTTGGCTGTGGTAGTCATCAATCAGAGGTTTGGAGACTTCATGTGCCTGGGGCTGCCTTGTTACGTCACTCAGTGAGGGAGTCACCATTAGTTTATCAGGTCCATCCCAAAAATCTAAGGGTGAGGGTCAAGGGAGGGGACTGGTGTTCGCTGCCGCAAGAAGGATGCTTGGGAACCTCTTCTTTGGGATTAGGGGCAGCAGGGTGGGGAAGGGGGAAATGACACTTGTGAAGGGGCCAACTGTATCTGTAAAGGGCAATGATAGAATAGGGAAAGGATGGGAAAGGAATTGTTCGCAGAAAGTGTGTTCATGCATGGTCTGGAGCACACTGGCTTCAAAGGGGGCAAAGTTTATGACCAGACCTGGCACCCTGCCCACAAATACCAGAATGTGGAGAGGGAAAGGTGGACAGTTGCATGTAGATAGCTTGTGTGGGGACCAGGGACGTGTGAAGCTGAAAGTGTTCATAGAAAGGTCTATCAGGAATGGGATCTGAATGCTCAGGGGTTCACTGATATGTAGAAGTGAAGGCTGGAAACCACTAGACTAAGAGCATTCACTATCACTTTCATTTGTGCTGGAAGTTGAAAATATGCAATGGGAAAGAACATAGCTGCAATCACACCCAGGGAGGGCTGGATAAGTGTCTGGACCTGTGAGGATTGGGGCTGCAAGTCTCATTGGTGTCAGACCCTTTAAAGGAAAACAATATTACGCACAGAGCCTTACATACAGGGTGCCTAATCCCACATGAGACATATGCATTGGCTCCTCATATGCAGCCATGCAGCCCTACCCCAGTCATGAAGTCCATTTCATTCACACCGAATCACCCGGGATCAGGGAAAGAATAGAGACATTTGGCCACAAGGGGCGATGCTTCCATTAGGACCCATTCCCCTGTAATTTCCTTGTTCTTGTTTCCACATGCTACAGCAGACTCTCAGCACAGACACTGAGTGTGGCCCATCCTGTGTGGGCAAGACATCAGACACCATGCTGGCACTATTAATTTCAGGACTACACAGAGACTCAGATAAACAGATGTGGTGCCAAAACAATGAGATTTATACAAACATTTCAATTCACAAACAGTGCAATGTCACTCGTGCCACCCATAGGTTTTCCTAGGGTGTCACTGTGTAGTCTCTGGTACTGCAGCTAGGTTGGAGGACTGCACCTTGGCAGCAGTGCCTGTTAGCACTGGACGTTTAGTCACTTGTGTCTGGCCAGCCCAGGCATGCTGAAGAATCATAGAATCCCTACGGTGTGGAAGCAGGCTATTTGGCCCATCAAATTGATACTGATCCTCTGAAGAGCACCCCACTCTATCCCTGTAATGCGGCATTCCCATGGCTAATCCACCTAACCTGCACATCTTTTTGGACTGTGGGAGGAAATCAGAGCCCTCGGTGGAAACCCATGCAGTCACAGGGAGAAAGTGCAAACACCACACTGACAGTCGCCCGAGGGTAGAATCAAACTCAGGTCCCTGGCGCTGTGAGGCAGCAGTGCTAACCACTGAGCTACTGTGCTGACTGGTCTTTATGACAGAGGCAAGTGGACCCTTCCCAGCATGACCCTTCAATGTTTGGAGGGCTGCAAGCAGGATTGAGGAAGAGACCTCTCCGCAGCTGGAGCATCCTGAGTGGAGACCTCTGAGGGGCTGAGTGTGCATGGTTCCTCCTCTGACACTGCCCTAGTCACTTGTAAGGATGAGGCATCGAGAGTGTGTGCCAGATTCCCTGTTCCCCTGGTATCATACCTTCATGCCTGAAGAGCAATGGTGAGGCCTCTCCAGCAGCCCCTGAGGTGTTGGGCCTGTCTCTCCATGGCAGCTGCCAACCTGTCCATGGAGGCAGTCAGACAGCTGTATGACTCGCTATACTGTTGCAGTCCCTGGGCAGTGAGGCCCATTGCCTCCCAGGCTCCTGCCTGCTGCTCCTGTTCCTCCCTGTGTATGTAGATGAAGTCTGAGATTGTCAATACTACAGGCTCCTTTCCCGCCAAGGGCTGAGCAGATACCTTGGCTCTAGCAGTCCTCCGAGTGCCAGCGTCCTGAAGTGGTCCTGCCTTGGCCTAGTCTGGAGCTGTCACAGTGAGATGCTCTCCAAGTTATGCTCCCAACCTTTACAATGCTCATCTTCCCACTGAATTGTCAGTATCTGAGCTGGCTGGGATGGACAATGCAGCCTTCCTGATGCTTCCTCAGAACTGTCATTCTTAGAGGTTGAAGAGCTGGCTTCTGGACGAGCTGGGTGTAACTCTGCAGAGGTAGTGGAGGTACTGACAGTACCTGCAAGACAAAAGAGAGAGAAGACATCATGGCCATTAGCTAAACATGGCGTACAATGAATGACACTGACAGTGGGGTTACCATAAGAGAGACAGTGGAATGAAGAATGCTACTTGGTCAGTTGACAGGCCATGGATATCTCTGCAGCAGCATCCTGCTCTTCTCCAACAAGGCCAGGACTCCTTCCTGGTGGGGGCTGAGGAATCTAAGACCAGGCAGCTCTCCGCCAGTCCTCGCCCTTTCTGCCCTACTGTGGGCTGTTTCTTTGTGGAATAAGAGAAAGGGAAGGATTGGATGATCTGAAAGTGTGGAACAGCTGTAAATCCTGGTGTCAGTGACCAAAAGTTGGTGAAATATCCCGGGTGACTGAGCAGACTTTGCAGAGTCCGTGCGGGGTTCGCGATGTGGAAGGCTGGAGTTTGGTGAGAAGGGTTGAGGAAAAACATTGTGGGCAATAGCAAGAGTGCATGATTTTGGGTGGGCATTGGGTGCAGTGATCAAGTGAGTGTGGCGGAGCAGAGAGAAGAGTGTGACACTTTGGCCAAGTGGGAAGGTCATTGAACTTCCTATGACACTTCTGGCCCTCCTTGGCACCACTGAGATAGCACTGACTTTGGACCAGGCTGCCAGGGCCAACTCAGTATAACTTGCATTTAGTCAAAAAAAACCATAAAATTCAGTCTAATGCATAAGATCAGTGAATGATAAATATGGCAAATGACAGGCACAAATGAAGAATGCAAATTAATCCTGAATTCAGTCATTTTGGTTAAGCAATTTTTACCACATAAATACAAGATAATGAAATGTGAGTCATAGTGTAAGTCATGGAGAAAATCATGTCTACAGGATACTACATCAAATAGTTTGCATTCTGCAATCCTTAAGAAAATGACAGAAGGAAAAGGAGAGGCTTTGGCTAATCTTGTAAAACAAACCTAATTAGGAAGCCCAAAATATTGAAGGATGTTGAGGATTATCTTGTTACAAACCACAATTGTGGCAACTTACTGTATCCATTAACTAATCATCTTTAGTTGGTAAAAGCTTTAAAGGTATCACAGAGAAATCTTCTTTAAAGAGAACAGAGACCAAAAGGGACAATCTTTTATAGCTGTAAGAAATGCAAGACATAAGTGACAAACTGATGGTTTTTTTGAAGATGTAACTATATTTGAGGATGAGTCTTTTCTGATGGTAGAGAGGTAATTAATAAGCTTGTTTGAAAGTTTAACACATCACCTTTAAAGTGGACATGGAATTAATTGTTGAACATTTATCTGACATTATCTGTAATGTAACCGTGCCAATCATCAAAATCTAGGGACAAAAGTTTCCTGTTTTTAAACTTGATAAAAAAATGTGGGTGAGCTTCCACAAGAGAAATCTACAGCCTCCGAAATTGGGAAATCTCACTGAGCCATCCAGCAACCAGGGCAGCTTTCAAACTTTCAGGTAGAATTAGGATCCCAGACCAGGAAGTCCTGCAAGGTCAGTGAGGTCTGTCGGCAGCTTCACAGTGAAGGCTGCGGCTGCTGCTAGTACAACGACCCCCAGGCAATCCCCTAAGACAAAGGATTGCTCATAGGGAATGGAAGCATTATTTAGAAGGGCAGTTGGATGTGAGGACAGGGAATGGCCCAATCCCTTTTTGTACAGAGATTGGAGTGGATTGAGCTAACCATCCCCAGCCCCCATGCTCATGCTAATTAACCAGGTGGGTACAACAAATCTACATTATCCTACATGGAGTTGAAATAATTGCAGCCAGGTAGATAAGGCCTTTAAATAGTAATTCATTGATTACTTAAGGGGTTGAATTGGTGGAGGTGAGAAAAGGTGAAGCTGGGAAAGTGAAAAGGTTCTGGTTCACCACCTAATTAAGCTCACCTCCTTTCTCCAGACCATGATAATTCCACCCTAGGTTTCTCGTACACTCTCAAGTTATCTTTCAAGGACTATTTACCATTGTACACATACACATCTGCACAAAGAGATAGTGTTGAGTGTTAAGTTTCAGCAGGATTCAATTTCCATTCTTACAAATTTATGTGGTATATCACTATGGGAATTATTTGAACCTCGTTCGTCCCCATTGAGAAACGGACAGAAGTGGAATTTATTTGCTTGACTTCAGTTGGAAAGCAAAATCAGGTGAGGGGATGTAAGATAGTGGCTGATCGGATTGTGTCAGTTTCCCACAGCATTGGGCTATTGAACCCATGTGCCATTTCACCGTGGATACAGGTCCCAGATTCTGATAGAGCATTCTCAAAGATCTAAAATGCGATTGGACAGAATTTAATATTGATGTTGATGGCATTGCTCGTGGGCTTGAGAACTAGCAGGAATTCCATGTTGCTTCCATTGGTAAAGCCCTCTTGTACTAAATGGTCAATCAGCACGTAACAGTCAGAGTTGTGGCTACTGCCTGAAATTTGGTATCCTGAGGGTAGAAACTCCAAGAGCTGCCAACTAACAGAGGCCAGTAACCTCCTATTACCCTTCAATACCAGAGTAGGGGCTGTTGCCTATAACTAATCCACCAGGGGCTTTGTTCTGATGAGGGCATGGCCCCAAGTGACTGAGGACAAGATGGGGGCAATGGGACAGTATTACTGGCAAGCTAGGCTGGGACACAGTCAGAAGGAAGGGCAGGATGTATTGTCTCAGTTAGCACCCTCCCCTAATGAGAAATTAATGTTTTGTAGCTAACACAGGATCCTTGGAAGTTAGATGAATATTCATTCCCCTTCAGCCATCAGTGGCCTTCTGAACTATTGTTGCTGCTCACTTCAACATTATTGAGTTGCATAAATTCAATTTACAATCACCAATGGCATGTGACTAATTCCCATCCATCTGACTCTTATACCTTCGATGTTGTCCCATATATTTTCTATGAGCCGTTTGCATACAGAGAATGGCAAGTGTGGGCAGACAGTGGACCATGTCAGCACCCCGCTGCCTAGTTGCCAGGTACACCCACAAAGCCTTGGACTACTCCAACAGCAAATTTCTATCTAATCCATTCCCCCATTTGGAGACCCACCATACTTGAACTTTTGGCCTGCAACTATCATCCCTGCCCCCTGAGCCCTGGCATTACACATAACTAATGTCCACTCTGGTTTTCATTTCTCCTCCTGTAGGAGGCATGGTGACATGTTACTGCTACTAACCTCCCTTCCCATAGCCTGCTATGATCTCTGATGCTGTTCTCCATACCACCCACTTCAACATGAGTTTCTACCTATCACCATCCCTGTTGCTAGATCCACAACTGCCTTTGCTTTCTCCCCCACAATGTGAGCCCTCCATCTCTTTTGGCAGTGCCCCTACTGAACTTGCTACTTCCTTGTGATTATAAAAAGTTGACCTTGGAACCACAGCATAATTATCTCCAAGATGTGCCAATGACATTGCAGCCAACACGTAGAAAGTCTTGTCTTTATAAGAGAAACACTTTGACTTTCACAGCTCAGCTTAAGGCTTTCATGCAATCTTGAAACCAATCAGACCATAAAAATCCGCAACATTCATTCCATTCCACAAATGTCAGCGTTCCATACAAATGCAATAGACAAATGTGCATTAACCCTCTGAGGTCTCAAATGTACCCACATATATGATCTTTAGTTATTTTCTGCCACAGAATGGGAATTTTAACTCCCTTTATCTGGTGGATGGTGAGCATCATGAATTTCAAATTAAAATGGTCCACGTTTTGCTCCTTTTCTGCCCTACAGTCATTTTAACTATCGCAGCTAAGGCATTTATTTAACTCAGGCAGAAGCCTTGTGAATTTCTGCGAATATTTAATGTCATTGATTGTACCATTTCAACAGCCTGCTGAAGGGAACATCTACTGTGAGCAGTGCATTATAAAAACTGACATACATCCTAAGAAGCAACTAAAACAAAAAGAAAATAAAGTAGATTTTATTGTTAACAATTGCTCACGCTTATCTACTTTCTCATTCATGGTACCCCTAAACTACTGCTGAATAAATTATGTTGAAACTTCTTGGCACTGCACTGCCTGGAACACAGCAAGCACCAGATGCCCATTTTGATTAGACAGCTATTTGTCTGCATTTAACTGAGGATCAACTGATAAAGTGAGATTGGAGGTTGTCTGCTTACACTTTCCGCCAATTGTCATCCCAGAGTTAATACTTCCTATAAAATTATTCTAGTTAAATAATCAGTGATATGTGATTAAAAAAACACAGAAAAAAATTACAGAGGTTCAGGTGTTTGCATTTTGTCAATAAAAATTCAAAAGCCTAGCTCTTGTTAATATACTCATATTATTTTAGCATTGACATTCAATTAGGAAACTGAGAAGGTTCATTTTTGACACTTGTATCACATTACTACTTTAGATGTTCTTCGCTGGGGCACTATGAGAAAATAGCATGCCTAGGGTCTTATCTTAAACAGTGCTCTTAAAATGCTTAAAAATGTTCATCAGACCAAATGCAGTACAAAGAACAGAACTGTGGAGAAAAACAGTTTGTACAAGTAATGAAGAAACAGCTGAATAAACAGCAAGATAGAGACTGTTATTGTGTAATGCTTAAGAGCTAAGACTGAACCATTGATGAAAAAAGTAAGGTAAAATGCCAAGAACATCACTTTAAAGATTTGCCTCAAACATAATAAAAGGTAAACTTAATAATTAAATGAAATAAAACTGAGTAAATTTCATAAAGAACTCACATCCTTTGGACTGACTGACCCATTGAGTCCAAATTGCTTAAGTACTTTAATAAATCTGTTTGTTATAATTTATAAACCCTTTTATCCAAATTAAAATATCAAAGGCTTAAAACATTTGTTATTTCAGTTGCTATCAAAGAGTGGGACTGGCCTCCTTGTAATTTTTCAGGTTTTACCTATTTCTAAAGGAAACATTGAACTAATAAGCTTGACTGAAGGGTCACACCTGAAATATTAACTGAGCATTCACTTTTATATACTGTTTTTGATGTATTCCACCACACCAACCTCTGCCAACACCTCTTTTCATTATCCAGTTTGGTTGGGTTCCGCACAATTGCATCCGGTCTTTCCTGTTCAATCATCGCTGAAACATCTCCAGCAATGGTTTCTCTTCCAGCTACACACCATTTCTTCCAGAGTCCTCAAGGATCTATTTGTGTTTCCTTCCACTTCTTCACCTGTATGTTGCTCCTTGGCAAGTCTTCCTACTTGACTGAGTTGAATTTATGAATTAGTATCCTTTCCATTGCAAATACAATCCCAAATACAATTTGCACCTCTGTAACATTTATCCCTTGGCTTGTGCCTCTGTTTCTACCTCAGCTCATTTGTAGGTGAAACCTCACAGCCTTTGTTACCGCCAGACGCAACCATTCCAATGATCCCATTGATGACTAACATCATATCTTTCACACCATGAATCTCAGCTCATTAAGGTCTCTGGTGCCCTTTTAAATCTCAGCATGTTTGACAGCCGAATATGTTAGATAGTTAAAACTTCCCATAAAATTACAGAAATTTGTCAATTCACATTTTTGATAAATTTCAAAAGTATAAGTCATGTTAATATCTTTATATGATTTCAGTAACAACAGGCAAGAAGCAAACTCAAAAGCTGATCTCCTGATACCACTATCTTATTGCTCCATCAGACGTTCTTCGCTTTTGCAGGGCCAGGTTTTCAACCAAGTTAGGACAACTTTGGAGCCCTTTAAAAATGGTAGCTGGGACTAGATTCTGGTGTTTGTGACTCTATTCCCTGGGTTTCTAAATTTTATCAGGGCCATTCAAGGGATGCAAGCCCACTCCATCTCCCCTGTCCTGGCCGATACCATCGTGGAGATAAACATAACCTACCCTTCCATAGTTTTGCGGAGCTGGTCATGGCTTTTAAAAGAGTCATGGTTCATGATGCTTCAAAGGAGTCATGAAGCTTAGTTTCCATGGAGTAAGCTTTTGAAAGCCAAGCTCAAAAGACCTTCCGTGCCACATGCCCCCACCCCATGCTATGACATCAATTAGCTGGAAGTTGTTGTGTCCTTTGACATTGAATACTGTAATAGGAATTTCAACTAGCTACTTCCTTTTTCTACACAAGAGACAGGTTTCTTCCAGCTGCATGGTCAGTAAGGGGCACACAATCAGGAGAAGTGTTTGAGAGAGGCCTAGTAAGAGTAAGTTGTGATGACAGTTTATGCAAAAATTTGCTACATGAGGAATGCGATACTTTAAGTAAAGCTTATTGCAACTAGTGAAGTGTAGTACATATTAGTCACATTTATCAGTACTAACAAGATTTATCAACAGTTGAAAGGGTTGTTAAGTTAAATCCAAGTAAAACAAAATTAACATAAGGAAAATGAAGCTCAGGCTACGCGGTGCAGCTTGGTTGCGTGGAAGCATGTCCTGTAGTATGTGGGAATTTCTGGACACTCCCAGTAACCTAAATGGATGTATATGCAGGAATTTTCTCTGGCGGCAGAACTTTGAACTCTGGGCTTTAGAACTTCAGTCATGGCTGGAATCACTGAGGGTGAGGGGAATGTGGATAGCACATTCAGGGAAGTGGTTTCACCATAGGTAAAAACCTATGGAGGCTGAAAAGGAATGAGTGGCCATCAGGCATTCCAAGAGAAACAGGGAGGTAGTGCAGAAGTCCCCTGAGGACCTGTTTGTGTGTTAGTTTCCTACTTTGGGGATGGCTGAAGGTGTTCGGTCCTTGGAGAAGTGCAGGCAGATCCAGGTTAATGGCATCTTCGGCTGAACAGGAGGAGAGGAAGAAGACAGGAATAGCAATAGTGCTGGGGAATTCATTAGTTAAGGGACAGACAAGTTTCTCTGATCATAAACCCAGCTCCAGAATCATATGTTGCCTCCTGAAAGCCAACGTCAGGGATATCACAGAATGGCTGCAGGATATTCTTTTGCAGGAGAGTAAACAGTGTATAACAAAGCATCCCACTACTAAATGCACTATATACATTTATATTTTTACAATTATAATGCTTCATTCTCCCATGAAGACAATCTGAGAAACTCCTGATGAGTTGACATTTGAATGAATCATTAAGCACCTCTATTTGCCATCAGTGTAATAGACATAAAAACAACTATCATTTGATTTACTTATTTCTATAATATAACTTTTGGAAATTAATCAATTGTTACACAACCTTATATCAATGTGTCATTGGCTCAATTTAAAATGTATTTTCTAACTATTTTCCAACATCCCATCATTTTCATGCTCTTCACTGCCTGTGCCTCACCTTGTTTTCCAAAAATAATGGCTCTACCTTTTCTGTTTTTGATAGTAGCTTGAATCCAGTGTCAACATTCAGCTAAACTGACAACTCCACAAGACATGAATCTGCCACTCTAACCTCGCAACGTTGCCTGTTAAATTCAAATAAGTAGGACTGCTGTGGAAGATATAGGGGATAAGTATCATCTCATCCACCTCCAACACTATCACCCAACCCGCAGCTCCCCATCCTGATCTACTCCAGGATAGGCACATCAGAGAAAAGGATCAATCATTCAAAATGGGGAAACTGATCTCAACTGGTCTCTAATGCTTTTGTGATAATAGGATGGGGATCAGGTAGCTAACCAATCTCCAGACATGTCTCCCAAATTTAAATATAAAAATGAGATTATGTGCTTTACATTTAAGCCACGTTTTGCATTTAATGCCTTGTAGGGCTTGTGAAACCAAACAGCTGAAGGAAATTGAGAACAAGTTAGATCCAACAGATGCCTTTGGGTCAGGTGGAGTAGGAAAGCTAGGTATAATATTCTTGGTCTCATTGTGCTGAGAAATAATATTTACAGAGTCTGCTGAGATAAAGGAAGCCATAAATTTCATCTCAGCAACATCTTGCTGTGGATTAATATTGCCATGGCCTAGAAGAGACAGCATGATATCGTTAAGTGTGCATCATTTCCCCCGATGTGTGTTGCATTAGCATATCAAAGACTGACTTGACTCCTTGTACTACAGATGCAGCTCTTCCTCAACAACAGCTGGAACGTCCTGAGGTCAGCAGTCAGAGCCACAGATCTGCAAGTCACTGAGATGAAATCTTCTTTGCCCCCTGTTTTCCAAAGCAAGGTTTTGCCAGGTTTGAGTGAGTGATATTAATAACCAAGCACATCAAACATCAGCACAGCTATAGCAGGGCAGGTGCAGCTCACTTTCTGTACACTATGTTTGTTCTCTGTCAGGTCAGACAGAGAAAGAAGAAAATCGGCTCCTAAATATTTATACAGTACCAGTATAAAATACTTGCATCCTTGTGATCTCAATGCCAACCACTTCCATGTAAATATTCAGAGGCCCGTGTACACATGGAGTGGAAGTGGTTACCTTTATCTGGATGTAATCTTTTATGTAGTGGACTTCTCTGGTTTCCGTCTTCTGCAAGACTGTGAGTTTTTTTTACCTGGCTTCTGAAATACCACTTGCTTGTGTTCATCACTTAACAGCCTGCCTGTCCATCTTTTTGTGCAGTGTTAAAATGGCAAATCAATGATTAATAGGAAAATAAGCAGAACTGTGTTGGCGAAGAATTCAAGGATACTCAAATGGGGAAAATGTGCATCCAGTTAAATCTTAAAATTTCAGTAATAATTTTATTAAAACCTGTGTAAAACGCCAGAAAAATGGCAAACATGGAAACATAAAAACTTAGAATATAGGAGCAGGAGCAGGCCCTTCGAGTCTGCTCTGCCATTCAATATGATCTTGGCTGATTTTCCAACTCAATATCCTGTTCCTGCTTTCTCCCCATTCCTTTTGATTCCTTTAGCCCGAGGAACTATCTCTAGCTCCTTGAAACCATTCAATGATTTGGCCTCAAGTGCTTTTTTGACAGAGAATTCCACAGGCTCACCACTCTCTGGGTGAAAGAATTCCCCCTCATCTCAGTCCTAAATGGGCTACCTTGTATCCTTCAATTGTAACTCCTGGTTCTGAGCTCCCTAGTCATTGGGAACATCATTTCTTTGTTTACCTTGTCCAGACCTATTAGAATTCTAAAGGTTTCTATGAAATCCTCCCTCATACTTCTAAACTCCAGTGAATATAATCCTAAACGATCTATGTCAGTCCTACTGTCCTAGGTATCAGTCTGGTAAGCCTTTGTTGCATTTATTCCATAGCCAGAACATCCTTCCTCAGATAAGGAGACTAAAACTGCACGTTATACTCCATTGGTAGTATCACCAAGGCCCTGTACAATTGCAGCAAGACATCCCTTCTCCTGAATCCTCTTTCTATGAAGGACATTCGTCTTCTTGTCGGTCTGCTGCTCCTGCATGCTTATTTTCAGATATACTGGAGTCTCCAATTATAGTCCTGAATAGGTGGAAAATTTAATCTCAAGTGAGTCTGATCTATTTGTTTGGATCTGAATCACTTACGTAGTGCTCAGGCTGGTTTTATTTCTGTACCACTGACCTTAATGATCAGAAATAAACATTCAAAGCTGGGAGCTGGGAGGGGTCTGTTCACGAGACTGCAGCATTTATCGTATAAATCTATTAAAGATTTTTCCCTTTTGTTTTCTCCTTGATCTATCCACACAAGTCGTCCATCCTAACCCCACACACCAGCTCCCACCTCTTTGCATCTTCTGTATTCGCTTCAAAACACTAATATTTCAAAAGTAGCAAAAAAAATTCACTTTTCACCCCTTCAAACGCAGTTCCTGATTGACAACATTGAAATAGTGGACTGCAGCACATTACATGCAATCCACCGATTGTTCTCTGATTTAATTTTGCCCCCAGCATCTTCCACTTCTGGCTAAAAGTCTTTGACCTGAAATGTTTATTCCCTTTCTCTCTAACCAAACACACTGCCTGATCCATTGAGTGCTCCTGCCGTTTCCCCATTTACATTTAGATTTTCAGCATGCTCAATAGTTTATTGGTTGATTTAGGATTTGATTTCCAATCAATAGTTTTTCAAAGCATGATTGACATGAATTGAGCCTGAGTGTAAACAGCAGCAAGAACCAGGATAGCCTTTACTTGGGTGCTATGATTTAGTTTGTTTTTGCTTCATCAAACAGTCAAACAAAGTGGTTGGGAATGTTGGCGTCATTTTACCAGGATAAAACGATGCAAAAACTATGTACTAAACATTTAAACCAAAAACAATGAAAGTACTAAAAATCTGACATAAAAATCAATATTGGAAATGGTTGTTAGACGTGCTGTGTACAGTCTGCATTTTCTAAATATCTGTACAGGAAACTATATAGAATTGGCTCCGCCATTTCCTGCCTTGTTCCCAGCAATACTTCTACAATCAACCTTGACCCCAGGAATGCCTGTGCTTTCAAACTTGACCCAAGAATCACATCCACTCCTGGCTTCAGCTCCAGGAATGTCTTTACTCTCAGTCTTAGCCACAGCAAACGTCTTGGACTCAACTCAAGGAAATGTGTGTTCATAGGGCTCAGCCCCAGGAGCACCTGTGTTCCCAGTCTCAGTATTTGGAATGCTTTTATACAAAACCTTAACCCACAAAGTGCCCCGCTTCACCTCAAGCTCCAGAAGATGATGGTTAGAATTGGAGGCGACTGGAAATTGAGAAACCTCCATCTTTTTCTCAACTTCAGATAGCATGCTTTAATTTTTCCCTGCTCTGGTCTGTATTTTTCCCAGATGCCTACCACTCCACCATCACGTGACATTCCCAACATTCCTCAGGTTGTCAGTGGGCATGGTAGTTCAAAACAAAAAAGCAAAAAACATAAAACAGTAAAAACCAAAATGTACATCTAACATTTAAGATTATTACCTTATTTTTGTGCAGCAGGAATTTGACCTCAGTCTCCCGAATGACTGGGCATGATTTTCAATGCCAACCCCCTCTGTATTCAGGTGACCAACATTCTAAGATTCACATGGAAGACAAGGGCACTTTGTTGGGTGCACTGTGTCTGCTTGATGGAACTTTAATATGCGTCTTAAAGAGCAGTTAGAGATAAACAATAAAGCTGGCCTTGTCAACATCAATTAATGAATAAAACTAAAAAAGATTAAGCGGCTCATTTGTCTGAGACTGAAGATAAACTATTTAAATACACAAACCTATGTGTTCTTGTGATTAAAAAGTTCTCAATTGCAATTTTTGGATATGAGCAGATTGAGTATGGAGTTAATTAGGCGATCTTTTCAAAGAATATAGACAATTGTGGTCATACAATGGCATTGGATGTTTATTTGCATGTTTAAACTTTCTCACCTACTTCTCATCCATTAAGAACTGACAAATTACACCAGGCAGTGTAGAAGTTCAATGCCAAGCTGAGATTTCTCCCCACCGCTCCTCATTCAACCAACTATTTATCAGGTGTGAAACAGGCAAGTAGGAATTGAAAGATAGTAAGAGCTTCAGATATTGGAGTCAGAAATAACACAGTGTGGAGCTGGAGGAACACAGCAGGTCAGGCAGCATCAGAGGAGTAGGAAAGTTGATGTTTTGGGTCACAGCTCTTCTTCAAATGGTTTTTAAAATGGTTTGCGACCGGAAAGTGTTGTCATTTGTCATCTGCGCTCTGTACGCAACAAGTGACAACACCTTATCTCCTCCCTATCCCCCCACCTACACTCACCTTTACCGGCTCCATCCCCGCCTCTTCGACTTGTCTGCCTCCTCTCCACCTATCCTCTCCTCTATCCATCGTCTATCTGCCTCCCCCTCTCTCCCTATTTATTTCAGAACCCTCTTCCCCTCCCCCATTTGTGATGAAGGGTCTAGGCCTGAAACGTCAAGCTTTCCTGCTCCTATGATGCTGCTTGGCCTGGCCTAAACATGGATTTCACCAGTTTTAAAATCTCCTCACCCCTGGCCTAATCCCATGTCCAACCCTCCATCTCATCCATGCCTCCTTGACCTAACACAACCTGTTCATCTTGTCTCCCACCTATCCGCCCCTCCCATCCCGCTGACTATTCCCTACCACTCCCTACCTGCACTCACCTATCGCCATCCCACCCACCTTCCCCAGCCCCACCTTCCTCTCTCTATTCATTTCTGAGCTCCCTTCCTCCTCTCCCATTTTTGAAGAAGGGTCCTGACCCGAAACATCAACTTTCCTGCTCCCCGATGTTGCCTGGCCTGCTATGTTCCTCCGGCTCCACACTGTGTTATCTAAGTAGGAATTGAAATTTGCCCTTATAGCGAGGAGAAACAACCTAGGTACAGTCACAAAGCAAATGGATATTTTCAATTAACATGTTCAGATATATTTGGACTCATGTCTGAGGCAGGTAGGACTTGAACCTGGACCTTCTTGACTAGAGGTTGTATCACTACCAATGTACCACAAGAACCCCAAAAGCAAAGCAGAAAAGCCGGACACTTTCTCAGTGGTTTGCTCAGTCACCATGACTTCAGAAAAAATTTGGAAACCCCCAATAAAATTCTGGGGGAAGTTTTGACAATAAAACTCTGTAAAGTTGATTTTGAAGTGGATAAGTTCCATCAATTGTTGCAGGGCTAAAAACAATGCTGTGTTCTTCTGGAAATTCTGATGCTCTTAGTATTTATAGAACAACTTTCCCACTTAAAATTGTTCCTGTGTTTTATAGGCAACAGCAGCTGTGTACTTTCTATAACATTTCCTCATATGTAAGACACTAAAATTTATCATGTGCTTCACACAGTTGTTAGAAGAAGTTACGTGGAGTGGTGAATATGTGTAGAGTTATACTGTACCGACTATTATCTGGCTGTTGGAACTATCTTTTGTCATTAGTTTGTTGATTCCATTAATAAACATTTGCTGATGTCAAAATAGTAGCATATCATGCCTTTATCAGGAAAATATTTTCAAGACTTTGTTAAAGTTAAAAATAACATTCCAAATGTTTAATTTAATTTAGTTCTAGGAACATAAGAGAGAAGAGCAAGAGTAGCCCTCTAAGCTTTACCCTGGTTGATCTTCAACCTCAACACCACCTTCCCTCAATATACACTGAACCAAGCCATCTTTGTATAAATGTGAGTCTGTTGACTTTGGCCAAGTGATTCTTGTTGTGAAGCTGAGCAAGTAATTTCATTGTATCTTTCCAACCTACTGCTTTAATTATCATTTGAATCATCGCAGCGAGAATTGCATCGTATTTCCAACATAACAAGGTGTAGAGCTGGATGAACACAGCAGGCCAAGCAGCATGAGAAGAGCAGGAAAGCTGATGTTTCGGGCCTAGACCCTTCAGAAGAAGGGTCTAGGCCCGAAACGTCAGCCTTCCTGCTCCTCTGATGCTGCTTGGCCTGCTGTGTTCATCTAGCTCTACACCTTGTTATCTCAGATTCTCCAGCATCTGCAGTTCCTGCTATTTCTGAAACATCGAATTTCCAATCCATTTTACTGCATGCTTTTTCTGGAGCAACTTGCCACTCAATGGAGGTTCTGGAAATGACTAGCATGCTTAACACCAGTGCCATATTTAAAAGGTCATTAGCGCTCTGACAAGCACTGTCAGTTAATATTTATCCTGCACAGATCCTGATAATTCATCGGGGATATCCTTGCCCATCCCACTGCTTTGCAGGCATTATCCTGGAGATCCCGCTGGATGGGGTGGTACACAGCTAGGACTTCCTCTTTCCGCAGGACCAGTAGTGTCCTACTTCTGCCTCTAAGCCTTATGGTCCTTATGTCCTTCTCCACTCCACCAACATAAGTGTCATCAATTCTCTCCAATACCTCACACTCACTCCATCTATGCCACTGCTCCTGCCTCCCAATAAGAATCAAATTCTACAATTCTCACTAATGCACACAACTTCTTCCTCACAAACCCTCATCAATCCATCTAATATTTCCAGGGCCACTTCCCTTAGTACTCTGTGATGCAGGTTATATGATGCAGGTGATTTATCAGCCAATAACCTATCTACCTCCTTTTTCTTGCTAATACTGCTTTTCTTCAATTCCTCCCTCTTGCTAGATCTTTGGCTCCCTAACATTTTTGGGAAAATGTTAGGCTGCTTTCAGCACCTGCACGACAGAAGAAAGGGAATTAGTTGTAGAAGGTGCAATGAAACTAGTGGAGATTAAGAATGAGTTAATACAATGGTAATGGGAGAGCAATGCAGGACATTACAATGAAGATTACTGGGTTGGTTAGTTATTGTTTGTCCTTCATTGCCACATGAGTAGTCATGCTCTTCTTTGGTCAGATCTGTGACTTTTCTCCTCATAAGTTAAAGAGGAAGCTGATGTTCACCACCTCTCCCTCCACTTAGTCTTAGATTTCTCACAATGGGGTGGTGTTTCCTGCAATTAAACAAAAGGAGGGATTGAATATTGTGGGAGAAGATAGAAGGGCAGTTAGTGGTGAAGGATGAGCAAGGAAGGTATATAAGGTGTTCCCCAGGAAGAACTGTAGAGGAAGGAAGGGTTAATAGCTTGGCAGATTTGAATGGACATGGTGCATGCAATGAGTGTGAGGTTGGAGGGAGAATGTTGCGGCATTTATCCTTGTGAAGTGCAGAAGATAATTGAACTTTTTTCCTGTACTGCTGGGCATCCCTTTTCACCTGGATCACAACAATAGACCATGCTACAATTTGGTTGTGTATGGTGCTGTGATCTCCCTTGGTGGTGAATTGAGTAAAGGACTGACCACCACCCCTCATTCCATTCACCAAACCTCCAGCTCCCTGCCCATGGAGTGGGGAGCTAGCCTAAGTGTCTCCTGTACTTTGCCTTCATTATTAATAGTTAAGCAGCACAACATGAAGATCAGTTGCTGTTTTGCAGTGCCTGAAGTGGTGTATAACTGGGCTTTAGATATAGTGCCAGAGACATGTACATCAGGTCTCTCCGGGGCGATCGCTTCTGCCTGTCTGGCTGAGCAATACTCCAAGAAATATGCCCAACAGCATTGTTACATAGTTAATGAGGTGATCAGCACAAGATTGTGTGAACAAGTCATTCTGAACAATGGCACACTGAAGTTTATGAATCTTGCTCGCCAAAACACTTCAAAAGCACAAATTCAAAAATTTCACCCAATGTTTATCACCAATACACTGTGTACATAGTTGCTATCATGTAATGAACTATATCTTGTTTAAGACAATAGCATCTTCTCATTAGTTGTCAAGTAGTTTCCTCTCTGACACTAAAGAAAGTACGCCGTGTAGATTCTGACCATGATAGCACGGACACAACAAGTCGACCTTATATTGATCAAGAGTACAAAACGTTCAGACCTCATGATGAGTAGTGATGAAGATTTATCATGCAGCGCTCATGCATAAAATTCACATCAGTGTACTTTGTCACCTCCAAGGTTTGATGTTAATCTCCAGTGCTTTTCCTATCAACATATGGAGTTAAAAATGCAATGTGTCCCTCATTGTCCTGTGTTCAAACTTTGGCCTACTCTGCATCTTTTTTTTCCTGTTTTCACCACTATGAGAGAGTGCATGTTCAACCATCACTTACTTGGACTGTGGATTTATTTCCCAAAGCCTCTCTGTCTTCTCCAAGTGCTTCCTACTTTTACGAATATCCTCCAGACCTAACTCTCCAACATCCTTTCATTGTTTCCCTCACATCATCTCCTTAGCCATGGCTTGGCCTGTCCAAAACTCTGTGAAATACCTTTTGTATGTTTTCACTAACTTTAAGGCATTATTCAACTGAAAGTAACAGCATCAAATAAACTTGAAGTGTTGTACTATAATTCATAAAGCATTCTTTAAACAAAGCTAAAATGCGTTAGTAATTACTTCAAAGCTTAGTTCATGCAAGATTATATTTTGAAAGGACTTCTATATGTTATACAAACTAACACACTGAAACAGTGTCAGGCACCCAGCATTACCAACAAACGTGGGCAAACAGAACTTTTTTCTTTGCATTAGTCAGATGTAGGGAGTTTTCATTACATCATTGTCATAAATCTGCAGCTGAAGGAGGCTCTCAGAGCATTTTTGTAGCTGATTGCAATTTGGTGCATAGACAATTGGACATCACCAATGAATAAAACTTTCCAGTTTGAAGATCATATTGCTTCATTTAAAATAAATGCACAGGCTAAAATTAGATCAAAAACATCTAGATGCTGCCCTTCTGGAATAATGTTCCACAAAGACTGGTTAAACAGATGACACAGCTGTCAAGGCTTTTAACGAGCTATCAAATAACAAGGGCAGAAATCACCGTTTGTGGGCATTTATTTAGTAAAATTTTAACTCTGTTGAGCTCTATATGAACTATTTTTGAGAAGAGCGGACAATTTTTCAGCCCTTCTTACTGTCTTGACAATCATTTGCACTACTGAAATGTTGCTGCCATAATATGTAATATCTAACATAACTGAAGAACACATATTTCCAGTTAGGATATAACTGAACCATTGGAAAGTAAGGTATAATTCATGCATAAATATTCAGAATCCATGCCCAATAAATGAAGCCTTTCACTGACAACTACCTTGATAATTGGTCCAAGTCTAAAAAGTATTGTAATGTAGTGGGTATATAAAATACATTTCATTTACAGTGGAAGTGTTGGATTTTTTTATTCCTTTCCCACAATTTAAACATTAGAATAGCAATTTAGTATTGAATTCAAATCATAGAAGGAATCTATTACACTATGTACTGCGATACACTGGGTTAACATGTATCCAGATTTATGATTGATTGATTTTATTGTCATGTGAACCAAAATACAGTGAAAAGCTTTGTTTACGAGCAGTACATGGAACTCACAGCAAGCAAGGGATGTACAGATCAAAAAGACATAGAGGCATACAGGTTACATTGCAAGTTACATTATCTGAGGCGAGAGTCATTCAACAGTCTGCTAATGGCCAGAAAGAAGCTGTTCCTGAATCTGCTTGTGCATGTGTTCAGGCTGCTGTACCTTCTGCTTGACGGAAGAGGTTGTAGGTTGTCATTTGCAGGGTGCGATGGGTCTTTGATGATGTTGGCCGCGTTTCCACGGCAGCGAGCTGTATAAATAGAGTCCATGGATGGAAGGTTGGCTTCCGTGATGGTATGGGCTGTGCACATAAACTTCTGTGTTTCTTACAGTCCTGGGCAGAGCAGTTGCCGTACCACGGAATTATGCAACCGGACAGTATGCTTTCCACGGTGCATCTGTAGAAGTTGGTGAGGGTCTCTACAGACATGCCAAATTTCCTGAGCCGCCCGAGGAAGGAGAAGCACTGCTGTGCCTTTTTGACTGTCATATTTACGTGGGGAGTTCAGGACAGGTTGTCAGTTATTGTCACACCGAGGAACTTGATGCTCTTCACCCTCTCAACCTCAGTTCCGTTGATGTAGATGACAGTATGTTCTCCGCCTTTCTTTCTGAAGTTGATGGTCAGTTCTTTCATTTTGCTGACATTGAGAGACAGATTGTTTTCATTGCACCATGTCACCAAGCCCTCTATCTCCCTTCTCTATTTTGACTAACAGATGATGGACAGCAACATTAAGCTCCCCTCCTTAGCTCCCACTCCTACCTGTTTGTCACAAATATGTAGATAAAATATTATAAGTTTTGTCAGGAAAGATGATAGATTTTTAAAATTCACATGGGAAGTCTTACAAAATGGCTCTGAGAAGCCACAAGCCTTCCCTGTGGATTCATCTGGTGTTGGGATCAGGCTGTACTTATCTCAAGAGGACATCATAAGAGGTCAGGTAAGCCAATGTGGAAACACATTGTATGGTGGCTTTTATGCAACACGTGTTAATGCTGGCAATTTTAAAACACTTACTGTTAAAGAGTTTTAAGGTTACCAACTTGTCCAATATCGGTTCTCTCACGGCCCTGTCACTTGGCGAGCTCCTGCATTCCCATGGTGTGAGTAAACAGTTGCCCCTCATGGGGCTGAGGGAGTTGACCTCTTCCTCCCTGGGGGCATTGTCCTGATTGGTGCCATCGGGGTGAGGATGAAGCCAGAAAGGTCCAGTTCTGAATCAGACAGAGCTGCTGTTGTGCTCTGCTCCTTGTTTGGACTGTTGCTGCTGCTTTTTGCCTGGAGTTATGGTTCGGTGGGTACCCCATAGTTCCTGATGGCTGGAGGTGTGGTTTCACCAGGACCCTCACAATGTCCACCATTTCTGGCATTGAGGATGCTTATCGCCTTCTCCTCTAGCACTATGTCTCTTTTTTCCCTTTGCCCCTCCGCACATCCTCGTTGTCAGAGCAGCTGCTAATGTCTCCTTCATGCAGCTGCCTCTTTCCTATTTGCTGTTGGCCAGCAGGGACCCATGTGTTTTTTCTTTTCAGGTTCTTCCTCACCTCTATCCACTCCCTGACTCCACCATTACCTCCTCCTCCATTGACTCTGACTTCCCAGGAGGAAGCTAAGTCAGGTGGTGTCCTGCTCTGCTGATCTCCTTTCTCTCCTTGCCAGCCTTGCCCTTCTTCTGGGTGACCTTTGTTTCAGTCCTTTAGCTGGAGCATAGCACCTTACTGTCATTTGGGGGTCCACGGCTCGCATTGCCACTTCTGGCCATTTGAGCTAATGTGACCCTCCGCCCACCCCCACTCCCCCATGCCCGTATTGCTGATTATGAACTGGCAGTGGCACAGTGGCTCAGTGGCTCAGTGGCTTGCACTGCTGCCTCACAACGCCAAGGACGCAGGTTCAATTCACCCCCAGGTGACTGTCTTCAGGAATTTGTACATTCTCCCTGTGTTTGCGTGGGTTTCCTCCCACAGTCCAAAGACATACAGGTTAGGTGGATTGGCTATGGGAAATTGCCCATAGATTGTAGGCTTGGGTGGGTTAGCCAAGGGAACTGGTAGGGCTGTGGGTCTGGGTGAGATGTTCTTCAGAGAATCAGTCTCGACTCGGTGGGCTGAGTGGCCTGCTTCCACACTGTAGGTATTCTATGATTCAAACATAATCAGCAATGTAGGATAAACAATTTCAAATGTGCTATCATTATAAGAAGCCAATGAATTCCAACGAAAAGATTTTAAAATAGAAGTATAACGTAATAAACAGAAATGTGTAAGACAGAGAAAGAGTATTTGCGTGTGTATTCCACCATATTTTCCAGATATGTATCACGTTCTTCATACAACATAAGTTACTTTGAAAGGCAATCACTGTAAGTAAGCATGCTGCACAGACCCATTCCATAAACAACAATGAAGTGAATAACAAACTAATGGTCAGAATTGCTACTTTGAGGGATTGACAGCACAATGCCACAGGATCATTGATGGGCAGGGAGGGCTTCTGTTTAAATTACCAACTGAACTGCTGTAACAATCCAGCAATCCAACACCGCTTTAATATGCTTTGAGGAGTTCATTTAAATGTGAGACCATCTGTCTAGTACAGGATACAAACTAGAGCAGATTAAGGTTAATACTAATACAAAAATACAGAATGATTTCAACACTCTGAATTCTTGTTCTCTCTTTCAGATGTTTCAATTTGAAGAATTTTAATTGCCTAAAAATGCAGCATGGAAACATATTGATTGAAAATTGTACATGCTTCCTCGGAGATTGATATGCCTGTATGTTCTTGAGCTTGCTTTCCAATCTGCATTTTACTAATAAGTATTTGATCTACACATGGACCCTGACCAGGGTAATACACATAAAAAAAGGAATTGATGCTTAGTTATACATAGAAAGCTGTAAAGTGATATAATTAATTAGCAAGGTTCCAACTGATTTTATTGGCAGGAGGAAATACACAGAACTGAAGCAAAACAAGCACTTGGATCTATTAAAACTGGCTGCAAAAGAGGAGGTAGATTTTTGAATCACGAGGAAGGCAATAATAAGTTATCTTCCTGCAGCTTTTTGTTAAAATGTATGGCTTTTGTTTATCATCGGAGCCCCTGGTAGGAATTTGGTGCCTACAGTGTGAAATTCTTGCAACTTCCGTGACCTAGATTGATGACATAACTTTGGGCTCTGCCCGATTTGAAGACCTGCCCCTGTCAATGCTTTCTGCTCGGTTCAGGGGACAGCAACAAAGGCAGAATGCAAGCCTGAAGAATAGCAGCCTGTGGTGGTTAAAGCTTGAGACAGCTGACTGATCCACAGCAGGGCCCGTATAAACCTCCATTCGTATACTAGCAAACAAAAAGCAGTAAATTGAAGTCACTTATATAAGGCTCTGGATTGTCCTATGGGGTTAAAGAAAGTACTGTGAGAAAATGTTCCAACAAAACTGATTCCTCATATTTCAAGTTAGTTCCCAAGTAACTGATTTTCATAACTAAACAGCTTTTCATTATGACTTGATAGCAGGCTCCAATTCAAGAAAGATAACATTCTTTTTCTTTTAGTAACCTGAGAAACATCAACATATTTGTGGGTTGTAATTAATTCTGGATGTCATTATTTTCATTCCAGACTTTATGTAGTATAATGCCATTTTGATTCTCCTATCAGATTAATCAGCCGATACAGTCAGCCCATTTATGCATTGCAGATAACCAATGTAGAATCTTATTAATGATTACAAAAAAAAACAATTCGTGAAACAAAGAAGTGATACAAATATTCAGACTACTGTGGATGTCTTACCTGCACTCCCTTTTCTGAATGTCCTTTAATGTGCCAACTTTTCGAGGCTGGACAAATAAATGGGATTTACCATTTGCCTATGTTGATGATAGGTGAATTTCTACCATCCACTAACTGCAAAAATATTATTCAGTATTGCAATGTAACGAAGTTGTTTGGAGTTTGGCAGAGAATTTTTGAGCAGTCAGTTAAGAAGCGAATCTTTTGCATACTGTGAACCAGCACTCAACTATTCATGAGAACAAATTGAACCATTTCTGAAGAAGGGTCTAGGCACGAAACGTCAGCCTTCCTGCTCCTCTGATGCTGCTTGGCCTGCTGTGTTGATGCAGCTCTGCGCCTTGTTATCTCAGATTCTCCAGCATCTGCAGTTCCTACTACCTCTATTCGTGAGAACACTTGTGTGCCATCTTTGACTTATCTTAAACCTTCATAGGACCAACTCTTCCCAAAGATAGTGAAACAACTTGAATAGACAGATTTGGCAGGTATTCATATTGTAACCAAAATAATCACTGTTGATGAGCTCATGAGTAGCTCTGATCTGTGTTCAACTTAATTTGGAGTAACTACAACAACTTGCATTTCAATATGGGGTAACAAGTGTGGAGCTGGAGGAACACAGCAGGCCAGGCAGCATCAGAGGAGCAGGTAAGTTAACATTTTGGGTCAGGACTCTTCTTTCTTTATATACAGACATGATCAAAATTACCTTTTAAACTCAAATGAAATATATTTGATGCCCCTTAGAAGTGGAAGTGACAAAAATGGAGGAGGATCAGAGTAGTCAAAGAGAAGGACAAAGAGGAAGTTGTGGAAAATAGGGAAGGAAGTAATAAGCAGAGGGACCTTGAGAAGGAACACAAGAGAACTGACAGCTGAGTGTACAGCCACCAATGTCGATAAAGCGGTAGATATGTATGTCCTGAAAGCTGGAGGTAATTATTGAGGACAGTATCATGGAAGTCTTGAAACCATTAGTGAGAACATTGATGTAAGGTGCCTGTCATGCAGAGATGCAGGAATTTGGAAAATACTGGGGGCAGAAGAGCATGAGAAACTGGATGAGGAGACAGGATGTAATATTTCAAAACATTGCAGTTTGTGCATAGTTATTTGAAAGATTGTTTAGAATGAAGTGCTAAATTATTTTATCATGTTATTCTGAATAGCAAGCCCATATTGTTAATGCTTGGTAGTACAGAATCAGATGTACACTTATATTGAATTAATTTGAAAATATTGATTTCAACTTTACTTTTGATAAGTTATGATTTCTGCTGTTGTCCTCGGTTCTGTCACATAGAATTCGCTGTGGAAGGATAATTAAATTTCACTTGTGAAAACATGATGTGAAACTTTTAGCCATTTCTTCTTTTTTTAATAATTCATCTTTACTGTAGCTCACCACTACCTTCTTAAGGGCATCTAGAAATGAGCAACAAATGCTGGCACAGTCAGCGAAGCCTGTATCCCATGATGAACTTTTAATAAAAAACCTGATTTCAATTCATTTTTGAAATACATGTTAACATCAAACCATGGATGAGCCAGATTTTTTTTTCAGCTTTACACTGTCAGTATCAAGTCCATTAAACACTCCTTCAAGGTGGAGCAATGATTTATGTGTTCTTCTTTCAATCTAGTCTACTATATTTCCTGTTCACAAAGTGGTCTCCTCTGTATTAGAGAACTCAAATGACTTCTTAGTAGAACACATCAGTTCAGTCAGAAACCATGGCTTCTGTGCTTCCAATAACCCATCACTTTTGACTCTCCACCTTGTTCTCACGCCCATGTCTCCGGCCTTTGCCTCCTGAGCTGTTCCGGGGGAGCTCAATGTTTGTTTGAAGCACAGCACTTCACTTTTGTTGAGGAACTTTGCAGCTTTCTGAATTCAACACTGATTTTGACTTATTTATTGTAATCCCTGTCCCTTCATTTTGTCCCATTTTCTTGGCACATTTTCAGTGTGCAGCACACCTGTCTGAAGCACACCTATTGTTTCTTCAATTTATTCCTTGCTCTTTCACCATTCCCTATTGCCCTGTATGACAATTCTTTTGTTGTAAAGAGAACCATCAAATCGTGCAGCAATTAAAGTGTTACATTTAAAGGCCAGAATTAGGAATCATGAGATTCTAAAGTTTTGCCAAAAACAAACTTGTAAACAGCCTACTGTGTAAGAAGATATAGATGTGTAATCAACACAGATCACAACCCTAGATCATCTAAGGACTATATCAAACTTTCAAATTTTAATACATGCTTTAAAAAGAGGACTGTTACCGTCAAAATCTCTACTGATGTAAACCCAATAGCTGTTTGCCGAGGAACTCTGGAATTTAACACCTGCAGGTGTCCCAGGAGCTTGACTGGGAAAAATGCACGACAAACTGAGCTGTAATTTCCTGTAAATATCTCAACCTGTGATAGAGGCATAAAATCATAGAGTTGTACAGCAAAGAAACAGAACTTCGGTTCAACTCATCCATGCTGACCACATATCCTAAATTAATCTAGTCCCATTTGCCAACACTTTGCCCATATTCCTCTAAACCCTTCCGATTCATGTACACATTAAGATGTCTTTTAAATGCTGTAATTGTACCAGCCTCCACCACTTCCTCTTGCAGCTCTTTCCATACACACACCACTGTCTGTGTGAAAAAGTTGCTCCTTAGGATCTTTTAAATCCTTCCCCTGTCACCTTAAACCTATCCCTCTAGTTCTGGACCCCCTTACCGAGGGGAAAAGCCCTTGGTTATTCACCCTATCGATGCCCCTCATGATTTTATAAACCTCTATAAGGTCACCCCTCAGCCTCTGATGCTCCAGGGAAAATAGCCCCAGCCTATTCAGCCTTTCCCTATAGCTCAAACACTCCAACCCTGGTAAAAGAACTTATAACAGTCCAGGAGAGGGATGTATTTTCATTTTCCCTTTCAAGAAAACACAGGGATAGTCATTAAAAGTGAGCTTCAACCCTGTCCTCGGCATGTTAGTAGCCTGTCAACCTATTGTGTGGCCTAGTGAGCTGTGAAAGTAAAAGCTTTGAGGGCAGCCATTAAACACACACAAAAATACAAAGGACTACGGATGATGGAAATCAGAAACAAAATGATAAATTTCTGGAAAACTCAGCAGGTCAGACAGAATCTGTGAAGACAAATCAGAGTTAACATTTTGAGTCCAGTGACGCTTCAGTCCTGAAGTTAAGATCACTGGACCCAAAACATTAACTCTGCTTTCTTTCCACAGATGCTGCCAGACCTGTTGAGTTTCTCCAGCAATTTCTACTTTTGTTTCAGGCATTAAACATGCCTGTAGGGTATCTTAACAAAGGGAAAATTGACTCTCACTTTGAGTTCTGCCAACCACTGTCAAATGGTGTAGTGGTAATGTCACTGGACTAGATATCCAGAACCGCATGTTGGAGGGTGTGGCATGGGTTTGAATTCAATAATAAAACAAACAAATTTAAAAAAACTGGTCTAATGATGACCATGTAACCACTGTCATTTGTTATAAATACCCACCTGATTCACTATTGCCCCTTTGGGAAAGAAATCTCCCATCATTACCTGGTCTGGCCAGTAAGTGACTCCAGACCCATAACAACAGGAATTAGTGCTATCTGGGCAATTAGGGAAGTGCAATAAGTACTGACCATGCAGTGACATCCACAAGCCCATAAAAATAATTAATAATTCAATTAACAATTAACAATTCAACAGACTTGCAAAAACAAAACTGTTGAAATTAATTGTTCATCTACCAATGTCAATGCTACTGGCAGGTACTCCATTAACAAATGTAACATTGCTACATCTATACAGATGGCTCAGAGATGGATACATGTTTTCTAATGTGCATCACTTTTGTAGATTCCCTGTTTCTAAATGAGGTGTGTAAGCACTGTAATTGTTTCTTCTCATGTATAGCATATAAAAATCTCTGCTTTTATTTAACATAAGAAAGCCTGGTTAAGCTAGCTCCTTTTGAAACTTAAATTTATTTGGTCTGGGAAAAATGCATCCATAATGGAGGGAATCCTTTCTAAATTAACAAACCTGACTGCCCTGGTCAACCCATTGTTTCCGCCTGCTCCTGCCCCACCGAACTTATCTCCACCTATCTCGACTCCATTTTCTCCCCCTTGGTCCAGGAACTCCCTACCTATGTCTGTGTCACCACCCACGCCCTCCACCTCCTCCAGAACTTCCAATTCCCCGGACCCCAACACTTCATTTTTACTATAGATCTCCAGTTCCTATACACCTGCATTCCCCATGCAGATGGCCTAAAGGCCCTCCGCTTCTTCCTGTCCCGCAGGCCTGATCAGTCCCTCTCCACTGACACCCTCATCCGCTTAGCCGAACTCGTCCTCACCCTCAACAACTTCTCTTTCAATTCCTCCTACTTCCTACAGACAAAGGGGGTGGCCATGGGTACCCACATGGGCCCAAGCTATGCCTGCCTCTTTGTAGGTTACGTGGAACAATCCCTCTTCCGTACCTACACTGGCCCTAAACCCCACCTCTTCCTCCGTTACATAGATGACTGTACCGGCGCCGCCTTGTGCTCCCATGAGGAGCTCGAACAGTTCATCCACTTCACCAACACCTTCCACCCCAACCTTAAGTTCACCTGGACCATCTCTAACACCTCTCTCACCATCCTGGACCTCTCTGTCTCCATCTCGGGCAACCACCGAGAAACCGATATCCATTTCAAGCCCACTGACTCCCACAGCTACCTAGAATACACCTGCTCCCACCCACCTTCCTGCAAAAATGCCATCCCCTATTCCCAATTCCTTTGCCTCCGCCGCATCTGCTCCCAGGGTGAGGCATTCCACTCCCGTACATCTCAGATGTCCTTGTTCTTCAAGGACTGCAACATCCCCCCTGCAGTGGTCGAGAACGCCCTCGACCTTGTCTCCTGCATTTCCCGCAACTCATCCCTCACACTCAGTCCCCGCAATAACAACCAAAAAAGAATCCCCCTCGTCCTCACTTATCACCCCACCAACCTCCCCATCCAACGCATCATTGTCCGACACTTCCGCCATCTGCAATCCGACCCCACCACCAAAGACTTTTTTCCCTCCCCACCCTTGTCTGCTTTCCGGAGGGACAACTCTCTCCGTGACTCCCTTGTCCGCTCCACACTCCCCTCCAGCCCCACCACACCCCACACTTTTCCCTGCAACCGCAGGAAGTGCTACACCGGCCCCCACACCTCCTCCCTCACCCCCATCCCAGGCCCCAAGAAGACTTTCCACATCAAGCAGATGTTCACCTGCACATCTGCCAATGTGGTATACTGCATCCGCTGTACCCGTTGTGGCTTCTTCTACATCAGAGAAACCAAACGGAGGCTTGGGGACCGTTTTGTAGAACACCTGCGCTCGGTTCGCAATAAACAACTGCACCTCCCAGTCGCGAACCATTTCAACTCCCCCTCCCGTTCCTCAGATGACATGTCCATCCTGGGCCTTCTGCAGTGCCACAACAATGCCACCCGCAGGCTGCAGGAACAGCAACTCATGTTCAGCCTGGGAACCTGCAGCCCAATGGTATCAATGTGGATTTCACAAGCTTCAAAATCTCCCCTCCCCCTACCGCATCCCAAAACCAGCCCAGCTCGTCCCCGCCTCCCTAACCTGTTTTTCCTCTCACCTATCCCCTCCTCCCACCTCAAACCGCACCCCCATCTCCTACCTACTAACCTCATCCCGCCCCCTTGACCTGTCCGTCCTCCCTGGACAGACTTATCTCCTCCCTACCTCCCCACCTACACTCACCTTTACTGGCTCCATCCCCGCCTCTTTGACCTGTCTGCCTCCTCTCCACCTATCCTCTCCTCTATCCATCTTCGATCCGCCTCCCCCTCTCTCCCTATTTATTTCAGAACCCTCTTCCCCTCCCCCATTTCTGAAGAAGGGTCTAGGCCAGAAACGTCAAGCTTTCCTGCTCCTATGATGCTGCTTGACCTGCTGTGTTCATCCAGCTCTACACCTTGTTATCTTGTTGTGACCAGTTGAGGTGGATGAATAAAGAGGAGTCAGTTCATCTGGGAGTTCGACAATTTGCAGAATCCCATCAGGAACCGCCATAAACTGTGAGGCACGCCCTGGGATCCTGTTGAAACAACGACCTTTCAGCTCTTAACTATTCGCTGTTAATCAATTTTTAAAATAAAATATTTTTGAACCATAAAAATTCTCCCCTCTAAAATATTTGACAATATACAATGTGACCTCTTCTGAAGATCTACGGATAACAATAAAAAATGGTCGGTAAAAGCAGATCAGAGCAACGAGTAAAATAGAACAGAGACTATAATCTTGATATATTTGTTTGAATGTCCATTTTATTTCTGATTGGAATTGAAAATTGTGTCAAATTTAAAGTAAAATTGTCATGTTACAACTATCATTAGGTGACCATATAGCCAACACTCCTTGTTAATGTGGAGACATTATTTTTTTCTAACTGCTGTATTTAAATTAATTGGCTATCTTTAATTACCTATACTCTGGAATCATTACTACAACATAATCCATTGATCCATACAATAGACATGTTAAAGTAATTATTTGAAGATTGTGCTGTATTGGGCTTTCAGTACGAACCATTATCAAGTGACTGTTGGAGTTGTTCACTGCCACCCATCCTCCTTGCGTAGCTGAGTCTAAGGTGCCCATCCAATTATTAATGGTAGAGGCAGGACTACTACAACCTCTTAATAAGAAGGAGCATTTGTTTCATATAACAAGGTCTACTTTATTGCATGAAAGCAATAGGTACAAATAACATTAACTTGTTGGGCATAGTTATAACTATCAGAAGCCAGGTACGTCATTTTTATTTTCATTTCAAACCTATGCAAGACTAAGGCCCTGATTTTTGTTTCTTGATGTTGAGTCCACAGTCAGGAAAAGTCCTGGTTCCACGTACATTAACTTTAAAAATGGCCACGCGCATCACCCTCTTTTAGTTCGGGGTAGAGGCCAAATTGATTGGGAGATGGGTTGGGGCACTCAGAGAGAGTGGGGGAGTCTGCCAGTTCCTGATGTGAGCTGGATGAAAAGCCTGCTTGGGGCCATTAGCATTGTGATCACAATTTAATCATAAGATTAAAACATAGATATCTCTCCTACTCATGGCCTGCACTCCCCACCCATGCTAACCCCATGTCAAATTATGCCCAACCCCATGGCCCCTCATACCTGTGTTAATGTATATCCATGTGCTCTATCTCTCATATTTCTTGTGCCAGTCTATGACCACCTATCTATCCCTTGTGGCCCCTGATTCCCATATGTCTCTAATCATCCCCATGGCCCTTTATCGCCCCTCAAGGCCAACTCATAACTCCCAAACACTATGTTTTTGTCCTTCCATCACCTATTGTCTCAGAAGGCGTCCTGACAGAAACTAAACTCATCAGCCTATGGATGAGTCTCTTTGAAAATAAAACGCTTCAGTCAAGTGCTGAATACCCTGTGTAAACAAACATTTCACTCATGATCAGTGCCTTACGTCAACAAACCTTTGACTCAAGTGCTTAACTGCTTATGTAAACAGACATTTCCATTTAATTTTTGTTCAGTGTTTAACACATTGCTGCCAGTTATGCCCACCTTAAAGAAATTCTGCTCCTCATTCTGACAGGATTTCTGTTCTAATCTTTTATTCTTGTTCACCATCGTTAATTTCACCGTCACTCCTGGTACTTGAGAAGGTGTTTGCTAAAACTTATTTCCACAGCCACATCTCATTCCTCAGTGAATGCCTCTGGCTCAGATTCACCCCATGTGGGTTCTAACTCAAAGTTTCATCCTTCGTGTTTTGAATCCACCAAGGATCACATGTACCTTCACGATTAACAACACTCCTCTGACAGCTGTTCTTGCCACATCCTGAGATACACACGCAGTGCTATTTATCTCCATTTGCGCTTTCTTCACCTCTTTCCTTCAGCATTCACTCACATTGGCTCAGAGCTGTCTTGGCCCCAGTTCCCTTAGTTCTCTGGCTCATTCGATGTTCTAAGAAGAAACTTTTTCTTTTCCTTTCAGGCATTAAGGAACACAAGACATAACAACTCATAGATACCTATGTCTGTCTGGAACCTTCCTCCCCTTTCCTTTCCACTGACTCCATTCCCCCCCTCAAACTCCACCTTCTGTTGTGTATTTCCTATCTCTTCTGACCTTCTGCCCTCCGATGCTGAACATTCTGTACTCAGTTTTATCCCACTACGCCCCACCTCAAAGAATTTTGGGCATGACATAACTCTTTCACTGTCGTGTTTGTCTCTGTGCCCTTTTCTTTGGACAAGCATCCTCTCCCTGTCCCACAGATCCCTTCACCCACCTCCAACATTTTCTCTCCACCTGGACCCCTCCCTCTGGCCTTTTACCTGTACTCGAACTGTTCATCAAGAGCTGTTGACCTGACACTGGTTGCCTCAATTTCTTTGCCCTGCACTACCAACCTATCTCCCTCTGAACTGACTGCACTGCTCTCAGATCTAATCCTGACTTTGTAATTAAGCCTGCTCATAAGGACTATCTGGCACACTGACCTCTAGATTACTGGTCCTGAAATATTAACTCCACTTTCTCTCCACAGATGCTGCCAGATCTGCTGAGTTTTTCTAGCAATTCCCTTATTTATGTCCAGACAATTAGTAGTTGGAACTTTCCAGCAAATTGGTCATTTGACAGGCATGCAATTGTGAAAGTGATGGTTTAGGAAATCAATCATGCAACACAGATCCTATAATGGCTTAAATGAACAGCATTCTGAAACTGTATAACTTGGGCAGTTCCATAAAGTGGAAGCACTCTTTATACACAAGTATGCATTTTCATAATCCCTTACCTCTACCAAAGGGTGCCTTACCATTCTCAAAAGGGCACCTTACCTCTATCAAGAGTCCTGGGAATAGACTGAAAAGGGTATTGTTGCCCATTTCTGAGACAACAGCATATGCATAGAGGTATAGTGGAGACACTTAGAGCTCTATGAAACTCAATTCATTTATTAAGTACTTAAATGTGTAACATACACGACTAGAAATATCTCAATCACTGTCTTACACTACCCTGGGTTCTGTAACTAACCCCAAACATTATTAACCGGGAGAGATGACACTTCTCGTCATCTTCACCACACTTCCTGACATAGGGTACCTCATGCAGTGTTAATCTTCAAAGTCCTGCTGAAAATGAAAGATTTTCTAGTCTACTACATACACAAGCCTCTGTGCCAAGTGTGTGCCTTATTTGGAAATTTCTCTGCACGTGACCAATCTGAATGTTTTGTCCTTATTTGGTAGAGCCAACAGTTACTGATTTCCTGCAATCTTAGCTCTTGACAGACCTGAATGATTCAATGTAATTCCACTCACATAAGGCCTCTTATCTTTTCCTGTTGTCTTCAGCCTTACCCAACGGTATGATACCTCTCAAAGTGGGAGATTTTATCAAACATTCCTGAATCCCTCATGTTATCTCACCCCACACACTCCCAATGGCAACATAAGAAATCTAATCCCCTCAACTTAATGTCCTGCGTCAGGAACCAGCAGCATCCCCAGTCTGCCCAGATGGCCCGCCCCAACTCTAACCAGTCAGCCTCTCCCTTTGAATCAAAATGGGAAATGGGGACAGCCAACTTGAAAGGTTACACAGGTGGAATCAGGAAGTTTTCGAAGTCTGTAGTCAAGACCCTGAAATGCAAAACAGGGCTCCTCCATAATTCTTCATATTCCTGTGCCATTCAATTCCCCTCTTCCCATTCCCATGACTTCTCATTCCACTTTGCCACTTAGTATCTACTTCCACATACCACTCTTTTCTTCTTTCACCTACCATACCAACTCATTAACTCTCCACAGGTATCCATGCACATTGGACAAATAAGGGTCACATAATGTTCCATATTGTAGACTACACTATTGAGAAAAGCACTCTCATTAATAAACAAAAATACATTTGATACATCTTGATGATTCTTCACAGGTCAACACATTTTTTACTTGTTCCAGACACTTTTTGATAGTTTTTGACAGGCCTTGATAATTTGGCTAATTCTGTCCCACGGAAATGAGAGATGCTATGTTAAAGGGTCGGTTTTGGGATTCCTGATTTCTGGTAATTTTGCTGGAACTAAGATGGCTATCCTCAAGGCAAAAGCCTCAGCCTAACTTTCTTCACCCAAAGCCTTTGCTGCGTCAACAGATTGCTTAGACCTACTGCCGCTTCAAAATTGACTCTTTGAGAGCCATTGCTCTACATAATAGATTTTTGTCTCATATTTAACGTCTCAAGGACCAAACGATGTCAAAATATTTAGAATTCATAAGCTAAGACTCTATATGCTGGTGTTGATTAACTCACGTCAGTTGTTTCTTCTATAATCTATGCGCAGATATATTCTATCATTAGGTATTATTGGTGGCCATGTTACAACAAGGTTAGGAGGGGGAATTGGCTCCCTTTTTAACCCTCACTTGGTCAGTCAAAACATTTAAAAAATTTCTTTCTTATCACACAACAATCACACTTCAATTAAAAAACAGTTCACTTGAAAATGACAAAGTTAATACCAAGGGTTTCTTGAGTGAAAGAAAGAGGAATTTTATTATCTACCAACTCCAAGAGAAGTAAAAAAAACATATAAAACACACATAAAAACACATGTAATATCTTCAAAAGGGAGCATTTCTCATACGGATAGGTAAGAATAAGGCTAAGATAACAAAGTGTGTAGGTAGGGGAACACAGCAGGCCAGGCAGCATCAGAGGAGCAGGAAAGCTAACGTTTCGGGTTGGGACCCTTCTTCAGAAATTCCTTAAGGATAAGGCTACATGCTTTAAGAGCCCATACAGTCTTTAAGAAGTTAGATTTTAAACATGAAGCTAAAGTTGATTAATTGTTGACTTGTAACTGCAGCATTTGTAGAATCTGAATCTATCTTGATGTTTTGGTGAATGGTTGTTTTCTCATGTTGCTTTTTCATTGAGAACAGTTTTCCTGGGATGATGAGAAAATCACGTAGGGAGAGAGAGAGGGAGAGGGAAAGCATCCTTGCTATGTCCGCTGTTATGAATCCACGATCTTCCCTCTGCTCTGCTACTCAAAAGCAGTTATTCAAATATAGTTCAGTGTGTATTCAGGAGCCTACCTCCACTGTTTTCCCAAGCTGGCTAACTGGCAGGCGAGGCTTTATCTATCACATGCGAAATTATCATACATGCATGAATTAAACTGAAGGTACAAATTTCTTGAAGTGGACTCAGTTGCCTACTTCTGACATCTTTATACAAAATGTTAATTTCAATGCAGCTGGTTTAGTTTATTCCAGATGGGTCTCACGAAACTGGTGTCAGTTTGTGGTCAGGTGATCACCACAGCCATTTTAGTTCAATGTTTCTTCCATTTTAAAACCATTTTAGTCAGTGAAATGTCTCAAGTATAACAATCGCATAATGGGAGTTAAAATGCAATGGTCCATATTTACTATTATCAGAAAATTCCCAAACCTGCTGAGAGAGGGCATTTGATTGTAGGACCAAGTCTACAGCTAACAATGCTGATTAAGTTGTTTTCAAGGTCTGGCCTCTCTCCCAATAAATTAGGGTTAGCTTTAACAATAAAATCAACTGGACGCGTTCATCTTTTGGGGGTGGGGGTGACACGTGTAAAGACGGTATGAGACGGAAATTCAACTTACACTACAAATTTTTCCCGGTCATGATGAAATTTCAAATATTTACTCTATTTCTCTCTCCACATGTGTTGGCTGATGTGCTGAGTATCTCTAGCATTTCCTATTTTTATTCCAAATGCATCTTGTTTGGCTCCTGTCAAAAATTGCTTCCCTACTCCCTATCCACTTACACAGACTTTTGCCCAAACTGCATCAAAAATACATTAGCACTGTCTTGAGCTTTGATTCAAACATATTTCCACGTCAAGGATATCACCTTCTTCCATTCCTAATTCATCATCCTTCCTGCTGAAACCCTCATGAATGTCTTTGCCATTCAGTCAGTTTCCTAAATTCCATCCTATGTAAATGTTAACTGATGTAAAACGTCATCTACTCCTTGGTAAAACTGTGCAGTTATCATCTATTATTCGTGTCTGTAGTTACCCTCCTTCCACCATCATCTGAGCTTCAGGGATATCATCCTAATCTATAAATCCTGCATGGCCCTGCCCTCTTTACCTCTGTAAAGTCCATGATGTTGAATTCTCATTAATAGTCATCAGTCTTCCTCCTTTAGTTTATTGCATTCTCCTCTGTCACCACTCCACCACCACCACCACACACACCAGACCCCACCCTACCCATCCATCCACTATATCAGCAGGACAGCAATTGGCCATCAGATTGGGCAGGCAGTGACTATTGGGTATAGTAAGGATCAATGCATGGACTACTCACAACATATATATAAATAAACTACCTGGATGAGCGAACCATACACAACATTTCTAAATTTGCTGACAACGCTAAACTGTGCAGGATGGTGAGTTGTGAGGAGGATGCAAGAAGGCTTCAAGGTGATGTAGACAAGTTGAGTGAGGGGGCAAACACATGGTAGATGCAGTGCAGTGTGGCTAAATGCGAATTTTTGCACTCTTCTGTGAAAAAACAGAAGGGATGAATATTATGTAGATAGTGATATATTGAGAAGTTTGGTTGTACAATGGGAATGCATCCTTGAGCACCAGTCAATGAAAGTAAACAGCAAGATGAAGCAAGAACTTAGGAAGGCAAAGGGTATATTGGCCTTCATTGCAAGAGGATTTGCGTTCAGAAGTAAGCCTGCCCTTCCACATTTATACATGTCTTGGTGAGATCACACTCAGCGTATTGTGTGAAGTTTTGGTCTCCCTATCTAAGACAGGATATAGTTGCCATAGAGTGCAGTGGAGGCACACCAGTCAGACAGCAGGGTGGCAGTACGTTTTTATGAGGAGAGATTGGTTCAAGTGAGCCTGTTTTCAGTAATGCTTAGAAGGATGATTGAGGATTTATTAAAACATATTGATTTCTAACAGGGCTGGACAGACTAGATGCAGGGATGATGTTTTCCTTGGTTGGGGAGTTTAGAACCGGGGGCACAATCTCAGGATTCGGGATGGATTATTTTGGACTGGGATGAGGGAAAATGTCTTTAGTCAAAGGGTAGTGAACCCCTGGGATTCTGTACCACACAAGGCTGTGCTGGCCAAGTCACTGAACATATTCAAAAAAAGATAAATATTTCTTAGATTTTAAAGGCATGAAGGGGTATGGAGACATAGCATGAACATGGTATTGTGGTAGATGATCATATTAAATGGCATAAAGGTTCAAAAGGCTGAAAAGCCTATTCCTGCTCCTAGTATCTATATTTATATAATCATTGAAGTACGCAGTGCCGAAGAGGACTTTCGGCTCATTCAGTCCATAGTGCCAAAACTGATCTACCTTAGTCACATCTTCCAGCACCCGGCCATTAGCCATGAGTGTTGTAGCATTTCAAGAGTTTATCCAAGTACTTTTTAAAGGTTGTGAGATTACCCACCTCAACAACCTTCCCTATCAAGGGTCTGAGTGAAAACATTTTTATGATCATAAATAGGACGGCGAGTAAGCTATTCAGCCCCTCGAGTTTGCTCCACCATTCAATTGGTTCATGGTTGATCTTCCTCAAACCCACTTTCCTGCACTTTCCTCGTAACTCTTGACTCAGCGTTAAATAGACAAAAGGTCTCTGCTCTCATAGTTCTTTGTGGCAAGGAATTCCAAAGACTCAAACCCTCTGAGAGCAGAAATTCCTACACATTTCAGTCTTAAATTGGTTTCCCCTTTCTTCTGAGACTATGCTCTCTGGTCCTTTCTCTCAACATTTACCCTGTCAAGCCCCTTAAGGATTCTGTATGTTTTAATGAGATCATCTCTCATTCTTCTAAACCCCATTGAGTAGAATCTCAAACTCTCTAGCTTTTACTCATACGACAATCCTGGGATCATCCCATTTTCCTCAACTTTCTCTAAACCTCTCTCCTTCCTCCTTAACAATGTACCCACATGTTACTGACCCTTCACCAAAGGGGAATAGCTGTTTTCTATACATTCTGTCCATACCCCTCATAATCGTTTACACTTCTATTAGTTGCCCACTCAACCTTCTCTGCTCCAAAAAAAAAAACCCAAGGTAATCCAGCCTCTCTTCATTGCTTAAGCTTTCCATCCTAGGTAACATCTTGATGAAACTGCTCTGCACCCCATTCCAGTGCAATCACATCCATCCTACAGTGCAGAGGTATCTCTCAAATGTCAGTGTGTGACATTATTTTCCTGATTCCTCCACTCTTTACACATCCCACTTTGAAGACCTCTTCAAAATCCAAATTGTTATTCAAAACTGGTTTACATTTCACAACTCAGCACAAGTGACAGTATTCTGACTGGTTGGCTGAAAATATGGCAACAGCAAGAGGACTGGCAGGGCAGTGATAAGGACACAATTGCTGTCATTCTGAGAAGGGACATCAGGTTCAAGCTTCATGGAACCATAGGTATTCCCCAGGAATGGGACCTTAGCAATCTTAGTATGTTGCTGATGGACAATTGCTGGGCTGCTGTGAGAGCCAGCATGCACAGTGAGCACTGAAATCTGCAGCCATGATGGCGGCAATCAGAGTCTGCATAGTGGCTGGCAAGCGTGGATTGCTGACATCTGTTTGAGATGCCGCTGTAGCAATGGGAGGTTGAATGATATCTGCCCATGCTGCAGTTGAAAATCCAACTCATCAGTCAAGGACAGGTCCAAAAGCGCTTAGTGGAACTGGCCACCACTTCCTTACTGGAAAGGCTGTACTTCAAGCTTTGCACATTGCTTTGAATCACATTGAAGCAGGATTCCTCCCTCTTCTAAGACATTGAAGGGGAATATCAGGCAGGCTTGTGAATAAACTGAGCAATCTGGTGATCAAGGAATAACGAGGTCTTTTTTCAAGTGGCAGCCAGTGAACAGTGGGGACCTACAGGGATCAATGTTTGGGACCCTAATAATTTCAGGTATACATTAATACTTAGATGAGGGAACTAAATGTAATATCTCTAAGTTTGGAGAAAACACAAAGCAAGGTGGGAGAGTGAACTGTGAGGAGAATACAGAGATGCTTCAATGTGATTTAGACAAGTTGAGTGAGTTTGCAAATGTGTGACCGATGAAGTATAATGTGAATAAATGTAGCATTATTCTTTTTGGTACCAAACACAGGAAGGCAGATTATTATCTAAACGGTGATAGATTGGGAAAGGTGAAGTGCAACAATATCTGGGTATCCTTGTGCACCAGTCGCTGAATGTGAGCAAGCAGGTGCAGTAGGTGGTGAAGTAACTCAATGGTATGTTGACTTTCATTACAAGAAAACTCAAATACAGGAGCAGGGGTATCTTGCTGCAATGGGGCAATTGGAAAGCTGACCCAGACCAGTCATCAATCGAGGGGCTCCCAATGGGCAGAGGGGTGTGAGATTTGTTGCTTTTTCTAGAAGGGTGTGAGACTTTTTTTTTCCATTTTTCTTCCATTTAATATTACCACTATACTCATTTATTATTATTTAATAAACATTCATATGTAAGCAAATTCCTGTGGTCAAGCCTTCGTTGAATTATATTTACCCAAATCTGAAACTGTTTGGATACATGTTGTGATCCAAGACAACCTCTCCCTGATACCTCTCCCTCACTCTATCTCTGCTACTGTGTGGACCTCCTATCAAGGTTCATGGTCTACCACACTCACTAATGCCTGCAAATTCTTCCCTCACTCAATGTCATCCACCCAACGCAGGACACCACTAACCCCAATGTGCTCTGCACTGCCAATTCACTCAGGACCACACCCGCACTGAAAGTTACAAAGGTCCCACTCACTTTCATCTCTCATAATAGTTGCTTCTCTCTCTCATTCTGGGAGGAAAATAGCTCACATTAGGGCTGAAAGAGTCAAAACGGCTGCTGACGTTCAGCTCCTTACCCTTTATCTGGAGATTACCTGATTCAGTCTGCCCCAAGTGATAGACTGGCTGTGTCCAAGCCCCTGGACTAATACCAGAGGCTGCTGTTGACCTACTGTGTGGGGATCCCTTGACCAAAGGCTATTCTTCCAGACTTGTCTGAAACCTGCTGGCAATCATGATAATCTTCCTTCCTTTGTGTCTGTCCTAAATGGCAGGGCAGGACAGCACTAATACGAATCTGGTAGCTCTGACTGAAGGGAAAAATTGCCCAAATGCAAGCAATGCAAGGAAAGGCAAAAATTTTGTAAGGGTCTAGGGAAGCTCAGAGAGAGTGAGCACTACGACAGTGAGTGAGGAGCTCACAGGTGCAACCTGGTCCAGTCCATGAGCTACATGCATGTCCCTGAATGCACGGTGTCCTTGTTGTAGCGTTAGACTGAGAGTTGCTGATGCAGCAACTAAGTGCAAGTTGACCTCAAGAAACATCTTAGATGGAATTGGAAGCTGGTAGCAAGGGAGATCAATTCCTGTTGAGGTTGTGGCTGCTGTGCCAAATGAAATTAAGGATCTCACACAGTTGGCCAAGGACTATGAATGTATCTTTGCCTAATTCCTACCCACCACCCTGCCAACCTATCACACTGCTCAATCCTCCATACACCTATTTCTTACCAATTGGTAGTCCTTGGTGTTTAGAACACAAGGCTAACATTCAGCTACTCTACCTCTTCCTCAAACTCCTTCCAAGAATGTCCGCCTCACACCTCTTCTCATTGGCTCTGTCGGTGAGTCCAGGTTATGCATGGGGTACCTGTGCACTATCTATCTCTTGCTGTATTAGTCTAGTCCTCCGCTACTCCTTATAATTAGGGCCACCTTGTCCTGTAAAAGAGAGGGATAAATGCCAATAGAAACATGTGGAATGTGTTTGGTGATGTGCCTGCTGTGGATGTATAGCTGCAGGTATGTACAGATTAGCTAAAACAGGTGCTGACCACCCATGTTGCTGTGTGCCCTAAAGAATGTTCAGTGGCCAGAGGCATGGATCTTACCTGGTTGAATTTACAATCACTGAATGAAAAGGTACACAAAGCTCATGTAATGCTTTCCTTAATAGGACTGGGCACAGGCTGATTACAAATTGTGACCCTGTGTCTCAAAACAGGAGCATATCGATTGCTAGCATTTTGTCGTTGATTTTTATGATTTCCACTATTTGGACACTAACAAAATGACTAGCAGACATGCCTATACGATTACATCATCTGTTCTTCAGCATTGTATGTTTTTGTGGGAACAGGAAGAATGGAATTTTTAAATTACTGTTCAATGTTGTCAGTGTGAGTCATTGGAAGTCTGTCCAACTGTAAAATAACTCAAAAGCATGTTAACCATATGCAGTACTTATACAGGCTTTTACACTTCAGACAAAACTGAATGAATTGTGCAGAGAATATGACTGAGGTTATCATAGTAGATTTTTCCTTAATATCTGAGTCTACACTGTAAGGATTGTGGCTAGAATACACAAGAACTTCCGTCTGGTGACTTTGGCTTTGGGCACATGTTTTTTTCTCACTCCTAGAGACGGATTCCTCCTCAGTGCTAATGCTTGTCTGCTTTCCATCAATACTGTCTGGTTCACTTTCCTGTAGAAATGTAAGCTATAAAAATAGCAACTATCTGGAACACTCCCACAGAACATATTTGAATTCAATTTTACTGAAAAGGAAGATGTCCCTAAAGACCACTGGTGAATGTAGACCAAAGCTATTTAATCAGCCCCTGCAGACACACAAAGACACATAAGGAAATACAAATATTTTTGGTATTTGTAATATAAGCAACCACAAAATGCTTTTATGATTTATCTAGAAAGTGAAACATAGGCTAATGTAATAAGAGCATGATTGTAATTAACTTCTATGATGTAAGTGTATCAAAATGAACATTCCTGGTCAAAATATATATGAATGATTCTCCACATATTTTGTTCATGCAAAACCAGTACAACCTGATAATTTAATATCAGACATAAAATAACTGACTATGCAACCAAATGCTTAATATTGATGGTTGAAAATCTGTTTTTACATCAGGAGTCACAATATTTTTGAGGGCTGTTTGTGATTTACAGGGGCTAATTTTTTTCATATTTGTGGGCACCTTTTTTCATTCTTACTGACTCCTTTATTGGGCAAACTAGCCACATAACAACATTACCTTCCTTATTTGTGTTGACATGTTTCAGAATTTTTCTCTTCGGAAGCGCAAGATAGCACAAATACCAAAAGTTGTACTCATACATTTATAATAGTAAATCTTTGAACCTGTGTAAAACCCTTGAGCACTTACCTCTAAGGTCCTTACCCTGTAATCTAGATTTCAAAGACACAAACAAACTACGAATACCACTTCCACTTTACGTAGAAACTCTTTATTAATCCACTAATTAACAGCATATACTCATTTCCACTCAATGAGATTCCTCTATACAAGAGATCATTACCAATGATAACAAGCATGGGGCTGGATGAACACAGCAGGCCAAGCAGCATCATAGGAGCAGGAAAACTTGACGTTTCCGGCCTAGACCCTTCATTACCAATGAATTCTCTACAGTCTTTCTATGACTGACCACATCACACATCCGTGGCTGCAGTCAAAATATCTTTGTGGGCTATGACTTTATATTCCTTTCTGACCCTTCCAGTCCAAAGATATGCAGGCTGGGTGGATTGGTCATGCTAAATTGCCTGTAGTGTTCAGGGATTTGTACATTAGGTGGGTTAAAGGGGGATGGGTTTGGGTGGGTGCTCTGAGGGTCTGTGTGGACTTGTTGGGCCGAAGAGCCTGTTTCCACACTGTAGGGATTCTATGATCTTGGCATATACCATAATACCTTGAACTGGATCGTCTGATTGAGTTTCAGTGCCTTATTAATCCCACCGGGTTTTGCAAGTCCACCTGCATGTGTTCATTTCCTGCTTAGGAAGGCGTCTCTAGGGGCATGCCATCAGTGGTTGTGATACATGTATCTTGGTAAGGCAGAAAGAAAGCAGTTCACACATATCCAGAGTGGCTATTGACTGTGAATGTTATTGTAAACAGTGTGTCTGGTGGTTAGCCACAGCCACAATGTCCTTACATGTTTGTTAGTGCGTCTCTGTTCAATCCCAACTTGCTTTTTAAAAGTTCAGAACAAACCCTAGTGATGATATTGTTGGTCAGAGTTCTTCCTTCATCTTGGTGTCCCTCCACACTTTGTGTTCTTGCCACGCAATGTTGAGCTCCTCGTGCTGATACACATCACAATTGGTTACATTGTTCTCACAAGTCATTAAAAATGCCTTACAGCATGATAGAAATACACAATAGCAAAATGCCATATAGTTGAAAACTGTGATGAAATGGTATTTCTGGCATTTCATGGCATTTTTCTTTGATGTGTGCTATTTGTGCTTTAAGAAACCTGAAGTACCATCGGCTTTTTTAGCTCTTATTTCCGAAATGCAATTCTTAAAAGAGAATTGCTGCAGAGACAAAATAACTGCAGGCATAAAAAATAATCTGTGTGAACCCTGAAAGATGCCAAAGTGATTGCAAACAGATGGGACTGTGATCTCTGTTTCTGTTTTCATTTCTCGGGATAAGCTGGACACCAATATCCATTAGAAACCATTGATTTCCACAGTTACCAGACAATGCATTCTCACATCCAGCCTCCTCTAAGGGCTCCAATCGATTCTCCCAGTTTCTCTGTCTCTATCATTTCTGTTCTGATGTTGCCACCCTTCCACAGGGTGTCCTCAGATATGCCTGTCTTTCTCCTCAGTTGAGGATACCTTGCTACCATGGTTGACTGATCCCTTGGCTGATTCTGACCAACCTCCTGCGCTTCTACCCTCATCAGTTCTCTTCCCTCCCTCAACAACCATATGGTCCCCCTTGTCCTCAGTTTCCTCACACCAGCCTCTGTATCCAAAGGGTCATAAACTGCCTTTTCTGCCAACTCAAGTCAGATGTCACCACCAGACTCATATCCCCCATCCTCCCCTTTTTAGCATTTCACAGGGCCTACTCTCTTCAGGACATACTGGAGGAGGTGATGGACAGTCTATTAATCCAGAAACTCGGCTAATGTTCTAAGGACCCGGGTCTGAATCCCGCCATGGCAGGTGGTGGAGTTTGAATTTGATAAAAAAAAGTTCTGGAATTAAGAATCTACTGATGACCATGAAACCATTGTTGAATGTCAGAAAAAAAAAACCTCTCTGGTTCACTAATTTCCTTCAGGGAAGGATACCTGCCATCCTCAGCTGATTTGGTCTATATTTAACTCCAGAGTAACAGCAATGAGCCCTCTGAAATGGAGCAGCAAGCCACTCAGTTGTATCAATCGCTATGAAATGTCAACAAATATATGAAATTGGACAGACTATCTAGCAGTGACCTAGGCACTGGAAAAGACAGTGGCAACAACAGTCCTTTCGACTCTGCAAAGTCCTCCTCACTAACACTGGGGGGCTACTGCCAAAATTGGGAGAGCTGTCTCACAGACTAATCAAGCAACAGCCTAACATAGTACCTTACAGACAATGTCCCAGACAACACCATCACCATTGTTGGAAATGTCCTGTCCCACTGGCAGGACAGGCACAGCAAAGGTGGAGGCACAGTTGCATACAGTCAGAAAGGAGTTACCCCGGGAGTCCCCCACATTGACTCCGCATCCCATGGAGTTTTATGGCTTCAGGTTAAATATGAGCAATGGAATCTGCTGCTGCTTACCACGTACCAACCTCCATCCACTGATGAATCAATACTTGTCCATGTTGAACAACACTTAGAAGAAGCACTAAGGGTGGCAATGGTACAAAATGTACTCTCAGTGGGGATTTCAATGTCCATCGCCAAGAACAGCTTGGCAGCAGTACTACTGATCAAGCTGGTCAGCACCTAAAGGACATAGCTGCTAGTCTTGGACTGCGCAGGTGATGAGGGAGCCAACAAGTTCCTTACCAAGTCCTTATGGAGATGATGTCCTGCCTTCACATTGAGAATAACCTCCATCGTGATTTGTGGCATCATTACTGTGCTAAATGGGACAGACTTCAAACAGATCTAGCAACTCAAGATAAAGTGAGGTGATCAAAGGTGCCCCGACTCTTATGTCTATACTGGAGCTTAGGTCTTTCCTTGGGCAGGTGAATTATTACAGAAAGTTCATATATAACTTGACCTCCACTCTGGCATCTTTTGTGTCAATTCCTAAAGAAAGGGTCAACCTCGGAAATTTTCATGCAGCCAAGCCATAATTTTAAAGGAAAAGAAGAAATAGCTTTCATCCTCTAAGGTGTTGGCACACTATGATCCCAACCAAGATTTGGTATTGACATGCAATGCCTCTCCATTTGGCATTGGGATTGTACTAGCTCATAGGTGCCCAATGGAGAGGAACGCCCAATAGCGTATGCATCCAGGACTTTGACTAGTGCAGAGCTTAAATATGCCCAGATAGAGAAGAAAGGTTTGACAGTCATATGTGGAGTCAGGAAGTTCCACAGATATCTTTATGGCTGTAAGTTTGCAATAATAACGACCACAAATCCCTACTAGGTCTACACAAAGAGTACAAGGCAGGGTCACCCGTAGCTTCAGGCCGAATTCAATGGTGGGCTTTAATATTAAATACGTATAATTACAACTTGGAACACCGTTTGGGAGGCCAAGTAGCAAATGCAGGTGCATTGAGCCACCTCCCACTCACAGATACACCACCGGCGATACACCACCCACCCCCTCCCCCCACCCCCCATGAAAAGGTCCATCATGGTTTTAAATTTTCTGGGCACACTTCCAATCACAACTGACAATATCAGACCATGGACACAGGAAGATCCGATCCTGGCAAAACTGAAACAACTGGTGATGACGGGGGAAACCAAAGGGCCGTCACAACTAGAACTGAAACCTTTTTGGACCCGGTGAAACCAGATCACAGTAGAGGATTGCTTATTATTATGGGGAGCAAGTGTGATTGTCCTGAGCAACGTTTGCCACCCAGATACTGGATGAACTCCACCAGGGTCATCCAGGGGTTTCCAAAATGAACATGTTGACGAGAATGCAACATGCAGCTGGATGAACACAGCAGGCCAGGCAGCCTCAGAGGAGCAGGGAAGTTGACATTTTGGGTAAGGAAACGTCAACTTTCCTGCTCCTCTGATGCTGCTTGGTCTGCTGTGCTCCTCCAGTTCAAGATTTTTGTTATCTCTGACTCTAGCATCGACAGTTCTTACTATCTCATGTTGACAAGATGTTATGTCAAATGGCCAGGATTGGTTGCAGACATAGCTACATTGGTGGGGCAATGCCCAGACTGCCAACAAGGACAAAAATCACAGCCAGCAGCTCTCCTACATTTGTGAGAATGGCCAGGTTAAACCCTAGGGCAGCACAGTGGCTCAGTTGTTAGCACTCATGCCTCACAGTGTCAGGGATAACAAGGCGTGTCAGGGACCTGGATTTGAATCCACCAGTGGGTAATTGTCTGTGTGGAGTTTACATGTTCTCCTGCGTCTGTGCAGGTGCCTTTGGGTGCCTTGGGTTTCATCCCACATTCCAAAGATGTATAGGTTAGGTGAATTGGCCATTTAAATTGCCCATATTGTCCACGGAAGTACAGACTAGGTGGATTAACCATGGTAAATTTTATGGCTGTGGGGGGGTGGGGGTGGGATACTGTTCAGAGGGTCAGTGTGGACTTGATGGGCCGAATGGCCTGCTTCCTCACTGTAGGGATTCTAGGGACTTAGTTATATGTCAACTATGCAGGCCCATTCATGGGCTCAGTGTTCTTAGTTATTGTAGATATCCATTCTACGACACTGTTGGACATGCATAGAGTTCATTTCTCAAACATGGGGATGATGATAGAAAAGCTGTGCACATGGTTTACAATACATGGACTCCTGGAAGTGTTGGTCACAGACAATGGGCCATCATTTACCAGCAGGGAGTTTGAGTATTTCCTAAAGTCAAATGGTATTCAACATGTAAGGACAGCTCCATACCATCCATCATCCAATGGCCTGGCAGAAAGAGCACTCCAAACTTTGAAGGCAGGCTTGAAGAAACAGCTCAGAGCTTTGCCAGATACCAAAATGTCCAGTTCTTATTTGATTACAAGACCACCCTCATGCAACTACAGGGATATCTCCAGCAGAGTGCTAATGCAGAGAATACAATGCACCAGGTCAATCTGATGTTCCTGGAACTGGAGGGGGAGTGTGAAACAGCATCAGGAGCTCTAGTGCTGGATGCCAGTCTCTGCCAGGCGCGTGAGACAGTTTACTTCAGGAGGTGAAGTTTAGATATAGGAACCACTGAAATGGCTCTACATGGGTGAGAGACTTGGTCAACCCGAGATCAGGTTTGGTGACATTAAAGTTCAAGTAGGAGCGACAGTCCTGAACAAGCACATGGACCATATGAAGATTCTGAACTCGCAAGCAGTGTGGGTGCAAACATACCCTGCTCCTCAGAACAGTTGGAAAGGCTGTTGGAACCCATGAGTTCTCCCTCTCCTTTGTAGAGACCTTCTGAATCTGAGATGGACACAGTGGATTCGCCACACCGAGGCCTTTGCCACCTGAAGAAGAGATAGAATTTCTCCCAGACACTTTTGGTCGCAAGAGTCGAGCTCCTGTGCTTACATGTCACCTGTATCTGATGCAGAGTTGGAGGAACCTGACCCGGTACTAAAATATTCCAGGAAGTGCTACACGAGAAAGGACTGGCCTGTGTCCTCAGACTCAGAGAGAGAGGGATGTAGCGATTGTAATAAGGGCAGCCAAGTTGACCCATAGAACATGAGTTCCATGATTGAGTCTGTTAATCTGGTCCAAGCAGGGAGCCCTAGTTGACAGATATAAACAGGAGAGTCAGACATCCTGCTCACCCTGAGAGCTGGCTCTGAGGGAGCTGAATCAGTGTCAAGGATTTGCCACATGTAAATAAAGATGGCTTAGTGACAGGATACCAGCCTCTGTAGAGTTATTTCAGTTCTTATTGTCAGACCTTGGCAATGGAGACACCCGCAGCTGAGATATCCCAGACAGTTGGTCTGCAATGGATAGTTGGGGAACAATGGAAACGTGATAGCGAACAGAAGCTCTTCATTGAGAATGAGGCCTAGCTAATCCTCTCAGATAGTCCATGTGGACCTGAGATGCATCCTTCCTGCCTCCTCTTCCTTTACCCCATTCCTTCTGGACTCAGAGTGGACTCTGACTCCTGAACTCAGCGTAGACTCAACTCTTGGCACTCCTGGCCTCTAGGTGAAGTCCGCTCACCTTTGGGTTGGAATGACTGTTACTCTAAACTCTTACTTCTCTATTTTTTTCAATTTATTGCTGGACTTCTTAGTTATTTATTTTTCTAATTTTTTTCCATAAAAATTTGTAGTCAAGAATCTGTTCCTGGGTTCCTTGGCACCTAAGATGGCACCATAAATAGCGACGTGTAAACTTTTTACTATACTAATGTGAATAATATGACAATAACGCTAATTCTGATTTTTCTCTTTCCAACATGACCATGAGGCAATGATTGTCCCTTCAAAACAGCAATACTGTGGAAGATGCAACAGACCTTTGGAGATCTACTCCAGCATATATTCAAACACTTTGCCCGAAATGCCAATGCAGTGGATGCACTCTTAGCTCAAGTTAGCTTATTTTTCTCTCTGATTGACATTATCTGTTTGTTTATTTCACCCAGTCCCTGATGTGTCACTCTGTACTAATGACACAGGCACGTTTGAAATAATTAATATTTCCTGCTCTTATTTGTAAAAGAACAATTCAGGAAAGTTAAAAAAAAAGAGGCTGAAGGCTTCTATGTTGCATTTTAAAACCAGTTGAACCAATTTCTGAAATATGGCAGCTGAGCATTCACATTTTCTTATCGTTCAAGAGATTTTGTCACCACCGAATGGGCCAGAATTTAAAAAGCTTGTAATTTCAAATAAACCTGTTGGACTATAACCTGGTGTCATGTGACTTCTGACCAAATTTTGGACAGGCATGGATTTTAATGGATCATGTCTCAGAGGGTCCATCAGGGCTATTCCACTCTAGAATCCATCACAGGTTTGCCAACTGAAACAGCAAACCTGACTTGGGCACAAGGTAGGACCTTCTACTGAGAGAAACCCATTTTCTGGAAGCTTAGTGATGGGGTTGCGTGACATGATTAGTGTTCCATCCTGATTCCCACCTCTGACCTGAGAATGTAGCCCCTAGACACAAAAGTTTGCTTCTTAGGTCTGTTGCATATGTCTGATCTTGCAAAGGGGATCTCATGCCAAAATTGGTCTGAATTGGAAGAATATTCGTAGAATCCTTACCACGTAGCAGCAGGCTATTCAGCCCACTGAGTCCACACCAGCCCCCTAAGGAACATCAAACCCAGACCATCCCTACCCTATCCCTGCCTTTCCCATGGCTAATCCACTTGTCCTGCAAATCCCTGGGTACTGCAGGCAATTTAGTATGGCCAATTCATCTAACCTGCACACCTTTAGACTGTGGGAGGAAACCGGAGCATCCAACAGAAACCCACACAGACACGGGGAGAACGTGCAAGCACCATACAGACGGTTGCTGGAGGGTGGAATCGAACACAGGTGTCTTTTGCCACGAGGCAGTAATGCTGACCACTGAGCCACCATCTCATTTAGGGTCTAAATTCCAAATAGGATTACTGTGGAGTATTAGATCAAAAAAAGAGTTGTTGGCAAGCTAACACATGAAGATGAAGCCTACTGCACTGCTGCAATATATTAGATGTGGGTTAGATGTGTGCAGATTTGGACATAACAGTGAGGGAAGAAAGGCCATTCACTGGAGCTGTTAGTCAATCCAATTGTCTGGCAGTTCCAATAGAGCTATAGCTCAGTTGTGGTTGCTTCTGGTTCTGCATGGGATGGATTCAGGTAAGTCACAGAGTCTTGGACAGGGAGGTTCTTGGTATTGAAGTTGAGACGATGGTGAGAATGGTGGAGTGGTAGTTTTTAAAAGATATGCAGGAAGTGGTGTGCAATGTTTTGGGGGGTGCTGCGGTAGGTGGGTGGTGTGGTGGACCCAATGGTATTAAGGACCTTCAAAAAAATTGTCTATTTTTTCCTTTCTTTCCTCTTGCCTTGCCATTCGTTTTATGGATGTGGAGGGCAATATTGGGGTAGATTGACCTTTCAACAAATCAATTCACTGTGAATTATTTATTTACTTGTGGTGGGCTGGCTGCTGATTTGGGGGTGATTGGGAAAATAGACAGTTATTTTGCATATCAAAACAATCAAAAACACACCTGCTGGGGACACATAATATTCGGCCTTTCGTTGTTTTGATTTTCTTGCTCTCAAATAGAGTTCTGTAGATAATTATTTCCCAGTGACAGTTGATTATATGCCTTACTCCAAAGGCCCAATTTCTGCCCATACATTCCATACTGCCCATACAGCATGACCTCAACCAATAACCTTAACCTGTCTTCAGAAAGCTAGGAGAACCAATATGAGGGTGGATGCAAGTTTCTTTACAAGATTATGTTCTAGTATATAACTAAATATTGAGAAATATGGGCAATCATTAACAAAAGATGTTGAGTCAAGTAATGGACTGACCAATATTGCTGTGCTAGAGAGATTATGGGCTGACTTTTCCCACATTTTGGCTAAATATAACTTTCTTGTCAAGTTTCATGGAGGGCTTCTCTATGAGGGTTTCTAAGCAAGGCTTAGCTGATTTTTTTTGCCACAAGACAGTCCCAAACTTAGCCGATTGATTACCTACTACACCGCTATGGCACTCCTGTTGTCTGATGCTAACCCTATTCCACCACTCTCCAAACTTGTAAACACTCACCACTGACAGGAAATCCTGAAATCTGAGTTATCCCCAGTGTTGGTGCCACCTTTGGAAGTACACACAGACATGAGCTGCCCTCCACCCTGACTGAATTTGCGTCAAACACAGCAGAGAAGGGAAACTGGCACCTTGTTTGTGGACATAGATCTAGAAGTCCTGGTGATGCAGCAGAGATCTGTCCTCTTACCCAGAATCAGCAGTAGAGGCTATAACACCAGACCCTGCCAGCCTGGTACAGGATTGCCACCCAGGTCCGTGAGGCCTTAGCAGGCTGGAGAACTGCTCAGTCATGTAGGAGGAAGGTCAACAACAGTTTCCACTTTGCCAGGATAATAGCTACCAGTTTCTCTCCAATACCTCACTCTTATTCTGATACTGTATACACCTCTCACCAAGGTTCATGCTCAACCACTCTCACTGTTGACTGCAATATCTTTCCTTGTTTGCTCTCATCAACTCCAGTCTCTGACACTACTAATCCAGCATGCCCACTGCACTGCCTATTCACTCATAGGGACAGCTCACCACTTTACCTCCACCTACACCAACACTAACAGCTCACTTAATCCCTCCCTTTCTCATTGCAAGTTATGAATTGATGTCAGCACAGTGCGTTGAACGATACAGAACAGAGCACTTTCAGTTATTATCTTCTGTCATTTTCACGAAGTTTCTGGTGCACATCCGATCTCTGTGTGCATGCGGACATTTATGATTCCTGTAGTTCATCATAACACTTATTTTCTTAATATCCATTGACCTCAACTGACAGTGTGGTCAATTACCAATGCTCATAATAGATGGACACTTGAAAGTGTGCCAGACTGATGAATCTAGTGATGTTTATTTTCTGCTTCAGTGAACAAAAATAAATATGCTTCCAGTCACAGTAGATGCAACATATATAATTTTTATTTATATAGTGCAATTCTTTCTGCAATCGAATGCTCCACAATCTCTTTGAATGTCGCATGTTATAGCTGTGCAGCAGTCTGTATGTATCACATTGTATCCATGGGGAAGCTTTGGCTCAAAATCAAATCTTGCCAGCAGGAATGACATGAAAAGTCATAAAGATGATTTAATGTGTAGATATGAATTTTTTCAATGTTCTCATCCAGATAACCAAGTATTGTAGTGGGAGAGTATTAAATGTGTCACAACCAGAGACTAGGCCTATCCTTACAGTGGTCCGTGGACTAAGAATTTATATAAACTTGTTTGTAGCCCCCTTCAATTTCTCAACTATCTCAATGTAAAAATAATGAGCAGCACAACCCTATGCTTAAGCTAGTGTTATTTATTATGCAGCTGTTTCTCTACGTTATTCAAACAAAAGAGCAGTACAGTTGTTAGCTAAAATACAGATACAGTAGTGTAAAGTAGGCAAGCATGGAAGTAAGATCAGTTTCTAAGATCGTTTCAGACCGGTTTCTTCCTAAAATTTCTCTATCTGAAGTGAAGCGATTGAAATCTGACATTGGATTGAACAACTACATGGCATCTATAGTCATCGAACAGTGTTTGCCTGTATAGGTGGACCCAACAGGTCAGCAGGATTTGAGGGAAAGAGAGAAGGGCTCTTGCTCATCACAGTTTCTGCAGTTGTGGTACATGCTCATCTGAACTCTTTTGACAGAACAGCAATTGATTTCAGAAGGCATTGTTCTCCTGTGCACCCTTTAGCTGAGCAACATGTCTCTTAGAGCACTTCCTTGGGGATTCTGCACAAAATGACTTTTGTAAACTGTCTAAATGTATTTGGAGATTTCTATCAAGTTGCACATCTTAAAGCAGAAATTTTGTTTTTACAGAATCTTTTTACAAAAAACTGCAATATGAGAAAAATATGGTCATGATATATGCGTTTTCTCCAATTATTCTTCAATAAGTTTATTTTCCACCCTTTTTCTTTTCCATTCATTTCTCCATAAACCTATTCTTTTTCTGCTCTTTATTGAGTGGCATGGTAGCTCAGTGGTTAGCACTACTGCCTCACAATGCCAGGGAGCTGGGTTCAATTCCAGACTTGGGTGACTGTGTTGGAGTTTGCACATTCTCCCCATGTCTGCATGGGTTTCTTCCCACAGTCCAAAGATGTACAGGTAAGGTGGATAGGTTATGCTAAATTGCCCATAGTGTCCAGGGATGTGTAGGTTAGGTGGACTAGCCATGGGAAATGCAGGTTTACAGGGATATGATGTGGTGGTGTGGACTTATTGGGCTGAATGGCAAATTTCCACACTGTTGGGATTCTATGAGGGAGTTGACCCTTATCAAAAAGACAGTGAGGTAGCTTTAATCTGTTGTTCAATGACCTGTCAGCTCCATCCTCTCTCTGACTGGGAGATTCTTGAATTTCATTGATGAAGGAGATAGGCTATTGATCCCTTCATTCGCCAAGATCTCAGCTGTGTCATTTGACATTGTCAAGCCATTATCAATTCACACTTCAAGTATTAAGCAGTGGGTGGAGTGAATACACCATCTCTCTGATATCAGTATCGTGAGGCCCAAACCATTTACAAATTTTAGACCTCATTTGCATTAACTTGATAAGCTACAATGTGCACAGATATATCAAGTGGTAGTTGTCACAATTATTGTTTCTCTCATATTTTTGGTCCTTCCTGATCTCTTCATGGAAGAAAACAGTGTCGATGGATTGCTTCTTGGTGATGTAACCTACCCTTTACTCCTGTGCACAATGATCACACAGGAATTGCAGTCTAAACGTCAGAAGAGCATGACTGCATTAAAACACATATCTCTCCTCAAATTGAAGATCTGTCCAATCCTAAACTTATAACTTATGGATGGAATAAGAAGCATTCTGCATTAGTTTCCAGATCATGTCAGGCAATATTATGGATTTCTGTGACTTTCAGTTTACCACACAGAGACTGGCCTGATCCAAGATGAGTTGGGCATCTTTCAAGTGTTGCTTGAGCATTTCTAATCAAAACTGACCCTTATTTTTGCCTGTTATATGCCTAAAAGATGGGTGCAATGAGTTTCATTTTCTGCTCTAAATGAATTTTAAAAATTCTTTCACCGTGAGATCCAGCAATTATAAAACATTATACATACAAAACACGGTTTAATGAATAAAACATCATAAAATAAAATGGCTGAAAAGTTTAAACTTTATGGAAATTGGCATTCAGACTACAGACTCACTGAACTATTTTCTGGACTGCTGCACCAAACAAAAATGTACTTGTCTTAAATCCAGCTGGAAATATTTGGGTGGACACGGATCATGAAACAGATTTCGGGAACCTGTGGTATGTACAGTAATTCATTGGAAAGAGAATTATTACTCTGGAAGGAAATACAATGTGTCAGAACTTTAAAATAAGGTATATTTTTTGTTCCCAGTATATGGTTCAAGCACGTTAAGTAAATTGACAGATAGATTGACAAGATTTTAGCCTAGAATTTGTTCATAAACAAATGGTCCACTGCATATGTCATTCTTAATGTATAAAAGAAATTCACAAGTTTTCAGCATGGAAGACTTACAACATGGGTAATGGGTTGCCTTAAACTGATGAATAATTTGGACAGTGGCACTAGAAGCCTTGCAAAACTGCTGTTCATTTCAATCTTCGCAAGGGCATTAAGAAATTGCAGCATATGTACCCTAAAAATGAACAAAAATTACTGCAGAAATTAGGGCTATTAGGATCTTCCACTTTGAAACCGATAAACAATTGGTGAAAATTGTTCGGTAGTAAATGCTTCAGAAGGAAAAGTGAATTCAGAAATACAACTATTACAGAATTGAAATGAAACAAAGAGAGCACAAATTGGAAAGCTGATTGAGTATATGTAGGCAAATAAAGGTAACATTGTCATAGTCTTGCCAGACCAGACAGCTGCTCTCTCATTAGAAAGAGATGTCTGGTGATGGTTTAACTTACTGGTCACCATGCCTCAGGTGAGGGGAGAGGCTGAGAAGGAGAATCCTTCATGGTAACTTCAGCTGGTATGGGAATTTAACCCATTTTTCTAATCTACTTGTTCAGAGATGTCATTACACGCCTCTGGGACAGCTTGGAGTTGAACCTGGGCCTCCCAGTCCAGGGGAGGGACATTACCACTGTGCAACAAGAGGCCTTGAACCCATGCTGCTGGTGACACTCTGCATTGGATATCTACCATCCAAGCTAACTGATCCCCTATCATAGGCAAATAAGTATTTGAACAACAGAAAGGAAGGTCACCAAATATTTTTGACAATATTTAGCTTTCCTGTATAGACAGCAATTGCTGCAGTTCTTGAATGTCATGAATTTAGCAACTTATAAACCTTGGGAGACAAGTTTGTATGCTTGTGCAGCATGTTTCTATAAGCAGGTAATCTGATAACATTCTAACTTAAATAAACAGATTTCCAAGATATCATTTCAAAGCTAAGGTAAACATAGTTTATAAATTTCATTAACTATGGAGATAGGTTATTGGTCCTTTCATTCACCAAGACCTTAGATGTTCCATTGATATTGCCAAGGCATTTTCAATTCAGCAGTGTCTGCTGACGCACAGCATTGTGTATAACTACCCATACCACTAATGCAGAAACACTACACTATCATGATTGAGGCCAAGGAGCGTGAGGACACCAGAGGGGGAGTGAGGAAGGAGTGAGGTGGGTAAGAAGAAAGCCACTTTGGAGATCCCACTCTAACCTCTCCCCCTTCCCTCCATCCTCCTCCTTTTTCTCCTCCCTTCACGCTTCCCCCTTTTATAGTCCCCATCTACCCAGATTCACAGACCCCAACCTGTTCACAGCTGCACCATGTTGAATACTGAACCTGTTTAAATGCATAGAGGCAAATTTAACCAGTGCATAGCCCAGGTATGTGATAGCAATAGACGTGGCCCATCAATTTGCATTTCCAGCATTGTGTGTGGTGCGGAGTGTGGAGTGTGGAGTGTGGAGTGAGCACATCCTCTTTCTGATATCAGCATTGTGAGGCTTGAACTATTTTCACGTTTTAGGCCTTGCTTGTATTAACTTTAAAAGCTAAACAGCACTCATGAAAAATAACTGTAGACTTGGTTGTGATGGGCAAAAAACACAGCCAACGTGGAGCTGCTCCTCATCCCAGAGGTATACAGCAGCATTTTTAGTGACTCAGTGTGGTTGGCTTTTTGAAGGCTGAGGCTGGTCTAACTGCAATGTACAAAATGGCACTTAAGGTTAAGGTAAAGGCAAAGTTGCCATTAAACACTTTCTCATGCTGAGGGTCAGCATGCCTAAGATATGGGGCGTAGATTGGAAAGGTCGGACCTTCATGGTAACCTCAGCCAGTGCACGAACTGAACCTGTGCTATTACTCTACATTGCAAATAAGCTGTCCAGCTAAACAACCACCACTCCCCAATCCCCGCCCTCCCACCTGCCCCCTCCACCTAATTGGCAAAAATACAAAAGAACTGCGCGCGCTGGAAATCAGAAGCAAAAATTCCTGGAAAACCTCAGCAGGTCTAGCAGCATATACGGAGAGAAATCAGAGTTAATATTTTGGGTCGAGTGACATTTCTTCAGAATGGATTCCATCGAGTGGCACTGGGAAGCTTTTGCTTATTACGGGCATGTGTACTGACTAAGTTGAAGATTGCATTAGGCAGGACATGTGTTAAGGGGCCTTAAGATTAACTGCCAGTTGCCTTATTTCCATTGTAAACAGAATGGGAGTTGGATTTCAATTTCTCTCCAACCTTTCTTTGTAAGGAACATCTGAGTTCTACTCAGTATCCTCTTGAAGATCAAGATTCATGGATGAAAATCAACATTTTTCCAACTGTGATCCATTCTATGGCATTGTATTCTGGAAGCAGAAATCACTACCAATTTACCAAAATAAAGTTAGCATTTTAATTGACAATATTAACAAAGCTGCAATCTTCTTTAACATTCCTCTTCCTCAAAAATGAAGTAACTGAGCAAAGACTACCGCATGATTAATGAACAAAATGATTTTAATTGCACTTCATGGCAAACTGAATTCTTCAAAAATTAAATACTTTTTGGACCTGTTACGATTGTAATGAAAGTGGATTATCAATATTCGACTTTTATCATTAGATGTGAACACTCGAGATTTTCATTGATTAAAAATAGTTTTTAAAATAGAGGAGTCTACAGACCTAAAATGGCTGTTCTGATCACCTGACAAGCCTGGGCAACCCACATGGAATATACAAAATCACAATTTGGTCACAGCACAGAAGGAAATCAATCTGCCTATCATACCTGACCTGGTTTTCTGAATGAGCATTATGACTCCATGCCATTCTCCTCTTTTTCCCCATAACCCTAAATATTGTTCCTGTTTAAGCATTGATCTAATACCATCTTGAATGCTCTAATTGAAGTTGCCTCCACTGCACTTCCAGGCAGTGCATTCCAGACTCTACCAGTTGCTGAGCGAAAAAATGTTTTCTCACATCACATTTGTTTCTTTCACAAACTACCTTACATCTGTGTCCTTTTCCTTATTTACTCTGTCCATTCTGCTCATGATTTTGAAAACTTTTAGCAAATCTCCTTTCAACCTCCTTCTCTCCAAGAAAAACAGTCCCAACTTCTCCAATTTATCTTTGTTTCTCATTCCTGGGACCATTCTCATAAACATCTTTTACACTTTCCCCTAAGCAGTCACATCTTTCCTAAGGTATGGTGCCCAGGACTGTACATAATACTCCAGCTAATGTCTAATTAGCGTATTATACAAGTTCAACAAACCTCTCTGCTCCAGTGCTGTATGTCCCTATTAATAAAGCTTAGAGTACTGGATGCTTTGTTAACTGCGTTTTACTTGATCTGTCAACTTGAATGATTTAGTCACATATACACCCTGATCTGTCTGGTCCTGCACCTCCTTTAGAATTGTACCCTTTATTTTTAACTCAATCTTCATGTCCTTTATGCCAAAACATATCACCTCATACCTCCCAACATCCAACTTCATCTGTCACCCATTTCCTCAATCCAACAACTTATCAATGTCTGTTTGCAGATTTACACTGTCCATCCCCAATTTACAAATTTTCCAACTTGAAAAGTGTTACTTCCATATCAGTTGTTAACATATATAAGGAGAAACAAGGATCTCAAAACCTAAGCTGGGGAACTCCATAGCAAACCTTCCTCCAGCAAGAAAAAAATCCCATTAACAATTACTCTCTGTTTCCTATCCCTTAGAACATTTCATATGTTGCTACTGTCCCATTTATTCCATGAGCTAAATCTTTTCTCACAGGACTATTGTGTGGGAGTGTAACAAACAACTTTTGGGAAGTCCATACATCCAGTGCCAACAGCATTATCATTGTCAACTCTGTTACCTCACCAAGAAACTTCAGGATGGAAGTTAAACATGATTTTTCTTAAGAACTCCAGACTGACAATAAAATTCCCCACCCTTACATATTCTTCAAATTTGTCAGCCTCGACGCCTTCCTCCAAGTGGCGTCCAACATGAAGGAGTACTGATTCATCAACTGAGGGGTGGTAGTACATGGTAATTAGCAGGAGGTTCCCTTATGTTTAACCTGAAGCCCTGAGGCTTCATGAGGTCAAGAGTCAATATTGAGACCTCTTAGGACTGTGTCGCTATCCTAGACTGTCTGTCCTGCCGGTGGGACAGGACATCCCTGATGATGGTTGTATTTGGAACATTCTTAGTTAAGATTCTATGATGATGACTATTTCAAGCTGTTGCTTGATGAGTTTGTGGGATAGGTCTTCCAAATTTGGCACAGGTGTTAGTAAGGACGACTTTTCAGGAATGATAGACCTGTGTTTGTGACAATTGACAATAGTTATAAGGTGCTATTAGACTAGCTTTTAATTACATATTTTATTCAATTCCAATTTCTACATCTGACATTTTGGGATTTGAACCCATGTGCCCAGAGCATTAATCTGGATTACTAGTTTAGTGTCATTATCCCTACACACCACTACAGCCTTTATCTTCCTGACTGTACCATATATCCCTTCCCCCTACCTTCTTTGTAAACTTGTTACCTGCATCTCTGTGTGGATTTGCACTCTCGTTTTATTGCTCTTTTCATGTAATAGCATTCTCTTTAACTTAAAATAAAACCTTCAAATTTGTTGCCCTTCATTCTTGATCTGGTTAGCTAAGTTTAATTGAAGAGTGATAGCTGTGTGCTGAAGAAAATGAGAATAAAAATAATTGTTGCAACTGCCCAAGAGAGCATTAAAAAAAGATGAGAGCTGTGGACCCTCTTCGTGAGGTCACAGTATAGGTAGTTGTAACTTTGAGAATTGCTCCACAACTTATAGAAAACATATATACATTATATCCAGTTTAATATCTATAAGAAGCCAATATATGGGTTAGAAAAGATGATCAAAATTCAGATGCCTCATAGTAAACTTTAATCTCATTATTGTCTTTCACCTCAAAATATATAATGTTTGAATTCTCATTTTCTTCCTTGAAAAATGGAACACATATCCCAAAATATTCTAAACACTGAACAATCATCAGGAGGAAACTTTGACCATTTCCGCTGATAGAATTAATGTCATAGTAGTGGAAGTCCTAAAATTACTTTCACATTTACGTGTCATCATTCATTTGATCTCTACCACCTTTCATAACTCTTTCCTTTCAAACTTGCTGCTTTAGCAATCACACAGGCTGTCAATTCCAGCTATTGTACTTATTTTACTTTACCATTATAGAATCCCTACAGAGTGGAATCAGGCCATTTGACCCATCGAGTGAACACCGACCCTCTGAAGAGCACCCCACCCAGACCCAAACCACACCCTATCCTTGTAACCCTGCATTTCCCATGGCTAATCCACCTAGCATACACATTCTTGGACACTATAGGCAACTTAGCATGGCCAATCCACTTAACCTGCACATGTTTGGACTGTGAAAGGAAACCACACTCAAACCCAGGGAGAATATGCAAACTCCACACAGACAGTTGTTCAAGGCTGCAATCGAACCCAGGTCCCTGTGCTAACCACTAAGCCACCATGCCACCCCATTCCTAGCCATGCCAATTCCTAACCTTTTTCACAAAAGTATACTATATTAGTTTGTCTTCAGAATCTTTGTCCATTCATTTAGGAGTTTTTTTTAACAAATAATTAATGAACTTTAAAGGCATGAAATGCTCCAGTGATTAGGAAGAAAACTATCCTATTACTTAAAACATTATTGAAATTTTAAAAGCAAAATTGAGAAAAAGGCTCTTGAGTGACATAATTTATTCTTTTCTGCATTTCACAGTCCACGTTCTTTACCCAAATTCTTATAAATGTTAACTTGTGAATTGATAGCTGGTAAATTAAGATACTAATAACCAGAATACATTATATAGCCCAAATTTCTACAATAGATGTAGTAATTATAGACTTTATATCCCATGTAGTGAAAATGGCTCCTTAACTCCAGGCATCTTAATAATTGTGAAAAGTAGCTTTTATTTGTACAGTAAAGAATCTGCGGCTACGTAGATACCCCAGAACAATATAAAACAAAGAATGCTGGAAATCTGAAACAAAAACATAAAGTGCTGGAGAAACTCAGCATGTCTGGCAACACCTATGGAGAGAAGACGGAGTTAACGTTTCAAGTCCAGATCAGAATTTCGTCTGCTTTAGATATTCCAAAACATGCTTGATTTACCCTAGAGGAAGATATTTGTGGAACAATTTCTGAAAGATGTCATCTGAGTTAGGCAAAGTTTGTGATTCAGCAATTCTAAAGCGCCTGCACAACAAAGCAGAGACTAATATCCCAACTGAGTGACATATTCCTGATCACTCACAAACTCTCCACCATCTACAAAGCTCATTAGGAGGGTAATGATGAACTCAGCTTCTTTCTGAATGCTAGAAGTTGCGATAATATTCAAAAAGCTAACCTTATCCTAATCATTCAGGACAGGTCTGTACCTTGATTACTTAGGAAACCAAACATTCTGGGCCACTGCTACACAACCATCAAAGATGCCTACTGTTCAATCCCCTGTCAACACTTTGGAAAATCCGACCACAGCACTGTGTTCTTCCTCCCTGATTGCAAGCAGAAGCTGAAACAGGAGGATCCTTCACAAAAGGAAGTAAAATGCTGGTACGAGCCAGTGGAAGACTGTCTCCCAGATTGCTTGGACTTGGTGGACTGGGCCATTATCAAGTGTTCAGCAGAAAACCTAGAGGAGCATGCCACCACCGTCACAGACTTCATTAGCAAATGTGGGGAGGACTGTATACCAAAGAAGTCAGTCCAGGTGTTCCCCAACCGTAAACCTTGGATGAACCAGGAAATCGACTCCCTACTGAAGACCAGATGTGCAGCATTCAGGAAGGGTGATCCGGATCAATAAAAGAAATCCAGATATGACCTCCACAAAGCCATCAGGGGGGCCAAGGACCAAGTTAGAGGCCCAAACCTACCAAACAAACTCCGCTGCCTATGGCATGCTCAAGGAACTGATCATTGACTTCAGAAAGAAAGGAGGGCAACACACCCTCATCTACACTAATGGAATTGAGGTTGAGAGGTTGGGGAATGTCAAGTTCCTTGGTGTGACAATAACTGACAACCTATCCTGGACTCCCCACGTAGATGCGACAGTCAAAAAGGCACAGCAATGCTTCTTCTTCCTCAGGCGGCTCAGGAAATTTGGCATGTCCGTAAGGACCCTCACCAACTTCTACTGATGCACCGTAGAAAGCATACTGTCTGGGTGCATAATGGCCTGGTACGGCAACTGCTCTGCCCAGAACTGTAAGGAACTACAGAAGGTGGTGTTCACAATCCAGACCATCACAGAAGCCAACCTTCCATCCATGGGCAATACAACATGGAGCTGGAGGCAAACAGCAGTCAGGCAGCATCAGAGGAGCAGGAAAGTCGACCCTTGATCTGGAGAGAGGGAAGGGAGCTCGGAAATAAATGGAAGGTAGGTAGGGTGGTGACAGGTGGATGGAGGTAGGGGGTAGATTAGATGGAGATTGGTTAGTGGGAAGGGTGGGGTGGATAGGTTGGAAAGAAGATGGACAGGTTGTGTCAGGTCAAGGAGGCAGGGATGAGAGGGAGGGTTGGACATAGGATGAGGACAGGGAGATTTTGAAACTGGTGAATTCTAGGTTGAAACCATTGGGCTATAAGCTTCCGTGGTGGAATATGACTTGTTGTTCCTTCAGTTTGTATGTGGTGTTATTGACCTGCTGTGTTCTTCCAGCTCCACACTGTATTGAATCTGACTCCAGCACCTGCAGTTCTTGCTATCTCTTCCCTCCATGGACTCCATTTACATGGCTTGCTGCCATGGAAAGGCTGCCAACATCATCCAAGACCCATCATACCCCAATAATGCTCTCCTATAACCTCTTCCATCAGGCAGAAGATACAAAAGCCTGAACACACAAACGAGCAGGTTCAGGAACAGCTTCTTCCCGGCCCTTATTAAACTGATGAATGGACTCTCTAACCTCAAATAATGCTGATCTTGCTAACATTGATTTCACCTAGCGCACACCCTGTGCAATGTAACTTGTACGTTTCTGTCTAAGTCTTTTCGATCTGTACATCCTTACTTACTATGATCTGCCTGTACTGCTTGTAAGCAAAGCTTTTCACTGTATTTTGGTAGACATGACAATAAATCAATCCATCAGCAAAATGTCAACATCTGCGGAGAGCAAAACCAAGTTAACGGGATGGAGTTTATCATCCTCTGGGATGAATTGAGTGGTAAGTGAGCCCATGAAATGGTGATAGAAGTTGAAGGTGGAAGGAAAATGTGCTGCCATCTTGCCATTCCACTCCCTCACACTTGGTTGACAGCATGCCTTTGTTTCATTGCGTAACTTATTGTAGGTGTTGATCCAGCAATGAACTGCACTCTTTCTCCTGTTGTTACTGCACAACCATCCCCTTGACTGGCCAGTAGCCCATGGGGGCAAGCAGCTGTCTTTGGCAGGAGCATTCACCCCAGCACTGAAAAGATTTGACCCTGTGTACCACAGAATGCCACTCTTTCCCCCATTTTTGTTATGACCAGGGAAAGTAATAAGTTTCCAGCAAATGAAGGAGCAGAGGATAGGAAGAAGAACATTGAAGGTCTGTGATACAATGGGAGGTTGAAGAGATTAATTGCCAGTAGCTTTCATATTACAAGGCAAAAGGCACTGGTTAAGAAACAAAAGCTCTGTCTAGATATGATATGAATGGCAAGTTCCAGAATACCTGTCATCTGAAAGTCAAATAAAGGAACTAAGACAGAAACAAGAGGGAAAAAAGGCATCAAAGAAAATAAACAAAATTGGTCAATCCAGAAAGCTGCAAAGTACTCAGTTCAGAGGTGAGATACTGCTTCCCAAGCTTACTTCTCAAGCCAAGGCTTACTGGAACACTATAGCAGGCCATAGACAAAGATCAGAATGAGCACAAGGAATTAAAGTAGCAGATGATGGGGAGTTTGGGGTGACACTTCTGAGCTGAATGGAGGCGTTCCCCAAAGCAACTCCTCAGTCTACATTTGGTGCCCTAATGTATAGGAGACACGTTATGAGCAGTAAATACAGAATACTAAATTGAACAAAGTATGAGTAAATCACTGTACAACTTTGAAGGACTGTTTAGAGTCTTCAACTGTGAGAAAGGAGTATATGAAAGGGCAGGTATTGTATCACCTTCGCTTACATGGAAAGGTGTTGGAGTAATGGAAGGATTGTTGTGTATGAATGAGGAGTGGACAAAAGAAGTGGACAAAGAGTTCATGGAGAGAACATTTCCTTCAAATTGCTAGAAGTCAAGGGCAGGGAGAAATTGATTTGGAAGATGAAGACAAAAGAAACTTTAACATTCTGAAACATAGAACAGATTAGAGCAGCAGCACTGACCATTTCAAAGACCAGCTCTTTTCAGCCAAATATGATGTGCAAGGTAGTCACTATTGTAATATAGGAAACCTATCTCAACTTTGTACACAGCAAGATCTTCGAGGCAGCAATGTGATAATGGCCAGAGAATCTGTATTTGTTGTTTTGTAGATTGAGGATTTGATTGACTAGGACATCCCAAACTAACTTCCTACTCTTTTTGGAATAGTTCCATAGAATCTTTTTCTATCTACCTGGGAGAAAAGATTGGGCTTTGCTTTGAAGTCTCATTCCTTGCAAAGCCAGTACTGGAGTGTCAGCCTTCATCAAATTCTGAAGCCAGTCTTGAACCCAGGATTTTGACCATTGTTGCAAAACTCCAGCTGAATCAGGCACCAAATTTTCTGTCATAGAGAGTCCAATTTCCCCATCAGACAAAGCCAACCGATCCAGACAGCTACAAGGAATCTCTAGAAGGTCAGCTATTGTTGTGTCTATCAACTTCCCAAAAGTCAGATGTGAATTTTCACAGTGGCCAACACACTAATCTTGGTATCTCAGCAACAGTGTTAGGGGGCAAGGCTTGGAAGTGAAAGTGATCATGAGCTTACTGCCTTAATATGCCTACAAATTCCAGCCCATCAAAGTTCCTTCTGACTTGAGCCTAGACAAGGCAAGGGAAAACAGAGTACCGGTAATGGAACCATCCTGAAAGACTGTTATGTTGATTGAGGGTCACCTCAGTTCCTCAAGACTCCAATAGAAATATTGCAGCCACTCATCAAATTTCAGTCACAAGCTTAAGAAGAAAGAGGTAAAGACAATACTTTAAGCAGAAAGGTTGATGTGATATTACAGAAGTAATAGTTTTTGGTCTTAGAAAGTATTGGTGTGATTTGGAGAGAAACACAGAAAATAAAGTTGATCAGCAATATTGAGTTCAGATGTTGTTTTGCTGGATGTGTAGACTGAATTGATGGAAAATCAAAGCTGTGCATTGACATATTATTGATGCAAACACAGTTGATTTTATGTTTCAGGTCTTAATAAAGCAGTTACGAAAGTGAAAGCACATTCATGAGGTAAGGTTTCTACTTCTTTAAAACTTTTGAATTGAAACAATTATCTGTAGATATTTGCTTTTTCTACCTCTTCTCCTTCCTCTGTAACCCCCAGTGGTGTGGAGGGGTGAATGACGCTCTCACGTTTTCTCATTGTTAACCAATTCAGTTTCAGGGAGGAATGTTCTTTTCTTCACTGCAACTGCACACAACATAATCTTCCTGAACTGAACAGCACAAGATTTATCCAAACGAGATGTCAGCATGCCCAATGACATTAATGTGGATGATAAGAAAATTGGCAGACACATTTATATCTCTTCTGACCACTCTCAAAATGAGGCCATTAAAACAATTCAACTTAAAATTGCTAGGTCAATGTCTCTATTAAAACATTCCTATTGCAATGGCTGACAAATTTAAATGGATCCTGAAAGATTAGATCCAGTGTACAAAACTTAAAAAATAGAGATGTAACTGAATATAAATCTTTTCATTCTATTTAAATCCCTATCTTGGAACACACAAATTTCAATAACTCAGAAAATTGGCAGCTAGTAACTTTCCACCCATTTTCAATGGTTAATGGGAACTTGCACACACAACCAATGACCGGTTTTCAGGAGAAAAAAACTTTTTACAAATGGGGGCATAAGAATCATTATCAGAAAGCAGAGTTAGCGAAATAATTACATGACAACATGTCACAATGAAGTCTGGCGTTGCAGGCAAGAAGTACATAAAGATTTTAAGACATTAAAAAAATGTTATGGACAGCCTTTTATTCCTGAATCAGAGGAATGATGATGATAATGTTGTGAAATGAATGATGATTTTATTGTGCATTTGTGATGCAAATAAACTTATTTCTATCATATTTACAAGACTTCATTATCCATGAGAACACACTAATCTTCCGTCAAATTTGAAAATAGCATACATAATATTAAATACTAAATGGGTCTGATGTAAATATAAGTGCATTTTTCTGAAATTACATAACAAATAGCTTGCGTTCTCTCTAATTTTCTGCCTGGTTGCATGAACTTCTGAGGTCTTTGCACAGCAGATATTTCCAGAAATGGAAGTTAATGCCGCTATCGATGCCAACGGACTTGCGCACAATTTTGGAGCGGCTGCACAGTTTAGAGAAAATGTTGCAAATAGCTCACAGACAGAATCCCACCAAATATGAGCACCTCCACTCTTTAACTAAGAGTTGGTATGTGGAGGTTAAAGATTGATTTCCTTTTTAAAATACTGATAGCCTTTTAGTTATACAAAGGACATTAGAGGAATGCATTTGGATACAGTATATACCATACAAGTTAATGGACGTTGTTTGAAACTGTGAATGCAAAATACCCCTTGGGCAATGACATTTCAAGAAGAAGTGATAGCAATTGGTGATGATTAGTGACAGGACTTCCCCTCCAGCTGTAATTATCATACAGCAGCCAGCATTCATGTATTGTATTGAGCACCTCTTAGGGGAATGTGGTGGTTACAAGTTGATTTTCTGTTCTTTGCTCAGAGATGTCCTGGAAGCGTTTGTGTAGGTGGTACAGCATCCTCTCAGCAGATGGGATTACCATCAAAGACAAATATTTTAGCAACATAATGTTGTTCAGTAACTCTGACTTGTTTATGCCATTGCAACGTTCTTGTGTTTCCACACTGGTATTTTGGAGGCAAGTTTAACCCAGTGTGTAGGCATTCATGACTGTTTGAAATAGACAATGAATGAAAGGCCCTTACAGACTTCATACCAGCTGCGTAAATACCACAGTACTGTTTGAAATCTATCCTACTTCACAGCTGTTGATTAGTTCAGTGCACAGAAATTATTTTTAAATTGTACTTATTGTCTTTCTAAAAGTATTCTAGCATCAGTATGTCATATTTAAGTAAGGCCTGCAGTTTAGCTATTAAACATAGAAGAGATGTCTATTCAACTATATTATATGGCATTGATAAACATTTAATTAATACATATTTCTCAATTGATATATTTTCTAGTACACTGCTGTGAAATCCATTTTTAAGACCACCCAACATCACAGACTACCAGCATTCCTAATGAAAACACAAAAATCCCTCCTGAAATCTTAATTTTTAGTATCATAGATGATGTCGCTCATTTAATATTGCACACTGAAATAAAATGAAATATTTCTAGCATTTACTCCTGCACTGGACTAAATTATTGAGGAAAAAAAACCCATCAACCTGCTGTGCAATAAATTATAAAATAAATTATTATCTTTAGTAAAATAGCAGCGAATGAAATTATATATAAATACATTAAGGATTGAATCTTTTTCTGGGTAGGTCTGAGTTGTGCTGAGTCTTTTACAGAGTTTTTTTGCAGTGAAGTCTAGTGGGCTTTCTCACTTATCTTTCCAAACTCACTTCATTAAGTACCTATCACATTCCCTATGGCATCACCACATCCGATTTTCATCAATTTTACCACATGCCATTTCTGGTATCTGCTGAAAAACTGGCATCCGTCATGTCTGTGCCACCTTTAAAAGCCAATACTGTACTGAAACAAATATCATTAGTCCAGAGTTACCCTAATTTTTGCCCTTGACATGGAAGGGAAATAGGTATCTCAGGGCAGGATCCTGGAGGGTCAGCAGGGTAGGGTGGTGCAGACTTCCTATTCCTCTGGACCCAGCAGTGCAGGCCATGCTACCCGACCATACCATCCTCATGCAAAGTTGTCATAATGATTAAAGCAATCTCAGCTGCCTGGATGAATGTTCTGCACTGAAGGAAGAAGATTAATGTTCTTCTCCATTTTGCCAGTGGAAATGCCGCAGTCTTCTCTTGAATTCCTCACACTCATTCCATCTCTAACTTTCTATCAAGGCTCTAGTTCTATTACTCTCACTATTTCCTGCAATATCTACTCACTGTCGCCCACCCCTGCCCCTTACACCACTAACCCTGCATGCCCTCTGTGCTGCCTAACCGCCTGCTCAGGTCATCTCCCTCCCTGCACGAACAATAATAGCTGTGCCACCCACACTCATCTTCTTTAATAGCTGACTCTTTCTCACTCCCCCACAACAATGCAGAAAGACTCAAGATTGTTCATCATTCAGCTCCTCAACCCTTAAGGGGATAGGATCCTAATTCTTAATGCCCCCAAGCATTCCCTGGAATGATAACGGTTGCTGCATCTTACTTGATGTGCCCGGACTCCCTGAACAAAGGATATTCCACTTGAATTGGTTGAGGCCTGCTGACAACTATGACAAGCCTCCAGACTTTGCGTGTGCATTTAATGGCATGGCAAGACAGCTCTAATATGAGCCAGGCACCTCTGGTTGAGGGGACAAAATGCAAAAAGACAAAGCAAGGCAATGCACAGCATGGTTGCTGTGAGCGTTCAGGTAGCTTCAGGGAGTGCTCAATGAAAGCAAACAAAGAGCACAGAGATGCAGTCAATACAGTGTGGAGCTGGAGGAACACAGCAGGACAGACAGCATCAGAGGAGCAGGAGAGTTGATATTTCGGGCCTAGATGCTTCATCTTGAGTCCTGATGAAGGGTTTAGGCCTGAAATGTCGACTTTCTTGCTCCTCTGCTGATGCCAGACCTGCTGTGTTCCTTCAGCTCCACCCTGTATTGGCTATGACTCTAGCATCTTCAGTTTTTGATATCTCAGAACACATGGTCTGGTCCATGAGCTGGATCCAGGTTCCTGAGTGCAGTGTACTTTCTGCAGCATTACAATGAGAGTTGTTGGTCCATCCCATGTATAGCACTGAACTGCAGAAGCACACTGTAAGTGAATCAGAAATGTGCCATGAGGGTTCCTAGAAGCTGTCACATATCATATGCCAATGCCCAAGGTACATGTGGTCAGTGCCCTGAGATAATGGTGACCAGTTATTAATATGGAGGTAATTAGGAGCAAGCACTGAGCTGAATCAACCAAGTGCTCACTGTAGGTTCCTTGTTAAGTTTTCCTGAAGTCTAACTTGTTTTGTGCATTTGGGAAGATGAGAGGCTGAAAATTGATAAGGCAGGTTGTGCTGTTAAAAAACGTTAACACTCATCAATTGGCACCTTGCAGCTGCCTGCTATGGCTCTTGTAAAAAGCTTAAAAGATGGAGCGAGATGATTTTCCCATCAAGGTGGGCCTCACTACACTTGTTGCCCGAATTTGACACATATCCTGCCGTAGCCACATTGCTCAGACTCCAACCTCCTGTAAATTTCCCCCCAAAGTGTTCATTCTTAAATTAAAATCTCAAATTAAAGTGTTGTGGGATCTGGCCTGCAATTTCTCTGTTGCCATTTATACTATCCTATGTGATTTCCAGGCTCAAGTTTGCTTCACTCTGTTTTCCAGATTAAAAAAAAGCAGCCTCTCTAAATTTCTATAAATATTTGTTTATCTGATGGCTCATTTTCTGAATTTGCAGTCAACAAAACGGGACAATTTTATGAAAGCAGGAAGTCAGGAAACAGGAGAGGATATTAGATAATAAACTCAGCTTTGGGGTTGAATAGAATACCAAGATCAGAAAGAGCCTGATCAGCCAGCAACATTGACCAGCCGGAATTACACAGTTAGTGGTAGGTTAATGGATTTTGAGTTGGGGGCTAGGATTGTCAGGACAATGAATTTTATCTTTAATATCACTGTGACAGAACAGAAGCAGTGGAGAATATATTAAACAATAGTTTCAATGAAACATGTTACATGTCCATCCTTAGTGACAGCCCTAATGTGAATTACATGGCCATGTTTTTTGGCCCATCTAATCTGTTGCCTTTGGAACTTCTATCCGCTGAAAAGATGATAGCCTGCCTTCCAGAACTGCAGGCCAAATGGAGGACTGATTTTAATTTTGGAAAATGGGGGGCTGACACGCCTTCAGCATCAGTGGAGTCTGTGACCAATACTGGGACTGCACCCAGTCAAAAGAAGGCAGTAATGGACGCCACCCTCACAGCACAGTGACTTGATTGCAGTTGCCCAGGACCCATCAGGCATTCATTCAAAAAAATTGTGAAAGTACGGGTCCTTTTGGCACTGAGATAGTTATTTTCACCGAGTGCAATGAGTGCCCACTTATAAGGAGATACCCTCATGCAGGGACGCAGACAGGGTTCACAAGGCAGCCTCCTCAACTGGAACAGTTGTCTCCTGGGCAAGAGGACCATTCTCCATCCTCTATCTTCCCTCCTGCTGGTAAAACTTCATGGCCATAGTGTTCCACCACTTTGCCTGCCAGCCACCTCTTGAAGATTGATCAAATCCAACTCCCAGGAAGTCCATTTCCAGTTTCCTAATATGTACTTCTGGTGAGGACAGCTCCCCAGTGAAGTTGTGATAACGCAAAATGAGCCCAAACAGCAAATATCTGTCTAAAAGTATTCCAATTACACCTACCTAGAAATATTCTGTAAATAATTACATCTGGAAACAACATTAAGAAACACAAGAACTGTTCTGTTTTTCAAAAGTCTCTTATCTACAATTTGTGTCAGCCATCTGTTTCCTTTTTCACAGTTTTGCTTGCCATTTTGGATCTTGCAAACTATATTTTGTTCCCTTAAACAGAAACTTACTTCACTTTTCCATAAAGTTCTTCAGACATTCTCATATGCACCCTTTATTCTTCCTCAATCTCTTGGATATGCAGCTTGATTTTGTCCTCATTATTAATTTCTTTGAACTTCATGATGTTTTGTAGACTGTGCATTCATCCCTGTCTTCCAAGGTCATAAACAACATTCCTTTTTTTGGCGATCTTGGCATTATTTTTATGTGGTGACCTCTTTAATTTTTTTGCATGAGAAAATAGCCTGCAAAGAAATAACGTAACAAGTGTGCCAAGGAAGAGAATACTGTTAAATGGTGGAAGTGCTCTTCCTCAGAGATTTTGGGCTAAGAACACAATTGTTTGCTATTTACATGAACAAATTGGATTAAGAATCCAGAAGTACGATTTCAAAATTTGGGGTTGATATCAAGTTGCAGTTAATATTAAAAAGGATTGCAACAAATTACGAGAACATCTGAATATTTTGTTGAATGAATATCTAGTTAGCAAAGTGTAAGATGATGTGTTTTTGTTGGAAGAATAGAGAGATGACAGACTTACTTTCCTGAGAAAGTAAGACCCTGCTTTTTGTAGAGTGACTATCAATTCCTGAGTCATTTATCCGGTGTGGGAGGACCTGGTTCTAGGATACCCAGAAAGATTCATAGCCATAGGGTCATACAGCATAGAAACAGGTCCTTCGGCCCACCATGTCCAGGCCAACCAACAGAAACTAAACTACACTATTCCCATTTACCTGCACTTTGCCCATAGGCTACTATGCCCTGGCATTTAAGTATTCAGCCAGATACTTCTCAAATGGTGTGAGATTATTTACCTCCACGACTCTTTCAGGCAGCATGTTCCACATTCACACTAACATCTGAGTGAAAACAATCTTTCTCAGATTTCTAAACCACTTGCTCCTCACCTGAGTCACACAGAGAGGGAGGGAAGTAAAAGTGGGGGAGGAGTTGCATTGCTGGTCAGGGATGATATCACGGCTGTGCTAAAGGAGGGCACTATGGAGGGCTTGAGCAGTGAGGCATTATGGGTAGAGCTGAGAAATAAGAAGGGTGCAGTTACATTGTTAGCGCTGTACTACAGGCCTCCCAACAGTAAGCATGAGGTAGAAGAACAAATAGGTCGACAGATTATGGAAAGATGTAGAGGTGACAGGGTGGTGGTGATGGGAGATTTTAATTTTCCCAACATTGACTGGGATACACTTAGTGTCAGAGGTCTGGATGGGGCGGAATTTGTAAGGAGCATCCAGGAAAGTTTTCTAGAGCAGTATGTCAATAGTCCAACTAGGGAAGGGGCCATATTGGACCTAGTGTTGGGGAATGAGCCAGGCCAGGTGGTAGAAGTTGCAGTGGGGGATTTCTTTGGGAATAGTGACCACAATTCTGTGAGTTTTAGAATACTCATAGACAAAGATGAGAGTGGTCCTAAGGGAAGAATACTAAACTGGGCCAAGGCCAATTATATCAAAATTCGGCAGGAGCTGGGAAATGTGGATTGGGGACAGCTATTTGAAGGGAAGTCCACATTTGATATGTGGGAGGCTTTCAAAGATAGGTTGAAGATAGTGCAGGATAGGCATGTCCCTTTGAAAACGAGGGATAGGAAAGGAAAGATTCGTGAACCGTGGATGACAGGATAAATCGTGCGACTAGCCAAGAGGAAAAGGGAAGCATACATAAGGTCCAGGCAGCTAAGAACAGAATGGTCCTTGGAGGAATATCGGGAGAGTAGGACCAATCTTAAACGAGGAATCAAGCGGGCTAAAAGGGGTCATGAAATAACTTTAGCGAACAGAATTAAGGAGAATCCCAAGGCCTTTTATTCATATATAAGAAGCAGGAGGGTAACTAGAGAAAGGGTTGGTCCACTAAAGGATAAGGAAGGAAGTTTTTGTGTCGAACCTGAGAAAGTGGGTGAGATTCTCAATGATTACTTTGCATCAGTGTTCACGGAGGAGAGGGACATGATGAATGTTGAGATTAGAGATAGAAGTTTGTTTACTCAGGATCACATTGACATAAGGAGGGAAGATGTGTTGGGTAGGCTAAAGGATATTAAGGTGGACAAATCCCCAGGACCGGATGGGATCTATCCCAGGATGCTGACGGAGGTGAGAGAGGAAATAGCTGGGGCCCTGACAGATATCTTTGTAACATCCTTAAACACAGGTGAAGTGCCGGAGGACTGGAGAGCTGCTAATGTTGTCCCCCTGTACAAGAAGGGTAGTAGGGATATTCCAGGTAACTACAGACCAGTGGTGGGAAAGTTGCTGGAGAAGGTACTGAGGGATAGAATCTACTTATATTTGGAAAAGAATGGGCTTATCAGTGATAGGCAACATGGTTTTGTGCAGGGGAGATCATGTCTTACTAACTTAATAGAGTTCTTTGAGGAAGTGACCAAGTTGATAGATGAAGGAAGGGCTGTAGATGTCATCTACATTGACTTTAGTAAGGCATTTGATAAGGTTCCCCATCGTAAACTAATGGAGAAAGTGAAGTCACATGGTGTGCAGGGTGTTTCAGCTAGGTGGATAAAAAACTGGTTGAGCAACAGGAGACAGAGAGTAGTAGTTGAAGGGAGTTTCTCGAAATGGAAAAAGGTGACCAGTGGTGTTCCACAGGGATCAGTGCTGGGGCCACTGTTGTTTGTGATATACATAAATGATCTGGAAGAGGGCATAAGTGGTCTGATCAGTAAGTTTGCAGATGACACGAAGATTGGGGGAGTAGCAGAAAGCATAGGGGATTGTCGAAGAATACAGGAGAATATAGATAGACTGGAGAGTTGGGCGGAGAAGTGGCAGATGGAGTTCAATCCGGGCAAGTGTGAGGTGATGCATTTTGGGAGGTCTAATTCTAGAGCGAACTATACTGTAAATGGAAAAGCCTTGGGAAAAGTTGATGAGCAGAGAGATCTGGGAGTTCAGGTCCATTGTACCCTGAAGGTGGCTGCACAGGTGGATAGAGTGGTCAAGAAGGCATATGGTATGCTTGCCTTCATCGGACGGGGTATTGAGTATAAGAGCTGGCAGGTCATGTTAAAATTGTACAAGACTTTGGTTCGGCCGCAATTAGAATACTGTGTACAGTTCTGGTCGCCACATTACCAAAAGGATGTGGAAGCTTTGGAGAGGGTACAGAGAAGGTTTACGAGGATGTTGCCTGGTATGGAAGGTGCTAGCTATGAAGAGAGGTTGAGTAGGTTAGGATTGTTTTCATTAGAAAAAAGGAGATTGAGGGGGGACCTGATTGAGGTCTTCAAAATCATGAAGGGTATAGACAGGGTTGATAGAGATAAGCTTTTTCCCAGGGTGAGGGATTCAATAACGAGGGGTCACGCGTTCAAGGTGAGAGGAGAAAAGTTTAAGGGGGATACACGCGGAAAGTACTTTACACAGAGGGTGGTAGGTTGCCAGCAGAGGTAGTAGAGGCAGGCACGGTAGATTCATTTAAGGTGCGTCTGGACAGATGCATGAGTAGGTGGGGAGCAGAGGGATATAGATCCTTAGGAATTGGGCGATAGGTTTAGACAGTGGATTTGGATCGGCACAGGCTTGGAGGGCCGAAGGGCCTGTTCCTGGGCTGTAAGTTTTCTTTGTTCTCTTTGTTCTTTGTTCACCTTAGACTTACACACTCTGGTCATGGACATGTCTGCCATGGGGAAGAGGTTCTCATGATTTACTTTGTCTATGCCTCTCATGATATTATATACCTTCATCAGATCCCCCCCTCAGGCTCTGCCTCCTCTGCTCCAAGGAAAACAAACCCAGCGTTTCCAGTATCCAGACATAACTCAGACTTTTCATCTCTTCTACCCCCTCCACAGTGCAGTCCTTCCGATAATAAAGTGACCAGAACTGCACACAGTATTCCATCTGTGGCTTAACCAATATTGTATAAAGTTGTAACAAGAATTCCTTGCTCCTATATTCTACACACCAGCTAATGAATGTAAGCATCCCATAGGCCTTCTTCGCCACACTGTCTACCTGACCTGACATCTTCAGGGACCAATGAACTTGTACATCAAGATCCGTTTGTACCTCAGTACTCCTTCTGGACCTAACATTCATTGTATATGTCCTTCCCTTATTAGACGTCCCAAAATGCATCACCTCACACTTATTGGTATTAATTTCTATCTGTCATTGCTCTATGCAATTTACCACCTGATCACTATCATCACCGTAGCCTGAGACCATCCTCCTCAGCATGAACACCACCACCGATTTATCTGTTATCTGCAAACTTATCGATGATATCTTCTATATTCACATGCAAGTCGCTAATGTATATAACAAACTACGAGGATCCTAGCACTGATCCCTGTGGTACACCGCTGGTCACATGTTTCCAATTACAAAAACAAACACCCACCATCAGACTTTGCCTCCTATTTGTAAGTCAACTTTGGATCCAGTTTGCCCACTTGCCTTTGACCACTTAAGGTCTTACCTTTTGGACCAGCCTTCCAGGTGGGATCTTGTCAAAGGTCTTAATGAAGTTCATGTAAACCACATCAGTTGCAATAACCTCATCAATATATCTAGTCACCTTGCCAAAAAATTCAATTAAATTTGTCAGGCAGGATCTTCCTCTAACAAATCCATGCTGACTAACATTGATCAATCCCTGCTTCTCCAAGTATTGATTAATCCTATCCTACAGAATTTTTCCAATAATTTCCCTTCCACTGACGTCAGACGAACAGGTTTGTAACTATCCAGCCTGTCCTTGCTGCCTTCTTGAACCAAGAAAACACATTAGTTATCCTCCAGTCATCTGGCACTTTGGCTGTGGTCAATGCAGGATAAAATATCTCTGCCAGGGCCCCAGCAAACTCCTCATTTACCTCCCATAGCAAGCTGGGATACATCTCATCAGGCCCTGGGGAATTGTGCACTTGTATGCCTGCTAAAACATTTAATACCTGCTCCTTATTAATCTAAACATGTTCCAGACATCACCATCTCAAACGAAGATGTATTAATTTAAGACCTCACCCACGTCCACTGGCTGCATGCACAAGTTGCCCCTTTAGTCTCTTTCACTGTAATTCTCTTACTTATAAGTAGCCTTGGGGTGTTTCTTGATCTCATCTGCCAATGATATGTCATGGCCCCTCTTTGTCCTCTTAATTTCCTTCTTAAGCAACCTCCTACACTCTCGATACAGTAGAAGGACCTTCACTCTTTTTAATGCACTGTATCTGATTTATGCTTTCTTCTCTTTCTTTACCAAACTCTCACTATCCTTTGATATCCAGTGTTCTCCAGACTTGCTGTCCTTGCCCTTTGCTCTTAGAGGACCACACTGGCCCTGAATTCTTACTATACTACCTACTAAACTCTACTACCTTCCAAATGTAGACTTACCTGTAAGTAACTGCTCTCAGTCTAATTTTGCCAGGTGCTGTCTAATGACATTGAAATTAGCCTTCTTCCACTTTAGACAATTGACTTCTGCACTCTGCTTATACTTCCTCATAAAGACTTTGAAAATTGTAGAATTAAAGTCACTATCCCCAAAATCCTTGCCCACATGAACCTCAACCACTTGACCAGCTTTATTCCCTAGTATTAGGCCTAGCACTACCTCAGTTCTAGTGGAACTATTTATGTACTGGCTCAAAAAAAAAGCTCTCTTCCACGCACTTTAAAAATTCCACCCCACTTGATTTATTCATACTAATGGAAAAACATAGCCAATATTTGTAAGATGTACATTAAAATGCAGTCAACAATTAATGTATATTTGACAGAAAAATCAAATTTGATGAAAGAAAATGCTTAGTACAGCTTATTTCTGGTCAGTGGCCTTTCATCTGAATTGGAAAAAGTTAAAGATGTGACAGGTTTTGAATAAGTGAAAAGAGAAGTGTAGGAGCATGTTCTAAACGGAAGGTATCTGATGGGGTAGATGAGATAGGATTAATTGATGAAAGCTTTCAATGCGCAATGATAAAGGAGTGGCAACACAACAGTAAAGAAAGAATCAGTATCTGGAGGAAATGCAAAGGGCAGAATTCTGAATATTGCCGTTCAAATGCAGTAGCAGAGATAAGGCAGAAACAAGAGGATAAAAAAAAACTAAAAGAAAAGCAAAATAAAATGGGGCAAGAAGTTACAATCTAACATTGTTGAACTAAATGCTGAATTCAGAAGGCTGAGGGTTGCTGTCTCAAGGGATAAAGTGTTGTTTCTTGAGCGTACATTGAGCTTCATTGGAACATTATAGCAGTCCCATAGATAGAAAGCATAGGGTGGGAGAAATATGGAGAACTAAAATGATAGGGGAAGTAAATTTGGGATCACACTTGTGGGCTAAAGGAGTCCATAAACGGTTTCCTTTTTATGGATTGGAAGATTTTATTCTTTCTCCTAATGTAATCCTTCTTTAATCCCCACAGCAGTCACTTGTCTTTGCGTCATTTTGATCAATTTTACTCTACAGGCTGCAATGGACACTAGGTTGTGTGATATAACCACATTTCTTCATCATGCATTCCCAAATGTCACGCATTACATACACCAAGTGATAAGAATTACTTAAATTATCCTGTTTTGCATCACATAGTGAAGTTAAGTGGTTACAGGCACTGAACTACATTACTGACTATACTACATCTAATGCAAATTTTGAAACATTTATTTATATTTTAAAAATCATGAAACATCTGTTAGAGCCCTCAAAAATCTGGATGGAGGTGGGGGCGGAGCAGGGAGGACTGACAGATCATTTTTGTCTTTATCTATGTGTTGATAGATGAATGACTGAAGTTATTGCTGAAAAAATATTTTCAGAAGTTGAAGTATTTTGTGTGCAATACACATGTTATGAAAATTCCACAACTTGAAATTGTGCTCGCTGTCAGGATGTGGTCAACAAGGTACCTTGCCAAAGTTTTTGTGGGTTGCAATATGGACGGGTGGTGTGCCTGTAACCCCTTTTGAGATTGACAGAAAAATGCCAGTTTTATCAAAACACATTTTTCTATTTCCCATATAATTTGAAGTTTCAACACTACCAAACCACAGATCATACCTTGCGTGTTGGAAGCAAGTCCTGAATTTCAATGAGATGGATCTTTTATTTCAATCTCCCACTTCCTTACGAAAAAAAACTAATTAAATATAAACATTCAATGCACGCAAGCATTCTATAAACATTAATGAAAATTAACTTCAATGAGTTTTCAATGAGTCATGTATGTTTTTGACCTGTTTTGAATCTTAACATCAATAGAGAGCTAAATTGGATGGCCACAGAAAATGGGAGGGGGGGAATCACAAAGCACAATTATTCTTTAGCAGTTTGTCAGCTTTGTGAAACCTGCTTAGTTTTATTATCCCTGCATCTCACCATTACTAATCAAGCTATTGACTGGCTGAATATCATGAGTGGCTAATACATTTTAATGTAGGCATGTACTATGAAAGCTGGTCTGCACCCTTTCTAGAGGAAGTACATTGTAGTTGTAGACAGGTCATGGAAATGGAGTCTGAGCAGAGAAACAGTGAGGAAAGGCACAGTGATGGAACAGGTAAAAAGGAGAGAACTTCTTGCTGCACTAGGGTTGGAGACCCTTCAGATACATGCGCAAAGGATAGCTTTTAGTTTGGAGGTCAATGCCAGGTTTGGTTACAGCTGATGTGAGATATTCAATGATCATGCACAAGTGATAAGTACAATAAATTTATCTTCAAGTGTCATATTTAATGATCTGCATCAGTACCTTTGGCAAATGTTCAAACCAGTACTTCCCAGCAGTCATCAACTGATAATCTTTGTTGATCAGGCCTCATCGTTAATAGTCTCGGTGCATGGTGTTGTGAAGTTGTGCTCAGAATATTGTGTATAGTTTTGGTTCCCATGATTAAGAAAGGATAGAATGGCCTCCGAGGCCGTTCAAAAAAGATTTCCTAGGCTGATTCCCGGATTAAGAAGTTAGTTATCCAGAATGGCTGAACAGGTCAGGTCTTTATTCATTATGTAGCTGGAGGAACACAGCAGAAATGAAGAAGGGTTCCAACCCGAAACGTCAACTTTCTCGCTCCTCTGATGCTGCCTGGCCTGCTGTGTTCCTCTAGCTCCATACTGTGTTGTCTCTGACTCCAGTATCAACAGTTCTTGCTATCTCTGAGGTCTTTATGCATTAGAGTTTAGAAGAATGAACGGTGATTTTATTGAAACATGCAAGCATCTGAGGGGTCTTGATTGGATAGATATTGAGATGTTTTCACTAGGAGGGGCAGTGGAATCTTGAACTAGGGGACATAGATACAGAATAAGGGAACACTCATTTAAAACTGAAATGCAAAGAATTCCTTCTCTCACAGGACACTGAATGTCTGGAATTCTTTACTCCATGGAGTTATGGATGCTAGATCACTGAAAATATTTAAAAAGGAGGTGGATAAATTTATGAAGTATCAAAGAGTTGATGGCTATGAGATGCAGGTATGAAACAGTTGAGGCCTGGAGCAGATCAGCAATGATTTTGTTTAATGGCAGGGCAGGTTTGAAGGGCCAAATGGCCTACTCTTGCTCCTATTTTTTTATGTTCCTATGTTCACAGTAACCTTCACTGGCAATACATTTCTTTGTGCTCTGTAGTCACAGCTGTGGTTGTAGCTGGTGGCAGCTTTTATTATAAGCCTATAGTGGAGCACAGACTCATTCAACACTCATAGCTCCTGAGAGTCAGGTGGGAGAATTGATCTTAATACTAACAGTGTGAATATGCTCTCATTCAGATAGCCTTCCTCCACTTCCTCCTTCCTCATGTGGTGTGACCTCTATTCATCCTCCAGGCCCTGCTGCAGTCTAAGGTATTACTGTATCCAAGCCGGGACGTGACTAGTTTGCACAGAAACCTGAAAGCCAGCAAAATGTCTTCAGAATCTGCCACACCATTCCCTGTAGAACACTGCAACCTGAAAAGCTAAGTAAAGCATCAATAACTTGTAAGTAATTGATCACTTTTTTGACGTCGAACTCAGGGGCAGGGGAGTGTGCAGTCCTTCCTGCTGTTAAGTGCAAATTCAACCGCACACGGTCCAGAAAATGCACTGGTTGGAACATTGAGCTCCAAAGTGACACACTTGGCATCAAAGCAGTATTGCAGGCTGATTGACATCATGATATTTCTGTTCTGTAAACATCCTTCACACATAGACTGCTTGTGCCTAATTTAGAATCATAGAATGTCTGCATTGTGGAAAGAGGTCATTTGGCCTATCGAGTATGCACTGATCCTCTGAGCAGCATCCCACTAGTACTCCCCCTATCCCAGTAACCCTACATTTACCATGGCTAATCTACCTACCTGGTGCACCACAGCACAGTTTACCACGGCCAATCCAACTAACCTGTACACCTGTAGATTGTGGAAGGAAACCAGAAGCACCCAGCAGAAACCCATAGGGACACAGGGACAATGTGCAAACTTCACAGAGACAGTTGCTCAAGGCTGGAATTGAACCCAGGTCCCTGGCATTGTGAGGCAGCAGTGCTGACCACTGAGCCAACATGCTGACATAATTTGCTCCACAAAGTCTGAGCACCCTCATGGATGCCATTTTGGAATTCTAAGTAACTTGTAATGTCCACGATCATTTTGATTTCCCACCCATATTACTTTCCAGCCACACTTAATACAGAAACAGTTGCAATAAGATTTCCTGTGTTTGTTTTTAGAAAGGGAAATGATCCATTCCAGTTGTGAAAGCCAAAATGTGCAAGATGTGGATTGGATTCAACACCGATGTTCATGCTGGGGAGGGATGAGATAAGGGAGCAGAGTCAACCTCCTTGATAACAAGCATGGGGCTGGATGAACGCAGCAGGTCAAGCAGCATCATAGGAGCAGGAAAACTTGACGTTTCGGGCCTAAACCCTTCATCAGAAATGGGGGAGGGGAAGAGGGTTCTGAAATAAATAGGGAGAGAGGGGGAGGCGGATAGAGGATGGATAGAGGAGAGGATAGGTGGAGAGGAGGCAGACAAGTCGAAGAGGCGGGGATGGAGCCAGTAAAGGTGAGTGTAC
>JAHRHZ010000073.1:18437889-18462263 GCA_024137785.1 Ginglymostoma cirratum
GAAAGCTGACGTTTTGGGCCTAGGCCCGAAACATCAGCTTTCCTGCTCCTATGATGCTGCTTGGCCTGCTGTGTTCATCCAGCTCTACACCTTGTTATGTCGGATTCTCCAGCATCTGCAGTTCCTATTATCTCTGAAGCCCTGGAAGAGAACAGTTTAGGATTTTGAAGGAGTAAGACCTAACATCCAGGTCCTTCTCATAGTCTTGGTATTAATGTCTATCATAACTATCGCTACTTACAAGATGGAGGCGGTGACGGGTTAAGCAGTGTCCGGACTCCTGAGCCCAGGGATTGTCCGCTCTGTCTGCTTTTCTTTTCTTTCTTTTCTTCCTTTAGTTTTCTTTAAGTTTTTTGTTTCTACTTACTTTCTGGTGAAGAGCATCACCTGGAGGGAGACTGTTGGTGATGGTGGTGGCTTCAGAGGAAGCTTCAGCAGCGTCATCATTGTGGGCCCGAGTCCTGGAATTGGTGGCTTTAGAGTCGACCGACTGGTCGAGGAAGGATGTTTGGGGAGGCTGCCGCAGAGGTGAAGACAGTGTGGTGCATTCTCATCACTATTGTGGCTGCGTCCTGGAGGGTCCAACAAAGCGGTGGTCTGCTTCAGTGGCTTTGGTGGTGTAATGGCTCCGGCCCGGGACTCCAACAGCTCTGGATTCAACAGCTCCGGTGTCAGCTTTCTGACAGCGGTGGAGTTTGTGAGTCCTGTCTTTTCCTCGAAGCTAGACTTTATCTTAAATTCTTCTAATGTATGGTTTCTGTTATTAATATAGTTTCAGAGTATGATGACTCAAACACTTTTCACTGTTTTTTGTAAAAATGCAAGTGATAATAAATTAATATTCTTTCATATCAATATAACATATATTTAGTTGCTAACATGCCAATAAGTTACATCTTATTTAGAGAAGCAGGTGGTTTTCCTCTACCACAGCACACTAAGTGGACTATGTAGATCCCTACCTACCCTAAAAGCGAATGATGGCTGCAAACCGACACGATGGTGGGGAACACAGTGCAGATCATCTCATGAAAGAGGGTGGTCAGCAGTAAGAATTGCTCATTCAGCAATTCTCAGCAGGACAAATCCTGTTCGGCATCAAAATGACCTCTCTACTTTCACCCATCCCACATGGTTTCATTCCAATATTACCATCTCTGGAAAAATGTAACAGCTATTTCATCCAGTAGAAACAGTTTCTGCAGCTTCACATTACGTTTCTTGACACTTAATTAATTCCCAACACTGTTCGAATGTACTTCCCTCTTATTTGGATTTGATTACAATAGTTAAAAACCTCCTGGACAGGCTGGACAAGGTCAAAATTATAAATAATTAATGAGCCAGGCCGTCTTTACCAGTGGAGCTGCAATGGGGCAGTTTACACAGACAAATGCAACACAAGTATACTCTTGTGTTGGGAACTGGGTTCAGGATGAAGCTCCAATTGAAAAATCTTTCAGCAATGTGACCTCACCACGAACCCTGTGACCCAATTTCTGTACTGTACACTGTAACAACTATGATATCAGTTTATTAATGTCAAGGTAAAGTAGTGAAGGAATATGAGTTATTGTTTTGCATTTACTGATACCGGCTTCTGAAAGATTCCTGATACTTAATTTAATCTTCTTCCAACCCGCAGCATTTGACATCGTTCGAGTGAAATGAATCGCCACACAGCAAAATATTACATTCCTCCAGAAGACATCTTTTTAACCACTCTGTGGATCTTGCTTCCAACCTAACAATCGGTCAACAACTTCTCTTCCTTTGTTTCACTATTGCACTCCAGCTGCAGGGTGACTACCTCCTAGAAAGATTGCTCTCACAACTTTGTTAGCTCCCACACAGTTATGAGAGGTTCCTCCCTGTTTCTCAAGCTCAGTTAACTGTTATCTGGCTGGAAAGACTTTTAGTATCTGTTGTAGGACATTCAGAAATAGTATACAGGATCCATACAGTACTGATTTCTTCTGTCTTGGCAAAACGGGACTCAGAAACTCAAGCACACTCAGTCACAATCACCTTCACGTGTCATTTATGTTTGAATTGCTGATCACATCAGCTTCATCAGCACCTTCATAAATAGTGGGATAACAAGGTGTGGAGCTGGATGAACACAGCAGGCCAAGCAGCATCATAGGAGCAGGAAAGCTTGATGTTTCGGACCTAGACCCTTCATCAGAAATGGGGGAGGGGAAGAGGGTTCTGAAATAAATAGGGAGAGAGGGGGAGGTGGATAGAAGATGGATAGAGGAGAGGATAGTTGGAAAGGAGACAGACAAGTCAAAGAGGCGGTGTAGATATTGTCACGGTTGAGGCCAAATGTAGATATTGTCATGGTTGGGGGCAAATGTAGATCTCTGATACAATTTTAACCCCTTCATAAATAGTACCCATACTTATCTAAGTAAAATGAGGCATCACTATTTAGTATTTGTGTTATCATTCCTGTTGAGTACACATTCCCTTCAATCAGCTGTCTTTGCAGTCCTTATGGAGATACCCCCTGATAACCACTCACAGGAGATTGCATGTGAGCCAGTTCAAGGTAATCCCTTAAGTGTAGCACACTTCTTATCTGCTTCAAATATTTCACCTATCTCTCCATTACAAATGCTGTAACAGTTCTAACCAGGAGAGCTCACAGCTGTCTTTGTTTCTGGACATGCTTCCTCTTTCATTCACTCCAAGCAGCGTATTAGGCTGTAAAATGTGACAAATGACTTCAATTTTTAAGGGAAGTTACTTAAAATAAAAGTAAAAACGTTCACAGTAACACTAAATAAATTGTCATTTTTTTAAACTTAACACCTGTAATATCTCCATTTGGAACAATAGTACAGATAAAGCTTCCACTATTACTCAGCATGTACATCCAAAGCTATAGGACTTGTTGCTTTCTGACAGGAAATGCACAGTTGCTACAGCATGATCTCTGAGAAAACAAAAGTAGCTCCTTTCATGTCTATTAATCAAATGAATAATATTTTGTCAGCTATTGACTCATTGGATTAGAATTTAAATATAAAGAATTTAATGGAGGGTTATTAAGATATAATTGCACAGTTCTGATGCAATCTTTAGAATGGAAGTCTAAAAAGCATAATTGATACTCAAGTTTAGTGACTTACAGTGTTGTTTTAAATTCTAACATGCTTTGTTAAATGCTATTTTATGTATTTCACAAATATGTTATTTTTAAAATATGTTTAATTCAGCAGTAAAAATAAAATTCACTTCCACTTATAGCATAATTTAAAAGCATTGTAATTAATTCACTCCTTGAACTCTCTATTGTTACAATGACTGTACTATATAATTTCTTGTCAGAGAATGCACCCTCAGCATAACGATACATTTTTGAGAATGTTTTTGCACTGCCCTTTTAAAAGCTTTTTCTTTTAGTTTCTCAATGTCAGCAAATATTAAACAAAATGTTCCACAACGATAAACATCACACTGCTAGAAAAAATAATATAACAACAGGCATTTTTACTTTGATCCCTCTCCATCCTTAGCTTTCTTAATCACGCAAAGCCAAGAAAGATAGATTCATAAAACTGCCCTTGTACAGCATCTTTCATCTACCATTATTATCATTTCATATAGATCTCTACACATTTGTGTATTATTAATGTTCTGATTTTCCTCACTTTTTCCATCTCAACTATGATTGGAAGCTCACAATGGTGTTTGTGGTTTGCCACTGGTGCTCCATCAAACAGTCATCCCTCCATTTGAGAGAGTGCACTGTTATTCTAACCAAACTATTTGTTGTGAGAATTTTAGGGGCTAGCATAGGTGAATACAATCTTACCCTCATCCAGTAATTCCCACACAGCTCAGTTTCACAACACTTTGCCTGTCACAAAGCAAATTCAACAGATATCAGAGGAAATGAAGTATTAAGTGGAAAGAAAAAGCGTACAAGGAGACCAAAGTCAGTAATGGCCCCAAAGATTGGGATAAGTTCAAAAACCAGCAAAGAAGGACTAAAAACATAGTAAAGAAGAGAAAATAAACTACAAGGGCAAACTAGTGAGGAACATAAAAAATGACAATAAGATCTCCTTTAAATATAGGAAAAGGAAGAGGGAGGTCAAAATGAAGAGAGGTCCCTTAGAAAATGAATCTGGGGAGCTGATCTGGGGAAAAGGCAGATGAGTTAAATAGATACTTTGCTTCAGTCTTTACATACTTCAAACATTCCCTTAATATTAAAGAATATGGGGAAGGAATTAAGTATCATTACCATTACTAAAAAAGTAGTATTGGACAAACTAATGGAACTAAAGGCAGAAAGGTGCTCTGGCTCTGGTGGCTTGCACACTAGGATCCTAAAATAGGTAACTACAGAGATAGTGGATGTATTAGTTTTTCCAAATTTCCATAATTTTCCAAATATCATTGCAAGTACCTGAGGAGTGTAAAACTGCCAGTGTAACTTACATATTCAAAAAGGGATAGAGGGAAAAATGCAGATTAGCCTAACAACATTAGCCTATTATTGGAAAAGTATTGGAATCCAATATTAAGAGCATTTGGAAAATCATAATCGAATCAAGCAGAGTTAGCGTGGTTTCATGAAAGGGAAATCATGTCTGACCAATTTATTTGGATTTTTTGAGGAAGTTTCAACCAGGGTGGACAGAAGAAAACCAGTAGATGTGTTGTGTTTGGAGTTCCAGAAAGTGTTTAACAAGGTACCTCACAAAGGTTAAGTCATAAAATAAGAGACCATGGTTTTGGAGGTAGTATATTGGCATGGACAGAGAATTGGCTCATGAGCAGAAAACAGCAAGTGGGGATAAGGTGTTCTTTTCCGGTTGGAAGTGTGTGACCATTGGGGATACACAGGGATCAGTGCTGTGACCACGACTGTTTACATTTTCTATTCATGACTTGGATGAAGGAGGTGAATGTACTGTAGCCAAATTTGCAGATGATGCAAAAATAGATGGAACGGCAAGTTTCACGTGGGATGCAAACAGTTTACAGACAGATATTAGCAGGCTAAGTAAATCGGCAAAAAAATAAATGGGGTATAATGTGGGGAAATGCGAAGTTGCTCATTTGGAGAGGAGGTCAAAAAAATAGAATATATTTCAATGGAGAAAAACTGCAGAAAGCTGCAACACAAAAGGACTTGGGGGGCTTCTTATAAATGAAACACAGAAATCTAGCATACCATGTGCAGCAGGTAATCAGGAAGGCTAATGGAATGTTGGCCCTTATTTCAAGGGAGTTGAAGTATAAGAAAAGGGAAGTCTTACTGCAACTGTACAAGGTAATGGGGAGACCATATCTGGAGTATTGAGAGCAGTTTTGGTCCTCTTACTTAACGAAAGTTATCATTTCATTGGAGGCAGTTCCAAGAACTTCACTACAATGATCCCTGGTAATGAAGGGATTGTCTTCTTGGCAAAGCTTAAACAAGTTGGGACTCTCCTCACTGGAGTTTAGAAGAATGAGAGCTAATCTCATTGAAACATATAGGATTGTTAAGCGACCTGACAGGGTAAATGCTGAGAGCTGTGGGGGCAGAATCCTTGTGTATATTTAAATTCAGATAGACATATTCTTGATCAGTAGAAGAATCAAGGGTAATGGTGAAAATACAGGAAAGTGGATATGAGGAATGTTGGATAAGCCGTGACCCTATTGAATGATGGAACTGATGCGAGGGGCCAAAGAGCTTTCACCTGTTCCTATTCCTTAAGGTCTAAATAAACTGCCTTTGATAGAGAGCAGTGCATCATCACATTCTGTTTAATCACTGACCTAACAGACAAACAATACTTTTTAAACAATGAATAAATGACAAATGCTGGAGAGGACAAAATATTCTATTTGTGCTTTATTTTTACTGTTTTATAATCCTTAGGAGAAAAAGGCCAAAGCTTACATCCTGCATTGCTAAAGGGTTATTTCCTCCTGAGAGATAGTTGACCTTGCTGCATGCTAACAAACTGGACATCATAGAGATATCGTGTGATGTCCCACACTATTGCCAATGGTATTGCCAATAAGCAATTCTGAGGGACAGAATTAAGTTGCATTTAGAGAGACAGGAATTAATCAAGAATGTTTTTGTTGAGAGGAGGTCATGTCTGACAAATTTAGTTGAATTTTTGAAGAGGTGGCCTGACATAGCAGACCTGGACTTCAGTAAAGCTTCTGATAAGGTCCTGCTTGGGAGACTGATTGCAAAGGTAAGATCCCATGGAATCCAAGGTAATTTGGCAAATTGGATCTAGAATTGATTGAGTGGAAGGAAGCAGAGGACAATGACTGAGGGATAGCAAGAACTGCAGATGCTGGAGTCAGAGTCAACACAGTGTGGAGCTTGAGGAACACAGCAGGTCAGTCAGCATCAGAGGAACAGGAAAGTCGACGTTTCGGGTTGGGACCCTTCATCAGAACTTCTAATAGAGGTGTGTTTCTGTGACTGGAAGACTGTGTCCAGTGGAGCTCCACAGGGATCAGTGTTGGAGCCTTTGCTCTTTGTGGTAGATATAAATGATTTAGACTTGAATGCAGGAGAGTTGATCACTAAATTCACAGATGATATGGAAATTGGTGATGTGGTAAATAGCAAGGAGAGTAACCTTAAGTTACAGTATATAGACAGACTGGTCAGGTTGGCTGATCAGTGGAGAATGGAGTTCAATCCAACTAAGTATGAGGTGATGCACTTGGGGAGGGTTAACAAGGCAAGGGAATATTTGATAAATAGTGGAACTCTGGGAAACATCGAAAATCAGAGGGACCTTGATCTGCATTTACACTGGTCCCCTAAGGTAGTGGGCAGAAAGATAAAGTAGTTCAGAAGGCATATGAGAAACTTGCCTTTATTAGCTGATTCATAGAGTTTAAGAGCAGGGAAGTGATGATAGAACTGTATAAGACTTTGGTTAGGCCGCAGCTAGAGTATAGTGTACAGTTTTGAAATTCACATTATAGAAGGGACGTGATTGCACTGGAGAGGGGGCAGAGTTGATTCAGCAGGATATGGTCTGGGCTGGGTAGTTTCAGTTATGAAGATAGATTGGACAGACTGGGATAATGAAGAGCCACTGGACTTGAAACATTAACTCTGCTTTCTCCCACAGATGCTGGCAGACAGCCTGAGTTTCACCAGCAATCTCTGTTTTTGATTTAGATAGATAGAGGTTGTTTTCCTGCGAGTAGAGGAGAATGAGGGCATGATTGAGGTATGTAAAATTATGAGAGGCATAGCAAGTGTTGATGGGAAGAAATCTTTCCTTTTGAAGGAGGGATCAATGACCAGGAGCATAGATTTAAGATAAGTGGCAGGAGGTTGAGAGGGGATGTGAGGAAAAACTTTGTCACCCAGAGGGTGGTGGGAATCTGGAACTCACTGCCTCTAACAGTGGTCGAGGTAGAAACTCTCAAAACACTTAAGACATATTTAGATGTACACTTGTAATGCCAAGCCATACAATGCTATGGGTCAAGAGCCATAAATTGGGATTAGAAATGTTAAGTGTTTGTTTTTGACTGATGCTGACTCAATGGGTTGACGGGCCTTTTCTGTGCTGTACATCTGTATGGTTCTATGACTCTACAATGGTATAGGGCAAGCGTATAAGCTAATAATATGAATGTACACATTCCATGCTGGGTATGCACAGTCTGCTATGTTGGGATAGGGGTCCTGGGTCCATGTTAGGGTCCTCTAAGCAAAACTGCCACGGGTCCTGGTGCATATTGTATAATGAGGGCTGTGTAAGCCAATGCAAAGAATTGCAAGAAATACTCAGCATCTATTAAAAGAGAAACAGTGTTAGGTAGAATCAAATGTTAAGCTAGAAGGGAGAACTTTAGACACTTCTGACCCAAAAAGAGGCCCCCAGTAGGAATGGTCATCCCTCATCAATGCCCTAACTAAACCCCCAGCCACTTCTCCTAATGTCTGCCTGAATGGCACTGCAGATCCCATATATCTGACTGCGGGTGCAGTTCCAGCACTGGCCACTGTTAGGGGTGGCACTGCTGAGGCTGTTGACTTGCCACTCATCCGACTGGGCCAGGAGGTCTTGCTGGGATAACAAGGTGTGGAGCTGGATGAACACAGCAGGCCAAGCAGCATCATAAGAGCAGGAAAGCTTGACGTTTCAGGCCTAGACCCTTCATCAGAAATGGGGGAGGGGAAGAGGGTTCTGAAAGAAATAGGGAGAGAGGGGGAGCCAGATAGAGGATGGATAGAGGAGAGGATAGGTGGAGAGGAGGCAGACAAGTCGAAGAGGCAGGGATGGAGCCAGTAAAGGTGAGTGTAGGTGGGGGAGTAGGGAGGAGATAGATCAGTCCAGGGAGGACGGACAGGTCAACGGGGCGGGATGAGGTTAGTAGATAGGAGATGACAGGTTGGGGGAGAAACATTGTCCTTAATTCTGCAATGGTCACTTAATTTACAGTCAGTGACAAAATGCGAGTACAGATGTCACTGCTCACCAAAGTAGGGTCACACCACCCCCTCACTGCCTCCCCTATTCTCTACCCCACCTCCCCAATTCCTACTTTCACCTCCATCAGCAGGATCCCTGTCACTGTCATGAAATGTCCAGTAATAAAAAAGTTAAATCTTAACAGAAATACACGCCTGAATGTAGAACCAGAAGGAGCTTCATTGCTAATACAAAATAATGTTCTTGTTCACACCAGTGTGCTGCCTTCCTAATGTCATGTTTTATTGATTTTTAGAACAATGTAATGGTTCCCTCTAGTGTTTCATTTTGTAAACAGAAATCTTCTCCTGTTACATTTCAAAAGAAAAAATATGAGGTGGAGTGAATGACTAACTCGCTGATGCACCTCAATTGCCTGAGGGTGTCCTGACACTTACATGGAACGTAACTTTCAGGCTTATTGTGCTTCATTTGCCTAATGATTCCATACAACAGGAAAATCAAATGGCCATATCCATGCAGTCAACGCTGGTTACCATATATGTACTTGGTTTTTACATAGATTCAGAATAAGACGAAATGCAGCTTAAAGTAAATCAGACGCAGTATCGGATCTCTCCAGTGCTCATGACAACTGTAACAGTACTCACCTTCCTCCTGACAATGTTCACCCACCAACCTCCACAACATCCACCAGCAGTAACAGTCACCTGCAATGTTCACTACCTCCCACTCCTGAAGGACTCCTTCCTGACAATGTTCAGATGCCCCACAACACCCACTGTCTTAACTCATCTTCCAAAATCCAACTGTTGTCAGGACATTCAGCATTGCTGTTCGCGGTGTTAAGATATGATGTCAGACCCTTTGGGAGCATATCTTAAACTGATTGTTGGAAATTGGGGTCCACTTTAAAACTGGTTTCTTTTAGTATTTGAAGTTTAGAATTTACTGATTAGCCTCAGAACGCATTTAACTGTGTTACAATAGTAACCAACCTTCCACAAGCATAAACAAAAGATTTATTGGGCACCATACTTACCATTCTACTATGAACACAGTGTTTGGGAAAATTCTGACTGGCACCATATCCACAAACATTCAGTCCCTCCACCACTGATACTCAGGAGCAGTATTGTGTACTATCTACAAGATGTACTGTAGACATTTACCAAGGTTCCTTAAATAGCACCTTCCAAACCCACAACCATCACATCTAGAAGAGCAAGAGTGGCAGATACATAAGAACACCAACTCCTGCAAGTTCCCCTCAAAACCACTCACCATTCTGACTTGGAAATATATCACCATTCCTTCATTGTTGCTGAATCAAAATCCTGAAATTTCGTCTCTAACAACATTGCACATGGACTGCAGCAGTTCGAGAAGACAGCTCGCCATCACTTTCTCTGGGGCGACTAGGGATGTGCAATAAATGCTGGCCTAACTAGTGACACCTGTATCCCATGAGTGAAGTAAAAGAAGAGTTCTTAGAAGCAATGAAAACTAACCTTCAAATGGAGGTAGGCATGATTACAATAGTCATCCTGATAGCATGAGCAGCTGCCCATGATCAGTAGACTATAGGGTTTAGAAAGGCGATTGGTACAGCATTGATGAACAGCCCCCAAAGTAAGGGATATCAACACTGGTAGGTGAGAAGAGAGACAGTGAGAGAGAGAGAAGATCCAGGGGAACCAGCGACCATCTTGTTGGGAGAAGGCTAGGAATTTTCCAAGATCAGCCTGAGGGAAGAACAAAGATTGTTAACCACCAAAGACTGCAATCAGGGACAAACACTTCACCAAGTCAAAACCACTGCCGCTGGTCCTCTATTCTACTGAACGGCTTCGGGATCAGTAAAGCATTCTCATTTTTCACGGGTCATATGTTTTCTTTGCCTAATTAATAGATCATATCTAAACTACTGCTTCTTAACAAACTCAAAACACTATCAGAAAATTGCTACAAATTTTCAACTGCCTATATTATCCATCTGTGCTCACCAGCCCCCAAAATCAATACCAAGTCAATTACTGCCACCTTGGCAGGATGTGATTTTGTGCTCCATAGCTTGTCAACAACTGTAGAGGGTAGAGTCAGATATATACACTTAGCCTCCAAGTTAATGTTATTTGTATATTGTCTTATTTTGAAATGTACGGTCCACATTGTGGTTTCACCAGTCCTATGATTGGTTGTTTAGAAGAGCATAATCTACAGAGAGGACAGAATGATCATTGGAGGAGATGAGGGCAAGACAGATGAGCCGAGAAGATGATGAATATTCTCAAGGATAGGTGGGAGAATGCGAGTATTGTCTGGAGTGAATAGAAAGGTGAGCATTGTCAGGTGTGAGGAGGCGGTCGAGTACTGTTAGGAATGAGGGGGCAGGAAATGAGAATTGTTGAGGGAAGGAAGGGATAACTTTGTTTAGCAGGAGGTAGGGGTTCAGTTTGTCATGGATGAGAGAGGCAGAGTGAGCATTGCCTGAGGGGAGGGGAAACAAGAAAGGAGTGAACATTGCCGGAGGTTAGGGGTAAGTGATTATTGTTGAGGTGAGTATCGTCAGGTGGTAAGGGACAGGGGTGAACATTGTTGGTATTTAGTGGGAGTGAGTGCAATCAAGGGTTAATGGAGGAATGAGCATTGTTGGGATGAAGGTGACAGTGAGTATTATTAGGAGTACGTGAGGTAGCGAGCACTATCAGGGGATGGACAGAATGAGTATTAGAAGATAGAACAGTACTGTACAGTACAGGCCCTTCGGCCCACGATGTTGTGCCGAGCTTTTACCCTAAACCTAAGGCCTATCTAACCGCCACCCCTACCTTATACTATCATCCATATGCCTATCTAATAGCCGCTTAAATGCCCCCAGTGAGGCCGACTCCGCTACCCTCTCCGGCAATGCATTCCACGCCCCTACCACTCTCAGAGCAAAGAACCTATCTCTGACATCTCCCTTATATCTACCTCCACTCACTTTAAAACTATGCCCCCTCGTAATAGCTACCTCCACCATAGGAAAATGTCTCTGGCTGTCCACTCTATTTATAGCACTGATCATTTTGTACACCTCTATCAAGTCATCTCTCATTCTTCGTGATAACAAGGTGTAGAGCTGGATGAAAACAGCAGGCCAAGCAGCATCAGAGGAGCAGGAAGGCTGACGCTTCGGGCCTAGACCCTTCTCCTCTCATCCTTCACTGTTCTAAAGACAAAAGCCCTAGTTAGCTTAATGTTTCTTCATAAAACCTTCCCTCCATTCCAGGCAAAATCCTGGTAAATCTCCTCTGCACCTTTTCCAACGCTTCCACATCTTTCCTGTAATGAGGCGACCAGAACTGGACACAATACTCCACATGTGGCCGAACCAGGGTTTTGTATAGCTGGAGTGTAACTTCATGGCTTTTGAACTCAATCCCACTATTAATGAAAGCTAACACACCATACGCCTTCTTAACAACTCTATCCACCCGGGTGGCAGCTTTCAGGGAACTGTGAACATGAACCCTGAGATCCCTCTGCTCCTCCACACTGCCAATAATCTTTCTGTTAACCCTGTATTCTGCTTTCAAATTTGTCCTTCCAAAATTAATCAATTGTCAGGGTGAAGGGGGGGGAAGGTGAATATTGCGGAACAAAAATGGAGAGTGATGGAGAAACAAAGCAGATCTGACAGCACCTGTACAGAGAAAACAGAGCTAACCTCTTGAGTCCAGTGACCTTTCAAGGAAGGAGGTTAAAACAAGTGAACAGATTTTTATCAATGAGAGTGTTTTTTTTAAGTAGTAAATTCATCAAAAAACATTTATCTTATTTCATTGCAACAGGTATGCCCATGATGGATATTGCATGTGTTGGCATTGAATATGAGAAAGAAAAGGGTGGTTGGCAGGGTCATAGGTTGGTATGGAGGGCATTAAGTCAGTATTGTGACTATAAAAGAGCAGTTGGCATGGAAGCGAGGGGGTAGAAAGTTGGTGGGATGGAGTATGAGGTGGCATATGTTTGTATGGATGGATTGTGGGGAGTGTGTGCAGGTGAAGGATGAGGGCTGGAGAACTTTTTTTTGCCTTAGTATCTTTCTAACAGATTTGATAAAGTCCCACAGACTGCCACTGCACCCAGCAGGCCCTATGGCTGCATCCAAACTCTCTCTTGGGGTGGCAGACCCACCTCCAGTTATCACCTGACACAAGGAACAGATATTCTGCTGTCTGGGGACTGTTCTGATGGACCAGAGCCTAGTATTTCCTTGATTGTACGTTCTTGACTCTGGAGCAAATGTAACAATAGAACAGGTTAATCTGGAGGTCAGCCTGATCTGTCATGACATTTTCTGCACGTTGCAACTTGTTAAGGATGTCACAAATATGATAACCAATAATTTGTATTTTTGTCTCAAAACTAAGCAACGTTTAATTTGTTGAAATGCAGTTTCTTGATTCTGCCATGTCCAACTGCTTTCATCATATTTCATAGACTCTTACAGTGCTGAATGAGACCAATCAGCTCTTTGTGTTTTTGCCAGCTCTTTAGAGGAGCTATCTAATTATTATCACTCCCTCTGCTCTATCTGGATTGTCCTGATGTTATTTTTATATTTCACGCATATATCCAATCTACTTATAATGGGAAATACTCTCAAATTTAACTGAATCTCCTGCCACCAAAATATTTAACCTATGTGGCTAGGGTAATACTTCATGAGGCTGTCCGATGTGTCAGATGATAAACAACGTGAGCATTCTTTGTTACATCTGCTAACTACTTAAAAGCTCAATTAACAGCCCAGTTTTCCTGACTCAATCCTTTCATGTTATCTGTTAGAAATGCTGATATGTTAAGTTATTCAGGAAAATCTTTTAATGCGCCTTCCGATAAAGATTAAAAGTGCATTACATGCAACATCACATTAGAATTCCAAGCAAATCCTGATAATAGAAAAAAAAGGTTTTGCCAAACTACTAGCTGATTGCAGAATAACTTGAATTAAATAATTAGGTGACAGTTTCCAATGCAAAACCAGAAATTACTGGAGAAGCTCAGCAGCATCTGTGGAGAGAAGACAAATATTTCAGGTCCAGTAACTCTTCCTCAGAGCAGTCTGAAAACCGGATTTGGAACATTAACTTTGCTTTTTCTTCACAGATACTGTCAGATCTGCTGAGTTCCTGCAGCAATTTCTGGTTTTGTTTCAGATCTTCAGCATCCGCAGTTCTTTGTTTTATTTATTTGAGAGTTTCCAATGGTTTTCTGGCAGAGAAAAATCAAATGCACATCTGACATGTCACTTTAATGTCATCTCAAAGCCCAAGAATCACTTTTTTTGTTGGTTTTCAAAGAATAGCTATAAACCTCAGCCAAGAGCTTGTTTAAAAATGTAACTAGGGATCTTACACAGATATCACGACCACATTTGTCATTTCCATGTACAAATTGTCTGCTGCGCACATTTGGGCTAATTAAATCAGGGACAGAGTAGTCTAACCAGCTGCCCAATCACAATATCGAATTTTTTGTGTCAGTACTTTCTGGAATTGAAACAATTAGGTTGCTGCAGATGACATTAGTAGCTGTGGACCCTTTCATGCCCCAAACCCAGGGATTGGCAACTCTCTCTCTGCAAAAAAGCTCAACCTGTCAGCCAGCTCCATGCAAACGCTGGGAAATTTTTAACTTCCGTTTTAAAAATGCCTTAATAGGATCTGAGTGTTGGCTTGCACGGTCAGAATGACAGTCTTTGCTTCATTTCCTTTCAGAAAGTTCCAACACTGCAGTACTGCAGTAAAGGATTGAAATTAAACTCCCAAAGGTAAGCTGATCAGCACACGTCAGAGCTAGGTTTGTGTGTCTTTGCCAACTAATTCCCTCTTTTCCATGTGTTTAATTTGTCATTAGAGATCCAAACAGAACAAACCCCAGAGGTTCATCAGCACAAGGACCTCTAAGGATGAAGGTGACCTCAGAGGATTCACCAGCAAGATGCTCATGTCAATCAGCACAGACACTGATTTGATTTGATTTATTACTGTCACAAGTACCTAAGTATGGGTTTTGTTTTGTTTTGCGTGCAGTACAGGCTGATCATAAGCGTAATGGAACTGAGTGAGGAATGCAACATTACGGCTGCAGAGAAGGTGCACAAAGAATTAGAACAACATTAAATTTAAAACTTGAAAGGTCCATTTAGAAGTCTAGTAACAGCGGGGAAGAAACTATTCTTGAATCTGTTGGTAAGTGTGTTTAAGCTTTTGTACCTTCTGCTCGATGGAAGAGGTTGGAAGAGATTATAACCGGAATGGGAAGGGCGTTTGATGATGTTGGCTGCCTTTCTGAGGCAGTGACAAGTAGAGATGGACCCAATGGATCGAAGGTTGGCTTACATCATGGACTAAGTTGTGTTTACAACTCTCTGTAGTTTCTTGCGGTCCTGGGCAGAGCAGTTGCCATACCAAGCCGTCATGCATCCAGATGGAATGCTTTCTTTGATGCATCTATAAAAATTAGTAAGAGTCTTTATGGACATGCTAAATTTTCTGAACCTCCTGAGGAAGTAGAGGTGTTGATGTGCTTTCTTGACTGTGACATCAACTTGTGTGGACAAGGACAGTCACCTCAGTGGGTACTTTATGTTTGATTTGGGGCACAATCTGGTGAGGATGTGACTGACATGTGTCTGCAGTGGGTGGAGGAAGTACTGCCCCAGCTCTCTGACAATCAGTGGATTGCTGGAGCATTAGCAAATGCTGAACCCCATGCAGAAGACATATCTCTTCACTTATTTGTTATTGGCTAAGATTGCCACAGTGGCAAGCGCTAATATACTGACTATCGCTGTCAATTGTAATAGCCATATTCACTCAGAAATGGGAAGCCATGAAGAAACCTGCAAATATAAAATTTTCATTGGTTCACCAATGCCATGTGCTAATACAATGAATCAGTTTGTAGGCCACAGATGTTCTACATTGTAGACACTGCAGCACCAGCAACTAGGGGCATATCAGCCTGCCGCGACTTCACACTAGATACACACTATGATATCAGTTAGAGACTCCACAGAAGCTGCAGTGACTGTTCAAGAAACAATTGCGGAACTGATCTGAAAGAAGAACAAAACACTTTTTATTCTGAGTTAGTTGAGATAAAATCTCGGGTCTTTGATGTGGAAGGAAAAATGAAAGTTCAATGGTTAGAGGCTGAATAACTAGCTCAGGATAAATCTAAAATTGAGAATAACATCTCTGTGGTGATGGCGATATGATGATATACCAGTAGGAGATGTATCTGTTCAACTCACAAAGATGAATGAAGAGCTGAAAGAGAAAGTAAGAGAAGGAGGACAAACTATAAACTCTAACATCATCAATCAAATGAAAAGATAACTGATTTTCAGAAAGATCTGGAGCAACATACACTTAAAACAAATCATACTTAGCAGGCGCCACTCATTAGCTTGAGCTGAAAACAAGTGGAGATACACAGCCCGACATAACAAGGAGCTACAAATCACTCATGACACAGTACTTAAGAAATAAACCCTGCAAAGAAGCTTTAGTGAAATAACTCAAGCAAGACATAAAGAAAACTGAACAAGCAGCAAGGGGAAGAGCTCCAGTCTTCATAAGAAACAAACAGAAACAAACAGTTATTAGAACAAGCTTGGAAAGAAAAAAGTATACTGGACCAACTGAAGGCTAAATCTTTGACAGAATTATAAGAATCAGAGTGTAAAACCAGGAACATGGTACGGCGGAGATAGAATTGGACATGAAGGATGCCACAGATGTGGGGTAGATTGTTAAAGAAGCAAGTTTGTTCAGATACGGAGCGAAATCTCTCTAGGCCTTACAGCACTAATCCTTTCAAAAAGGATGACATGACTCGGACTTAACCAAACATATGAAAGATTCAGTCCAATGTTTCAAGTCCAATATGATTGTATTTCAGGACTTTATTGTTATTTGGTTTGTGGTATTGTCTGATTTATAACTTAACATTGTATTTTCTTCTGTGTTATATTAACTAACCTGCTGTTTAAATTGCATCCTTTGGAAACAAGTTCATTTGGTTCTGGGAGAAAGATATAAGGGAAGGCACCCATTTCTAAATTAACCTTGTTGCACCCAACCCAGGGGGCAGGTAAATAACCAAGGGAAGCAGTTCATCCCTCCTCATGTGGTAAATGCTGGTTTGGGGTATCCTATCTAGAACTGTAAGGAAAGGGGAACTCCACCCAAGGACTGGTTGTAACACCACTTGAATTTTAATGCAGGGACTAAAGTCAACCCCAGGATATATATTTGTGGATATTTGGTAGATAGAGAAAAATATATGCTAAATGGTCAGGCCAATGGTGATTAACTTAAAATAACACATAATTGCAAATAATCACTTGCCTTTAATTTTTGGTGAAGTTTTGTAATCTTTCATTCTGCGGGGAAAGGAAAAAATAAAAAATACACCATGTACTTGCTTTGAAAGACCTCTGGGGAGAAACAGGCTTAGAGCCGAAAAAAGATTTAAACACAGCAAATAGAAAGTTCAAGGCCAACCAAGAAGAAATGGAATGAATAAAATTTTAAACATGTCTGGAAATGAAGACTAATCCTGTCCTTGTAGCAAACTAGTTGCTGGTTACCAATAAAGAAACCTCTGTTAATGAACTGTGAGGAATTTATTCCACATTCCAAGCCTCCTGTGTACTACAAAGTAACATCTCTAAATGAAGACTAGAAGCTAGCTCAAACTAAAATACTAGAAAATGCATGTGACACCATTTTCATATCCATGCATTTGAATGTGTGTTAGGGGACTTCAGACAATGATAAAATCCAAGGATTTTGACTTTCCTGTCATCTGAACCTGACAAATCGATTATGGCCTTGTAAACTACTTTAATTTTTACTCAATATTTATGTATTGATAAATAGCTCACACAAATAAATGCCAAAATGTTCCAAAACCAGGAATTTTTGTGTTGTTTAATACAATCCAAACCTTTATAAATAGTGCACTTTGTGCATCGAATGTCTTCTAAATTTGCCTCTGTCAAAAGTTGGATTTCACAGGGAGTTCCAAATATTACCTCGGTAGCTCTACCCCACCAAGTGCAACAAACAGGTCAATTTCTATCAGGCATAAAACAGAACTGAGAGCACATTTCCCTCTGAAGCTGCTTTTCTGTGCATCACTGAGGAAGGAGTTTCTCTAATGCTTTCTGTCCCAGTTCTTTGTATAATCTGAGTGCATTTCCAATGCAGAGTCAGACCATGACAGGTCTTAACATAACGTGAGATACAGTATTCTATCCATCCTACTAACCATCAGTATCCATGCCTTTCTGTCGCTGCTCATGAGACTGACTTCTGGGAAAGAGACATGTTGCTCACAATCCATTTTCGGATTGACTCCCAGTTCTTGTGATTTAGCAGAGTTCCAACACAAATCCAAACTCTTGCTTGATTGGGCAACTGTGAAGGACCAACTTGATGTGAGATATTTGAATATTGCATTTCACCTTATTTCCATCCTTGTATGAGATTTGCATTTAATTCTGGCCCAGATTCAGTGACATTGCAATGATGATATCGAACAATTTCTGATGCATTTTATTTGCATAAAGATCTGATATAACAGCTTCAATTTTAACTCTTCCACCAATCTCTGTTATAGGCAGGAAAATGTTGGTCAAGAGATTAAAGTCCTTAAAAAAAATGCCTGCCTCTCAGCCATTAGCAGCACTGATTTAGGCCCTGTCTAGTATTAAATGCAGATGGAGGCCTACTTAAGGTTCAATAGGTGCAAATCGACAATATAATCGATGTCACAATGTCATTTTAAGATCAATATAGTGAGTTTCTTGCAAATGGCTGGAAGAACCAAATAGCTGTAAAAGACAAGTCCGTAAACTTATCCTCTCATCAAACTCACTGAGACAGGAGTAACACAAGTGTTTCTCTCAGGCACTGCACCGAGTCCTTGCTTCTCCCAGCTATGATATTCCAGAAATTTTCCAACATGACATCTCCTTATGTAAGAAATATCCAACCTGCCTATCTCAGCGTAGCATCAGGGAATCCGCTGGGCCTACAGAAACCATGTCAAATTCTGATTCCTGCCAACCTGATAGGTACACGATGAGTCCTGCTTTTGAGATCAGCAGAGCTTGCCATGTCTGAGATATCCTGCAATTCACTCACATCTCAAGCACTGGCACCATCTTTAAAAGGTCCGTACGCACTATGGCATGGATAGTGCCTTAAATTTGCCCCAGACATGGCAGAGAAAGGAAAATTAGTGCCCGGCTTTGCAGGTAGGGGTCAGGTCCCCATGTTGGAAAAGGTGGTGTAGGATATCCTTTGACCCCAGAACTGACATGGAGATCAAACCGCCAGACTGTGCCAGTTTGGCCCGGGTCAGTGCAGTTTCAGCCATCTGGAGAAATGCCCAGAAATGTAGGAAGAAGGTAAATGACCTCCTCCACTCCATCAATGTAAGCCCCACTATCTTCCATCTGATCCTATACTTGCTTTCTGTCTGCTACTATACCCATCGCCCACCAAGTTTCATGCTATACCACTCTTGCTAATTCCTACAACATCCTGCCTCAAGCCCCTTCACCCACTCTAACTCTCCCATGCTACTAACTCTGCATGCCCTTTGTGCTGCCTACTTTCCTACTCAGGAGATCTCTCCACCTGGACCAAAACTAACAGCCATGCCACCCATTTTCATAACCAATAACATCTCTCACTCTCTGTCTCATTCTTAGAAGACTAAAGTCTACAACAGAACAGAAAGAGTCAAGATGGGTGGTGAGGGATAGCTCATCTCCCGGTTCCTCAACCATTATATAGAGAAGATCTTGACACATATTGCACTGAGCGGCTGACTGACTGTGATTGGTTTTAGAGATTGCTCTTGATTTACTGAGCTGCAAACCCGTGCCTGAAAGTGATCTCCCCTGACCTGCTGAAAACCAGTACAAGCTTCCTAGCATTGTGCCTGTGTTAAATGCCAAGGCAGTTGTACTGGAGTATTGTGAACCTGGTATCTCTGGCTGTGAGGCAAGATGCAAAAGGACGTGGTGTAGCAAGGAAGGGATGCCCACGGGGCTCAAGGTGCATGAACACCAAGGGAGCAAGCGAACAGGCTGGATATGCAGCCTGGTACAGTCTATGAACTGGGTGTGTGGCCCTTAGTGCACAGTGTCCTTGCAGCAACATTGCAATGAGGTGCAGAAGAATATTGTAAGTGATTCGGAGATGTGCAGTGAGGGTTCATAGAGGCTTGGAATATGTCGAAAGTCAATGACCTTGAGGTTCATGTGGCCCGTTCCCTGGGATTGTATTCTGAGATGTTGGTGCCTGGTGTCCAACATGGATTTCTGGAGCAGGTAGCCTGCTCTGACTTCCATCTTGAGATTTCTCAGTGTGTGTTTTGCTCATAGTCAGCTAGGAAGCTAAAGTTCAAGTATTAGCTGTGATGCACACATATTCCAATTTTAAGGCATGCAGAGAGCAGAAGGTGCTGAGCTGTTACTTACTTTAAGAATTATTCCTTATTTTGACCATTTGTCCCATGAGCTTCACACTTTTGTCTCATATTTCCAGGACAACCATGGGAAACTGTTATTAGGAATCTTGAGAATGAGTATGAGTGATTCAGACAGGGCCGAAATGTAAACAGGCTACTGGGGAGATGATTGAGTCAGTGTGATAAGGTATAGACTTTAGTTGATTTTAAATGCCCCCTGATATCATGGTTTCAGGACTTCCCTCCCCAGTCTGTCTTACATACTCCAACCTCAAATGACTCTCAGGCTTAGCATAGTTCTTCCCTGCCAGCCTGGCATTCTCACAGCAGCCCCCTCCTCCTCCACATTCATCACTTAACCTAGCACCTCCCCCCTTATTTTCTTGCATAAGAGTTGGTTATTCTGGTAGGGGAGAAGGAGCCAAGGCAATCACCAAGCACCCTGGCCTGGGCAGTATGGAGAATGGGCAGTATTAAATTCAGACCTCTGTGGGCCCCAGGTAAGATACCTGCCAGAAGCTGGTGGGAACTGGCTGCAGGAGATGAAAGGAATGGTTTCCAGCAGTCAGGTAAGTCACGAGAAGATGATTTCTGGAAGGCCCCATCATCAGGTTGTGAGGAAAACAGGGAACATGTTAGAAACCTAAGAAAGGTACTATAACATGTCAGGGTATGAATAACTATATGTAAATTGCTTTAGATTTCTATAATAAAAATGTCCTGAGGGCATATGATGAAATTGCTGTACTGAGTTTACTTCTCAACCTAACTCGGGGTCATCAAATTTAATGACAAAATGAGGCTTTTTTTTAAAGAACAAATGAGTCAAAAATCCAATATTTTAAGAGCCACAATGCTGTTACTCAAATGTCAATAATAATAAAAAAAGACTGAGAAAGTAAGTGGGTGTATTTACTTTTGCAAAGCTATGAAGATGGATGAAAGAAATAGGAAATGGGGGAAAAGAAACCCTTTTACTTTAATGTGATTCTGCTGCTGAATTTCTTTGAAAATGTAACCAGTATCCGGACAGGTTTTAAAGGCCTTTGATTGATCGAGTTTGGGACCCACATGAGTCCTTAATGAACTGTATAAGGCTGCAAAGCTGCAGATTACCAAACCCTGACTTCATACATGCATCTGAAGGAAATGTGTACGAACTTTGTGCAGTGTGAAGCTCCGTTTAATGCAAAAATGTGAAATTCACGGTGCTGCGAGAATGGTGTTGCTGATCTGGTGAATTTCTCATTATGCTAGATTTCCAGGGATTTGGGAGCTTTGGTAAGAAAACAAACATAATCAAAATTGAACTGGCATAAAGTTTGAAGTATCTACACAAAGTGTTTTGAATTACATTGCCAAGAAAAAAAATTATAAACCACATCAGAAGTGTGTTAAAAGTAATGTAATACTATGCCTTAATCCGTCAGAGGTTATTTTTGAAATGCAGTTGGTGTTTGGAATTCAGGTTTCCTTCAAGCATGTGACCTAAAGTTAAATACCAAGACATTTAATGCACCAAACAAGCATATTCTCTCAGCAGGGCTCCAACAGTAAATGTTTTGGCTTTCTTCAAATAGAATATCTTCAAACAGTAAATTAAGGCCCGATTTCCACTTCTAACTTAAGTATTTTCATGCTAAAATATTATTAAAATGCATTAAAAAGACTTGCCTGAAAATCATTCATCTATATTATTTGTACTTCATGAAATTAAGATAAAGAAAATATGAATCAAATATCAACCAAAATTCAAATATTTACACAATGAACTAGTTTATACTGATGAAGCTAATTTTGAAACAGCAATGGATAAAATTTGTCTGGTTACTTATTCATTTTAATGAAATTAGAAATGATAAAATTTTGTAGATGGAGTTTTACAATGAGATCTATTACTGCAAAGTCACCAATTCTGTGTTACCAGTGTAAATTATAGTGATTTCTCTGATCCTGTGTTACTTTGAGTCTCTTTGTCTCTTAGCTTTTTTTTAATATTATTTCCAACATCTAATCCAATAAGGACATTTGAAAAGTTTACATTTAATTGTTCATTGTTTTATACCTACCTAGGTTCAAACCCTTGATTGAGTTTCAGATTGTTACTCTGCTAGACATGTGACTAACATAATTGTTACCAAGTATTGAAACCTCTCTTTGAAATCCAAGAAAATTATACAAGAATTGTTAATAGTTTTCATCAAGACTTTGGTTCCTTGTTTCATTAGACAGAGTGGTTTTACCCATTTAACATTTCATCAGAGACTCAGTCAACAGATTTTGGAAAAATGTACATTTATTCTGTACGCTAATATTTCATTAGATCAATTCAAGTACTAACAAAGAAATGCACTATGCTATTTATTACTTCCGGTGTCCCTTCTGCGCCTGCCTCATTGTTTTTCTTATAAGTAAGTGAAGTTCTGAGCATCAGCTCAAAAATAACGATTTGAAAGAATGACATTTCATGTAGACATGAAAACAAAGGGGTATCTACACAGGGTCTGGCATACATGTTATCAAAGAGAAGCATTATTAGAGTCTTGGCTCAGTATCATATTGATGTCACAGTCATAGTTGTAATTTTTGAAAAGTAAGAGAAGCAGATTGACTAATGGAAGTTCCCTTTATGTACACACAAGTCTAATGTGTTGGAAACAGATACAAGTTGCTATCCTACTATGGCAGTTTCTGTATTTATTTATATGTTTTGTATTTATATATTTATAAATATATTTATATATTTATCTATATTTATTCTGCTTAATCTCATCTATGATCATTTAGCATCTATGGATCATTAAGAGCCAGCTAAGTAAGTAATTAATGAAATTAAACTGATTGAAACATTGTTTTGCTGATTATGTTACAATCTTTCTGAATTGGCTTTTATATATAAAGCGTTTTTTTTTCTGCATAACAAATTTGTGTTCTTCAGTTAAATAACTTGACAACCTCATATGTCTATGTCTAACTACCATAGTCACCAATTGCAAAAATTAAACTATCAAGCCAGGTTTGACTCTGTGATCTGACCTATCCAGTGTTGTCATCAGGTGCGATCATAACACTTACAGAAGGTTAAGCATGTCAAACTAGGGAATAAATTATTAAAAGAGTTGCTATACTTCTTCTGCTTCACTCATTGTGATATTTTCACTTGCTTTCTCATGCATCTTTTACACTAATGCGTCTGCTCCTCTTAGGAACTCTGATCCAGTCGATTAATGCAATTTTAAATTTAAGTACACTACTTAATTTTGCAATAGTCAAATGAATGACAATACTTTGTTATATTCTTTGGGGTAGTTTGCTTTCTTGGCTTTAACTGCCACTCACATATTGCATGGTTCATTTCCTTTCACAAGGCTAAATATTTCTCCAGTCGTGTAAAATTAACCTTTATGCTTCTGCTTAATGAAACCTAAATCTTGGCTGCCAGAGAATAAACACATATCTTAAAGTCACACCAAAGTTTATTGACTTTATCTTGTTGACATTTTCTTGTACGGTATAAGGCCACTAACCATTTTTTCTGGAAATGTTCAGTGTGTTTAAAATACAAAACTTTTTGGATGATTCTGTTTCCAATCAACATACCTTTGATGTTATAATGGGGCCAATTTGGAATGAATTATACAGTGGTATAGTTGTCAGACTGTAATATGAGTTGTCAGATGTCACCGCTAAGGGTGTGGGTACACTCATATAGCTTCAAATTTGGCTGGAAGCTGGTCTAACTGCAAAGGAACTTCTGCCATAGTGATACGACTGATAACTGCAAACAGAAAACCTTTACCTCTGGTCTTAAAAATCTTCAAGGCAAATGTATTTTCAATAAATATGTGTACAGATATTCCATCCCCTGCTCTCTGTTACGAATGTTTACAGGCTTAAGAACTAGGTCACGAGATTTGGATGCTTCACTGATGATTCCACCTCAACATAGTGCGAGGAAATGTTACTATAGAGGAGGTGATCTCTCCCTCCTGTAGAAACTGTACTGTCTTCGCAGCAGAAACAACACTGTTTTTACACCATGCAGGTACATGGAAGGGAGAAGGTCAGGCCACAAGCTTTGGTTGCTGATATTTGTTGCTTTTACCAGGCTTATCAATTATGAATGTACATTGGAGATCAGATGCACATGATAATGCTAACTTCCCAGATTCCAAATTCTTATATTTATAGTTTCATGAAACATGGGCTGTGTGTCCAATAAGTTAATGTGATACAACTTGTGTATGGGTGAAGTGAGACTTGGATGCCAGCTTACACCTTACCCTCAGTCCACTTTGCTGGGTATTTGCAATATGAAAGAGAGATCTAAATGTGTAAGTCTCTCCTGTCAGTAGACTGTCTTTCTACTGACAAGTCCTCATCTGTGCCTCC
>JAHRHZ010000073.1:18467263-18477941 GCA_024137785.1 Ginglymostoma cirratum
TCTGATGAAGGGTCTAGGCCCGAAACGTCAAGCTTTCCTGCTCCTATGATGCTGCTTGGCCTGCTGTGTTCATCCAGCTCCATACCTTGCTATCTCGGATTCTCCAGCATCTGCAGTACCTATTATCTCTATCAAACAGCATGAATATGGTTTTGTGAAAGGACAATCATATTTGACAAATTCGTTCGAATTCTTTGAGAATATAACAAGCAGAGTTGATAAAGAGAATCTGGTAGATATAATGTATTAGGATTTCCAGAAGGCATTTGATAAGGTAGTATGTAAAACATTTTTGCATATGATAGGAACTAGTGGTATTTGGGATAATGTATTAGCATGGATTGAGGAGATCAACACAGAAAATGGAGAGTTGTGACTAATGGGTCTTTTGCAGTTTGGAAAGACTAGTGGAGTGCCACAAGAATCAGTCCTGGGAACTCAACTACTTACTATTAACAATTTGGAGGAGGGGGTGTACTGTAATGTATCCAAATTTGCTAACCATGTAAAAAATAAGTGGGAGGGCATGTCATGATGAAGACATAAGGAATTGGCAAGGGAATATAAACAGGCTCATTGAGTGGGCAAAAAGCTTGGCACTTGGAATTTAATGTAGGAAAATATGGGGTCATGGGTTTTGAGAGGAAGAATCAAAAGCCAAGCTATTATTTAAATGGACAGACTCAAATAAAGTACAAAGGGATGTGAGTATTTTTGTGCATGAAACACAAAATGTTAACATGCACGTGCAACAAATAATTAAGCAGGTAAATGGAGTTTTAGTGTTTTTTCTGAGTTGGAGTTTAAAAATCAGAGAGTCTGGTTACAATCATATAGGGCATTGATGAGGCTACATGCGGAGTTTGTTAAAATTCATTCATGGGATGGCGTGTCACTGCATTTATTGTTCATCCATAGTTACCCTTGAGAAGGTGGTGGTGAGCTGCCTTCTTGAGCCGCTGCAGTCCACGTGTTGTTGGTAGATTCACAATGCTGTTAGGGGGAATTTTCTGAACTTTGACTCAACAATACTGAAGGAACAGTGATATATACCCCCTGGACTGGCTGCTGTAGAGTCACAGTACTGACTATGACCCATTCGCCAAATTGCAGAGGCACAAACTCCCTGACTGAGAACACACCGACTGATCGACTGATTGGGCCAATCCCCTGGGCTGCTATGGGAGGCTGTTCTTGACTTACGGCACTGAGACCATCTGACTGATGGGTGCCTTCATGGACATCAGTGAGGACTACTCTCCAAGACATTGAGACGTGATTGCTCACTTCCTGCATGTGCAGTGTGTTTGCCGTGTAAGCTGATGGTACATGATGCAGGTTTGAGATTGATGTAGCACACTGTCATACAGCAAGATGTACTCTCACTTAACTGAAGACTGCTGATGAGCAAGGCAAACTGCCTGGAATTGTGACTGTACTAATTGGCAAGGCAGGGCAATGTAAGGTATGAATTGTATGAGTGTGCAAGTAGGTGCTAATTGAGCCAGGGGTAAGAGAGCGAATGTGCAGCCCAGAGTTGCAGGCTGGTCTAATCAGTAAGCATGGCGTCTGTCCCTCTGGGCAAAGGGTCTTCAAATGGCCTTTCAATGCTAGTCGCTGGTATACACTGCAATGCAGGTCTGTGCTTCCTAAGAGTCCTGCAAGTGGATGGGAGAGGTGCCATGGGGATTCCTGATAGTTAGGCAAATACCTGATGTTAATTTCCATAAACGAGGGGTGCATTTGGCCAATGCCTATGATCATCCCCGAAATGCTGTTGTGTAGTGAGCAACTTGAAGGCACTTCACAGCCAGTGATGTTGAGAATACTCAGTGTCTAGTTGCCACGGTGGGGTGGTAAACTGGAAACTGCATTAAATAAGGCAGATGCGCAGTAAGTAAAGTCATTAACAAGCAATAATCCCCCTTAATAAGCAATTCACCACTCCTTAGAAAGAATCTAGCCTCAATACCCAGAATTTAGTTAAAATATGCAGCGGGTTGTACCTGATGAGAAAGGCTTTACCAGACTTCTCACATGATTCTGCTACTTTATTCACCATAGAACATGTTATTCAGGCCCCTACGACATTCTGCCCATTGAATTTAATTCACAATTCATTCATTTAATTTAATTTAGATCTAATTCCTTGAAGCATCCAAACCAACATATGGAATAAACATAAAGTACTAGCTTAAGAAAAATTGAAAGAACTGAGGATGCTGTAAATCAGGAACAAAAACAAAGTTGCTGGAAAAGATCAGCAGGTCTGGCAACATCTGTGAAGGGAAAAAACAGAGTTAATGTTTCAGGTTCAGTGACCCTTCCTCAGAACTCAGATGTCAGAATGTTCTGAGGAAGGGTCACCAGACCCGAAATGTTAACTCTGCTTTTTCATTTGCAAGTACTAGCTTATGGTTTTGATGAATTGAGCGCTTGTCGAAATCATGACCAACAGGGTATTTCTCGTCCCAGTTACAGAGAAAAACTTCAGCCAATTACAATTTTGTTGAGGCCCCAAAAAATAAGGTTGACCAATTTTAATTGGATCCAACTTTTCAGCCTATTCTTATTTGCATACAGCTTTCACTTTATGATTTGGATTTAAAAGCCAAACTAACTTCTGACTTAGGCTAAGCAATGACATGGGAAATATAAAAATTAACCGTTAAAATAACCAATACAAAAATTAGGAGAGTTAATTAACGGTTTGAAGTTGTTAAACAATTAAAGCAGGGAAGCAAATCAGTTTTGACGCTAATGTCGAACAAAAGGAAGGTTTTCTATGGTTTGGAGTCTATATGATTATAGCCATATGATGATGGAACTGATAAATATTTCCCTGGCCACTACAAGTGACTTTTAAAATTTACAACGTATTCTTTGCATGGTTGTACAAAATTTGTCAAGTAGTCTTCATATTAACTTTTTCAGAGAAAAGCTGAAAGGCAAACACAACTATTTCAACGGATGTCAACATGCTATGACGAATTTTACTCAAGACTGTTTATTTAAGAAAACAGCTAAAGCAAATTCATCCTTTCTCTCGCCCTCCCCAGTACACTGCAAATAGGTAGGTCTTACAGATAAACTGTATATGATTTTGACTTGTTTTGTTTTAATTTTAGTTTTAATGCACAAAAAATTCTATAAATGTGTCCATGATCTTAACAAAAATGCCTTCTCCTTTTAATTGGCTTTGGCGTGCAAAATGAATATTGAGGTGACAGCAGGTCACATGAGAAGGTCTGCAGTATGTAAATATTTACCTTTGGCTGAAAAATGGAAAATTGACAGGCAAAGCCACTTGCTGCGTTCCTTTTGCTGTTGTGAAGCCAAAGTCACATTGCGTAAGCCTCACTTGCAATGATCCCATGAGTTGCTCATTCTAAACGGATGCTCTGATACAATTTGCCTTTTGAAGAAACTGGCTGGCTTCATATAGAAGTCTGGACCTCGAATGGAAAGAGAGAAAATCCCTTGACAGATCAGCACAAAGACCTGCAATAGATCAGTTAGTTAAAGATGCAGCAAAACATTCATAGTGGAATGTACAAGAAATTATTGTGAAAAAAATCCACAATTAAATATTACGTTCTAAGAAGAAACCAATATATATATAATTCTGACAGGGTCCCACTACCATAAGTTTCTAACTTACAAACACGGAAGCACACCTGGGCCATTCAGCCCATTAAGCCTGCTCCACCATTCAGTATGATCATGGCTAATACTTAACTTCATTACCTTTCTCGTGTACTATTCCCTTATCCATTAACATTAGTGGTATTTGAAAATCTGTCAATTTCTCCAGTAGGATAATGCATCTTTGCAAGTATCCAAAAATTTCCAAATATCAGAAGAAATCAGTAAACAATTGCTGCTTATCTTTCCATTTTTTGTATGGCTGCTACCGAGAAATCAACTGAGTAAAAGACTCGGATATCACTGCTAAAGAGTGCCATTTATTCTTGTTCAAATTCAGAAATTTCGTATCTACCTCAGTAAAAAAATACAATTGACCACCAATACATTGTAGAGAAAAAAGTGACTACATTTCTTTGTTATTCATATATATTGACAGTAAAGCTGTATTCTTCTGAAAAATATCTCCCCCAAATCTTCTTCAAATCTTCCACTACTTGTCACCATAAGAACTTGTCGAAGTTCTGCTTAACAGCACTATGGTCGAATCAACACTGTGGGTAAATTACAGAAATTTAAGAAGGATACTCAATGTTACCCTCTCAAAGGTGATTAGTAGAAAGACAATAAACTGGTGGGGGTGGTGCCAATGTCACCAGGTAATGAATCCTGCTCCATCTCACCACCATCTGTCTCAACTCCTCCACTGTCCCCAAACTTTCAGGTTGCTTAGTTGACATCTAATACCAGTTGAGCGAAAGCTTTCTCCAATTAAATATTGAGAAGGAAGTAACTATTTTCATCAGTCCATGCTTCCAACTGTATTCCCTTGCTCATCCCTCCGACAGTCTGAGACTGAACCAGTCTCAACCTTGGTGTCATATTGGATCCCAAGAGAATATTCTAACCATATACATGTATTTGTGAAATTGCTAAGACTGACTATTTACACCTCAATAACATTACTCCACCTCACCCCTGCCTTAGCTCAGCTGCTGATGAAACTCTTATTCATACCTTTGTTTTAGAGACTGAACTATTCCAATGCACTTCTGGCTCGATTCCAATAAAACACACTTTGTAAACTTTGAGGTCATCCAAAATTCTGTTGCCCATTTTCCAACATGCACCAAGTTCATTTACCCATCAGCCCTGTGCTCACTGACTTGTCTTAGTTAATTAAAATGCAATGAACTATCAGTTCTTACTTCCAAATTTTCCCTTGGTCTTGCTCCTCTCTATCCATGTTATTTACTCCAGCCTTACAGTTTCCAAGATTTCTATTCTCTTCCATTTCTGTATGCTTGAAGATCCCTGATTTTAATCACACTTTCATTTTCTACACTTTTCTTCAGTTGCCTAGGTCTTAGGTTGTGTAATTGCTTCCCAAAACTCTCTACCCAAGTATCTCTCTTACCTCCATTTAAGATTGATCTTAAAACTTAGCTCTTTGATTAAATATTTGCTCATCCACTCTAAAATCCCCATATACGACTTGGTCTCAAGTTTTATTTGATAATGCTTCTTTGAAAGACCTTGGGGCACTTTATACTGTTAAAGCTATTATATAGATACAAATTGTTGTTGGTAACAAGATTATCTGATTTTTTTTAATACAAGAAAGTGTCAGGTCCACGAAACACACTCTAGGCTCTTTTTTTTTTATAAATAGTATTGGAATTAAGCTATATGACTAACATTTCTGTTCACTGGAAATGCCTTGAACATCGTGTGGTGTTTATGATACCACAAACACTCTAATTAATTTTATTTACCATCATATTTGTGGCTGAAGTGAAATGACAACATTAAACATTGTGGTTTAGTCCAGAATAAACTTAACATTCATGAATGCAGCGGAAAGATATGGATGTGGCATGCACTGTACAATTTGGCATGCAGTTACTAACACATTCCACGAAAGAAAAAGTATATGAAGAATTAGCCAACATAAAGTATTAAAAATAAAATTCTTAGAAATAATTAATAGTTGAAAGTAAACACATTTTATTCTTTATGTTGGAATCACAAATGCAGTCATGCTTATTTAAACGAAAAGCAGTCATTCTATTAGCCCTTTAATATCCATATTTAACAGAATGTATTAACCTCAGTTTGAATATTTCATTTGACCTAATCCTGCTTTTTTTTTTAAGAACTGGCTTAACGCTTTCACCACTTGTTGGGCAAAGCTGCCCTTTCTGACCTCATTCCTCAATAGCCTAACGTTGATTTCAATGTTATGTCCCTGCTTCTGGACTCCTCCAAGCCAAACAGTTTCAGCCTGTACAGGCCATCAAATTCTTTAATCACCTTAAACATCTCAATTAGATCACCCTTTTATCTTTTATACTGGTGGAAATTTAGCCTAGTCTCTGTGACCTGCCCTCATAATTGAACCATTCTGGTCCTGGATTGTTCCAGGCTGCCCAACCTCTCTGTTTACATGAAAGTTCTTGCATGTGAAGGTTTGAATATAATATGCTAGATTTTTTCCATGTGCTGTGGGCTGGAGGTGTGTTGGGCGCTCTATAGAAATGTTGGGCAGGACCCAAATCCAGAATTTCCAGAATTAAGTGGCATGAAAATAAGGGATGTATCAATATTCCCAACTGTAGAAGTGAATATTCCAGATCTTCTGCAAATTTCATAGAGTTGAGTCAGTTTTGTCAGGTTACATGATTTATAACAGCATCGAGGTGTTGTGAACCATGGTGTAGCTTCAGGAACCATCTGAATTCGTAATGAAATGTTTTATCATATGTTTCTTTTTAATTCAGAAAGTGACAACAGGGCTTTGTTTTTTGAAAAGGAAAAGCCAATAAGTCAAGTGGTCGCCATATTGTCACATAGGAATCTGGTTAGCTGCCAAGGAAATGAACAGTATTATGAAAGTGGAAAATTGTTCAGATGCTTTGAAGTATATTATCTGTTGAATGAAATATCATTCTGCATTGTTCAATTGTAAAATCCAGAGACATTGGTGTCCACGCATTTTCTTGGCTTGAAGTTTATGTCAGCTGTATGGCTGTTTCAAGGTTTTGAATGGTGATTGAGCTGTCACTATTTTTCAAGTTCAGTTCATTCATCTTTCTGGCTCTTAGCCTTAACAGATGATTAACTTACTTGTTGACTTCAAAGGCTTTAACAGATTTAGATCAGAAGGGTTTGTTGACAAAAGCTGTTCAATTAAATTTTATATTATTCTTTCATAGGATGTGGATGTCTCGTCTAGACCAGCACAAGTTGTCCATCCCTAATTGCCCTTAAGAAGATGGTGGTGAGCTGCCTTCTTGAACCACTGCAGTCCTTGGAATGTAGGTACACCCATATTGCTATTGAGAAAGGCTGTTCAAGTTATAAACCCAATGACATTAAAAGTGTGGTGATATAGTATCAAGTCAAGATTGTGTGTGAATTCCTGCAATGCATCCTGGTGGAACACATGGCTGCCATTATGCAACAGTAACGGAGTGAGTGAAAGGTGAAGTTGATGAATAGGTTGCCAATCAGTTGGGTTGCTTTGTCCTGAATGGTGCTGAGCTTCTTGAGTATTTTTGGGTTGTAGCCATCCAAGAAAGAGGAGAGTATTTGTGTCTTGCAGATGAAGGAGAGGCACTGGGGAAACAGGGTGTGTTTTGCTGCTGCACAATTCTTAGCCTCTAGCCTGCTCTTGAGCCACAGTATTAACATGGCTGGACCCATTCAGTTTCTAGTCAATGATAACCATCCTCCATACCGCGCCGCCTACCCCCACCAACTTCTCCAATCCCAGATGTTGATAATGAAGATTCAGTGATGGTAATGCCATTGAACATTAAAAGGCAATGGTTAGATTTTCTTTCCTTGGAGTTGGTCATTGGTTACTTGTGTGGCATGAATGTTTCTTGCTGTTTGTCAGTTCAAGCCTGGACGTTGTCCAAGATTTGCCACAGAGACACATGGGATGATTCAATATTTGAAGAATCATAAATTATGCTAACATTATATAATCATTAGCAAGCATTTCCACTTCTGACCAATTGATAGAGGAATGTTTGTTGATGAAGTAATTGAAGATGGTTGGGCTCTAGGATGCTTGCCTTCATTGCTCAGACCTTTGAGTGAAGAATTGAGATATCATGTTGAGGCTGTGCGGGACATTGGTGAGGCCTCTTCTAGAGTACTGTGTACAGTTGTGGTCACCCTGTTATATGAAAGATATTATTAAACTGGAGAAGATTCAGAGAAGATTTACCAGGATGTTGCCAGGAATGGAAGGTTTAAGATATAAAAATACGTTGGAAACACTCAGACGTTTTTTACTAGAGCGTAGGAGGTTGAGGGGTGACCTTATTGACGTTTATAAAATCATGAGTGGCACTCATAAGGTGAATGATAATAGTCTTTTCCCTGAGACTGGGGGAGTTCAAAACGAGGGGGCATATTTTTAAGGTGAGAGGAGGAAGATTTATAAAGGACATGAGGGACAGCTTTTTTACAAAGAATGGTTCATGTGTGGAATGAACTGCCACAGAAAGTGGTGGAGGCATATACAGTTACAACCTTTAAAAGACATTTGGATAAGCTCCCAAATAAGGAATGATCAGAGGGATATAGGCCAAAGAGAGGCAGGTGAGACTAGTTTAGTTTGGGAACGTGGTTGTCGTGGACAGGTTGGACCGAAAGGTCTGTTCCCATGCTGTATAGCTCTATGACACTACACTGAAGAACTCCTGCAGAGATGTCCTGGAGCTGAGATGACTGACTTCCAACAAACACCACCATCTTCAGTTGAGCCAGGTATGACTCCAACCAATTGATAATTTGTCCCATTTTTTATCATTGACTATGTTTCCACAATGGCTCCTTTGTGTACTACTAGGTCAAATATTGTCTTGCCATCAAGGAAAGTCACTCTCACTTAACTTCTTCAGTTCGTGTAATGATTGTACCGAGGCTGTAATGAAGTCTGGAGCTGAATGACCCTGTAAAACCCAAACTAAGAGTCAGTAAGCAAGTTTTCCTTTATAAGTGCCATGTTTAGGATGATCAAAACCAAAAGTGTTAGCAGTAGACAGACAATTATTATTGGTTGGTTTGGATTTATTCTGTTTTTTTGTGGACAGTATGTGCCTGATTAATCTTTCACATTGTTGGGTATATTCAAGTGCTGTAGATGTGCTAGTGCAGTTTGACTAAGGGTGTGACTCATTTTGGAGCAGGGGGTCTTCTGCACTATTGCTAGAATTTAGTGAGAACCCATAAGCTTTGCAGTATTCAGCATCTTCAGCCATTTCTTGACATTGTGAAGTGAGTCAAACTGGTTGGAGACTGGCATCTGTGATGCTGGGGACCTTAGCATTTTGTTTTTTTTCTCCATTTGAATAATATTCTGCATTTGTATTCTTCCACCAAAGTGGACAACCACAGATTTCATGGTCCAATCTCCAGCATTAGTGACTGCAGGGCAGCTTGTATTGGTGGAAATGTGCTCATTACTAACTTTTCATGTGCTGGAAGTAAAAGTCTGTCAGATTGGAACACCCCATTAGATCCAATTTCTGTTCTAGGGAGACGGGGTAGGTTCAAGAGCCATGGGGTTGAAAAAGTGCTGAGGTGCACTGGTTAGAAGGCCTGCCTCAGTTCTTTGGGACTTTGAATTAATTGTTTTAGAAGCTGTTCAGCCTTCTATGTCACACCCCTCACCACCCCATTCACCTTTGTGCCAACATATGTATCTACCCACACCTTGATTCTCATATCCCAACTGGCTGCGAAAGAGACCTCATGGACCTCACCAACCTTCATGCCCCATTACACACTTCATCCCATCTACATAACCACCTACTTAGCAGGGCAGGTCTCAAGAGCCATGTTAAAATGAGAAAAATAAACTTCTGACAATTTAACACAATTCTCCCTCTCTTTTATATTGATAGTACAATGAAAAAAAATTTTTGACTTAAAACCCAGCTTTAAAAGCTCACGTGATGATCAATCTCTTCTAAAAACAAACACAAAGTTGGATCCAATATCAAAGACAGCTAATGTTTTAATAATCTCTCTCAACCAACAATTAAACCATGAATGCTGAGCACCTTGCTGAGATAATTACAGCTTGTGAAACTCAGCCATAACCACATAATAATAGCCCTTGGAAAATGTCAACAAATAATTCTTTTGAAAGCCATGAACAGATGACATTTTCTTCCAAAGCTAAACAAGATGGCTTGCCTATCAAAGCCGTCCGGTGGAGGCTTTGTTAAAAATTCTTGTTCATTCCTTCAGCTGTGCCTTTTTTAATGTTTGAAGATTAGGGGAATTAGATAAAAACTTCAGAACATGACAATTATGCAGAAACTTCTTGCTCTTCAAGGGTATTTATTCTATTGACGTGTGACTCTACAGTGTGGGTTAAGGCACTGAAACCAGACAAATTAGGGTCTATTTGAACTCATTAATAGGTTCAAGTTGATCAGCTAGTTTGGGTTTCGTTTTTGTCTGATGCCCTCCCATTTCCCTCTGTCTTACAAAAATTAAATCGGTCATAAATAAAGAAAAGATTTACTGCTCTTGGGTACCATCTGCCATTTTTAAAGTCCACATGGACTTGTCAACCCCATCGAAATCCAGTCGGAATCTCTGGAGGATGATAGATTAACTAATTTCTTCAGTAATTGAAAAACAGTTTTTTTAAATATCAATTTACAGTTTTAGAAATAATTTATGATGGACTGCTTTTAAGGAGGACTGTGAGCTTTCATTAATCTGGAAAAGTGTCCGTGGTCATATCTGTGTTGTATACTTATGCCTTGTGGGCTGAATTTAAACCCTTCTGACGCAGGAGGAAGAGTGTTACCACTGAATCAAGGCTCAACATTGCTGTTCCAAAAAGTTGTTTAGCTACTTTCAACTGAGACAACAAACGATAAATGTAATGCACTTTGATGCATTATGCCAATAGATTATCACACAAGATAACAAGGTGTGGGGCTGGATGAACACAGCAGGCCAAGCAGCATCATAGGAGCAGGAAAGCTTGACGTTTCGG
>JAHRHZ010000073.1:18478341-18493575 GCA_024137785.1 Ginglymostoma cirratum
AGAACCGAAACGTCAAGCTTTCCTGCTCCTATGATGCTGCTTGGCCTGCTGTGTTCATCCAGCCCCATATCTTGTTATCTCGGATTCTCCAGCATCTGCAGTACCTTTTATCTCAGATTATCACAAAAATTGGGTTGAGTTTTCCAAGGAGTGGCAATTTCACCCATTTCTGATAGGAAATTCCAATCAGAGTCCGTAAGAAATATTGAACTGTACTTCCATTTGGACAGTTCTTTAATAGTCCAGAACTGCCAGAGGAAGGCAAACCATTCCACCTTTTCGCAGCAATCAGCTGATCTATTCTGAAATTTTAAGATCCTGACTGCTACTTCGATAGCTGCCGTCAAACTGCAAGTACATAAGGTAAATGAAAGGGTGCTAGGAGGACAGGGTACCAAATGGGTAGAGAGGTATTGTGCCAAATAAATAAGGTGCCAGGGGAATAGAGAGCCAATGCATAGATAAGTAGGGTGCCAGCTGTTTAGGGTGATAGCTGGGTTGAGTCCCATGGAGAATAAATGTAGTTGGATAGAGTTAGGTCACCAAATAAGCAATGTGCCAGATCAGTCAGGGCTAGGGTCATAGTTTGGTAGGATGCCAAGGAGGAAGGTGCCAAGTAGGAAGGGTGGCAGGGTGAAAGGTGGCAAAGGGACCAAGTGATGCAGTGTTTACAGCAGGTAAACGAAATTGTGTCTGGTGGGTATTGACTCCAGAATGGGTACTGAGTTGGTGGGTGTAGGTCAGGAGTCAGGTCCCTGTGGCAGGGGTGGTAAGTGTGTTCGGGAGTCAGATCTGGTGGTGGCAGGATAAATTCAAGATTGGGTTTGGCATCGGGAGCTTCAGCGATAGAGTCTGGTGGTGTGTGGGGCTGGTGTCAAGAGTAAGACCCAACACTTGGGTGGTGGGTCCTGAGGTGTGGGAGCAGTTGGATCCCCATGGTCTGAGATAAGAGGTTTGGATGAGGTGTCATTGGGCACATCTGAAGTAAGTATGAGGTCCATCATAAATTATGTCTAAATAGTTACTCAGACGTTAGACTATGTATTTAATGGGCTAACTTTTCCTGATTAACTATTTTATTTTATTTCATTGGAACCCTCTGAAGTAGCCGATGCAAATGGAAACCATCAAGAATTCCAGGTGTAGAGGAGTTGTCCAGTGATCAATTTCTTAGGCAATTCCTCTACAGTCTGCTACAATGTGGATTCCAAAGGGTCCCCATGCGCAATTCACTGGAATTACAACTATCTGCCCATTGGAAAATCCAGGCAAAGATTTGCAGAGAAAGTTATGCTAATTGAACACAAAGCTATGTTCTGGCAAAATAATTAGTTTTCTAACTACACACAATTGTTGGAAATGAAGTCATGCTTTCATGGAAATGCAAAGCACATTAAGTTGACTGCTATGTACATTCTTTGTGCTTATTTCTGTGCCAATTACAACATGCCGGTGTAATAGAGAGCAATAAAAGGTTTTCCTGTTTTGTCGCATAAAACCTAAAAGGTCAAAGCATGTCTTAAATGTAACTTACTAAGGCAGCCAATGTCAGTCTGTTTTGTCTATTTCAGTTCATGTCCTTTAACTAAATTCAGGAAAACATTTTTGTTTTGTGTACTGACATATTTTACTCTTGTAGCTCAGATAGTAACTTAAAACATTGTACAGCTCAGATAATAAACTCTGTACAAAAATGAAATATCAAGAGTTAGAAGCAAACTCTATTAAGCCCACTTCCTGTCACACACGTTACACAGTTCCTGAAGGTGATGGGTTTGATTAAACTTATCTAGATATGCTGGAAACTAAGGTCTCTTTGAAACTGAATTTTTCTAGGTTTTCCTGTGTAACGTGAGACCTCATGTAATGGCTGATATAGCAGTTAGCTCCTTTACCTGAACTGTAAACAATTCAGACCATAAGATATAGGAGCAGAATTAGGCCAATTGGCCCATCAGGTCGCTTTGTCATTCAATCATGCCTGATGTGTTTCTCAACCCCATTCCTCCTGCCTTTTCCCTTTTACCTTTGATCCCCTTATTAATTAAAAACCTATCCATCTCTGTGTTAAATACACTCAATGATTTGGTCTCCACAGCCTCCTGCAGCAATGAATTGCTCAGATTTACCACGCTCTGGCTTGAGGGATTCTTTCTCATCTCAGTTCTAAAGAGTTGTTCCTTCACTCTGAGGCTGTGGCCTCAGGTCCTAGTCTCTCCTATTAGTGGAAACATCTTCTCCACTTCCACTGTATCCAGCCCTCTCAGTATTCTGTAAGTTTCAATGTGATGCCCCTTCATCCTTCTAAACTCCACTAAGTATAGTCCCAGAATCCTCAACTGCTCCTCATATGACAAGACCTTCATCTCCGGGATCATTCTTGTATGTCTGCTTTGGACCCTCTCCAAGGCCAATATATCCTTTCTTAGATATGGGCCAAAAACTGTTCACAATATTCCAAATGGTGTCTGACCAGAACCTTATACACCTCAGCAGTAGATCCTTGCTCTTATATTCTAGCCCTCTCAAATTGATTACCAAGATTACAGTTACCTTCCAAACTACCAACTGAACCTGCATGTTAACCTTAAGAGAATTCTGAATCAGGACTCCTAAGTTCCTTTGTGCTTTAGATTTCCAAAGCCTTTCCCTATTTAGTAAATAGTCCACACCTTTATTCTTTCTACCAAAATGCATAACCTCATTATTTCCCACATTGCATTCCATCTGCCACTTCTTTGCCTACTCTTTTAGCCTGTCCATGTACTTCTGCAGCCTCTCCACCTCCTCTACTACCTGTCCCTCCACCTATCTCTGTGTCATCTGCAAATTTAGCAACAATGGCCTCAGTTCCTTTGTCCAGGTCGTCAATGTATAACGTGAATAGTTGGGGTCCCAACACTGACCCTCACAGAACTCCACTAATCAGCAGCTGCCATCCTGAAAAAAAACCCTTTAACTCTACCCTCTGCCTTCCACCAGCCAGCCAAGCCCCTCTTCTTGCTAGTACATCGTTTCTAACAGCACTGACTCTTACCTTATTTTGCAATCTCCTGTGAGGCACCTTGTCACTGGCCTTCTGGAAGTCCAAATAAATCATATTCACTGGCTTTCCTTGTCTAATTTGCTTGTTACCTTGTCAAGGAATTCAAAGAGATTTGCCAGCCATGACTTCCCCTTGACAAAGCTGTGCTGATTCAGCCCTACATGCAGTTCCAAGTACATTGTAATCTCACCCTTAATAATTGACTCTAAAATCTTACTGATGACCAAGGTCAGGCTAACCAGTCTATATTTTCCCATCTTCCACCTCCCTCCCTTCTTAAATGGGGGTATTACATTAGCCATTTTCCTATCCTCTGGGACTCTTCTTGACTCTAGTGATTCCTGAAAGGTCACTACCAATGCCTTCACAATCTCCTCAGCTACCTCCTTCACAATCCTGGGGTGTAGTCCATCTTATCAAGGAACTTTATCCATCTTCAGACCTTTGAGCTTCCTTATTCCTGAGGAAAGGTAATACCCAAAATGTTGACTTCTCCTTTGCTCCAGATGCTGCCTAGCTTGCTGTGTTCTTCCAGCCTCTAGTTTATCTTCCTCAGCACTTTTTCTACTATGCACATACCTTCCCCAAATCCCTTGAAGTTCTGGTATGCTACTGATGTCTTTCACCGTGAAAACTGATGCAAAGTACTTGTTCAATTCCTTCGTAATTTCTTTGCTCCCCATTAGTACTTCTCGAGTTTCACTTTCCAGCAGTCCAACATCCACCCTTACCTCTCTCTTATCTTTTATATACCTACAAAGCTCTTGCAGTCTTCCTTTCTATTACTAGCTGGCTTGCCCCTATATTTCATTACACTTTTAGTTGTCCTCTGCTGCTTTTTAAAGGCTTTCCAAGCGTCTGACCTCCCACTAGTCTTCACCACATAGTATGCTTTTTCTTTCGCTTTTACACTGTCCCTGATTTCCCTTGACAGCCATGGTTGCCTTGACCTCCCCCTAGTATGTTTCTTCATCCTTGGGATGAATTTGTGCTGTGCCTCCCCAATTACCCCTCTTTGTCTTTGTAGTTACCTTTACTCAATTGTAATACAATTACATCCAATTCAACTTCTCCCCTCAAACTGCAGGGTGAATTCTATCATATTGTGATCACTGCCTCCTAGGGCTTCCTTCACCTTAAGCTGCCTAATCAAGTCTATCTTGTTATGCATCACCAAATCCAGAACTGCCTGTTCCCTAGTGAGTTCTACACAAGCTGCTCCAAAAAAACTCTTGTAGACATTCCACAAATTCCTTTTCTTGGGATCCTCTTCCAACCTGATATGCCCTGTCCACCTGTATATTGAAGTTCCCATGATTATTGTAATCATGCCTTTCTTACTTCTTCTCTCAAGCAATGACAAAAGGTGATAATAATGTCCACTGAGATCATTATATTCCAGAAGTTAACATCAAATAATTATCTGGCACCCTATTTACTCTATTATTGTAGGAAAATAAAAGTTTTGTTCCCAAAAAGAATGAAAATTAACCTTCATACCAGGTGGCCAAGGGGACAACAGCTATTCTGAAGTTGTGAGTTGTTGACCCAGTCTCATTAACTAATAAGATTCAGACAAGTTATTGACATGGTTGTCAGCCCCAACTAGGCCAGGTCAAATGTGCTCATGGTCAGGGGGCAGTCATTGTCAGGGACATTATTCATCAGGGTCCAGTCTTTGTCAGGAAGCAGTCTTTGTTAGGGGGCCATATTCGTCAGGCGGCATTACTGATCTGGGGGCAGTACTCATCAAGGCGCAGGTTTTGCCAGCTGGCAGACTTTGTCGGGGGCAGTATTCATCAGGCATCTGTTTTCTTCAGCTGGAAGTTGGACCAGAAAAGATTGAGAGAAGTTCCAGGAAGAGTTTCTGAACGGTTTGGCTAGAGGGCAGGATGCTGCCTTCACAATTTTAATGACAGGAACACACTCCATGTTAAATGTTTGTTCATCCTTTGTTATCAGTGAACCATCTTCAATTGTCACAAGTCATATACATTTTGCGCCTAATTAACTGATGTATCGTATCTAAACAAACGGGAAAATTCTTTACAAATGCATGACTGTTCATATTAGATAACTGTGGTCAGGAAACTCCAACAGACAGTCATAGAGCTGTTTGTTATGAAAATGAAACTCTCCTCATAAACTGCATATATCAGTGAACAAATAGGGAGAAATGACAAAACTCTCATAACATGTAAGACAGGACTGTTGCAGTCAGATGTAGTCATAAAACAAGAAACGTTATACACTTCCCCTCTGATCATTTGGTCTTTCCACTTCACTTCTCAGGCCTAATGGATATTATGAGAAACCGTATATTGTGGAATCAAAATTGTGTTTATGGACTGAATTACTTATCATAAAGGATTATCTTAGTGGAGAATGATAGTCCAGCAGAAGACGACATTTTGCAGTAAGCTGTATATCGAGTTAGATATCAACTTCACCAAACTACCAGGTGGAATGAGTTTGTTGGCTTTTAGTTTAGAGAGCAGTTCAGAGATTGGAGGGAGGCGTCCTTGTGATCGGTTGGGAGGTACAGGCTGGAGGTCATGCTGCCTTCCCATCTCCCTCTATTCATTGCAAGAGTCTTGTGGCAGACCTTCCCATCTGATGGCTAACTGAGGCCCTTTGCTGGCCATCTAAAAAGTAACTTAAGGGGACTTATCCCACCAGCAGTAATTGAATACCAGCAGGTAGGCATGGTACTTATCATCCAGATGGCCTCCCAGCAAATCCTGTTGGGTTTGCCACGGCACGACCAAAACAGGGCCTTTGTTTAGCGTTACCCTGTGCCCAATCACAAGACCCAGTACTGGGGAGCAGGAAACAGTCCCACCTGCCCTTGCTCGTTAGACCCATCCCACCCCTCATTATCAACTCCTCCTGAGTTCCCAATCCTGTTCACACTCAACTAAATCTGGTATACATCAGTTACCATTATGGTAGGCCCAACTGTGGTGATGCCACGTGTACCAGAGATCTGATTAACCAAAACCTGTCAGAAATACAATTTGTGACTTACTTGGGGCTTAAACTAACAGATGGCTCCACTCTGCCTGTATTGCTGTCTGTTACCTTGGAATTGTGTCAGGTTTCCAAGAGAAAAGTAGTACATGACACCCACCAGTTTTCCAACCAGTGACCCACGTTAAATTCCATTCAAGGGTGAATACACCAGATAGACTGAATTGTCAACGAATGAGTGTTACTCAGTTTATTTAAATACAGTACGAATCATTAAAATGTTAAACTATCTTTTATGTACATCTAGCATCCTGGTTTAAAAGTTTTAAAGAATTTTAAGGATTTTCAGTACAGGAAATAGATCTATTACAACACCAGGCTGAAGAAGATGGCGGCCTCAACAACGTCATTGTGTCCGTTAGCTCAATTGAGCAGATTTTTAAACGCTGAAAGAGGTGGGGTGAAGCACACATTGTGGCTGAGAAACACGATTTCCTCCAAAGGTGAGGACGTTGTTCCAAGTTTAGTGAAGCGGGTTTCTGGAGAGGAGGGAGGGGAGTCGGGTTAAGGCCGGCTGTCTGCCATCACTTGGTACCGGTGATGTCTGCCTGTGTGCAATGCCTCTGCCCTGGGGAGGCTGCCCCGAAAGGCACTGGCATTTACTCGCACGTATTCATTCACTGATTTTTTTTTCTGTTTGTGCGACAAATGATTCAACAACTTCTCCAGCAGGCTTGCTGTGACACAGTCGGAGGGTGTGGGGATCCCAGATTTTTGGGGGTAGCTGCCCTGTAACTTTGGTTTCTGAAAAGGGGTTAGTAAACAATGTACAGATGTTGATTCAGTTCCTTGGTTTTCGTATCAATCGAGTTGAAAAAGCTTAGTTACAACTGTGTCATTCCCTCCAGCCCTACTACGTGACCACAATGTTGCGCTCTTCCACTTCTGGCTATCGTCAGTTTCTCCTCACTCCACCATCAGCTGCCAATGTGCCAGTGTTAACCTCAAAAACTGCTCTGCCCACCTTTCTCTCTCTCTCTCTCTCTTTTATGATGTTTCTTAAACTTATTTCTGAAAGAAGACTAGCCTAGTTTTATGGGTTACTAGTCAAGCTACATTACCACTACCTCCCGGAGACATTAAACATGCAATTGGAGCTGAGATGTTTACTGGACCTAGGGAAATAAGTGCTGGCCTAGCCAACAATGTCCACATCCATTGAAAGAAAAACATCCTAGTGATTATAAAGGATATGTGGGTTTTTATTATTCATTCACAGAATGCTGATGCCACTGGCTAGGGATAATGGAGGACTTGGTGGACCTTAAAGGTGGTGTTCTGGAGTACTGTGTTCAGTTCTGGTCACCCTGTTATAGGAAGGATAGTGTCAAGCTGGAGAGGGTTCAGAATACATTTACCAGGGTGTTGCTGGGAATGGAAGGTTTGAGTTTTAGGGAGAGACTGGATAGGCTGGAACTTTTTCAATGGAGCATAGGAGATTGAGGGTTGACCCTGCAGAGGTTTTTAAAATCATGAGAGGTATAGATAAGGTGAACGGCAAGTGTCTTTTCTCTGGTGGGAGATATCAAGACTAGGAGGCATATTTTTAAAGTGAGAGGAGAAAGATTTTAAAAAAGGATATGAGGGGCAACTATTTTACACAGACAGTGGTTCAAATGTGGAATGAACTTCCAGAGAAAGTAATGGATGTGGGTGCAGTTACAACGTTTGAAAGACATTTAGACAAGTACGTGAATAAGAAAGGTTTGGACGGATACGGGCCAAGCAGAGCCAAGTGGGACTAGTTTAGTTTGGGATTATGGTCGGCAGGGTCTGGTTGGACCGAAGGGCTTGTTTCCATGGTGTATGACTTTATGACTCTATGAAACAGTAATAACAGCAACCATTATCTATAATTTTATTTTTGCACACAAACAAACCTTGCTCTGAGACTTTACCAGTCCTCTGGTTATATTCAGAGTTTCCATAATATATTTACCAAAAGTCACTAAATGACCAGTGTAATGTGCTGCAAATAGTTTCTGGAAGAAGTTTGCATTTTATTCCAAAAATATGTTTTGTTTATAAACATGACATGTGAACAGAATCTCCTCAGCAACCGAAAGACAACTTTGTGACATAAATAGATGAGCAACACCTTTGCTTTCCACTTGTGGGTTCCTTATTCCCGTCTCCTGTCCACAGCTTCTCTTTTAGCTAGGAAAGTTTTAGGTAGACCGCAGACTTCTCCATGATACGCAATCCTCAATGTATGACGATGTGGTGAGGAAACTTGTCTGTTTCAGCTAGTAACAGAATTCCTTAGGGGCAACGTTAATCTCATCATATTTTCCTTCTTATTTTTCCTGTGGCGCATCTAATACTTTGACTGAAGACTGCAATAAGCAAAGGGAAGATTAAATATCAGATATTTTGCATTGGAAAAGTATTGAAAACATCACTCTTTGGATTATTTAATGCTCCACAGCTAAAGTTATTTCGGAACATTTTCAAAATTTGTTTATAAACAGGGAATGTTAATGAAAGAGCATTTAATAGGGGGATCAACAAAGTCAAGAGGTGACGTCATTAATCCTTTTGATGTGGGGTTCTTTTGCATTATCAGATTGAGAATTTTTATAACAGATATAAAATATTGTCTCCCTTTATTCATTATTAATTAACCTTCATTATTCCTGTGGGCTTTCTGTGAGCTTCATATTATTCATGCACATGCTTAATCCTATCGTCAGTACTGAAGCCAATATAAATAACATACAAGTTATACTTGAAGAGACTAACATTCAGGCGTCTGGACAAACACATGATAAAAAGCAAATAAGTCTACAAATATTGTGCTCATCTGCAGCAAGCATGACAAGTACAAGTCTATGGAAATATATTGTCCTGGATTTTCCAATAGCTTGATAGTTATTTCTACAGTGTAGACACAAGCTGTTTGTCAGGACTCTGCGGAATCCCTGACTTAGCAGACTGCAAAGGTATTGCTTGGAAAATTGGAGATTCTGTTGGGCAATACCCATTACTGGAACCCACTGAAATTTTCCATTCAAATTGGAAAATTTAAATTGCTGATAATAGGTACCCAGGAGAAGTTACGTTACTAATTACTTGGTCTAACTCCAATAACTTTTAAACTGACTCTACAACTCACCACACAATTTCCCAATTAAACATTCCATGACCAATTGCATACCCTGGACCTGCCCCTACCCCCCCACCCCACCCCACAGCCCTTGCCCCAACCCCTCCAATGATCCAACACCACTATCACCCCCAACTCCAAGATACAACAACCCCTCCCCCCGCCCCACCCCCACCCGGAAAAAAACTGACTCCCCTCTTGCCATTCAGAACCCAACATTACTTCCATCTACTTCAAGACTACGACACTCCTCCTCTCTTTTTGGGTCTTGACACAATACCTGCATGACACAACAATCCCATGACACCATGCCACCTTACCCCCTTGAGACACCACACACGCACCAACACTGCCCCCACCCAACCCCGGTACCTCCTTCCCCCAGCACCTGACACTGCTCCATCTTTCTCCAGGAACCAATACAACCCTCACCCTTATCTGAGGAAGAGACCTCTCACTGGGTCCAACAGACACCTTCTAACCCATGGCCTGACCCATTCCTATACTCCCTTGAGACATGATACCCAACTCCTTCCCAGGAAGACTACTACTGCCTCCTGTCTCTGTCCCCAGTGCCAACCCATCATTACTCCAGGACCTGACATAACTATTTTACTCCTGGGTCTCAATACCCTTCCCCCGCCCTGTGACCTGACAATTCCACTGCCTCTACCCCTCCACCAGGAAGTTGACAGACCCCCTCCCTGCTCCATCCCACCATCCTTCCCTGAGACCTGATAAACCCTCCTCTCCTGCCCTAGGATCTGTCACATTCCCCTTCCCCTGCAATCCAACACTCCCCCCATCTTGAATGGAGACTTGACACTCTCTCACCACTTGTCAGTCCTGATTCCATTGGGATCCAACAAGTACCTCTCCAGCCAGAAACTAACACCTTCATTAAAGTTTGAGAAGATTTGTAGCTCGGGTTGTGGATGAAGTTGTAGACATACTCGCCACGCTGGTGGGTTTGGTTGTAAACGTTTCTTCACCCTGCTAGGTAACATCGTCAGTATGCCACCGGTGAAGTGTCGGTGTTCTGTCCCACTTGTTATTTATATGCCTTGGTTTGCTGGGGTGGTTGGTATGACTTCCAATCCTGTTTTTCAGTGGTTTGTACATGGGGTCTAATTCAACGTGTTTGTTGATGAGACCCCTAGGTATCAGAATAGCCACAAACCGACAACCACACTATGACAGCTACTGATGAACATAAAGGATCTCATACCCAAAACCAGCAAAGCCAGTGTAATATACCATGCAAGGACTGTGAGAAGCACTACATAGGCCAAACCGGAAGAAAATTGACCATACTGATACACGAACACCAACTAGCCAGCAAGAAACACAACCAATTCTCACTTGTCTCACTACACATGGACAACAAGGGACACGAATTCGACTGGAACAACACATCCATAATCACACAAGCCAAACAGAGACAGGCCAAGGAATTCTTGGAGGCCTGGTATTCCAACTAGAACTCCATCAACAAACACATTGAATTAGACCTTGTGTACAAACCACTGAGGAACAGAACCGGAAGTAATACTAATCACCCCAGCAAACCGAGGCATATAAATAACAAGCGTGACAGAACACTGACGCTTCACCAGACGTGCACTGATGATGTTACCGAGCAGGGTGACAAAACGTTTGCAACCAAACCCACTGGCTCGGTGAGCATATTTACAACCTCACCAACACCTCCCCTTCCTCCTGAGATGTGCTAGTCCCCTGCCCTATGCCTGTGACCCAGCAACTACCCTGCCCCCATCCCTCCTTGAGACTTGATATCTCCCTCACAGAACCAGGGCCCAACACTCCCACCACCAGACCAGAAACAAATCCCATCTGCCAGAAGCCAACTCCTCACCCTCTTCCCACAAGATCCAACACCACTGCTCTGCGCTCCCTACATTTCTTGGAACCAGATAAACTCTCCCTTCTCCCAGAACCACCATACCCATTTTATCCCCTGGTACTAGATAACGACACAGCATGTACCCTGACATCAACTCCATGCCCCCCCCCCACCCCCGGTCTTGGACTTTTCTCCTCACCCATTCCCAATGGGACCCAAAAAGCCTCCATCTACTCAGGAACTTGCTACCCCCAGGATCCAACAACCCTTATCTTCCCAGGGTACAACATCCAATACCAGACACGACACACCTCCCCTCGCTGCTGAACCATGTAACCTCTGCCTATTCTCATTTAGCTTGAACACTCAGTCCTGTGCCTCATATCCTTTCCAACTCACATTCTAGTACCCAACCACCTGGCACAAATGGCACCTCACCTATCTTGCACCCTATTCACATGACACTATGACCATACATTAGCCTTACATAGTACCCTTTCAAAGGAGCTGTGAAAGTGGCTGATAGTGTTAAATCACAGAATATAGCAATTACTGCTGTGAAAAAGGGACCAGTGTTTGCCTTCCCCGGATTTGTGCTCCAAGAGGACACATTGGATTGAATCTACTCTGCAAATTTCTGCAAGAAATGTGGAGCTCTTTAACATTAGGTAAGTTGCAGAGTAGCAAAAAATAACACCGTTTGGAACTGTAGGAACACAGCAAGCCAAGCAACATCGGAGGAGCAGGAAAGCTGATGTTTCAGGCCAGGACGCTTCTTCGGAAATGGGGGAGGGGGAAGCAATCTCTGAAATAAATTGAGTGGAGGCTTGGGAAGATAGGTGGGGTGGTGATAGGTGAGTGCAGGTAGGCAGTGGTGGGGATTGGTCAGTGAGGTGGGAGAGCAGATAGGTGGGAGAGAAGATGGACAGGTTGCATCAGGTCAAGGTGGTGGTGATGAGAGGGAAGGTTGGTCATGGGATGAGGTCAGGGATTGGAAGGTTTTGAAACCAGTAAAATCCACATTGAGACCATTGGGTTGTAGGCTCCCAAGGCGGAATATGAAGTGCTTCTCCTCCAGTTTCTGGGTGGTGTCATTGTGACACTGGAGAAGGCCCAGGATGGACATGTTGCCCAGGGAGTGGGAGGGGGAGTTGAAGTGGTTCGCAATTGGAAGGTGGTGTTGTCTGTCGCGAACCGAGCATAGGTGTTCCACAAAGTGGTCTCCGAGCCTCCGCTTGGTCTCACCGATGTAGACTTTACTAGTCACCAATGTGGACTTCACTAGTTTCAAAATCTCCCCACCAGCAGCCTCATCCCATGTTCTCAATGTGGACTTTGCTAGTTTCAAAATCTCCCCACCCCCGGCCTCATCCCATGACTAATCCTCCCTCTTTCAACTCCCCCTCCCACTCCCTGGACGTCACATAGGTAGTGTGTAGGTAGGAAGGGAAGGGATGTTGTACCCTGGGAAGGTAGGGGTTGTTGGATCCTGAGGGTAGCAAGTTCCTGAGTGGATGGAGGCTTTTTGGGTCCCATTGCTAATGGATGAGGAGAACAGTCCAAGACCAGGGGTGGGGGTGTTTGGAGTGGGTGTCAGGGTACATGCTGTGTTGCTATCTAGTACCAGGGGATAAAATGGGTATGGTGGTTCTGGGAGAAGGGGGAGTTTATAGGTTTCCGAGAAGTGTAGGGAGCGCAGAGAGGTGGTGTTGGATCTTGGGGGAAGGGGGTGAGGAGTTGGCTTCTGGCAGGTGGGATTTGTTTCTGGTTTGGTGGTGGGAGTGTTGGGCCCTGGTTCTGTGAGGGAGATATCAATTCTTCATGAGGGATGGGGGCAGGGTAGTTGCTGGGTCACAGGCATAGGGCAGGGGGCTAGCACGTCTCAGGAGGAAGGGGAGGTGTTGGTGAGGTTGTAGACATGCTCACCGAGCCAGTGGGTTTGGTTGCAAACGTTTTGTCACCCTGCTCAGTAACTTCATCAGTGCACCTCTGGTGAAGCGTCAGTGTTTTGTCACGCTTGTTATTTATATGCCGTTGCCACTGTGTTATCTCTGACTCCAGCATCGGCAGTTCTTACTATCTCCTTGCAGAGTAGCAATCTGCGTATGATTGTCATTCAGAAAATCTGCCCCATTAGAACTTCAAATTTCTTTGGAGGAGAATTTAAAGGATGGATATTGTGATAGATTCTTATAAATTCCTTTAAGCAGAATGGAATTAAAGGAATTAAATCATTGGGAAATGCATTTTCCATCAGGAATGCAAATATCTTGGAAGGTTAAAAATGCATTACTTATGCAAATTATTATCTTTAATCAAGAACTACACTTGAATGACGTTCATTGATTATTTTCATTTGTTGCTACCGAAAAAAAATCAAATGCAAAGTGAAAGAATTATTGCCAACAGCTACAATAATACAAATTGCTTAATAAAGAAACAATAATGACCATCTAGTTCATCTGTGAAGACTTTTGATTGTTGATTTAAATTGTAAAACGCTGCATTTGGATAGTCAAATGTCAATCACATCATAATATTATAATGGCCCATGTGTTGGGACAAGCTATATTTTCTTCTATCTGATGTCACTTCAAGCCTGTAGTGAACTAGGAATTATTCCGTGAAAGGGTCTTTTAGTTTCATGATTATAACATTATTAGGTTTCAAGAAATCCCATGTGACCTGAGGTTGCCAAGGAATGAACAACTAAGAAGCAAAGTGTAAATAGAAAGCTAATTGCTGCAGAGATGAGTCAGATGATGTTTCTCTTGCTTACATTGATAATTTGGACGAGAGAAAATCAATAAGGCTCTTTCTGAATGGAACAGTTTTCTTTTTGGCAGATCATACACACTGAGTGTTTGTGTAAAGAGGAAATGAACAAAGTTCTGACTGAATGTAACAGTTTCCTGTTTGGCATCGTTGAAATATAGACAACATAGAAATATAGAAAATAGGAGCAGGAGCAGGTTCTTCGAGCCTACTTTGCCATTCAATATGATCATGGTTCATCATCCGACTCAGTACCCTGTTCCTGTTTTCACTCCATACCCTTTGATCCCTTTAGTCCTAAAAGCTATATCTAACCCCTTCTTGAAAACATTCAATGTATTAGCCTCAACCACTTTCTGTGAATTCCACAGGCTCATCACTGGATGAAAAAAAATTCTCCACATCTCAGATTTCAAAAACATACCCAGCATCTTCAGACAGTGATCCCTGGTTCTGGACTTCCCAGTTATCCTTCTTGCATTTGTCCTGTCTAGTCCTGTTAGAATTTTATAGATTTCTATGAGATCCTCCCCAGTTCTTCCAAACTCCAGTGATTGCAGTACTAACCAGTCTAAACTCTCTTCATACCTTTGTCCTGCCAGCTCAGGAATCAGTCTGGTAAACCTTCACTGCACTCTGTCCATAGCCAGAACATCCTTCCTCAGATAAGGAGACCAAAATTGAATGTAGTGTTACAAGTGTGGTTTCACCAAAGCCCTTTATATGTAAAGCAAGACATCCCTGCTCTTGTACTCAAATTCTTTCACTGTGAAGGCCACTGTACCATTTTTCGTTTTCACTGTGGCTGCCCCAGCATGCTTACTTTCAGCATCTGGTGTACAAGGACACCCAGGTCTCTTTGTACCTCCCTCTTTCCCAAATTATCACCATTCGGTCAATCTGCCTTCCTGTTTTTACTACCAAAATACCCATATCATAATTCAGCTGTCATGCATTTGCCCACTCACTCAACTTGTATAAAACACACTGAAGCATCTCTGCATCCTCCTCACAGCTCACCTTCCCAGCTCACTTTGCGTCATCTGCAAACTTGGGAAATATTTCATTTGGTTCTCTCATCTAAATTATTTATACATATTGTAAATAGCTGGAATCCAAGCACTGATCCTTCAGTACCCTACTAGTCACTGCTGCCACTCAGAAAAAGACCTGTGTATTCCCACTCTTTGTTTCAGAGATAAAAGGTACTGCAGATGCTGGAGAATCCGAGATAACAAGCATGGGGCTGGATGAACACAGCAGGTCAAGCAGCATCATAGGAGCAGGAAAACTTGACGTTTCGGGCCTAAACCCTTCATCAGAAATGGGGGAGGGGAAGAGGGTTCTGAAATAAATAGGGAGAGAGGGGGGAGGCGGATAGAGGATGGATAGAGGAGAGGATAGGTGGAGAGG
>JAHRHZ010000073.1:18493975-18509823 GCA_024137785.1 Ginglymostoma cirratum
CCCCCAACCGCATCCCAAAACCAGCCCAGCTCATCTCCACCTCCCTAACCTGTTTTCCCTCTCACCTCAAGCCACACCCCCATCTCCTATCTACTAACATCATCCCGCCCCCTTGACCTGTCCATCCTCCCTGGACTGACCTATCTCCTCCCTACTCCCCTACCTACACTCACCTTTATTGGCTCCATCCCCGCCTCTTCGACTTGTCTGCCTCCTCTCCACCTATCCTCTCCTCTATCCATCCTCTATCCGCCTCCCCCTCTCTCCCTATTTATTTCAGAACCCTCTTCCCCTCCCCCATTTCTGATGAAGGGTCTAGGCCCGAAACGTCAAGTTTTCCTGCTCCTATGATGCTGCTTGACCTGCTGTGTTCATCCAGCCCCATGCTTGTTATCTCCCACTCTTTGTTTCCTGTCTGCCAATCGGATCTCGATCCATGTCAGTACTCTATGCTTAGTCCCATGCACTTTAATGTTACACACTAATCACTTATGTGGGTCCTTATCAAAAATCCTGCGGGGAAGTCCAAGAGAATTAGATCCATTGGCTCCCCCTTATCAAGTCTACTAGTTACATCCTCAAAAACTTACAGTAGATTTGTCAAGCATGAATTCTCTTTTGTAAATCCATGTCAACTCTGTGCAATCATGTCACTGTTTTCTAAGTGCTCCACCAAATCTTTCAAAACCCACTTTAACATTTTTCCTACTACCACTGTCAAGCTAACTGGTTCATAATTCCGTTTTCTCTTTATGTCCTTTTTCAAATAGTAGAGTTACATTAGGTACCCTCAAAAGCATAGGAACTGTTCTAAAGTCTATTGAATCTTGAAAGATGACTGCCATTGCATCCATTATTTCTAGATCCATGTCCTAAAATAGGGTGCCATGGTGGCTCAGTAGTTAGCACTGCTACCTGACAGTGCTAGGGACCTGGGTTCAATTCTACCCTTGGGCAACTGTGTGGAGTTTGCACGTTCTCCCTGTGTCTGTGCGGGGTTTCCTCCCACAGCCCAAAGATGTGCAGGTTAGGTCAATTGCCTATGCTATAGTGTCCAGGGGTGTGTAAATTAGGTGTATTAACCATGGGAAATACAGGGTAGGGAGGTGAGTCTGGTTGGGATGCTTTTTGGAGAGTCAGTGTGAACTTGTTGGGTCAAATGGTCTGTTTCCACACTTGTGGGGATTCCATGATCCTATGTTCTAAGTACTCTGGGAGCACTTCAGAGAGATAATGTGTGAACCAGTTCCTGAGAATAGAGCAGAAGCTTTGTTACTGTATTTGTCATACAGTTGGAAAGAACAGTCAATCTGAGACAGGAAGGGCATGATACTGTAAATTGGACAAAACCCATTGTTCTTGTTTCAGTGGTGCCAGAGGACACCAAGTGTTTTAGAGGGGTCAAAGAAAGGAATTTCTTGTGATTCTGTCATCAGACCTACTGTGACCCAACTCTGAGAGCGTTAATATCATGTATTCTGAGTCTGGTAAACGTATTCTATACTTTTGATTGAATGTGGCTATAGGTAAATGCGGATCTTCAGTCCCAGGAACAGCACTAAGCGCATTTGGGACTGGAGGAAGTCTGGAACATCAGAAAAGACAAGTGAGTAGGGGTTGCTAACCAGAGCCTGTCAGGTAGGTTCCCAAGAAGAGGGAATGATTTGGTGGCCATTAGGGCAGGATTTCCAATAGCATAGGCCCTTGCTACAGGAGTAGCTTCGATGGGCTACAGGGTGCCTGACCAGGAAGGCTATCTCCACGTTGAGCTCTGAGAAGCTTCAGTCCAACGAGTTTAACTAGTTCTAATCTAGTCCTACATGCCTGCACCTGGCCCATTTCCTTACAAACCTTTCTTATTCAAGTACTTAGCTAAATGTTTTTTAAAATCTTGTAACTGTACCTGCATCCACCGCTTCCTCCAGAAGTTCATTCCCATACAAACCACTCTCTGTTCCTCCTCACATACTATTCCCTTGCCCTCCCTGTTAAGCTTCTTGGTTGTGTTAATGGTATTAGACACCCAGGCAGTCTGGAGCTGCTGGAAGTATTCCACAATTTTATTTAAAAACCAAAAGAACTGCAGACGCTGTAAATCAGGAACAAAAACAAAGTTGCTGGAAAAGCCCAGCAGGTCTGGCAGCATCTGTGAAGGAAAACACAGAGTTAATGTTTCGGGTCCGGTGACCCTTCCTCAGAACACAACAGAACTTCCTGTTCTGAGGAAGGGCCACCAGACCCGAAACGTTAACTCTGTGTTTTCCTTCACAGACATTGCCAGGCCTGGTGGGCTTTTCCAGCAACTTTGTTTTTGTTGTTGTTGTCCATGATTTTATTTCCCTATTTCCCCTTTCTAATTCCTCGCACATTCATCAAATCCACACTCAACCTTCTAAAATGAAAGAAATGCAAAGTAAGTGCATATAGCCTGAAAGTAGTACTCGATTTTAATATGAATAACCACTTTTTATTCAAGCATTCTTGAGACAAAAGCCAACACTCCGTGAAAGATACATATATTCGTTTTTGAACCTGTTGACTAGGTAGACATTGTTAGTTCTAGCATTATCAATTTTTAGCAAGTTTCAGTCCTCAATATCTCATAAAGCCAGGAAATCAGTGACAATGCACATCTTTTACTGATGATCACACTAGTTCCATACCCCTCAATTCAATTCAATACTTTACAGTTCTCAGAAGTAACACTTGGTGGCAGCATATACCATGATTAAAAGTTGCTTTGGTGCAGTTCTTTAGTCTGTGAGAAAATCATTCCAACCATGATGAGATAGCAAGAACTGCAGATGCTGGAGTCAGAGACAACACACTGTGGAGCTGGAAGAACACAGCAAGCCAGGTAGCATCAGAAGAGCAGAAAAGTTGATGTTTCGGGTTGGGGAAAAGGGTCCCGACCTGAAACATCAACTTTGCTGCTCCTCTAATGCTGCCTGGCCTGCTGTGTTCCTTCAGCTCCACACTTGTTGTCACAGCCGTGATGTTTGGTACAGAAAGTTCATTAAATCAGTTTCTTGACCATTTTACGTCTGATGACTTTGTACCTCTTTAGATTTACTCGGTTCTGTTCAATTCTGGTTACAATTTAAGGATGAAGAGTTGAAAGAATTATAAAGGTGTTTTACAGCAAACACACAAAAGCAATTTGCTTCACAAAGGTTCTGTTCATAATTAGCCACTTGATGCAGAAATTATCTTAATTTTGAACCAATTTTTTTTTAAATTGGCTTAATCAACTAATCACATATTTGACTGTTCAAGTTGATTCTTGGGATTGCAAATTTCACAGATTTAAAACATACAACTATGTGAGGAACTATCAGGTTCCACAGAAACCAAATACAATCTAACACAGTATAAGGTAAGACCCTTTTTGATTTTTTTAACCTGAAGTGACAACTTGTATTGTTCCACCTTCCAGCAGCATTGGGAAAATATTTGAAGTTAAGGGATCAGTTAATGTGCAGAGTATTTTATAAATCTCGATAGGTCTCCCGTAATGTTTCTGAATAGGAATGAGGGAAATGCAGTGTACTTTGAAGCTGGCCCAGCAGCAGAGTGTTAGAAATAATTCAGAGCATTCCTTGGACTCGTACCAATGAGGAAGAAAATTTCTAACTATTCAAATGAAAATAAAAATTTCAAGACCTTGACCACAGTCTCAGAATGGAGTTGTACTCCACCCAGTGTTGAGCCCACACAGTATGGATGAGCTCCAGGAGATGGCATTACATCACATGGCATTAGCACATTCTAGTCAGTATTGATGATAACAGCTTCCATTGACATAGCAATGTTAACCAAAAAAAATGTAAAGTCACGAGGCAAAACTCTGTACAGATATAATCAGTATGGATGTGGGGTGTGATTGTAGGACAGCTTGCTATACAAATAAGGAGTTTAACATGGCTGAAAATTTCTAAAATGAATTTTCTGGGACCGTAAATCAGAATGTGATTAGTGCCTGGTACTTGGTGTGAGATCGAGCAGCAGAGGTTTGCAGCAGCTGGAGTGTATGGAGGGTGAAATAATCAGGGCCCAGCAGGGAGAGATCTGGAAGAGCAACATTGAAAGATGTGAGGTAAAAACATTTAGCAGCCAATGGACTGAGGAAGTCAGAGTGTAGCACAATGGGAAATGAACATGTTAATGATGATGATCTAAATGATGATACTATTTTTATATCAGCAGGGAAGAGTGAGAAAAGCATGTAATGGAGTCTTGAGAGAAATACTCTGCTAGAGAGCTATATTTGGTATGATTTGTATTATGAAGTAAATATAAAGTTGACTGTATTACTAAAAGTGAGAAAAACTCAAAAAAAAAACTGTAGATGTAAGAGATGCAGTGCAGTAGTAGTTGAGGCAGTCAGCAGTCTCTAAGAGCATAGTAGGGACACCAACTTCCAAGAGAATCAAATCAAATCCAAAAAGGGACAACTCTGCAAGCTTGTGTCAATGGGACAAGCACAACCATAGACATTGCTGCAGCAGTCCATGGCATGGTCACCATGGAGTTCTCTCAAAACAGGGAGATAGGCAGTGTTACCAAGGTAGAAGAAGGCAGCTAGCACGAGGATCAGGATGGAAGCTCAGTAGTCAGCGATTCAACAGGAAGAGGATAAAGGCAGTAGGTTGTTATTCTCAGGTATGAGATGAACTTGCAGACAGCATGTGGAGGCATAGTGTTTAAAATTAGGGTGGAGGAGCAGCAGAGCGAACTGAACAAGTAGTATCAAACTAAACGACACAATTCCTGAATTCTTTTCACTTATTGGAGTTGAAAGTTGAGGGAGTAGAAAAGAAGGGTTTAGGACTAAAGAGCTAGGGGTTATCTTTTTTTTCTACAATGCTGCTACAACAGCACAATGAACCAATGAAGGAAAATGAGATGTGATAGCACCTTGCTTGATCCAGCCAGATTTGGTAATGGGTGGTGAAATCAGCTGTTTGTGAGATTTATTCAAGTCCGTGATGCTTGGATTTGAAGGAACAAGTAAAGGATATACTGGAGACAAGGACTTCAGAACTCTTGCAGCAAATGGAAAGTGGAAGATTTAAAGTGCAATTCTAAATGACGTCAGAGTAATTGAAGGGAGAGCAAGAGAAAAGATTATTTCTTCCCTCAAGGTATTGAAGTTACAGTGTGGTTTGGGAGACTGAAACTGGTGAAGTCTGGGATAAAAGCTTATAACTTCTACTGTGATGAGTTTGATGGTGGCTGACATTTTATCAGATGGGAGGGTGGTGTGGAGTTCCTCAGTACTCAATGCCTGATTGAGGGACCTGACATTAGGAACAGGGCTCTAGTGAGAGCTACTTCTCATATTTGTGCTGCTGATATCTCTCCCATATCACACCCTCTGTAGTGACTGTAACAAGATCAGCCAGATCAGACCTCATAGAATATTGGAGCTATTAACCTGGCCCAGCCCTGGCTGACAAGAGAAGGGTGAATGTCAGGGATATCAGTCCCCCAAATGCCTGACTCAGTGTTATTGTCAAAGGCTATGCATTTGTAAACAAATGGTGATGGAATGCCGGTCTCTGAACAATTACTTCAGTGATGACGAGAGTAAAGTACAATCCTGAAGAAACTCACTCACAGCAGTCACTTTAAAGTTAGGATTAAGCATTTTTTTTACATCATGCCTCTGTTTGGGAAGCTTGACTAATCTGACTCTGTGTCAAGGCCTGGGCCGAGTATATGAAAAGAATATGTTTTTTCCCAGGCAAATTTATCTTGTGGCAGATGAAAAACAATGAGTAATTCTCCTGCTAGTCTGTGGAACTGCAGGTTTTACTGTCATTAGGAGCTTAATTGTCCCTGAGAGATAAGATATTAGAACCTTTCAAGAATTGATTGACATAGTTAAGGAATTTAAGACCCAAGCCTTAATTAATTCTGAGATGCGGTCACAGGTATTCGACAATTCAAGAACCGGGGAATCTGTATCTGGGTTTTTGAGTAGGTTAAGATGACTGACAGAAATGTGAGAATTTGGTTTAACCTTTAATGAGATAATTAAAGAATGTCTAGGATGTGTGATTAATGATATAACCACGCAAAAATGCCTACTAGCCGAAGCTCAACTAGATTTCAATTAGGTGCTTCAACTGGCTTTATCATTGGAAAATGCAGTAAGTGGAGCACATGAGTTGCAAGTAATTCTGATGGAAGTGAATATCCTTGCCTGTTTGACTGAGCTTGGGGAATACCACTTGAGTGGAGGCAAATGCAAGCCTTCTCAGGAAATATCCAGATAAGAGTAACTCTTGGTTGGCCAACAGCAATAACCTAAAATAAAACCAAGTTTCAACTAAACATTTACAGTTGCCTTCAGGATCCTGCCTGGTAAGGCATTGTAATTGCTGATATGTTGGTTTGGGACAGCAGACTAGCCCTACTAGACTTAAATGTAGGCCGTGAACCAGGAGGATGTCCTGGAGAGTTCGTATCGTGGAAATTCCGCCTGCATTTGGTTTGGAACAGATAAATTTCTTATTAACGTTAAAATCAGAATCAATCAAGATAAATATCTGGTTAAAAACCAAAAGAACTGCAGGTGCTGGAAATCAGAGACAAAAATAGAAATTGCTGGAAAAGTTCAGCAGGTCTGGCAGCATCTGTGGAGAGAAATCAGAGCTAACGATTCAGTCGAGATAATCAAGTCAGAATTCAGAAAGGGACAGCCCTGCATGTTTGCATTAATGGGAGAAGCACAATCCATAGACATTGCCACAGCAGTCCATGGCATGGTCACCGTAGAGTTCTCTCAACACAGTGAGATAGGCAGTGTTACCAAGGTAGAAGACGGGAGTTAGCATGAGGATCAGGAAAGAAGCTCAGTAGTCAGCAATTCAACAGGCAGTGGATAAAGAGAGTAGGTTGTTATTCTCATGTATGAGATGAACTTGCAGACAACATGTGGAGGGATAATGTTTAAAAATTAGAGCTATAGTGGAGGAGCAGCAAAGCCAACTGAATAAATAGTATCAATCTGAGCAACACAGTTCCTGCGTTCTTCTCACTTATTGGAGTTGAAAGTTGAGGGAGTAGGAAAGAACAGTTTAGGACAAAATATCTGCGGGTTATCTGTTTTCTACAATGCTGCTACAACAGCACAATAAACCAATGAAGGAAAATAAGATGTGATAGCACCTTGCTTGATCCAGCCAGATTTGGTAATGGGTGATGAAATCAGCTGTTTGTGAGATTTATTCAAGTCTGTGATGCTTGGTTTTGAAGGGGCAAATAAAGGATGTACTGGAGGCAAGGACAACAGACAATAGACAATAGACAATAGGTGCAGGAGTAGGCCATTCAGCCCTTCGAGCCAGCACCACCATTCATTATGATCATGGCTGATCATTCACAATCAGTATCCTGTTCTTGCCTTATCCCCATAACCCTTGATTCCATTATCTATAAGAGCTTTATCCATCTCTTTCTTGAAAGTATCCAGAGACTTGGCCTCCACTGCCTTCTGGGGCAGAGCATTCCATATATCCACCATTCTCTGGGTGAAGAAGTTTTTCCTCAACTCTGTTCTAAATGGCCAACCCCTTATTTTTAAACTGTGTCCTCTGGTTCTGGAACCAGACTTCAGAACTCTTGTGGCAAAAGGAAAGTGAAAGATTTAAAGTGCAATTCTAAATGACTTATGAGTAATTGAAGGGAGAGCAAAAGAAAAGTTTATTCCCCCCCCCAATCTTGGTAGTTGCAAGGTGGTTTGGGGGACTGAAACTGGTAAGGTCTGGGATGGAACCTTACACCCTTTGCTATGGTGAGTTTGGTGATGGGTGACATTTCGTGGTGTGGTGTGGAGTTCCTCAGCACTCAATGCCTGATTGAGGGACCTGACATTAAGAACAGGGCTGTAGTGAGAGCTTCTTCCCAGACTTGTGCTGCTGATATCCCTCCCATATCACACCCTCTGTCGTGATTGTAATGAGGCCAGGAAGTTGGATCTCATAGAATATGAGTTCCCTGTTTGGGGCAGTTAACCTGATCCAATCAGGGACCCCCTGGCTGACACAAAATGGTGAATATCAGGGATATTGGGCCCTCTGAATGCCTGACTCAGTGCTGTTGTCAAAGTCTATGCATTTGTAAACAAAGGGTATTTGGTGATGGGATGCCAGTCTCTGAAGAGGCCCTCCTGCTATCTCTCAGTTGCTGGCTGAAATCGAGCATTGACCCTGGGCCTCAGTTGTGTATCATTGTAGAATTAACACTCTCTGCACATCCCTTGCATTCTCTAGTCCTACTCTGTCAGGCATTTTCTGCTGTTACTCACTGTCATGTTCTAGTATTTACTACGCTATTTTTCAAAACATGCCTCATCACACACTTCTATTTCCCACCCAAATTGAATATGTAAGCTGTCTCTTTTCTTTTTTATCTTTATAATGTGTTCTACGAATTCTTGTACATTTTATCTAGCAGTAAGGCACACATATAGGCACCATGTGCCAACTTATTCCAAGTTGTTTTTAAACATAATCTGTGCTTTCTGAAGGTCCTTTAGGGAGACAATGAAAGATAAACTTATAATCAGCGTCACATTCCTCTACCACCCCATCCAGTGCATCTTTTGTTCTGGCTGCCTGCCCCAGCTTTTCAAATTCTCTTAACCAATCCCTAGCATAAGCATGTTTAATTACATCCTAAGACTGCTGTTTATCAAAATAAAGCCAATTAAACCCCAACTTCTGTGGTATCCCACGCCTGACAACTGTTGGATTCTAGGGTTTCATGACCACAGTTATCTAACATAGCCAATAGACCACTTGTAAGGAATTTTCAGATGGTTTATTAGGTCTATTTAAGAAGCAATAGTTTAGATATGATACATTAGTTAATTAGACAAAACAAGTACATAACTCACAACAACTGGGGGTGGTTCACTTGTACTGATGGACAAACAGGCAGTCGGCGTGGATTATGCCGATCTCATTAAAATTGAAAAAACAACATCCTGTTTTCTGGCCAATTTGTTAAGGAACTCCTCCCTGCATCTTCCGTTAATTTCTTTTGGTTCAGTTCCCTTCAAGATGGCAGCAGAGTAAGCTCCTAAATCAGAGCTCATTTGCTCCATCTGTTTCTTCTTTTTCACCTTTTTCATTTTTTTTCTTTTTTCTTTCTTTACTCTCTACTTACCTCCATTCCTTGGATGGCATCGGAGGTGGAGAGAAGAGGCAGCACTGACCAGAGAGCCTCCTGGCCTTGAGGAAGCCCAGCACGGATTCCTTTCTTTAGAAGAATTGTAATTTTGAACTTTTACTTTTATTTCTTTACTTTTCTAATTTTGTACCTAGGTATCTTTGTACCTAAGATGGTGCCGAAAATGGCGACATTGTAAACTTTTCGCTGTACTCATGTATCCCTGTGCTTGAGTACATGTAAAAATGAGCCTAATTCTAATTCTAAGAAAGATTGTCCTGTGACTCTGAACATTTTTGATATACCCTATTTTGGGCTTGCCATCCATGCTATGTCAATCATTTTGGAGAGACAAAAACTAAGGGAGAGTCCAAACTTTAAGTAAAATATGTTGAGGTGAGTTGAAGCTGACTCATAGACATAATACAGGCATATTGCAGCATCAAACATACAAATTTGGAGCAGGAGTAGACCATTTAACCCACTGAGGCTCTTCTGCCATTCAGTACAATCATGGCTGATCTGACTGTGATCTGAACTCCACATTCTCACTGACCCTCAGTGACCTTTAATTCTATTGTTAGTCAAGAATCTATCTACTTCTGCCTTAAAAATATTCAATGACTCTGCCTCTGTGGAAGAAAGTTCCGAGGGCTGGCATCACTGTGAAAGAAAATAATTCCTCTTTGTCTCCATCTTAGGACACAAATGGGAGACACTTATTTATAAACTCGGTCTGGTCCCTCCCACAATGGAGAAACATCTTTTCAGTACGCACATTATCAATCCCCAGGATCTTCTATGTTTCATTAAGAACACATCTTGTTCTAAACCCTGACGGATACAGGTTCAACCTGTCCAACCTTTCTTCATAACACCTTCCTCGTCCCAGGATCAATTGAGTGAAGCTCACCTGAACTGCTTCTAATACAATTTTGCCATTTCTTAAATAAGGAGACTAATATTATACACAGTACAATGATATGTCTTCACCAACATATCCTATAATTCTCGTAAAATGTTCTTACTTTTTATATTGCAATCTCCTTACAATAAATAAAAAGCATTCCATTTGTCTTCCTAATCACTGGTTATACCTACATACTAACTTCTCATGATTTGTGCACCAGGAAACTCAAATCCCTCTGTACCTCAGAGTCCTGTAATCTCTGTCTGTCTGAATATGCTGCTTTTCTATTCTTCCTGCTAAAGTGAACAAGTTTATTTTTTTCCCACATTATACCCGTCTGCAAAATGCTTAGCCATTCATTTGAGCTGTCTGTATACCTTTGCTGATTCCTTATGTCCTCTTCACAGCTTAACTTTCCTAGTTATCTTTGCATCATCAGAAAATTTAGCAACCGTATATTTAGTCTGTTCTTACGACTCATTGACGTAAATTGTAAATAAATGAGGCTTGTTCAATTGCCACAAGATCTTGACAATATCCAGACTTGGGCTGACGAATAGCAAGTAACATGCATGCCACACAAATGCCAGGCAATGACCATCTCCGATAAGAGACAATCTAACCACTGCCCCTCAACATTCAATCTCGTTACCGTCACTGAATTCCCCACTAGCATTGACCAGAAACTCAACTGGACTCCCCACATAAACACAGTGCTACAAGAGCAGGTTAGAGGCTAGAAATACTGCAGCGATTAACTCACCTCCTGACTCCCCAAAGTCTGTTCATCACTTACAAGGCACAAATCAGGAGTGTGATGCAATTCTCCTCACGTGCCTGGATGGGTGCATCTCCAACAGCATTTAAGAAGTTTGACACTATCCAGGACAAAGCAGCCCATTTGATGGAAATCACACCCATAAACATCCACTCTATCCACCACTGATGCTTAGTAGCAGCAGTATGTACTATCCATAAGGTGCGCTGCAAAAATTCACCAAAGATCCTTAGATAGCATCTTCCAAACCCACAACTACTTTCATCTAGAAAGGCAGTAGATACCTGGGAACATCACCACCTGCAAGTTCCCCTTCAAGCCATTCACCATCCTGACTTGGAAATATAATAACATTCCTTCATTGTCACTGCGTCAGAGTACAGGAGCTCCCTTCATAAGAGCTTTCTACAGCACATGGACTGCAGTGGTTCAAGAAGGCAGCTCACCACAATCTTCTCAATAGGGATGAGCAAGAAATGCTGATCAGTTAGAAACATCCACATTCCAAGAGTGAACTTAAAAAATCACTGATCTGTATGGTACTCCACTTGTTACATCCTGCCAACCCAAAGTGACCCATTTATATCTATTATCTAACTTTCTGTTATCTGACCAAACCTAATCACTCATTAAGCCAATGTCTGAGATTTGGAGCTGTTGTTGAAAGACAGTGAATTTAAATCTGTTGAACGAGTGAGCACACCGAGGGCACTTGATAAGATTGAAGACCAGGGAGGGGGAGTGGGGGGATGGGGGTTAGTGGAAAGACCACTGAGAAGTTGATCCAGGAGTTTAATGGGGAAGAAGTAAGTGTCACACCAGTTCTGGATTGACACTGACAGTTTTGTCTTTATATATGCATGTACGAGATCACTTGTATCACTTGCATTGATTCAGCAGTGGAGTTATAAAAGCATCCTTACATCTGTCTCTCTGGCCAAGTGCCTACTGTGTTAATAGCTTGTTTTTCCTACATTGCTGATTTGTGGCCCTATTGTTTTGCTGTGATTGCCCCGTAATGATTTTCCATGTTCATTTCAATCATTTGATCTGTACTCTGAATTCTATCTTTATCACTTCTAATGCCTGCTTTGCTCTTCTGTTTGTTTGTTCTTTCCTCTTTCCTGCTCCTCTTTCAACCTTGTCCATGCTGAGTATTTTGCTCTGTGACCCAGTTGCATCCTGTTTGATGTGATCGTTTTAGCATTTCACAACTGCGCTCAAAACAATAATTTATTGTTATTTGTATATGGATGTCTGACCTCAAACAGCAATCATACTAATATGTTTGGGAGGAAAGATCAGAGATTTCACTCTATTTAAGGACTGGCAGAAGAAAAGCTAACATGTCCCTTCGCCAATAATATCCAAGGCAGCTCTTTGTACACAAGCAGCTGCACTACAGGTTTTGTTTTTCCATCCACTTTTATTTTCCCCAATTCAATGTTAGACTCTTTTGATTGAACTAACTAGTCCATCTCCTGTGTGGTCACAATAAACACACTTCAGGTCAAGCATAGCTGAAAGGAGTGAGTGAATTGAAATGATCCAACAAGACAACAGAGACTTAGCAACTGCAGAAAAGCCCAAAAGGGCAAGAATGGAGGTTAAAGAAACAAAGACGCATCATGCACACACGAGCATGGGGTCATGGACAAGCTGTGGGAATTGGAATGGGATTTGTGGCCAAGGGAAGAAATACTAGAGGAATGCAATGAAAGTAAGTGAATCAAGGATATAAAATCCTGCAGAATTAGGAAAGGAAATAGGTTTCTATTATTCAGAGATAGTAAGAACTGCTGATGCTGGAGCCAGAGAGTGGTGGAGTGGAGTCAGAGTCAGTGTGGAATTGGAGGAACACAGCAGGTCAAGCAGCATCAGAGGAGCAGGAAAGCTGATGTTTCAGTTCGAGACCTTTCTTCAGAAACGGGGGACGGGGAAGGGAGCTCTGAAATAAGTAGAGAGAGGAGGGGTGGGGCTGGGGAAGGTAGGTGGGATGGTGATAGGTGAGTGCAGGTAGGCAGTGGTGGGGATTGGTCAGTGAGGTGGGAGAAGACAGATAGGTCAAGGAGGCAGGGATGAGAGGAAGGGTTGGTCATGTGAGCAACCCTCCCTCTCATCCCCACCTCCTTGACCTGTCCATCTTCTCTCCCACCTGTCTGCTCCTCCCACTTCACTGACCAATCCCCACCACTGCCTACCTGCACTCACCTATCACCATCCCACCTACCTTCCTCAGCCCCATTCCTCCTCTCTCTATTTCAGAGCTCCCTTCCCCCTCCCCATTTCTGAAGAAGGGTCTCAACCTGAAATGTCAGCTTTCCTGCTCCTCTGATGCTGCCTGGCCTACTGTGTTCCTCCAGCTCCACACTGTGTCATCTCCAGGTTTCTATTATTGATGTCTTACCAGTAGCAGCCGAGTAGACCATATTAAGTATCTGAAGAAATAGGACAACTTACCACAGGTTGGGATCTGAAATAGTTCTCGAACCTAAGGTCAAGTCATGTGTTCAAATCCTACTTTGGAGTGTAAACTCGAAATCCAAACAGTGACTATGGGACTACTGAGTGCCTTTTATACTATTGGAGGTGCTACCTTTAATGTAATGAATCATTTTAAGGGATCCACAAAGGGGTAGAAATCTAACTCTGGGAATGTCACAACATTGGTAGTATTGCATCACCTGCCTGTTATTTGCAGCACCTATACTGTAATTCCATAAGACCATAAGACCATAAGACATAGGAGTGGAAGTAAGGTCATTCGGCCCATCTAGTCCACTCTGCCATTTAATCATGGCTGATGGGCATTTCAACTCCACCTACCCGCACTCTCCCGGTACCCCTTGATTCCTTGCGAGATCAAGAATTTATCAATCTCTGCCTTGAAGACATTCAACGTCGTGGCCTCCACTGCGCTCCGTGGCAATGAATTCCACAGTACCACCACTCTCTGGCTGAAGAAATGTCTCCTCATTTCCATTTTAAATTCACCCCCTCTAATTCTAAGGCTGTGCCCACGGGTCCTAATATCCCCACCTAACGGAAACAACTTCCCAGCGTCCCCCCTTTGGACGTCAATTCCATTGTCTCGAAAGGAGCTAAATATCAGGCATCGCATAGAATGGGCAGCCAATCTGAAATTTCCCATTCACAGCAGCTGCCAAGACAAAATTCTACCCTAAGGTACTTATAAGTAGAGATTAAATTGAATATGTTGGGCAGGTACAAAAAAAATCCCATAGCACCAAGGTGAATCTTACCAGAAATTGGTTGTGTTAATTTTGAATTGCATGAAGGGTTTCTCTCTGTGAAGACCTAGCGGGACTTTACATTCTGCAAAATTCATTTCATTATCGATGCACCACACTTCTATGGCATCCCAACTTATCTTCCCTCTCACCACAGGCAGAAGTATTTTCCGCTGCCAGAACTTTGCAGAATTCCCAGTGCCACTGTGTTTAAAATCGAGCTATTCACCAGGTCAAGTGCTGCCGGCCAAGTATTGCCCTTTACTGTGCATGCAGTGAAGGCAGAACCAAAAAGAAAGGATTTTCAGGGTACTTAAGTAGACTGGCCAACATGCCATTGCAAATAAAAGTGTACATTCATAATTATATTGTTATTTAAGAATAAAGCTACACAGGTTACCCATCCTTAGTGTCATTCTATTTTAGAGCCCTGTCTAAGGCAGTGCTGTTCTCTTTCCCCAGTGCTCAGCATAGCCTAAGAACTTTTTATCATTCAATACAGAGCCATTACATACTGGAAAACCTTCAAAAGATTGGAAAAGTTCACTTTCCTTCAGCAAAAGCAAAGGAAGAAAGCAAACAAAACTTACATTTGCTTCTGGGAACAGTTAGGGACTGCTAGCCTTTTGAGCAGCAACAAACTTGCAGTCAGTGGGTGTTTACTTCACCCAGTTCACATCTACTGGAACTGACTGTCAACTAGGTCCTGTCTGGTTTGTTGAGCCGAATGCCATGAGTTGAGTGCCTGTCCCTGTGGGCAAAATGCCCTGGCAGCAGCACGACAATAAAAAGTGCCAGTACATTTCAAAATGCAACATTGAAATGCAGCACTGCGGTGAGGCTGCTACATATGTGTGTGTGGAGTTGTGGGAATGCAGTCTCCAAACTCTGACACCTTTCCAGAATCCAAAGAGGTTTTGAAAATTAATGTCAAGGTTCCTGCAATCTCCTCCCTTGTATCTCACAGCACCCTAGGATATATCTCATCTTGATGTGGGAATTTATCCATTTTTGTTTGGACTTTCAGAAGGCTTTCAACGAGGAGCTACAACAAAGGTTACTAAACAAGAGCTCATTGTGTAGCAAGCAACACTCTAGCGTGAATATAGGATTAGCTAACAGGAAACAGAATAGGCATAAATGTGTCATGGAAAGATTTTTTAAAAAGCAGCATATTATTTAAATAGAGAGACTTCTTGGGGTCCTGATACATGAAACACAAATGCAAGATCCATTTTCAAAAAGTGATTAGCAAGGAAATGGAATGTCTTTATTGCAAGTGGGATGGACTATAAACGTAGGGAAGTTTTGCTACAGTTAACACAGGGCAACGGTGAGCGTACCTTGAATATTGTGCATGGTTACTACTCGGTTAAGAAATTACATAATTATATTAGAAGCAGGTTAGAAAAGCTTTACTCATCTCATTACTGGGATATAGAGGTTAGTTTGTGATGAAAGGTTATACAGGTTGGGCATATATAGAGTAGATTGAAAGGTAATCTGAAACATATATGATTCTAAAGGCACTTAACAGGGTGGATGCTGAAAAAATGTTTTCCCTTATGTGAGAGTCTCGAACTGGGTGACTTAGTTTAAAAGTAAGGTATCTCACATTTAAGTCAGAGATGAGACATTCTTCTGTTAGAGGTAAAAGGTACTGCAGATGCTGGAGAATCCGAGATAACAAGCATGGGGCTGGATGAACACAGCAGGTCAAGCAGCATCA
>JAHRHZ010000073.1:18510223-18524015 GCA_024137785.1 Ginglymostoma cirratum
TGATGCTGCTTGACCTGCTGTGTTCATCCAGCCCCATGCTTGTTATCATGAATATGGGAGACCTTGGCAGTCTTGGTCAGATCATGACATGTGTTCCTGAACTACAGCCAACTCCTTGGGATCACTCTGGTGACATTTGTATGCTCAGCTCCTCTTTCCATGCCTGCTGCCTAATTTAACTTGGCACCTGCCATCCCCGAAAGGAAATAGGAATCTTCTCTTACTTGTTCATTGTGCACCTTCTCCACTGCACTCAAAAATCTCAGGGCTTTGTGATTCTAGCCATCCTGCCTGCTTAACTGTAATATCACTGCCTGTGCTTAGACAATAACTATAAAGTACTTTCTGTTTGAGGTTTTGACAGTTCCACCTTTCCGACTGATTTACTGCCCTCCCAAGCTGTAGGTGACCTATAGGGAACAGATTTTATTTTATCGTCAACCTGTTTGAACATCTTGTGAAACAACTCCATGTGGACAGGGCATTTCTGCAAGATGCCCGCATAGTAGGCTTGTCCACTCCGTCTGCCCCTCTTCTTTTTTTCTCTCTTCATTTTATCCCCCTTCTTTTAAGTTTTAGTTTGTTTTAGATTTTTTTCTACTACCTTCCCTTCTGGAAAGTGGCAGTGGAATTGGGCTTGTTGAATTGGGCAGTCAGCTAGATGTCCAGTGGCTGGGGGCCTGACCGGGGACTCTCGGTGAGTTGTCAACCCCTGACATGAACCGAAGACTGAGTATCTGCACGGACTGAAGACGTGACCAAGGCCTGCCACGAACAACGTCTGGACCAGGGCTTTGGTGTTCTGGTGTATGACAGCAACTAAAGGCCTGGGTTGGGGCTTTTTCAACCTGAGATCTCAGAAGAAAGCTTAATAAGGCAATGAAGTTTTCCCCAAAATCTGCAGTAACAATGAGAGCAGGGGAGATTGAGCCAGCTTCGGGAAAGCGTGCTGAAGAGACAGAAATTGAGCTCTTGTAGAAAGTGCGATTTCAGCATGGCTAAGCACTTAAGAAAGTCTACGGTGTTTGAACTTTTAGCCTTATATCTTTATTTTTCAACTTAATACTTAAAGAACCTTGGGTTTAGGCCCAAAACGTCAAGTTTACCTGCTCCGATGATGCTGCTTGACCTGCTGTGTTCATCCAGCCCCATTCTGTTAGAGGTTTGAGAGTTTGTGGAATTCTCTTCAGGCAGAGACATTGAAAATTTTGAGACACAGGTAGATAGATTCTTGATTTACAAAGGAGTAAAAGAATATGGGAGTAGGCAGGGAAGTTAACTTGAGGCCACAATCAGATTAGTCAAGATCTTAGTAAATTGCAGAACAAGCTAAGCTGCTGATAGGAATTAGGAGCAGGTGTAAGCCTAAATGCATATGGTTTTTGTGCTGAGTCGCAGCATGTTTTTCCAAGGTGCTGTCATTTTCAGGGCCTCCTGATTTTTTACATCCTCCACAATTCCCAGGCTGCTTCCATTGACAAATTCTCTTATCCCTGTGTTTTCCTTTTTTGCAACACTTCAGGGGTTTTATCTACTAGCTGTTTCGACTCTAATTCTCTTTCTCCAAGCAATGCCACTTTTTGTTTTTTCTTTCCATTTGATTGCTGGCAGCTGCTCTGCTCCACTTTCTTATCCTTTCCCAGTGGTTGCTAAAATCTTCCCACAAGCTGTGTCAGCTTTCTTCCCACCCTGCATTCCTGCCTTTTAAATGTTTACTGTTATCAAAATTTACAGTGGTGAAAGTGTACAAGAGAAATCAAAGTTTAAAAAAATGGGTTGTTTTTAAACCAGAGTGGGGAGAAATCATTCAGGTAGTGAATGCGTGTTTACAGGGCACATAACTACACAGAATAAATTCACAGTTAGTAAAGCATAACCCACAACTGGTTATCACCTGATTTTTCCCATTAACATTGAAAAGGTGACCAACTCCATATGTTACAACCAAGAGTTTACAAGGTAACAATCACAGAAACTAGAATCAGAGGCTGGTTCCAATCCAATATAGAGAATGAAGAGAACTCAGTATAGTTGATACATTTTGATTATTTCCATATTGCCCAGAGTCAGTTGATGTTCTGATGGACAACCCCAAAGGTGACAATGAGTAGTATATTGTAGACGGTTTCTTAGACCTTTGCAATGGTGCACACACAGAAAGGGACTTGGTATTACTATTCTGGAGCAAGAACTTTGCCTGACAAAATTTTCAAAAGAGATGAGCAATAAAAATGACGGACATGGAAAATCCTTTATTCATTCAGAAGATTAGGGCATCGCTGGTTAGGCCAGCATTTATTGTCCATCTTTAATTGCCCAGAGGGCAGCTAAGAGTCAACCACATTGCTGTGGGTCTGGACATGTAGACCAGACCAGGTAAGGACATTAGTGAACCAGATGGGTTTTTCCTGATAATCGGCAATGGATTCATAGTCATCATTAGACTCTTAATTCCAGATATTTATTGAATTCGAATTCCATCATCTGTTGTGGTGGGATTTGTACCTGTGGCTCTGGATTAATGGTCCAGCAATAATGCCACGAGACCATTACCTATATAGTTTGACAGGAATGGGGGAAAATTTTTGCTATCCGGTAAAGAGGTAATCTCGTTACTAGAAACTGCTCTTACATTCCTGAAGGACAGTAAACTCACTGAAAATGAACTGTAAGATGTCGTATTACCTGGAGTATTGTACTCTAATAACACCACAGCAGAATTTATTAGATTTGGAGCCGGAGGTGGACCCATCATCTACTATTGTGTAGAATGGGACAAGAGGTGCTAACTACAGGCCATTCTGCAGCATGGACCTAGGAAATTAATGAATCAGTTAATAGTACAATACAACTGATAAGTTGAATACCAGTGGCTAGGAAGAAAGGATGATAAAAGAATGCTTCTGATTGCTCAAGGCAGAGAACCCACAGAGAGAGAGATCAGTACCAACTTACCAAAAGACCACCCAAAGTTGAGACTTTGTGAAGTTACTCTATCCTCGGGTTAATTTAAGCCTGGTGCAGACAGGTAATATCACATAAATTAAACTATTCGCGTGCATGTGTATACAATTATGGTGTATTAATAATGAAACATTTATGCAATAAAGCATTGTGATTGTTCAAACGGAAATTTATGTCTCGTGGCAGTTACTCAATATCATGGGCAATTTCATGGGATGTGCTTCCAGACACAGGTCAATGCATCACTTATAAGAATCATTTAAATGGATAATTAGACCACACCAGTTGCATAAAGGATTTGGGTGAAGTTATTTTTTTTTAAACAATATTATTTGCTTCAATATAATTATATGTGGCCATTGCACAATAAAAGTGCTTCAAACTTAAACCTGTTTGCAATCCACATTTACTGCCCAATGGCTTAAGTTTCCTCATTTTCAAGTCTCAAGTAACATGCATTCAGCACTCGGCACAGTGTTAATACTGCTGAATTCAAGAAATCTTTGTTCTGATTCAGATTTTCTTCCTTGCCCCTTAATGGATATGGATTGTTTGGAAATATAGGATTTGTCCTAGCTACTCCTCAGAATCATGTGAAAGAGCATTTCTTTTCTTTGCTTTCCTAGAAAGCCAGGTGACTGCACAGACTGACATTCGTATCCTCAGTTCCATGAGAGGCAATTACAAAAAACAAATTAATTCCTATTCACTGATGGCTGAAGTCATTGCCTCCTCTGCAGTGACCTAAACTCAAAACAGTGAGGTGTGAAAGTAAAAGAGAATAATAACTAGCTCTAATTGGGCTTGCAACATACTGTTCACCTTCTTTTGCTTTGTATTTATTTATTCATTGTCAACTTGAGGCATCACCACATTTAAAATTGAGTAAATCATCTTAAAATGGATGGATGTGATCATTCTAAGTTTATAAACACAACAGAAGGAGGAATAATTATTCTGATAGGAATTTACAGTCCTAAACTCCAGTTTGTAGAATGGCCCTTATTGCTTCTGTAGACACCTGTGATGGCAATGGCTCAGTGGTATTATCACTAGACTATTAATCTGGAAACCCAGGTAATGTTCTGGGAACCTGGGTTCAAATCCTACCACACCAGATGGTGGAATTTGAATTCAGTAATAATTAGTAATTAACAGTCTCATGATGACCACCAAACCATTGGAGATTGTCAGGGAAGAACCCATCTGGTTCACTGATGTCCTGCAGGGAAGAAAGTCTTCCATCCTTGCCTGGCCTACATGTGGTTCAGGACACCAGCAATGTGGTTGACTCTTAACTGCCCCCTGGGCAGTTAGGGATGGGCAATAAATGCTTGTCCAGCCAGCAATACCCACATACCATAAATAAATCAGTGCAGCACTGTACATTTAATGATATTATACTTTTGCAGTTATCGGTTTTAACTTCCTAACAAAATTGTTTGGATGGTGCCAACTAATCTTAGACCTGCTGCATGGAGGAAATGTTAAGAGTTGAGAGTGCTCCCTATAGGAATCTTTTCTTAAGCAGTGACTTGGAATTGAGGATGATTTGCTTGCTCTCAGAAAAGGCTGATAAGTCCAATGCTCAGTCTGCAGGTTCTGTATTTGGGACAGATGGCAGTTGGAAAGGTCGGGTATTTGAATTGTTTAGAAGTTTGTGGATGCTTTCTGCGACATCTTGACTTCACCTCTGCTCATACCCAACAAAGTGTCTTGATGTGCTTGGCACCTTCTGGAATAAACTTTCTTCATCGAGGTGAGTCACAAGCCAAGAACTGCCACGAGTTAATGGGAAAGATTGACCTCTTCAGGAATGCTTTGAGGATATCCCTAAATGATTTTTACTGTCCTCTTATGAGTTTCCTGTAGCAACTGATTTCCGAGTAGAGCAGTTATTTTGGTTATTTGGTGTTCAACATAAAAATGGTGTGTCTTCTTGATTTGGAATAATAAATGCTTCAAACATTGATATGTTGGTTTGGGAGAAGATGATGCTGTTGGACCACTTTTCTTGCCACTAGATTTGGAGGTACCTGTTGTACATTGTTAAATCTCCAAAGCATACAAAAGTGTGAGCATCACACCTTTCCAGTAAATCACAGCCTTTGTCTTGGGTTTGAGATTATGATCCTTAAATATTCATTTCTTCAGTCAGCGGAAGGCTGAGATGACCCATTGAAGGCAGTGAAGAAATGGATCTCATTTTCCAAAATCTCACTTTCTATAGGAGAAACAAGCAAAGATGTACACCTTCATAGGAGATGATGCTTTAAAAAAATGACAGTGGTGTGCAAGGGTGAGCTTAATGATGGCAATAAACCATTTGTAGTCATTTTTAAATTACTATTTACTACCCTCACACATACCACCGCTGCAAATCCCAAGTAGTAAAACAATGAAATCTGTACCACTTAGATGTGAAAATCTTGAGTTTTGTTCACAGTGGCTGATCTAGGAAGAATCTCAGTTACTTGCATAATACCTAAATACTCTTGAGTCCTACTGAATAAAGAAGTTGGTTAATGCAATTGGCTGAATTGCTGGCTTACAATGCAGAGTAACACCAACAGCAGGGTTTAATTTGTATACCATCTGAGGGTACTGTGAAGGATTCTCCTTCCCAGCCTCTCCCCTTGCCTGAAGTGTGGTGACCCTCAGGATAAAACATCACCAGTTGTTTCACTCTTATGAAAGTGCAGTGACTTTACTGCGTAATTTGTGTTGATGCAAATCAAATTTGTTCGGTTTCAACTTAAATTGTGCAGTACGATTGGCTGAAAAGGTTCGGACAAATCTTGGGAATTCAAGTAAATTATAGTATATTAATCCCTTTCATTTCAATTTGGTAATAACATTAGGAGCATCTAAACAATAGTGATATTTAGCATGCAGCTCCTTTTCAAAAGGGCCAACGTATGCTGGTAACTTCCAGCATGTACTCATCGAAATAAATATTGAAATATACTACAGGTTGCACTGTTACCCATTGACATTTTTCTCCTCCTTGTAGGACCTGAATCATGCTGGCAAAAGGTTCTATAATAGCCCTCTACACCTCAATCAAATGACAATTTTCTATGTTTGAGGATAGAGAGTGAGGTATCCGCCATTTATACAAGCTATGATCAATAGCCTGATTCTGCACTGACCAGATAGGTACACATTTTATACATTTCTGTAGGGGTCACTAGATAGAGAGGAGGGTAAATTCACATTCCTCATATTTCAAGTGAATGTTCGCTGTACCAAAACCATGGTTATAATTTCCTTTCTGTAAATGACTGCCCAGGCTGCATGCAATACAGACGAAAGTTCCATGATCTATGCAGCATGCTGCGAAAACTCATCAAGTAGTATCTTGAGGGGAAGCGACTCGCTAAATATTCTGAGTTATTGAGTGTGATCACTGGCCATGGTTTCTGGATATAACCGTTTTGGAACATATGAATGGAAACTGATGGTGTTAGATTTTTTTGTTGCCAAAAATGACAAGGGAAAGGATATTTTAATTTCACTATGAAAATAAATGCAGGAGGAGGATGGAAAATATGTGAGCCAAGGTCTCCAGAATAAAAAAAAAGCTGTTCCAAGTGCCATAACCTCAGCAAGCAATTGAAATTTGCTGAAGGTAGTATCTCAATTTATCCTCAAAGAAGAATTAGATTTGCGTATATAATATTAGGATATACAGATATGCAAAGTAACAGTTCTAAATGAAAGGAAATTTATTTAATTTGTGTCAGATGTAATTCCCGGAAAGGTCTTGTATTCATTTAAGAAGTGAAAATGTTACTTTTATTACTGTATTTTCCATTGAGACCATTAAGCTTACCAAGTGTTCACAGTGGCAGGACATCAGCTTTCATTGCTGGACTTGATAAGACAAAGTACGCAGGAGGACATTGACTAGATCATTCTCTGAGCTTTCCTAAAGTGGGAAAATAAATATTTTGCAACAGTGCAGCGATCCATTCATTATCATGAGACAGTAGATATGTTCTTGACAGTCAGAGGAATTTTCCCACGTATCTAAAGATATAAGTTGTGTACCAGCCTACCCCTGAACAATCTTACATGCTAACCAGTGTTAACTTGAGAGAGCATATTTCCTCAGTGGATAGGTTCACCTACCCAAGAAGCAAGCTAATGTTTTCCTGGATGACTGAGTGAATAGTCATACAGATATTAGTACTTTTGGAAGCCCATGTGAGATTGTGGGATTAAAAAAATGTTAATATAACTTGCAACAAAACCCAAAATGTTATTATTATTGCATTATAACTTTTAACTTTGTGAGTGCTGGCCCATATATCCTCCATCTGGATTGAGTCAAGAGATCATGAAAATGTTATAGTAGTGCAAGATACAGGTGGTTAAGAGTCAGCCACATTGCTGTGGGTCTGGAGTCACATGTAGACCAGACCAGGTAAAGAGAACTTATCTAGGGAACCAAATTGTGTTTTATGACACTTGACAGATCAATTCTTCTCATTACAGATTTTTTTAAAATTAATTAAAATCTTGGCATCTATCATGGTGGGATTTGAGTCCATGTCCATAAAGCACTCTGCTAGGGATACTGGATTACAGAACAGGGATGTTACCACTACACCACTGCCTCCATTGTCACCATGAGAGCTGGTTGTCTCCTATCTGGCAGCTCTGTGTACATCCCAAGTTCTATCCAGCATTGTAGTTCATGTTGTAGCTTTTTTTCTTGGACAATATAACTTACCAGTCATCTGGGCTTCTTCTGCTGGAGACTTCCCTGGTTTGCATCGTATTTCTTGTCCTCAATCCATTCCCTCTACCTTGCCTTCTCTCTATCTCTGGACTGCTGCTATTTGACCTTGAATTCCTACTAATAGGAATTCAATCTTTCCAGGCCATGATGTTGTCTTTCAATTTAAAAAAATCTCACATCCCTTCTTCTAGCTTAGAATACTGCCCATCCCTTATTCCTGCATCCCTTTTTTAAAAACTTCTTTTAACCTTTTATATGTGCAAATAACCTATGTAATTTTAACACAATTAATTAAATGCAAGAATGCTTTCATTGTAATAGGCATGTAACCTCTTTACAAACAAATCCAAGTTTTACCGAGGGCCTCCTTAACTTTACAGGGTGAAAAGGAACTTGTGTAGGGTTGCGACCTCTTTTCTAATGGAGCTGGAGGAACTTTCACCCAGCCCTTCTGCCTCTGTCCTGGCTGTGACCATGTACTCTAGCTTTGCTTCACTATATTGGAAAGGCAGAGCAGAAGTGTAAACATTTCAATGATACACCAGAGCCCAAGTTTAGCTGAAGTTGACCTATTCTGAACTTTTTTTTGTGTCCATGAGTTTCCTGCAATTTGTAGATGGTCAGAAGTCAAGGAGAGGTCTAAAAGTAAAGCTGATTGATTCTAAGCTAACTGAGCAGGTTGGAACTGGAAACAGGTTACAGATACATAAACACATGGAGAGAGAAAGACACAGTAGGCCGTGCTGTTCTCGGCAGTAAGAAAGAAAAACTAGGTTTAAGCTTGAAAAGAACACATTACCTTTCCTGGAGCAGTTGCTGTGATGTGTAACTTCTGAAGTAATAAATCAGTGAAATTTCCTAAATGAATGAGTCACTGTATATATTTTGCAAATCAATGGAAGCTTCTGGAGAAATGTAGCTGAACGCCAAGGGCCTAGCTAAATGAAGTAGGATCATCCCAATGTTGAAATAGGGAAGCAAAGAGCAAAACTGATTTCCCAATTTTTTTTCTACCTCTGCCAATAGTCTGTTTTCTTCATTTGTTTGTCTGTGTGTGAGATTGTGAGTACGCAAGAGGGAATTTATAAAGGGTACATAATGGTTTATCTGGTTAGTGGTAAATATGTCTATTTACATACGATAAATAATAATTCTTGTTTAGTACAGAAACATGGTCCATGCTTTTTATCGAACTTGGTCTGAAAGGCAGTTGGGGTAATGTGCATAACTTTAAAAAATCGTGAACATTTGATACAATTCCAGAAATCGTGGGGATTGATTTATGGCACACCACACCCCAAGCGGGTCATATTACAAGATGGCTGCCTTTTTCATGGTTATTAAGGCTTGGGCAAAGTAGTCAATAAACACTGGATGTCCTCCAAAGCGTGTGCTGAGAGACTACACTTGTTGGCAAGCAAGAGTTTAGAAGCTGTTCTGTGATTTTTTTTGTGTATGTCTTGAGCCTTTGCAGAAAGAAAAGATTACCATTTTCTTGAACTGAACGGATGGTTTTTAAAATAAAATGAAATCCTGGAATATTGCAGTCATTGGAAAGGCCAGTATTTGTTGCCCATTCCTAATTCTTTCAACTGGGTGGCCTGCAAGGCCATTTCAGAGGCTGTTATTACCGTGGATTTTCAGCCACTTGTAGAAGTAGCTAATACAGTACCTGAGATATTGGACACTTCCTGATCTTTGGTATCCAAAGGAACAGGAAGAGATTATGATTTAGAATCATTGTAACTCTTTGAAATAAGACTTGAATGGCTAGACATTCATATGCTACCTGATGTATCTGGTGTTTGAGGAACCTTTAAAGATTCAAAGGATTGCAGTGTTGAAACAAAGACATTCTTACCTTGCATCAAAGAGTCAATTAGATGTCACGAGATTCAGTGCCCTATTTGCGGAAGATCACGGAATTAACCTGACATGTTATTATTGTACCCTAGTAAATCAAATAACTAGTAACTTATTTAAACTGACGTAACTACAGTTACTAGATCTCAATGAAATGAATTGACCCAGATCATCCACTGGCCAGTCAATCAGTCATTACAATGCAAAAGCAAGTTACATGGAAAAGTAGAAAATAGGAGCAGGAGTAGGCCATTCCACCCTTCACGGCTGCCTGCCATTCAATATAATCACGACTGAAGTCATGCTGCCCCAGTTTTCTCACCATACAATTTGATCCCTTTAGCTTCAAGAAATATATCTAATTCCTTCTTGAAAAAGTTCATTTTTTTTTCCTTTATTCATTCATGGGATGAGGTTATTGCTGACCAGGCAGCATTTATTTCCCAGAGGGCAGTTTAGAGTCAACCACATTGCTGTGGGTCTAGAGTCACATGTAGGACAGACCTGGTAAGGTTGGCAGTTTCCTTCCCTAAAGGACATTAGTGAACCAGATGGGTTTTTCCAACAGTCGGCAATGGGTTCATAGTCATCATTAGATTCTTAATTCCAGATATTTTATTGAATTCAGATTTCACCATCTGCCATGGCAAGATTCAAACCTTGATCCCCAGAACATTATCTGGGTTTCTGGATTAACAGTCCAGTGATAATAGCACTAGGCGATTGCCTTCCCCCAGTGTTTTGGCTTCAACTGCTTTCTGTGGCAAAGAATTCCACAGGCTCACAACTTTTTGCGTAAAGAAATTTCTCCTCATTTCAGTTCTAAATAGCCTATCTTGTATCATTAAACAGTGAGCCCTGTTTCTGGACTCGCCAATAATCAGGAATATTCTTCCTGTTTTTACCCTGTCTAGTCCTATTAGAATTTCATAGATTTTAATGTGATCCCCCTCATTTGCCTAAACTGTAATGAAAATAGCTCTAGCCAATCCAGTGTCTCTTCATACATCAGTCCTGCCATCCCAGAAATCAGTATGGTAAACCTTCGTTGCACTCCCTCTATAACCCGAACATCCTTCCTCTCATAAGGAGACCAAAAATGCAAACAATACTTCAGATATGGTCTCACACAGGCCCTGTACAATTGCTACAAGACTTCCCTGCTCCTGTACTTGAAACCCATCATTTTACATCTTCATCATCTGCAGCACTTGCTGTGCTTACAATCAGCAACTGTGTATAGGGGTACCCAGGTCTTGTTGCAACGACTGTTTTCTCAATGTATCACTATTCAAATAATAGTTTGCCTGCCTGCTTTTGGTACCAAAGTTTATAATTTCATATTTATCCACATTGTGCTTCAGCAGCTATGCGTTTGTCCATTCACTCAACTTGACCAAAAAAAAATCTTTAATATTTGGCACAACTCTGCGAACTGTGGGGCTCAATGCTCACACTTACCACGCTCTATCCCCAAGTGGGTCATATGACAAGATCTCTGTCTTTTTCAGACTTATTGACTGCTTTGCCCAAGCCTTAATAAAAACTGGATGTCCTCCAAAGTGTGCGCTTAGAGACTACACTTGTTGGCAAGCAAGAGTTTAGTAGCTGTTCTGTGATTTTTGTGTATGTCTTGAGCTTATGCAGAATGAAAAGATTGCCATTTTTCCTGAACTGAATGGGTTTTTTAAAAAATAAAATTTATTTCCTGAAACATTCCAGCACTGGAAAAGCCAACATTTATTGCCTATTGCTAATTGCTTCAATTGAGTGACTTGCTAGGTCAATTTAGAAGGCAGCTAAGTGTTATAGCAGCCACATGTAGGAGTAGCTAATATAGAGGACCACAGAATTCCAGAGGGGGGGTGAGAGTGACAGTATATAAATAGTGGAGTTACATTAGATACCCTCCAATCCCATAGGAACTACTAAAGCATCTATAGCAATAATGAATGCAACATGATTAAAGCATCTTGCTAAAGTAATTTAAAGTAATTATGAGTGACCATCTGATTGAGTGGCAGAACCTACTGTGGTCTAAATTAAGATTTAATCTAAAGAATATGTAGCCAACTCATGTGAGTAGTGAATGCAGAAAACAGCCAAAATAATTACTATTTCATTTCGGCAAATTATGGTGTTCAATGAAGGCATTTAGCAGCAGAAACCAATATTTCATGAAAGTGTTTCTGTGATACCACAAATGTAAGTTGAAAGAAATTGATCCATGTCTTGCTTGCCTGCTTTGCTTTCCCCCTCTGTAATATGCTTCATGAGTGAATTCAAAATAAAAGATAGCACAATGGATAAAGTTAACTATGATATTGTGAAATATATATTTTAAAAGCTTTATTGAAACTTCTGGAAAATAGAAAATGTTTATTGAACAAATAAACTGTGCAGTACCTTTTCAGAACAGAGGTTGGAGGAAGAAGAATAAAGGTAAAGCCTTTTCTTACACATATCTCGACTGTTGAGATTTTTTTTCCCCAAAAAGATTACCAAGGCTAGGAGATTTAAGTCCCTTAACAACTTCATAGTACTATTGATCTTGAAAGTTCCCTTGACAGCTTGTAACTCGCGATGATCCTGAGAATTCCAATGAATTTAAACAATTATCAAGGACACTTGATGTTTCCTAAGGATCACATTCCTTCTCCCAAAGCTTTCCCCTGGAACTATCAGAAGAGAGCCATACCTCTCCAAAGAATGCCTACAACTTTAGACCTTACCCTAAAAAGTCTAAAACCCATATGTTGTGTTAGGACACTTATAAAGGTTGGATCTATATGAAGGCTTGTGAATTTGTGGTGATTAATAATGTTGATGCTGCAATTAAAATGACCATATTAACTCAGGTGCTTCTCGAGACCCACTTCCTTTCCTAGCTGTGTTAGGATATAATGGCATCATTGGACAGCGAAGATGCGACGTAGAATCATAGAATCCGTACAGTGTAGATAGAGGTAATTCAGCCCATTAAGTCTGTATCGACCCTCCAAAGAGCTTCCCACCAGACTCATTCCCCCATCCTATCCCTGTAACCCCACATTTACTGTGGTTAACCCACCTAATCTATACATTTCACTACACTACAGGCAAGTTAGCATGGCCACTCCACCTAAGCTCCACATCTTTGGACTGTGGGAGGAAACCGGAACACACTGACCAGGGAAGAACGTGCAAACTACACACAGTCACCCAAAACTGGAATTGAAATGAGGTTGTTGGTGCTGTGAGGCAGCACTGCTAACCAGTGTGCCACCACCGTGTTTCTGGGTAAACACTTGAATGAAAAGCTGCTAGTTCTAATGTAAGCCATGGTGATTAATATATTACGTCAGACTAGGACATTATTCCATAATGCCCATCACAGCTCGTTTAGAATATTTGTCAAAGAACAGTTTCTCCCTTCTGAACTTTGTTTCCTTTATACCTATGTATTTTTCTCACAAGAGCAAAGGTCTGAGCATTCAGTTGAAGTGAATGATCTCCTGCTAATTGTCATAATAGTAACATTAGATAATTTCCTAGCAATTTGGTGTTTACCACTTTAAAGTTATCAGATTGTATGTCACTTGTTACCTTTTTAAAAAAGTTTACAATTACAGTTGTTAGGTCTTTTAAATTTATTTTGAGTCTCTTGCTGGCAGCTTCTACAAATAAAGGCTTTTAAAAAATGAAGGAACAAATTGAAAATAATTTTTTTCCATGTCTGTTTTAAACTCACTGAATCTTCCTCACTGTGGTTATTCGTTATTACATTTACGCAAATAGAATCATAAAGATGCAGCATACAACGAGGCCATTCAGTTTATGTCTGTCTTAGTTTTTTTGCAAGAACACTTCAGTTAGTCCTCGACACCTACCCTTTCCCCATATATTGAAAATATCTCCAGAAGTTGAACTTTTGAGTGAAAGCATCGACTACAGTAAGAGTAATTGAGAAAGAATTGCCAGGAAATTTACATGTCGTTTATGTAAATATCTCAGGATGATTGGCTTGAAGGAACACTCTGCTTTGAGTAGCCATCTGTTCCCTTATCTAAATGCTTTGATGACTAGTTTAATGAGAGTTGTGAAGCTGCCTGAGCTGCCATATCTCATAAGCTAAGAATGTGTGGTCTGCAATAGCTGGTTTTCTTCCAAGGTGTATCAGAGATAAAAGGTACTGCAGATGCTGGAGAATCCGAGATAACAAGCATGGGGCTGGATGAA